>CM033755.1:9905669-11105669 GCA_019671005.1 Hibiscus mutabilis | reverse complement strand
TTACCTTATTACCCCTCCCTATCTCCCCATCCCATCTATTAACCCAATTCCCAAGCCCAACAACAAGAGGGAAGCCCACTAAAGCTCTACACATGGCCCAAAATGCAAGGCCCATGACTCGGATTAACTCGCCCTCGAATTTCAAAATCTGGGTTGTTACAACTTCTCTTCTAAATAGTTTGATCTTATCTAGATTACCATTCATTTATTTCGCAATCAAATTGACTTAAGCAAAGTTGAAAGTACAGTTAATTATAACCTTGCATACTTTAATCGAATACCAACACGTTTCATAAAGCATGCAATAGGTAGTAATGTATTACCTAGACTCCGAGCTACACCATTCAAGCTCTTAAAATTATCTTCGACCATTTTTGAGCTCGACGTCCCTCTAGATCTCAGATTCTAGGATATGGGAATGCCTTCATTTAACCACAATACAAAATTAGTCCTTAATCACATTGCCTTTACACTGATTGATGAAACACAAAACCACAATCCAAAATCATAACATTTTCCCTTCTCCTTATTTAATTTTGGTCCTTTTATTTATGCAGTTCATGTTTTTTGTTTAGTTTCATGTACTATTTTTATTTATTTCCTTGTATTAGTCTTGTTATGTTCATGTATTTACTTGTTTAATATATGCTTGTTTATATGTCACTTGGTTGTTTTTAATATAAGTTTGTTATTGTATTTATTTTTAGTACGTGTGTAAATGTTATAGGTTATGTTCTTTTCAGGCTCTCTGTAGGTATAAGTGTGTGTGTGTGTGTGTGTAATGCATGGTCCGGATATCATGATACTACTAATGCATGTTCATTCTATGTACTCACCTATTTCATGTTTCATTCGTGTTATTTACATATATGTGTATGGTTTTTTGTAGGATGCATTGTTATTTACTTTTCATGCTTTATTTCATGCCTTTACCATCTTTTGTCATGTCATGTTATGTGCATTCGGAATAAAAACTGTCAATGTGGTGCCCTTTTATTCGAGGATAAGCTTGGCTAGTATCAGGCGTAGTGGTGGTGGTTTTCGCTTATTCTCAAATAACGAGACCCTTAAAATTTACTTGCATGTATAACCAAATTTCAATTTAATCGTCACTTATATTCAAAAAATTTAATATTAACAAAGTGGTAATTATTTTATATTTGGTACCAATTTTTGGGCAGTGTGGGGATGCCAAAACTTTCCTATCCGTAATCGACTCCCGAACCCGTTTTTGATCAAATCTCTAGTTTTATGGTGTCCGACCTACCCTAGTGACTGGTGACGACTCTAGGTTTTATTATTTTCAGAAATATGAAATTTTGTAAAGGAATTCCCTATTTTCCAAACATTTTCAAAAAAATATAGTGAACCTTCTTTTTCCCTCTCAGATATTTTCAAAACAAAGAAAATGAGGGAGGTCGCTACAGTTGGCGACTTCGCTGGGGACCTGTTTTAGTTTTTTAAAACAAAAGGGAGTCGGGCCATTTTAAAAAATATATATATAGTTACTGCTATTAATATTGGAAATTGTGAATTAAAGTGACAATTAAATTAATATTTGTTTATAAATGCAAGTTTATTTTAACGCATTTAAAATTTGGCATTTAAATCCGTTTCTTTAAGTGGGGGAACGCTAGTGCTTTCGTGTGGATATTGTTCCACTATATGGGCCTAGTAAGTACATTCGGGGATCGAATACCCTGTGTTTTCGTGGGAATATTGTTTCCCCGTATGGACATAGCGAATGGGTCCTCCCGAATTGAATTCGGTTGAGAGGAGCCTATAATGGGTGATGACCGGGGGCCTTGCTACCCTTAGGAGGGGACATCGAGGACAATTTGGGCACCTCTTAGCACCAAAATTGCATGTAGAGAATATAGAAAACCCACCACTTTTAGAGCCATGCGGATAACCTAGGTTTTAGATAGGATGTAAATAGGGTTGTTTTGTTTAATGCTTTATTTAGTTTCCCATTTTATATCTGCATCTATTGATTTTATCTGATACTGACTTTTTTTATGTTTTATATTGTATTGCATAGATTTTTTCATATTCATTACATGTCATAAAGGTGTTGATTCAGGTGGTTTGCCCAATTTGATATCTTTCATCATGGATAGAAGGTATCTCAAGAAGGAGGATACTAACTCAGCTGTTCGACAATGGTTAGAAGTTAACCAAAGGGTCCAAGGTGACAATTTACCGAGCGAGGGCGTAGTATATGTAAGTCTACAGCAAAATTATTTGTGGGAATTGAAAGAGATTTGGGAAGGATGGGATCGACAGTTGCAAAATTTGTTCCGTGATAATTATGGTGATATAGCACAGTTGATGTATGTCAAAATTAATCAGCCTTTGCTCCACACCATCTTTCAATTTTGGATTCCCACCATTTGTTGCTTCACTTTTAATGGAAAAGACACGATGCCTACGGTGGCAGAGTATAAAACCTTACTTAATCAGAAAAATATTAAAAAATATTGGATTTATACAAAGCCGTCATTCCCATAATTATCCCTTGAATGTTAGAGCTTTAGCCAGAAAGAGAGAAGATTAGGTCAAAGGCTTGACTCAGAATCGAGGGGATAGTACCGCCTTTTCATGGGATTGCATTCGAGATATTATACCTACGCACTCGGACGAGGTTATGAAGATGAATCTATTTGCTTTAGGGATATATAGTTTGATTATTTTTACTGAGGGTTTTGAGGAATATTGATGTGGCCATCTTGGATTTATTTGAGCATATGAAGAGGAAGGCAAATCTAGTACCGACAATCTTAACTGAGACTTTCATTTCCTTGAACGCAAGCCGAAAACATGAAGATGAGCACTTTAGGGGATGTGCACAGTTGCTTCAGGTTTGGATTCAAAGGTATCTTTGAAAGACATCAACTAAGGTTTTGCCCTGAATATTTTTGGGAGAATTTTCCCCTTTGCGAGAATATCTAGCGAATGAGTGGTGGGACGAGCCAGACAAGAAGAAGTGGACTAAGATTTTCAAGAATCTTCAAGATGAAGATATTGTTTGGAGGGTACCTTGGCTCAGTAGTGTCATTCATTTTCTATATATATGCGGAGATTATGATTGGTTGATGAGGCTAGGCTTGTATGGTGAAATTGCTTGTGCCCCTCTGTTGGTATCAAGGCAATCTGGGTCACAACAGTTTGTTTCGGTCACCACCGGTTTGAGCACCGTCGAGTTTCCTTTCAAGAATAAATTCAGGGAGAAGGTCCAAACTATGATTTTTGGAAGCGCAAAAGGATTAATGATAAGATTCTGAAGCCCGATCAAGGACCGACCATGACACTTGAGGAACATTTGAAGACGATCCCTTCTAAGGCTGATATCCTAAGGAGTGGGCTAGAGGAAGTCAAAAAGAAGATGGATGCCTTGCAAACCTAGCATATGAGTGAGCTTTACAAGGTAAGCTTAGATATGGACGAGCGAGACAGGAGGATCAAGCAGTTAATGAAACTAAATACAGATTTGATTGAAAAGAATGTTCTCTACGAAAGTGACACTCTCAAGCTTCAAGCTCTAGTGTAGAATGTCGACCAGAAGAAGTTTTTAATCGTGGAGAAAGAAATGATGGCACGCGCTTAGTCGAGGAGGAAAAAGAGAAAGGCAGACAAGCGATTGAAAAAGAGATAAAAAAAACTGCAAGCTGACCATTAAAAATGAAAGAAAGTCTTTAAGAAGTGCAATCCATCGGGAAAGAGAAAAAGCCAAGCAAGAGAACAAAAAGGCAAGAAAGTGGTAAGTTGGGAGAAAAAAAATGCTACCGCTTGGAAGAGAAAATCCCAAGAAAACAAAAACTGGTTGTTTGAAATGCAAGGTTTGTAAAATTCTACTTTTGAGAGTTTGAATCAAAGCCAAGCCCGGAACACCCAGCTAGAAGAGAGGATCGGGAGTTGGATCGGTCTTTTCATGAATACCGTGCTCAAAATGGCTTCCTTGAACTTTAAGCTACTTGACAAGAAAATGAAGTGCTTTGAACTCATATTGAGACATTAGAAGCCACTGTTCATGCTTATCTAGGATGGATTGTAGTTCTCAAAGTGTACAAATAGAGAATAATTATTGGTTAAGACGCCTTCGCGATGCTACTCGTATGATTCAAGACCGAGACCAATATAACATGACTCTAATGGTGCAAGTGTAAGAAGTCGCTAGACATGTGAGGGACCTAGCCACAGAAGCTAAAGCACTTCGCCCTTTCATAGCTCCGGGCATGGAGGAGGCACCTAGATTCATTCAGCTACTTGAAGCAATTGAGGAATTAGGAGTTAGGGTTGGGGCATATCTGTAGAAGTTTACTTTTTCTGCTTTGTAATGAGAAACTTTTTAATCTTCAATGAAAGTTGTTCAAGGGTGATCACCAACGGAATCAATGCCTTTATTTGCATACATTCTTGCATTTTATTTTATCATTTGTTTCATACATCACATAACACATATAACATGCATTAATTTATTATACAATGAGATTAATAGTGAAAATATCATGACATAAATTAAAAGATAAATTGCAATCATTACACACCCATATCAAACTCGTTTGCAAACAATGCTAATAGAAGAAAACTTCGCCAAGTTGAAAGTCGATCTAAGGGGACAGTTAGACCGGACTCGACAAGAATTGAGGGAGACCATACTTAAGTCTCAACAAGACATGACGAATGAGTTATCTCAGCTGTTAGGACTCAGGCGAAATGAGGACCCGAATAGAAAATGTTCTATTGAAAATCCTACTCAGAATATGAGAGATCTTTCGTACTCCCCGATGTTTATCAAGACTACCCCAAGACCTCCGCAAGAGTGTCTTCATCACATCAGGCCAATGGCTCTACCCAAGCTCAATCAGGTGTGACCTTCGGTAATACGAAAAATATTTGAGACAACATCCCTAATTTTGACGAGTTAGAAAAATTGAATCAAGTAAAGGCTAAATTATGAAAGCAATTAGAGGAAACCAAGAAAGATCTTAAGAGAAGGTTCCGAACAAAGAAGGATGAAGAAAGTTCCTATGGTTGAATTCTAGTGAGCTTAGTTTGGTCCTAGATGTAGAGATTTCGTATAAGTTCAAGACTCTAAAATTTGAGAAATTCGACGGGATAACTTGTCTCACCGCTCACATAACCATGTTTTACCGAAAGATGGCAGGATTTACCAACAATAAGAAGTTATTAATCCATTTCTTCCAAGATAGTTTGGTGGGATCTACCACGAGGTGGTATAATCAACTAACGTGGGCTCAGATCAAGTCTTGGAAAGATTAGCTAAAGCCTCCACAGACCAGTACATACATATAACTTATATGGTCCCTAATCGACTTTTGTTGAAAGGGATAAAACAAAGGTACAATGAGAGCCTCCGCGAGTACACCCAGCGATGGCGCGATGTAGAGGTACAAGTTCAGCCTCCTCTTCGTGAGAACAAAATTTCTCTAATGTTCATAGATACACTGAAATGGACACTTTATGATCATTTGATCAGCAACCCTATTAGTAACTTTATAGACATGATTATGATGGGCGAACACATCAAAACGACCATCAAGAGAAAAAAAATGATGGAGGAGAATCGTGGCAGAAACAGTTTAAGAAAAAGATCATGATGTTAACAATATGAGCACCTATGAGGCTGTTAAGAACCTTACAATCTCCCAACCCTAAGGTACGACCGGAAATGCCTGAAATTCCAATAGAAGAGAAGATAGAGGGCCCAAGAAATAAGGTGAGAATAGGTCATTCACTCCATTACTTATTCTTAAAAAGAGTTATACTCACAGTTTTACAAGGCGGATTTAGTTTGGCCTTACCATGTTACTCCTTTTAACCCACCCTATCTAGCATAGTATAACGCTAAAACACACTGCAAAGTAACTTGCCGAAGTTTCGAGGCATTCAATTGAGAACTGTGTGGCATTCAAAAAGTTTGTTTAGAATCTGATAAAAATCAGAGTGTTACAGTTGGGAGAACCAAGCACAGCCAACAACCTCCTACCAAATCATGGAGGCCATGGTGTAAATGTTGTTAAAGATGGATACGCTAGAAAAGTTAGAATGAATGTGTCAGAAGTAAAGTCTCCTTTGAGGTGGGTTTTTCAGCAATTATGCATGCCACACCTCATTGAATGGGTAATGTGATTGTGAAAATGGGTATAGCCCATACTGTGAGTATCACCAGTTAGAGGATCATAAGATTTAGGATTGTAAAGATTTCTTTTAGTTGATTCAAAAAATGATTGACAACAAAGAAATCGAGTTCTTTGAGAAGAAAAAAAGGAAAAGCAAGAAGTAGAAGTCAGTATGTTGGACAGTTTAAATATCAAGTACAATGTACGAAGAGCTTTTGTCCTTGATTTCAAACCAAGTGAAGAGAGCACACCTCAAGAACAAGGCCTTAAGGTGGCTCCCAAGATCATAATTTCTGCCCTAACATCATTTTCTTTCAAGGGTACTCGAATTGTCCTATAGAATTACACAGCTAATATTTCAATACAAGGTGCTCCAGTGTAACCCCCTTGACCCGGCCTAGCCGCCAGACCAAAACGAGGAAGCTACATTAGGTTTACCGTAGAAAACCGGAGAGATACAATGAAACCCAATCCATTTTTTTGTTTTTATCTTATCTAGATGCCAATTATTAATCCTATATGTTCATGCAGATAACATGTGTAACCCCGTCTCAATCGGGCATCAATTCGACATCCAATTGGTAACAGTTGCAATTCAGGGACCAAATTGAAAATACAAAAAATTTTAGAATTAAAACCCGTATGTTACCAACCTTTAATTAGTCAGGTTCTGAACATTCATCCCAAATTTAGCTCAAACCGATCATTCTACCGCATACAATTGCATTGTCAAGTTTTAGGGAGTAAGATGCAAAGAAAGCAAAACTACCAAGCTGACATTAACAAAAATTGGCCACGAGTATCGGAATAGGTGTTACCGTACCGATACGCATAAAGACGCACCATACCAGTACACCACGGCCAGTACCGATACGCAATAATGAACTTACCTAACTTTTGAATCGTTTAACATCCGTACCGGTACGCTTACGTGGTTATCGGTGCATGGGTTTAGGTTGAAAAAGTGTAATTCCAGAGGCTAAAACATGTACCAATACTTTATTTTCTGTACCGATACTCCAGGCCAAAATTGCCTAGGCGTACTGGTACTCCATTACATGTACCGATCCCTCAGGCCAGAATATGCCCAGCTGTACCGATACGGTCTCCCGCGTATCGATACGCCTGGACCTGTAATGTCACAACTTGCTAATTTTTCAACTCAAAAACATCCTCAAACTATTCCAACATGCTTAAAGCACAACACCAACATACAAGGCATACCGCAAGCATCCATACTACACAACTTAGCATCTTAACATGGCATCTTTGCATCAAAAGAAATTCTATAGGCATGCTTCCTAGTTTCCATCCAAGTAACATAGCAAAAAGGTAAACCAGCATCAAAACAATCCTTAAAGGCCATTTACAACCCATGAGAAACCAAAAGAACATACTCAAACAGGGAGTTCAACATAACATCTCCCAAAACACAACAAGTATCCCATTGCCCTTATTCGTTATAGCATAGTCTTTAACATACTTTGGAAACAAGTCTTGCCAAGATTCCCTTGCTTCTTGATGCCTTCTAGGATCTCAATTATCTGCATTGATGGTCAAAGAGAGCGTAAGCGCACTAGGCTTCGCGATGAATGCTAAAAAAACAAACATCATCAATGCATTTAGAACCATTCACTTAAAACCATCCTTTAAAACACCATGCCTCATTTAAAACATGCACTTACATCATTAAAACCAGCACATTAATTCATATACTACATGTATCATTAATCAACAGCAAGTCACATTGCTAACCCTCTACTTAAGCCTTCCCATGCATTACTACCAAATGCAAAGCTTAAGGAGAAACATGTATAAATCACATTATACAACATATAACATTTCAATGATACATTAAAATTATATTGGCTTTCAAGTGATCATTTAACATGTCCAATAACAAAAGAGTTCATTGGATACATGGATTCAACAAGTGTTAACCCAACACTTCAAGCCATCTCAATCAAAATAGCAATACAATCACAATCGGGTTACAATAACAACCGGGTACAATCTCAACCCACAAGGATACCAATCCCTCTCATTAGTGAGATGCTTAACCCACTAACGGGAGTATTCGGTACTGTTAAACCCCTCTACCGTTAGGGTACTTGGATGGAGTATTCGGTACACAATATAAACCCCTCAACATCCAATGCGACTTATTTACAGTGCACTCAATGCTATGGCCGGCCAACTATATCCGATAACAATTTTAAAACCACATCACTTGCCAATATAATTAACCAATTAACATTTACCTCACTATTTTTAACAAGCGATAAACCATGCCATTTATCCAAAGCAACAACCATGCTTTAAAACACAAGTATAAACCATACTTACAAGGATCACTTACCATGTGCATCCTTCAGCATTTCATGCTCAAAAATAGTAAATAAAATACTTTAAAACATGCTTAAACAGTAGGTAACATGTAATTAAAACAAGTGCATCAACCATTTCGTAAAAGAAAGACCGAGAGAGACTAAACCACTTTATACTTACTTCCAAGTCTAGGTAAGCATTTCAAGCTCTACCTTAACTCCCAAAACTCTGTTCCAAAACGTCAAAACGTTTTAAACCACGTTTTCACTCACCGATACGCGAAAACAAGCATTCGAAGCCTCCTACGCTTCTCCAACCACTTCCAGATCAACCTCTCCTGTTTTTACCACAAAACAACATGGGATTAATGCATCATAATGCATTCTAAACACAGTAACCACAATCCTTCTCGGATTTCCACAAAACCCTCACAATTAACCCTCCATAACAATCGAAAACATGACCAAAACACTTCGATTCACAACCCAACTAGCATCTATCAACCTAGCATCATTTTCCACTTCAAAAAACATCTAAAAACAGATCCAAAACAACATACCACCTCCAGCAACCTTACAACCACAAAAATACCACAAAACCACAAAACTAGCTGATAAGTGTTCAAAAGTACTATTTTTCTTACCCTTTTTACTCATATTATTGTTAGACTTAGGCTCATATTAGTTGCATAATTAGCCATTCATGCATTAATCCATGTTTCCTTCCATCGTTGAGCTTGATTACATAACTTGGTAGTTTTTGTCGGAAAAGATGCTGCTTTGGTGTGTTTTGTGCGTATGTGCAGGATCACTTGCCAAAGCAAGGCTAGAGCTAGTTGCCAGGGCAATACATGAAGGAGATGTCGAGCTAGTTGCCAGGGCAATACATGAAGGAGACGCCGAGCTAGTTGCCAGGGCAATTGTCGATAAGAGCAAAGGTGATATGGTAGTCAAAATTGATGACTAGACAAGCCCAAGATGACGTGGAACAAAGCCCAATCCCAAAGGAATTTGATTTCCATGAAGATGTTAAAGAAGAATTAAATTCCAAGAAGATAGGAGAAGTTCTAATAGGAATATAATTATAATAAAGAATTATATTCTTTAAAGATAATTTAATTCCAACTTAACTTCCTCCTCAAAGAAGGACTTTGATCTAACCCTATAAATACAAGGCCATATCGTCAACTTCCAAGGGGGCAAGAGAGGGGAATTTCGACAACTTCAAGGAGGGCAAGAGGAGAGAATTTCGACAAGCATCTAGGGCAAGGAGGATTTCAACAAGCCTCCTTCTTCATCATTTTCTTTCTTGTTCGATTGGGTTCATGCTAGGGATTATTTATCTTGTGTTTCTTTGGAACCTAGCCATGAACTAAATCTATTTGGCTATGGTTATTGTGTTTTGTGGATGTGAGAAACTATTGCTTTTGTTTAGGTAATAAGAGTTTGCACTTTTCTATTCAAGGTTTATTCATTCTTGGTTCTTATTCTTGTTTGCGAGTGAATTGGGAAAGGATCTCGTAACTTCATCTATTTATCTAATATCGGGAGAGTTAGATTCAAGAAACGAATGAATATGATCTTTATTCAATCTATTGATGGTGAAGATTAATCCGGCTTAGGAATAAGTTAAGGATTTCAACAGCTAAGAGGAGCGCAAGATTGGTTGTTGTTCACCCTTGATTCACGCAGGGATGTATTATCAAGGCATGCACAAGTAGCTAGAGTTTCGACTTAGGGATAAGAAGAAACCATTGAAGAACGCTCTGCCGAACCTTGAAGGTTGCTGCCCAGACGCCCAAGTAATTGCCCAACTAGTTGCCCAGGCAACCATCGATTAGTTGCCAAGGTAACCCCGTTGTGCAAGTTGCCACGGCAACTGAGTTGCTCGTGCACTCTTTTACCAAGACAATCCAATCGGCTATCACACCTCAACTCACGATAACCTGGCCTATCTCTCTTTCATTTGATCTCATATTTTCTTTTACTTTATTGCCTTCTAGTTTAGTTATTAGTTAAACTCCAATAATTCTTTATTTGTGTTTTTACTTTTTACAGTGCAAGAGACTAGATTCTTGAAGTGGCACCAATCCCTATGGAGACGATATCTTTTATACTATAACTTGCAACGTGTATACTTGCACAATTGCGTAGCACTTATTACGCGCAACAAGTTTTTGGCGCCGTTGCCAGGGTTTGGTAATAGCGACTTTGTTTTTATTTTCTTGCACTTTCTTTTTACTCTTCTTGTTTAAGATTCAAAGGGCTAACAAACTTTGGTTTTGCATTGGTATATGACCAGGGCGAGACCGACTACACCAGAATATCCCTTTAATCCAGAAATCGAACGAACCTTACAAAGACTTAGACGAAGGATAAGAGTAGCAATGGCTAATCAAGACGGCAATATGAATCAAGATGTTCCAACAGGAGGAGGAGTGATTCTTGCACGAAACAGAACTATTCGAGACTATCTTGAAGAAGATCTTGATGGACTTAATCCAGGAGTTGTCGCACCTGAAATTGAAGCCGACCACTTTGAGTTAAAACCGGTAATGTTTAATATGATCAACACAATTGGTCAGTTTGGCGGCTCAGTAACTGAAGATGCACGGCAAAATCTGAAATCTTTCCTCGATATTTGCAACTCATTCAAAATACACGAAGTCACCCCCGATGTCTTACGATTAAGATTATTCCCCTATTCACTGAGGGATAGGGCGAAAGCATGGTTGAATAGCATTCATGTCGGATCAATAGCATCTTGGACCGATCTTTGTCGTGATTTTCTTGCTCGGTTTGATCCTACAAATTTGACTGATAAGCTTCGTAACGACATTACTTCTTTTCGGCAGGCAGATGATGAATCCATGTACAAGGCTTGGGAGCGATATAAAGAACTTCTACACAAATGCCCCTACACGGATTCCCAGTGTGGACTCAAGTAACAATGTTTTACAACGTCGTGAATACACCAACAAGGATGATGCTAGATGCCTCGGCAAACGGCATACTCCTAAATAAGTCGCCAGAGGAAGCAATGCAAATTTTAAACAGGCTGGCCAAGAATGATTATCAATTCCCATCTACTAGAAGAGGAGGAGTTAGACGCGAAGCCACAATACATGAACTAGGATCATCATATTCAATTTTGGCACAATTGGCCACTTTAACCAAGATGGTCCAGAACATGAAAAAACCAAACAACACACATGAAGTCAAGGTAATGGATTATTTTTATGAGTTATGTGGTGATAACCATAATTCTTCTGAATGTATGCAGAATTCGGAATCCATCTTCTATGTGGGGAATTACAATCGGAACAACAATGTGATGTCAAATACATACAATCCAGCTTGGAAGAAGCACCTGAATTTTTCATGGAGTAATCCCAACAATGCTCTACACTAGAACAATCAGAATGCACAAGCATCGAGATTCCAGCAGAATATGCCACGGCAATAGTTACTGCAGCAACAACCGACAACATCTAGTTATTTGGAAAATTCTCTAAATGCTTTTATGATGAAAACTGAATCTTATATGGCTGAGGATAGTAATTTCATAAAAATAACTGATGTTTTTATTAACAGGACCTAGATGAGATTGCAAAACCAAGAGGCGGCAATCAAATCATCGGAAAATCAAGCCAGACAGTTTGCTCAAAATCTGAATACTAGACCGCAAGGAGGTTTACCTAGCGATACTGAAGTCGCAAGAGGAACTAGCCATGAGCAATGTAAGGCAATCACCACTAGAAGTGGCCAACAACTTAGAGAGGCTCAAACCCGCTCATCAAACAAAAATCCACAAAAATATCAAGACGAACCTAGCGGCAAAGCCTCAGATGCTGAACCAGGAATTGTCGCGGCAACCGGCAATAAGCATGCCTCGGCAACCGACGATAAAGATGCCTCGGCAACTTGCGATAAGCATGCCCCAGTTGATAATGCCTCAGCAACTCTAGTTGTCCCGGCAATGCTGTCAATCAGGTTCCAAACCAATGAAAGGATCAAAGATATCCGACTTCCACCACCATTCCTACAAAGGTTGAAGCGACAAAAGCAAGAATACCAATTCAAGAAGTTTCTTGATATCCTAAAGCAAGTCCACATCAACTTGCCATTGGTGGAAGCAATTGAACAAATGCCAAACTATGCCAAGTTTCTTAAAGACATTGTGTCCAAGAGAACAAGGCTAGGAGAGTTTGAAACAGTTGCCGCAACAGAGGGATGCATGGCAATGTTGCACAATCGTATGCCACCCAAGTTGAAGGATCTCAGAAGTTTCACAATACCCTGTTCTATTGGAAACCATTATGTCGGGAAAGCATTATGCGACCTTGGGGCTAGCATAAACTTGATGCCTAAATCAGTTTCCTAGAAACTAGGAATCGGGAAGGCAAGACCTAAATCAGTTATGCTACAGCTAGCCGACAGATCCTATGTGCATCCAGAGGGAAAAATCGAGGACATACTGGTAAAAGTTGATAAATTTATTTTTCCCGCTGACTTTATTGTTTTGGATTGTGAAGCAGATGAGCATGCACCCATCATTCTCGGGAGACCATTCCTAGCAACAGGGAGAACCTTGATCGATGTTTGAAAAGGGAGAACTCACAATAAGGGTGAATGACCAGCAAGTTAAACTAAATGTGTTCCAAACACTAAGGCATGCCGATGATCCCGAAGAATGCCAACTTCTTCATGCCACGATAGAGTTTAACTTCGACGAGGAATTTAGTTGCCTCGATAACTACATTGCCGATCAAGAGAAACCTGAGGAGTATGAAGAACCGGTCGATGAGGAACAACAAGAAGAGGCAAATTGGCTAGTCAATCGACCAGGTACATACATTGAACCACTGGATTACTCAAGTAAGGAAGGTAAACTCGAAAAACCCTCTATTGAACAACCACCGATTCTTGAGTTGAAACAATTGCCAGAGCAACTAAAATATGCATACTTAGGAACCGATAATACATTACCTGTAATTATTTCTTCTAAGTTACAGCCTGAGCAGGAAAAGAAACTGATCAAGATGCTGAAGCTACACAAAAAAGGCAATAGGGTGGACAACTGTCGACTTGAAGGGAATTAGCCCGGCAGTGTGCATGCACAAGATTTTGTTGGAAGATGATCACAAACCTTCAATTGAGGCCCAGAGGAGACTGAATCATGCCATGAAAGGGGTTGTAATGAAAGAAATCATCAAGTGGCTTGACACCGGCATTATATTCCCTATCTCTGATAGTACATGGGTAAGTCTGGTACAATGTGTTCCGAAAAAGGGAGGTATACGGTGGTAAGTAATGAAAACAATGAACTCATTCCAACCAGGACTGTGACCGGTTGGAGGGTTTGTATGGATTATCGAAAGCTAAACAAAGCCACTAGGAAAGATCACTTCCCATTACCCTTTATTGATCAAATGCTTGACCGTCTTGTAGGTAAACCCTTTTATTATTTTCTTGATGGTTATTCAGGTTACAATCAAATTGCCATAGCACCAGAAGATCAAGAAAAGACAACCTTCACATGCCCATACGGTACTTATGCCTTCCAAAGGATGCTGTTCGGATTGTGTAACGCCCCGACAACCTTCCAAAGATGCATGATGGCACTCTTTTCAGACATGGTCGAAGACTTCCTTGAGATCTTCATGGATGATTTTTTTTTTTGGTAATGACTTCGACAGCTATCTCGGCAATTTAGAGAGGGTGTTGGCAAGATGTGAAGAAACTGATTTAGTCCTCAATTGGGAGAAATTCCATTTTATGGTAGATGAAAGAATAGTGCTCGGCCACAAGATTTCAACCAAGGTAATTGAAGTAGACAAAGCCAAGGTGGACGTGATCGAGAGATTACCCCCACCAAGTTCGGTTAAAGGAATTCAAAGTTTTTTTGGACATGCAGGTTTTTACAGGAGGTTCATTCATAATTTTTCTAAAATCACTAAACCCTTGTGCAATTTGCTTGAACAGGATAAAGTCTTCGATTTTGATGATTCTTGCACCCAAGCATTCGAAACCCTAAAGGAAAAGCTTGCCTCAGCACCCATTATCGTTCCACCAGATTGGACGCTACCTTTTGAGCTCATGTGTGATGCAAGTGATTTCGCGGTAGGAGCAGTCCTAGGCCAACGCACAGGTAAGACCTTCCATGTGATATACTACGCTAGTAAAACTCTTAATAGTGCTCAAGTGAATTACACAACAACGGAGAAAGAGTTACTAGCTGTAGTTTTCGCATTTGACAAGTTCCGAACCTATTTGATTGGTGCAAAGGTAATTGTTCATACGGACCATTCGGCAATCAAATACCTATTTGCTAAAAAGGATGCTAAACCTCGTTTGATTCGTTGACTATTACTTTTACAAGAATTTGATATTGAAATTAAGGACAGAAAAGGAACAGAAAATCAAGTGGCCGATCACTTATCACGTTTAGAACGCAACAGGGAGGAGAACGCATATCTAGAGATATGCGATGCATTCCCGGATGAACAATTTTAGTTGCCTCAGCAACCATGGACGCACACGCCTCGGCAACTCTCGACGCCGCAGCAGCCTTTGACGCGCACGCCTCGGCAATTTTGGGAGCAGTCGCCACAGCAACACATGCCTCGGCAATACCTTGGTACGCTGATTTAGTTAATTTCCTTGTTTGTGGTATTTTACCTTATGGCATTACTCACCAAGGGAAGAAGCGGTTCCGCCATGATGCTAAGCATTACTTTTGGGACGAGTCTCTTTTGTTTAAACAATGTGCAGATCAGGTTATACGCCGATGTGTCCCTGAAGAAGAGCAACAGAATGTACTCCAGTAATGCCATTCTTCACCCTATGGAGGACATTTTGGAGGAACTCGTACCGCGGCCAAGGTTTTGCAATCCGGTTTGTATTGGCCAACATTGTACAAAGATACCCAAGACTTTTACAAGCAATGTGATCGTTGCCAGAGGACGGGCAATATCTCTAGACGACATGAGATGCCGCTCCAGAACATCATCGAGGTGAATTGTTCGATGTATAGGGGATCGATTTTATGGGACCTTTCCCATCTTCATTCGGCAACCTCTACATTCTACTTGTCGTCGACTACGTGTCTAAATGGGTTGAGGCAGCTACAGTTCCCAACAACGATTCCAAGACCGTGCAACGATTCTTGCAGAAAAACATATTTACACGGTTTGGGATGCCGAGAGCAATTATCAGTGACAAAGGCAAGCATTTTGACAACAGACTAATTACCAAGATGTTGCAACGCTTCGGTATATCACACAAGATCGCCACGGCATATCACCCACAAACCAACGGGCAAGCAGAAATTTCCAACCGGGAATTGAAGGGTATACTCGAGAAAGTTGTAAATCCCTCTAAAAACGATTGGTCATTAAGACTAGATGACGCACTTTGGGCATATTGCACTGCATTCAAAACACCCTTAGGTATGTCCCCCTTCCAACTTGTCTATGGCAAAACATGCCATCTACCGGTGGAAATCGAACACAAGGCATACTGGGCAATCAAGACCATGAATATGGATTGGGAAAGTGCCGGACAAAAGCGTTTGTTGGACCTCAACGAGATAGAAGAATTCTGTGCACTCGCCATAACAATGCACAAATCTACAAGGAGAAAACAAAGCAATGGAATGACAAGAAACTATTGTCGTGGCAATTCACGCCAGGGCAACTAGTTCTCTTATTCAATTCTCTGCTAAAACTTTTCCCGAGAAAGCTGAAATCAAGATGGTCGGGACCATTCGAAGTCGTCAAACCATTCTCCCATGGTGCTGTGATAATCAAGTCCATCTCTGAAAACCATGAATTCAAAGTTAATGGACAATGATTGAAGCACTACAATGGTGCCCATGTGGAACGTAACAAAGAAGTGGTCACTTTAGGAGATGCATGAGCATGCTCTCCTTTCAATATTTTCTTTTTATTTTCATTTTTATTTTTAGGAGATATTTTATTTTTCTTCATTATCTTTAGTTCCAGGTTTTCTTTGTTTTTTTTCACAACAAGACTCACAACCACTATACTAAGGAAATTCACTACTGACTACTTGCCACGGCAAACACAACAGATGATGCCGCGGCAACCTACACAAGCTGATGCCACGGCAACCAACCCTGAAGATGCCACGGCAACCAAAGCTAAAGACATCCCAGCAACCACTGCAAAAGCCAAACGTAAAACACCTATTCCCGAATCAACTCCTACGGAATCATTTTCTGATTTTTCAGATTCGGACGAGTCCTCCATTGCACCAACAAAGACCGCACCAATTGAATCCTCCAAGCGAAAAGCCAATGACATTGATGAAGAGGACGATGAGGACAACCCCGTACGAGGATCGATTCCACCACCGGCAACAAGAAAACAACCATCGCATTCAAGCAAGAGAATCAAGACACCGACCAAAAGGAAACTAATCATCTACGATGACGAACTCTCAGAGTAAGTCCTCGTATGCATTTTATTTTTTGTTATTTTCCTTTAATGCATGCATTGAGGATAATGCCTCACTCGAGTTTGGGGGGGGATTGTTATTAGTAGTTACCATGTTTAGTTACATTCATCTTAAATATTACATTTAGGATACATAAATTGCTTGCCATGCCTTTAGTTGGAACAAGAATTGCTTAGATTTGATGAATATCCGATGATGACTTTGCCAATGCACTTAATTGATAGAATTTTTATTCTAGGATAACCATGGAAAAACTTAGAATTTTACTATGATACTAAATTTGATGAAACACTATTGTGGTTTGGTTGATTTAAGGAATTCTAGTGAACTTAGGTTGATAATTAACAAATTGGGGGATTAGAATAAAAATTGGATGAATGCTAGAGGTGCCCGAAATTGGCTCTAGCATGTGCTAAAAAAATTGATCACTAGAGGTGCCCGAAACTGGCTCTAGTATGTGCTAAAAAAAATTGATCGCTAGAGGTGCCCGAAACCGGCTCTAGTCGAATAAATTAACTTAAGAAAACTAAAAACAAAACACTAGAGGTGCCCAAAACTGGCTTTAGTTAAAACATGTTAAAAAGAACCCAATGAAGTAATTTGAAAACCTATGGTTTGCATAGAATCCGAAAAATCAAACTTGCACACAACTCCGCACACACTCACAAGCATTATAGTTTGATTCCGAGTAACTCCTAAGTTTTCCGAAAAATGAAAAGCCAATCATACTTTGTGCCCCGGTTCAGAGAATTGAAATCAAGTTCAAAGCTAAGTTTGTGAAAATTGAAGTCTTAGCAGGTAATTATTAGTTTGCATTGCTTGAGGACAAGCAATAGTTCGAGTTTGGGGGTGTCATAAGTGTTCAAAAGTACTATTTTTCTTACCCTTTTTACTCATATTATTGTTAGACTTAGGCTCATATTAGTTGCATAATTAGCCATTCATGCATTAATCCATGTTTCCTTCCATCGTTGAGCTTGATTACATAACTTGGTAGTTTTTGTGGGAAAATATGCTGCTTTGGTGTGTTTTGTGTGTATGTGCATGATCACTTGCCAAAGCAAGGCTAGAGCTAGTTGCCAGGGCAATACATGAAGGAGATGTCGAGCTAGTTGCCAGGGCAATGCATGAAGGAGACGCCGAGCCAGTTGCCAGGGCAATTGTCGACAAGAGAAAATGTGATATGGTAGTCGAAATTGATTACTAGACAAGCCCAAGATGACGTGGAACAAAGCCCAATCCCAAAGGAATTTGATTTCCATGAAGAGATTAAAGAAGAATTAAATTCCAAGAAGATAGGAGAAGTTCTAGTAGGAATATAATTATAATAAAGAATTATATTCTTTAAAGATAATTTAATTCCAACTTAACTTCCTCCTCAAAGAAGGACTTTGATCTAACCCTATAAATACAAGGCCATATCGTCAACTTCCAAGGGGGCAAGAGAGGGGAATTTTGAAAACTTCAAGGAGGGCAAGATGAGATAATTTCGACAAGCACCTAGGGCAAGGAGGATTTCGACAAGCCTTCTTCTTCATCATTTTCTTTCTTGTTTGATTGGGTTCATGCTAGGGATTATTTATCTTGTGTTTCCTTGGAACATAGCCATGAACTAAATCTATTTGGCTATGGTTATTGTGTTTTGTGGTTGTGAGAAACTATTGGTTTTTGTTTAGGTAATAAGAGTTTGCACTTTTCTATTCAAGGTTTATTCATTCTTGGTTCTTATTCTTGTTTGCGAGTGAATTGGGAGAGGATCTCGTAACTTCATCTATTTATCTAATATCGGGAGAGTTAGATTCAAGAAATGAATGAATATGATCTTTATTCAATCTATTGATGGTGAAGATTAATCCGGCTTAGGAATAAGTTAAGGATTTCAACGGCTAAGAGGAGCGCAAGATTGGTTGTTTTTCACCTTTGATTCTTGCAGGGATGTATTATCAAGGCATGCACAAGTAGCTAGAGTTTCGACTTAGGGATAAGAAGGAACCATTGAAGAACGCTCTGCCGAACCTTGAAGGTTGCTGCCCAGACGCCCAAGTAGTTGCCCAGGCAACCATCGATTAGTTGCCAAGGCAACCCCGTTGTGCAAGTTGCCACAACAACTGAGTTGCCCGTGCACTCTTTTACCAAGTCAATCCAATCGGCTATCACACCTCAACTCACGATAACCTGGCCTATCTCTCTCTCATTTGATCTCATCTTTTCTTTTACTTTATTGCCTTCTAGTTTAGTTATTAGTTAAACTCCTATAGTCCTTTATTTGTGTTTTTACTTTTTACAGTGCAAGAGACTAGATTCTTGAAGTGGCACCAATCCCTGTGGAGACGATATCTTTTATACTATAACTTGCAACGTGTATACTTGCACAATTGCATAGCACTTATTACGCGAAACACTAGCAACCTAAACAAATAGAGACTTTTAAGTTTCGGGATGCCATTGATAAAAAATCACTTATCAACATTATTAAACATCCAAAATATAAATCAAATCACCATTACTTACTGGAAATCAAATCCAATTCGCGAATCAACTCACTTTCCCCAAAAAAACTCAATTAAACATTAGAAAATCATCAAAATTAGATTAGAAACACAAAAACAAGGATCAAATGCTTGGGAATTTCAGTAAAGAACCATACAATAGAGGAGATCTCGGACCTTACCCCTATTGTGAAGTTTCTCCCTCAATTGATTTGTGAAAAGCTAAGAAAACACAAGGTTATTGTAAGATTTTGTGCAAACAATCTTTATAAAACAATTTGAAACAATAAAATCAAGTTAGAAACCACCTCACCTCTGAAAATTTAATGAAATCTGAGTATTTGGCTGAGGAGAGAATGGAGAGGAAAAGGTTGAGAGAAAATGACGTGATTTTTGTTTTAGAAAAGATAACTAAATTTTTAACAAAATTTTCTTTAATTAATAATTAAAACATATATTAAAAATATCTATAATTAAGGGAGAACCATCAGAAACTAATTGGTAAAATAGCTCCTTAAATATTCTAAGTATTTTACCCTTTTCATTTTAGTCACTAGAAAATCACAGTTTTCAAAACTTTCATTTTAACCAAAATGTCCATCTTCCAAAACTCATTTTTCAAAATTGACTCCACCATTATTAAATACATAATTAATAATGACTTTTAATCATTTTTCCATAATTTTTCCCACACCAAAAATATACGATCCCGAAACTGGCTCGAATCTCTACTTCGGTCTACCGGACCGTCTAATAACCCATTAAACCGCTAAGCCCTAAAACCTGGGTGTTACAACTTTCCCCCACTTATGAAATTTCATCCCCAAAATTTACCTGGAGGAAACAGGTGTGGAAACTAATTCAGCATATCCGACTTACGCTTCCACGTAGCCTCCGCAACACCGTGGTGCCTCCGCAACACCTTAACCAGCTCGACTGTTTTACCAAGGATCACTTTACTGTTGGTATCAAGAATCTCTACTGGTTCCTCATCATAAGATAGATCCGATCTCAACTCAATCTCGTCCACCGGCATGACATGCGGTGGATCCGACCTATACCTTCGCAACACCGAAACGTGGAACACATCATGAATCTTCCCAACTCCGGAGGTAACCTCAAATGATACGCAACAGGACCCACACGCTCAAAAACCTCGTATGGTCCAATGAACCTCGGGCTAAGCTTCCCTTTTCGCCCAAAACGCAACACCTTCTAAAATACTTTATCACCCACAGCGTACTCTATATCCCTACACTTCAAATTCGTATAGGATTTTTGGCAATCCACAGCCGATTTTAAGCGCTCACATATCAACTTTACCTTTTCGGTTGTACCTTTGCGAACATTAGGCATAGATACAAACTTTTACCCTACTTCTGCCCAACACACAGGCATTCGGCATTTCCTACCATACAACGCCTCATAAGGTGCCATTTGTATGCTAGCATGATAACTGTTATTGTAAGCAAACTCCACTATCGTCAATTGCTTATCCCACATTCCCTGGTACTCGATAACACAACACCTCAGCATATCATCAAGAACCTAAATCACACCTCTGACTGACCATCCGACTGAGGATGATAAGAGGTACTGAAACTCAACCGGGTCCCCAAGGAACGATGCAAAATCACCTTAAACCTTGCAGTGAACCGCATATCCCTATCCGAGACTATATATTTTGGCACCCCGTGCAAACGCACAACCTCAGAGATGTACAACTCAGCCAACTTGTCCAAGGTATACGTAGTATGCACTAGCACAAAATGCGCACACTTTGTAAATCGATCCACGATCACCCATATGTAATCCTTTTTGGTCGGCGTCAAAGGCAGCCCAGACACAAAATCCATGGTGGTTCTTTCCCATTTCCATTCCGGTATCCTCAACGGTTGCAACAACCCGAAAAGAAAGTGATGCTCAGCCTTTACCCACTGGCAAACCATACACTGTGCAACAAAATCGGCCACATCCTTCTTCAGACCCACCCAATAGTACTCCACCTTCAACCCCCGATACATTTTAGTACTATCGGGATGCATAGCAAAAGGACTAGTGTGTGCCTCAGTCAAAATAGTACGCCTCAACTCTTCAGCTTCAGGCACCACTATTCGACCTTTGAAACACAAAACCCCATCATCGTTGAACTGAAAATCCATAGAATTTCCATCCCTGATGTCTTCCACATACGGTACCAAACCCCTCATCGTACGGTTGCTTCTCCTTGATCATCTGTGACAAGGACGGCTTCACTTGCAACTCAGCCAACAAACCCCCGTCATTCGTTACGCTCAGCCGAGCAAACATAGTTCTCAACTCCACCGCCATTTTTCTACTCAAGGCATCCTCCACGACATTGGCTTTCCCCGGATGATACTCAATGGTCAGACATAATCCTTAAGCAACTCCACCCATCTGCGTTGCCTAAGATTCAGCTCCTTCTATGACATCAGATATTTCAAACTCTTAAGATCCGTATAAACTACACATTTCTCACCATAGAGATAATGCCTCCAAATCTTCAAGGCAAACACAACCACTGCAAGCTCAAGATCGTGAGTAGGGTAGTTACACTCATGCACCTTCAATTGTCTAGATGCATAAGCCACTATCTTACCCTCCTGCATCAACACACAACCAAGCCCAACATACGACGCATCACTATAAACAACGAACTCCTTCAATCTTTCAAAAGCTCGTTGTCTATCCTCCGTCCACTCAAACCGAACATTCTTCCGTAGCAACTTTGTTAACGGAGCTACCAAACTGGAGAACCTTTCGACAAACCTTCAGTAGTAACCTGCCAAACCAAGGAAACTCCTAACCTCTGTCACCGACTTGGGCTCCTTCCAACTCATTACGGCTTCCACCTTATGCGGATCGACACGGATCCCTTCGGGTGACACAACATGCCCGAGAAACACAACTTCCCAAAGCCAGAACTCACATTTGCTTAACTTAGCATAAAGTTGATTAGCCAACAGTGTCTGAAGCACAATTCTCAAATGTCTATCATGGTCCTCCTCGGTACGGGAGTACACAAGGATATCATCGATGAACACAACCACAAACTGATCCAAAAACTCATGAAACACACGATTCATCATGTCCATAAAAGCATCTAAAGCATTGGTAAAACCAAACGGCATCATAAGAAACTCGTAATGTCTGTACCTCGTACGGAAAGCTGTTTTGGGCATATCCACCTCCTTTAATTGGTAGTACTCCGACCTCAAATCTATCTTGGAAAACACCGAAGCTCCCCTAGACTGATCAAATAGGTCATCTATCCGCGACAAGGGATACATGTTCTTTATGGTCAACTTATTCAGCTGCAGGTAATCTATACACATCCGCAACGTACCATCTTTCTTTTTAACAAACAACACCGGCGCCCCCACGGTGAGATACTGGGTCTAATGAACCCACGGTCAAGCAACTCCTGCAACTGCGTCTTCAACTCCTTCAATTCCTTCGGAGCCATGCAGTACAGAGCAATCGATATCGGTACAGTACCCGTAAAGACCTCGATGCCAAGCTCTACCTCGCGGCCAGGTGGCAACCCTGGTAACTCTTCCGAAAAAACACCTAAAAACTCACATACGTTACGAACATCATGCACCCTCAACTTCTTTGATCCAGGATTCATAACATAGGCCAAATAGGCTTGACATCCCGAATCCAACATTCGCCTTGCTTCCAAAGCCGAAACAATATTAGACAAAAACTTGGTATTCTCGCCAACAACCACTACCTCATAATCATTCGATAACCTCGAGGATATCTGTTTGGTCTCAAAATCCACCACCGCCCGGTGTTTAGTTAACCAATCCATACCCAAAATCACATCAAAACCATGGAATGGCAACTCCATCAAGTTCACGGCGAACACATATCCTTGAACCATCAACAGACACCTACGATACAACCTCCTAACCACTATTGTCTCCCCAAGAGAACTAGTCACTCTAACACCCACATTAAGAATTTCAGCAGATATATCAAGCAACTCAGCATGCTCACTCAAAATGTATGAATGAGTAGAACCAGAACCAACCAACGAATACAACGACAACGATTGAAGGGTAAAAGTACCTGCAATCACATTGATGTCATTGCGACCCTCACGGTGCGCATCCACCCTAGCCGGTCTACCTCCCTCAAGCTGGATAGCAACAGTATGAGCCACAGTCCTTTGTCCCACATCTCGACGCTGAAATGGTCTACGGCCACAACCACGACCTCGTTGCGGAGCAACAATAGGTGCAGTACCCCACCCACCTTGAGCCAACAATTGACAATCACACCTCTAATGGTCGCCTGATCCACAACTCCAACAAGCATTAACTGCCACAAGCGCAGGTGTTTGACCCTTTCTGGCCAAACGCGGGCAATCTCGCCTCAAATGATCTCGAGACCCACAAAACCAACATGTGCTCAACGGTGCTCTAGCCTGGGCTCCCTACCCCTGGACTCAACGTTCAACCGCACCTCCACCATGCCTCGGCTCTAGGTGAAACCTCTTGTCACGGTGTCTCTTGGCCTGACCACTGCTATAACCTGAATCAGCAACTCTCTTACCCGAGCTAGAACCTCGCGATCCCGAAGCCAAATCCAAATTCTACTCTACATCCTTGGCTCGCAAAACCAACACGTCAAAATCGGTATACTCAGCAGCAAGCATGTATGTCTTAGCATCCTGTACAAGCCCATAATAGAAATGATTACATCGAGTATGCTCGTCAAGAACCAACTCAGATGCATATCGACTCAACCTCACAAATTGCACCTCATACTCCGCAATAGACATATTGCCCTGCACCAATGCCATAAACTCATATTTCTTCTCGTCCTAATATCGGACTCCTAAAAAATTCTTCTGAAAAACCTCATAGAAGAACTCCCAAGTCACATATTCGATCGCCATACCCGATATCGTGGTACTCCACCACGTATAGGGATCACCCTATAGTAGGGAAACAGCACAACCCAGCTTACGTGCATCGATGCACCCTATTTGGCCCAATATCCTTTCAGTACTGGCCAACTAACCCTCGAAAGCCTCAGACGAAAAACCTCAGAACTCAACTCCGCCCAATCTACGAAGACGCTCAAGCGGCAAACCTTGGCCATCAACCGGTGGTGCTAGCACACGAACACCCGCAACTACTTCCTAAAACGTACCGGTCATGGCCTATATTAATGGTGCCATATCACCCATCCCTGGCCCAGCCGACGCAGGTGGTACTTGCTCCACTCCCTTCGGTGGATTAGGTGAGGGTGGTGGCAACCCTCTAGGAGGTACAACTTCTCCTTCATCATCCTGCCAACGGCGGCAGCAATCGCGCTAGATCGCAACTCCCTCCTCGGTCCTATCGTGTTAAAATATATATAGGACATGATAATCATTTCAAAACAAAAACAGTTAGGCCAGCTTCAAGCACGGATCCAAGACTTTCATCTCAAAAATCAATTTTCAAGACTATAATAATAAGGAAATGAGTACCTCCAATTTCCCCCCAACATTGCATAATGCAGTCAACGTGCATATATCAATCACCGTGCATAGCAGCCAGCGTACATATAACAATCACCGTACAAATCAAGCAACAGGGCATAACTCACGGCAACAACACAATAACCTCCCAACGAATGTAACCTGCCTCTAATACTATCAAATGTAACCCCCTTGACCTGGCCTAGCCGCCAGACTGAACCGAGGAAGCCACATTAGGTTTATCGTAGCAAACTGAAGAGATACAACGAAACCCGGTCCATTTTTTTCTTTTTATCTTATCTAGATGCCAATTATTAATCATATATGTTCATACATATAACATGTGTAACCCCGTCTCAATCGGGCATCAATTCGACATCCAATTGGTTACATTTGCAATTCAGTGACCAAATTACAAATACATAAAATTTCATAATTAAAACTAGTTTTTAAGTTACCAACCTTTAATTAGTCAGGTTCTGAACATTCATCCCAAATTTAGCTCAAACCGATCATTCTATCGCATACAATTGCATTGTCAAGTTTTAGGGACTAAGATGCAAAGAAAGCAAAACTACCAAACTGACATTAACAGGAATTGGCCACGAGTATCGGTACAGGTGTTACCGTACCGATACGCATAAAGATGCACCGTGTCGGTACACCACGGCTAGTTCCGATACGCAATAACGAACTTACCTAACTTTTGAATCGTTTAACATCCGTACCGGTACGCTTACGTGCGTATCGGTATACGAGTTTGGGTTGACAAAGTGGAATTCCATAGGCTAAAATGTGTACCGATACTCCATTTTTCGTATCGGTACTCCAGGCTAAAATTGCCTAGGCGTACCGGTACTCTATTACACGTACCGATCCCTCAGGCCAGAATATGCCCAGTCGTACCGATACAGTCCCCGGTGTATCGGTACGCCTGGACCTGTAATGTCACAAGTTGCTGATTTTTTAACTCAAAAACATCCTCAAACCATTCCAACATGCTTAAAGCATAACACCAACATACAAGGCATACCGCAAGCATCCATACTACACAACTTAGCATCCTATATGGCATTTTTACATCAAAATAAATTAAATGGGCATGCTTCCTACTTTCCATCCAAGTAACATAGCAAAAAGGTAAACCAGCATCAAAATAATCCTTAAAGGTCATTTACAACCCATGAGCAACCATAAGAACATACTCAAACAGGGAGTTCAACATAACATCTCCCAAAACACAACAAGTACCCCATTGCCCTTATTCATTATAGCCTAGTCTTTAGCATACTTTGGAAACAAGTCTTGCCAAGATCCCATTGCTTCTTGTTGCCTTCCAGGACCTCAATTATCTGCATTGATGGTCAAAGAGAGCGTAAGCGCACTAGGCTTGGTGAGGAATGCTAAAAAAAAACAAACACCGTCAATGCATTTAGAACCATTCACTTAAAACCATCCTTTAAAACATCATGCCTCATTTAAAACATGCACTTACATCATTAAAACCGGCATATTAATCCATATGCTACATGTATCATTAATCAACAGCAATCACATTCCTAACCCTCTACTCAAGCCTTCCCATGCATTACTACCAAATGCAAAGCTTAAGGAGAAACATGTATAAATCACATTATACAACATATAACATTCCAATGATACATTAACAATTATATTGGCTTTCAAGTGATCATTTAACATGTCCAATAACAAAAGAGTTCATCGGATACACGGATTCAACAAGTGTTAACCTAACACTTCAAGCCATCTCAACCGAAATAGCGATACAATCACAATCGCGGTACAATAACAACCAGGTCTAATAACAACCGGGTACAATATCAAACCACATGAATACCAATCCCTCTCATCGGTTAGATGCTTAACCCACTAACGGGAGTATTCGGTACCGTTAAACCCCTCTACCGTTAGGGTACTTGGATGGAGTATTCAGTATACAATATAAACCCCTCAACATCCAAGGCGACTTATTTACAGTGCACTCAATCCTATGGCCGGCCAACTATATCCGATAACAATTTTAAAACCACATCACTTGCCAATATAATTAACCAATTAACATTTACCTCACTTTTTTAACAAGTGATAAACCATGCCATTTATCCAAAGCAACAACCATGCTTTAAAACACAAGTATAAACCATACTTACAAGGATTACTTACCATGTGCATCCTTCATCATTTCATGCTCAAAAATAGTAAATCAAATACTTTAAAACATGTTTAAACAATAGGTAACATGTAATTAAAACAAGTGTATCAACCATTTCGTAAAAGCACGACCGAGAGAGAGTAAACCACTTTATACTTACTTCCAAGTCTAGGTAAGTGTTTCAAGTTCTATCTTAACTCCCAAAACTCTGTTCCAAAACACCAAAACGCTTTAAACCACGTTTTCACTCACCGATACGCGAAACTTCGATTTGTCGACGCGAAAACAAGCATCCGAAGCCTCCTACGCTTCCCCAACCACTTCCAGATCAACCTCCCCTATTTTTACCACAAAACAACAGAAGATTAATGCATCATAATGCATTCTAAACACAGCAATCACAATCCTTCTCGAATTTCCACAAAACCCTCACAATTAACCCTCTACAACAACCGAAAACATGACCAAAACACTTCGATTCACAACCCAGCCACCATCTATCAACCTAGCGTCATTTTCCACTTCAAAACACATCTAAAAACAGATCCAAAACAACCTACCACCTCCAGCAACCTTACAACCACAAAAAAGTACAAAACTAGCAACCTAAACAAATAGAGACTCTTAAGTTTCGGGATTCCATTGATAAAAATCACTTATCAACATTATTAAACATCCAAAATGTAAATCAAATCACCATTACTTACTGGAAATCAGATCCAATTCACAAATCAACTCATTTTCCCCAAAAAACTCAATTAAACATTAGAAAATCATTAAAATCATATTAGAAACACAAAAACAATGATCAAATGCTTGGGAATTTTAGTAAAGAACCATACAATAGAGGAGATCTTAGACCTTACCCCTATTGTGAAGTTTCTCCCTTAATTGATTTGTGAAAAGCTAAGAAAACACAATGTTATTGTAAGATTTTATGCAAACAGTATTTATAAAACAATTTGAAACAATAAAATCAAGTTAGAAACCACCTCACCTCTGAAAATTTGATGAAATCTGAGTGTTTGGACAAGGAGAGATTGGAGAGGAAAAAGTTGAGAGAAAATGACGTGATTTTTGTTTTAGAAAAGATAACTAACTTTTTAACAAAATTCTCTTTAATTAATAATTAAAACATATATTAAAAATATCTATAATTAAGGGAGAACCATTAGAAACCAATTGGTCAAATATCTCCTTAAAGATTTTAAGTATTTGACCCTTTTCATTTTAGTCACTAGAAAATCACAGTTTTCAAAACTTTCATTTTGGCCACTAACCAAAATGTCCATCTTCCAAAACTCATTTTTCAAAACTGACTCCACCATTATTAAATACATAATTAATAATGATGTTTAAGCATTTTTCCATAATTTTTCCCACACCAAAATATACGATCCCGAAACTGACTCGAATCTCTACTCTAGTCTATCGGACCCTCTAATAACCCATTAAACCACTAAGCCCTAAAACTGGGACGTTACATCCAGTTCATAATAAAGTAAAAATTTATTCAACAAAGTAAAACCCGATCAAGGAAAGGAGCCAATGGAACTCAATCTTGAACTGGTAAATGAGGTTGGGAACTTTAGAAGGAGTGGTAGGTGTTATTCTCCAAAAACTTCAAAAGCGGCAGAGGAACCGAAGGACAAAGACAAAGTGGCCGAGTTTGAACCTAAGAAGATATTCGGGGAAGAGCCACTCCCGAAGATCAATGAGCCGATAACGGAGGCTCAAGCCCAAGAATTTTTAAGATTTTTAAAGCACAATGAATACAGTATAATGGAACAACTCTAAAAACAATCGGCACGTATTTTAGTACTTGATCTCCTGTTAAATTCAGAAAAACGCCGTGAAGCATTGTTGAAAGTCTTGAACCAAACCTTTGTTTCGAGTGATATTTCGATCGGCAAGCTGGACCAGATAATAGGCCATATCACCGTGAACAATTACATTACCTTCAGCAATGATGAGATTTTAGAGGGAGGCATGGGTTCCACCAAAGCCTTAAACATATCTACTCATTGTAAAGGGCACGTGCTGAAGGGAGTACTTATTGGTAATGGCTCTGCTTTGAATGTCATGTCTATGGCTACTTTACAATGATTGCCTATCAATAGTTCACACATGAAACCTTGTACGAATTCGGTACAAGAATTCGATGGGGCCTAATGAGATGTGGTCAGGAAAATTGAAGTACCCCTACTCATTGGCCCAAGTGAGTACACTGTCGACTTTATGGTTATGGATATTCAGCCATCTTATAATTTTTTGTTGGGGAGGCCATGGATACACTCCATTGGTGCTGTTCTATCATCATTACATCAAAAACTAAAGTTTGTCATTAAAGGGAAGCTAGTGATTGTTAATGTCAAACAAGATATCATTGCTTCGGTTACTTATGATGTGTCGTATATTTAGATCGATGAGGAGGCAATGGAGTATTCCTTTAGGGATTTGGAGTTTATCAATGCCACCTTCGTTGCCGAGGGAATGAGGATTCCATGCCCTAGGCTATCAAATTGTACTAAGATGGTAGTATCTGAGACTTTGGGAAGAAGAGCAAAGAAAGGAAAAGGCTTAGGAAGGAACATGCAGGGATGTATGTGAACTAAAAGTGTCATCAACAAAAAAGATTAGTTTGGGGTCGGCTACAAACCCAACTTTCTACAAAGAAAACAAGAATGGAAAAAGAGAGAAAAACAAAGAAAGGCTCGTTTTAGAAGAGAATACATTTTATAGGGGCCCATGACTTATTCTGATATGAAAAATATTTTGTATTCGAAGAAATAGTAAACCTCGAACAAAAGTGCAAGAAGCGAATCAAGAGAGTGAGAAGCTCTTTAAGGAAGAAGTGATCAGTGAAGCTTTGGAAGGGATGGATGTTAATGTGATCTTCGAGGATGGCAAGAATGGCCAGCGTTTTACCGAGATCCGCCCATGCCTCCCGAGGGAAAAGCTCAACAATTGGACCTGTGTGGACATGGCAGTAGTTTTTAGGTCTGAATCAAAGTAATGCTCGAAACAACCCCATTTGCTTGTGCCCGAGAGTAATAGGGATCTTTTGTAAAGGGCAGCTATGACAGTTTTATTCGCTTTCAATGAAAAGGATGCATTCCGTATTTCTTTCTCAAATGGCAAACATGGCATTTATTCCATTCATTGTTTATTCATTTGTTATTTATTCATTCTATAAACTATTCATTTCTATTCCCAATACATATTATTTTTAAACTCGTGTAGGCCCCTTAATATTAACTGTATAAATGATTCTAAATCTAATCTCGGGGTAGATTTTGAACAACCCATGTGCTTGCCAGAAATTGGTGAAGAAAAGTACAAAGTAGAATATGAGGTCCCAAATGAATTGTTAAGACTAATGGCAAGTGAGGAGAAACAGATCCTGCCACATCAAGAAGAATTAGAAATCCTAAACTTGGGAATTGATGAGGAAAGAAAAGAGGTGAAGATTGGCACTACTTTGTCATAAAAAACTAGACGGGATTTGATGGAACTGGTTCTAGAATTCAAAGACATATTTGCTTGGACATGCCAATATATGACGGGATTTGATGGAACTGGTTCTAGAATTCAAAGACATATTTGCTTGGACATGCCAATAAATGACGGGATTAGACACGGACATTGTGGTACACAAGCTACCCATAAGACCAAAATGCAAACCCGTCTAGCAAAAGCTTCGAAGAATGAGAACAGACATGTTGTTAAAAGTCAGAGAAGAAGTGAAGTAGTTTGAGGCCAAATTTCTAAAAGTTGCCAAATACCCGGAGTGGGTAGCCAATATAGTCTCGTTGCCAAAAAAAGACGAGAAGGTGCGCATGTATGTAGATTATAGAAACCTTAACAAGGCAAGCCCCAAAGACAATTTTCTTTGCCTCATATTGATACTTTAGTCGATAATACCGTGGGACATTCTTGGTTCTCGTTTATGGATAGCTTTTCGGGGTACAATCAGATTAAAATGCACCCTGAAGACATGGAAAAGACCACTTTTGTGACCATGTAGGGAACATTTTGTTATAAGGTAATGTCTTTCAGATTGAAGAACGTCGGGGCAACCTATCAAAGAGCCATGGTGACCCTAGTCCATGATATGATGCATAAAGAGATTGAGGTATATGTGGATGATATAATAGCCATGTCTCGGACAAAAGAGGAGCACATCCAAAATTTAGGAAGCTATTCCAAAGGTTGAGAAAGTATAAGTTAAAGCTCAACCCGACCAAGTGTACATTGCAGTTACGTCTGGTAAACTCTTAGGTTTCATGTTTAGCCAAAAAAAATTTAGATCGACCCCGATAGGGTGAAAGAAATTCAGAATCTCCCATCACCTCGAACACAAAAAAAAAGTTCGAGTATTCTTGGGAAAAATAAACTATGTGTCTTGGTTCATCTCCCAGTTAACCGATAAATATGATCACGTCTTCAAACTGCTCGGAAAGAACAATCTAGGGATATAGGATGAAGATTGTCAAGAGGCTCTCAAAAATATCAAAAAGTACTTGACCAATGCCCAGTCTTAGTAGCACCGGTGCCTGATAGACCATTGATTCTGTACTTGACAGTTTTTAAAAATTTAATGGGTTGTGTGTTAGGGCAACATGATAAGTTTGGTAAGAAAGAAAGGTTTATTTATTACTTGAGCAAGAAGTTCACCGAGTGCGAAACACGGTACCCACTAATCCAGAAGCTATGTTAGGCCCTAATGTGAGCTACCAAGCGGCTTAGGCAATACATGTTGTATCACACCACTTGTTTGATTTCTCGATTAGATCCATTAAATTTTTTTATGGAATCGCCAACATTTACCGAGAGAATTGCCTATTGGCAAATGCTATTGTCAGAATTTGATATTGTTTATGTAAATCAGAAAGAAATAAAAGGAAGTGTGGTGGTGGATTTCTTGGCTAGCCGCACTTCGAACGTCTACGAACCTTTGGATTTTAATTTCCCGAATGAAGATTTGGTGTGTGCTTTGTATGAAGAGAAACCCACTCCAGAGAATGAGTCTTGGAAGCTTTATTTTGATAGAGCATTTAATGCCCTAGGCCATGGAAAGGGGTAGTGCTAATCTCTTCTAAAAATGTCTACCACCTCTTTACAAGTAGATTGGAGTTCTTTTGTACCAACAATATAGCCGAATATGAGGCTTGTGTTATGGGACTTTGTGCGGCCATCGAAAGAAAGATCAAGATGCTCCAAGTCTTTGGAGATTCATCCTTAGTAATCTATCGGCTTCGAAAAGAGTGGGAAACAAGACATCTGAAGTTAATCAAGTATTACAATCTGATTCAAGAGTTGATCAAGAACTTTGAGAATATCAGTTTTACTTATTTGTCTAGGGAAGATAATCAGATGGCTGATGCTCTAACAACTTTGGCCGTCATGTTTGATGCAAGCATGAAAACCGAAATGAAGCCAATCGAAATGCAATTTTTTGAGGTACTGGCTTATTGCTATAATTTGGAATAAGAGGTGGATGACAATCCATGGTATTATGATATCCTCCAATACATCAAATTTTAAGTTTACCCAAAAGAAGCCAATGACAATGACAAAAGAATCATTAGAAGGATGGCGTCATGGTATATCCTCGATGGACAGATATTGTACAAAAGGGGTAAAGACCAAATATTGTCGAGATGTGTAGACGCCTGATAGGCTAAAAACATTCTAGCAAAAGTACACGATGGTTTGTGCGAGACTCATGCCAACGATTTCTCGATGGATAGAAAAATTATGAGATATGGTTACTTTTTGTCGACCATGGAAGGAGATTGTATCGACTATGCAAAAAAATGTCATAAATGTCAGATTTATGCCGACAAGATACATTCTCCTCCATTTCCACTCTACACCATGAATTCGCCATGGCCTTTTGTTGTTTGGGGTATGAATGTTATTGGTCAGATCCATCTGAAAGCTTCTAATGGGCACCGTTTCATTTTGGTGGCTATTGATTACTTCACCAAGTGGGTAGAAGCCATTTTTTATGCCAACATCACAAGGGCAACAGTCTGCAAGTTCCTAAAGAAAGAGATTATATGTCGCTATGGTTTTCCAAAAAGAATCATCACAGATAATGCTTTCAATTTGAACAACAAGATGACGACCGAAGTGTGTGAAAAATTAAAAATTATACACCGTAATTCTATTACTTATCGTCCCAAGATGAACAGGGCAGTAAAAATGACAAATAAGAATATCAAGAAGATTATAGTAAAGACCACGGATACTTTTCACAAATTGGCATGAGAAACTACCCTTCACTTTGTTTGTTTATGGAACATCAGTGAGAACTTTAACAGGGGTAACGTCATATTCTTTGGACTATGGTACAGAAGCGGTATTACCCATTGAAGTAGAGATTCCATCACTTCGAATTTTGTATGAAGCGAGGTTGGAAGAGGCCAAATGGATGCAAGTCAAGTTTGATCAGTTGAACCTCATCGAAGAAAAGAGATTAAGGGCTATCAGATGGCCAAATGTATCAAAAATAATAATGCGGGGTCATAAAAAAGGTTTTCCCCAGAGAATTTTGAGAAGGGAATCTAGTGCTTAAAAAGATCATGCCAATTCAAAAAGACTTTCGAGGGAAGTGGATGCCTAATTGGGAAGGGCCTTCTATTGTTAAAAAGGCATTTTTTAGTAGAGCATTAATTTTAGCGAAGATGGATGGGAAGGATTTGAGCAATCCTGTAAATTTAGACTCCATCAAAAAGTAATACGCTCAAAAAGGCAGAGTGAAAACCCAAAATGGCACTTCGCAAAATGAAAATACATGTGGTGAAAACCCAAGATGGTGCCTCAAGTATGAAAGAAAAAGAAGAGCAAATAAAAAAAGAGAAAGAGAGAAAGAATATGGTTTAAGATGAAAACCCAAAAAAAGGTATCTTAAAACCAAATGAGGATTTGAATTGAAAACCCAAAAAGGTGGTTCAAATAAATTTTGAGATTTAACATCCGATTGATGGGTGTTATTTTAGTCGAGGAGCATGCTAACTTGCATCATCAAATCATCATGTCTGTTTTTTTAGGTATTTGAAGAATAACAGAAATTGGATTCTATGCTTCATGAGAGGGGAAGTATATCCCAGCAATGAATCAAGTGTCCATTGACTTGCATAATTATGATTTCTGAAAGTCTTCCAATCTTTAGCTATTTGTGAGTGACGAACATCTTTTTATACCAAACGAGTAGAAATTAGATATTCCGGGGGTCTCTAAGTTAGATACCATTTGATGTTCAGACGATAAGAAATCGGGGCATTTTGGTGGTCTCTAAGCTAGATATCATTCGATGTCAAGATGACCAAAAATCGGGGTATCATTTTAAGGTTTTTATCCTTCAGAGAGCGGTGAAAACCTTCCGGTAGTCTCAAAATGAGGTATTATTTTATGCCGACACGATCATAAATTAGGGCATTTCGGTAGTCTCTAAGCGAGATACCCTTAGATGTCAAGACGACCAAAAATCGAGGAATCATTTTAGGGTTTTTAGTCTTCAAGAAAGTGGTGTCTTCAGGTAGTCTTAAGGCGAGATACCATATCATGCCAAGGTGATAAGAAATTAGGGCATTCCAGTAGTCTCAAAGCAAGATACCATCTGATGTCAAGACGATCAGAAATTAGGACATAATCTCAAGAACTTCTTTTCTTCAATATTTACGTATGAAGAACTTGAAGCTCCAGGATTTCAGGAAGATGAAGGGTGAACAGTTCTATATAGAAAGAACTCACAGCTTGGAATCTTCGGATAGGGAAGTTGGATAAAGTTAGTGCTTATGGTCTTTGCTTTAATCTTGTTCCACAAGGATAAGCAAAAAAGGGCAGCTGTAATCACGAATTTTATCTGGGTTTGAGACCCAGATTTATTTCGATATTTGTTATCGTTATTATTATTATTATTATTAAGCACAAAAATTAATATATATATATATATGTAGTATTAATTAAACGAAGTCCAATGTTACTAAATAAAAATAGTCTATTAATACATATCAGTACATTTACGCATGTTTTAAAACCCAAAAATATTATTAATATTGCACGGCCCATTTGGCCTAATCCCAAATCTGATAAACCCTAATCTAAAAACCTTAATACATCATTATCTCTAAGCACAGTCAACTATCAGATATCGGATATGTTTCAGATTTGACGATCTAGATCACCCGGATACATGGAACCCTAGCTGCTCTCTTAGGCGATAGCGCACCGCATTATCGTGGCCATCGGATCAAGAATAGATCAGACGGCCCTAATCATCTCTCAGGCGCATGTCAATCATGCTCAACCTTCCATCTGCCCTTACGTGCCTACGCGTCAGGCTTTTTAGCTCCCCACGAGGCTCTTCGTCTCCCTCGACACGCGCGTGGACGCTATCATTGGTCATCCCTTTGTCTCGATTGGCCACCTCACATCAAAGGAAACAAAATGGATGTTGTCAAACGCACGCATACAAAACCCAAAAATTACAGAGCCAAATATTCAGAGAAACACATGAATCCAACCAAACCTAAGCAGATAAACCAATAGCATTTCATTTTGTTTTTTAAAATTTTTCAAATATCATGTAATATTTTGATATAAAACGAAAACAAGGACTTTGTAAAAAAGGATTTTTGGGAGAAAATCAATACGAAAGGAAAAGAAAAGCTTTGAGGTATCTTCTTTTTTTATCACATGCATCAATAGAAAACAAAGGCAAAAAAAGGCTAGGTTTTATTTTACCTTCGCAATCGTCGGACTCCTCAGCAGTTGTTTGAACTCCTCGCGTCAGCGATAAGACTTTAGGGTTTGTCTCGAACTTGATAAGGTGAGTCAATCGTAGGGTTTTTTTTTGTAAATAGAGGGGCTCTTGGGTTCTATTTTTTAAAAGGGAGGATTCTACTGTTATCAGGTCGATCTGGGTTTTTAGGGTGAAAAGGTTTCGAGTTTCAGAGTTTTTTGGTTGTTGGCATTGTTTAGCGGCGACTGGCATGGCGGTTTCTCGATTTGTAGATGAACGCACGGCGACGTTCATCAAAGGTTGAAGGAAAGTGGAAGTTTTTTAGAGGATTTAGAACAAAATGGCTAAAAAAAAATTCATTTTCAGAAAAAAATTATTTTTATATTTCGTTTCAAAAAAATGGGTTATTTATGTTTTTAAAGGCCTCCGCGTTTTTAAAACTCACTTACAAGCCCTTCCGTTTTTCAAAATCCATCCCCGTCCCTGGTTGTTTTCGAAATCATTCAATTTCACTGCTTTTTGAGCTAAATCAGTTTTTAAAATGGGTTTATCTCCCTTCAGTCCCTCCGCGTTTCCAGAATAACTTTTTGGCTATTCTACTTTTGTAAATTATAGCCCCGGTCCCTGTGATTTCGAATCGTTTTGCAATTTTATCCAATTTTTTAAATTAATACTATTTTCAATGGTTAAATCCCTCTTCAACCCTCAAAATTTCTATTTGCCTTTCCATTTAGTCTTTCTTAGTGGTGTAATTACCCATATGACCCTTGCCCTTTCTCCTTATTTAATTTTGGTCCTTTTATTTATACAGTTCATGTTTTCTGTTTAGTTCCATGTACTGTTTTTATTTATTGCTTTGTTTTAGTTTTGTTATGTTCGTGTATTTACTTGTTTAATATATGTCTGTTTATATGTCACGTGGTTGTTTTTAATATAAGTTTGTCATTGTATTTATTTTTAGTACGTGCGTAAATGTCATAGGTTATGTTTTTGTTTAGGTTCGCCGTAGGTATAAGTGTGTGTAATGCATGGTCTGGATATCATGATACTACTCATGCTTTTTTATTCTATTTACTCTCCTCTTTCATGTTTCATTTGTGTTATTTACATATATGTGTATGGTTTTTTGTAGGATACATTGTTATTTACTTTTCATGCTTTATTTCATGCCTTTACCCTCTTTTGTCATGTCATGTTATGTGCATTCGAAATAAAAATTGTCAATGTGGTGCCCTTTTATTCGAGGATAAGCTTGGCTAGTATCAGGCGTAGTGGTGGTGGTTTTTGCTTATTCTCGAATAACGGGGCCCTTAAAATTTACTCGCATGTATAATCAAATTTCAATTTAATCGTCACTTTAATCCAAAAAAATTAATATTAACAAAGCAATAATTATTTTATTTTTGGTACCAATTTTTGGGCGGTGTGGGGGTGCCAAAACCTTCCCCATCCATAACCGACTCCCAAACTCATTTTCGATCGAATCTCTGGCTTTATGGTGTCCGACCTACCGTAGTGGCTGGTGGCGACTCTAAGTTTTATTATTTTTAGAAATACGAAATTTTTTAAAAGACTTCCTCATTTTCCAAACATTTTCAAAAAATATAGTGAACCTTCTTTTTCCCTCTCGGATATTTTCAAAACAAAGAAAAATAGGGAGGTCACTACATAGGGTTAACAGTCAACTGGGTTGACTCGGGTGGGTTGACTCAGGAAAGTTGACTCACTAAGTTGACTCGGACGGGTTGGCCCACTGAGCTATCTCGGTCAGTGAGCATACGGGTCAAACTTGGGCTCGAATTAGATAGGGTCGGATACATGTTGGGCAGATCAGATCAACCAACTGGGTTTGGGCTTGAATTCAAGTCGGACTCACAGATTTGGGCCAGGGATGCTGGATTCAGACCAGTTTGGTTAATGGACTTGGGTTTAGACCGGTAATTGGTTTAGGCCTGGACCGGGTTAACTAACTGGACCCATTTAGACCGGTTTACAAGTTAGGCTGATTCAGACCGGGTTTTTACCTTTGAAATTTTAGTTCACCGGTCGTTCAACAGAGAAGGTCGCTGAAGGCCCCAATGGTCGCCAAACTGCCGAAAAACAAAGTTTTTCAGATAACCATTTCAATCCAACTTAAAAATCAACCAAAGAAGATCGGAATCAGGCCAAAAATTACCTGAAATGTCAAACCTTCGCCAAAATACACGAAGCTCTGACGAGAGTCTTGCTGGAGTCAGACGGATGATCGGTCAGATGGGTTTTACTCTCCTCTACACGGCGGTCATGCCTAGATCGTCAATGTGTCCAAACGGAGACGGGTGTGGCTGGAAATCGACAAAAGCCAAGGCGGTGGAATGAGGGTTTAATTGAACCTTTAACCAAATTTTCACGACCAACGACAGTTAACCACGGCGAGTGGCTGCCTGGGTTGGGCTCGGGACGCGACAACGCTTCGATCTGAGGCAGCGATGATGACCACACCGCAGCGGCGAAGGCGAACGGAGGTAACAGGTGGTGATGGGATAGTGAAGGTCGGGGGAAAGAGAGAGAAAAAGATGGTTATGGAATTTAATTGTAATTAAATGGGGTAGATGAAAAGTCCAGACTTATTTAAATTTAGATAAAACCGATACGAAGAGGGTTAAATAAAATTTTAGGTAACTTTACAACCAAGAGCTTCTTAGCTCAGATGACTGGGTGCATGAAAAATACGACCATAGGTTACGGGTTCTCGAATCCCACAACCTGAAATCCTCTCCTTTTTTCTATTTTTTATTTTTTTTTTCAGAGTGTTACAGGCTGATTTTGGGATTTTGGGAAAAGGCGTGATGGATTTCATCTGTGGTCACTTGGATTTTCCAAATCCATCATTAATATTGTGTTTATCCTTCGCAACTGTGTTAAAGTAGTATTGTTTTCATATAATGGTTTATGTTTATTTATCAGTTCTGTATTGCTTATTCTAATTATTTTACGTATTATATTCATTTCATAGGATCATATCATGTATAAAAGTATTGCACTTGTTGAACCCAACAAGTGTCCCAATGGAAAAGTTGATGATGTTTATCCTAAGAGATACAGATTCAAATCGTTTTGTCTACAAGGTGTATGTCTATTGTCAAAGGGATAAGAATATGTATGAACAAATACTACCTTGTAATCACCTTTAGGCTATTTAAAAAAATTATTGCACTTGTTGACTAGTAAAAGAAAAATGAAATTATTGGCAATCAAGTGTTAGTAAATTAATTTTAGATGGAAAAAAGTCTTTATACTTTATTTTCATTTATAAGGAGATTGTAAAAGTTACCCAGCGACTGAAATTGAAATTGATTTCAATGAAAATTTTAACACCAATCTCTTATCTTTTTTATTTTATGTTTCAATCCACATTTTTGTATATACTTCATAATATAAAACTCGTGACCAAGTGGTATCATGTGTTAGCCGGAAAGGGGGGAAAATTCAGTTTTGTATAATGTTTAAATTGTCTATCTCATTATCCTCTTTATCTATAAATCAGAAAATATTATGTGTTTTTAAGGTGACAATTGGGTGGGGGTAACAGAAAATTATGGGATCCGAACCAATAGAGAGGGGGGAATAACCGAAATATTCACACACAAGACAAGATGAGGAAATTTTCACACATGGGGATGGGGAATATCCGAACATTGAGTTCCCTTTGCTCAAGTGTATCTGATTTTCACGAACTACATCAACCCATCCCAGCTAAACACAATCACTTTCACAAGGAGTGTCGAGTTACCTCTGCTCAAAAATAATTCTCAAAGTGTGTCAAGTTCTTTCCGCTCTAGTTTATTCAAATAGCGTTGAGCCCTCTTCGCTCCAATTCACTAAAAGAGCATCGAGTTGTCCAAAATCTCCATAATAACTTCACCAAGAGGACACAACACCCCTGATAAAAAAATGTGAAATCAATCTGACTTTGACCCACCAGTTAAACCTACAAAGTGGCAAGTAGGACTATTTTGTCGCATTCATCATATCCTACAACACATAGACTTGACAAGTGTGTCAGATGCCCCTCAATATAATCATAAGGGGAGATTGTCATCTGAAAATAGGTAGAAGAAACTTAACTTCACATTAAGTGTTAAGAAAAAATCCTTCTCTTCATCTTCATCGGCTTTAACCATCACTATTTGTGACTCTCCGCCCCACACTATAAGGTGTGAACTGTATGAACCGTCTAAAACACCGACAACAACCACCGTCCCACTCTCACCATCAACAATAGCATATATATATATATATACAATTATTACATGTCTATGATTTTAGTGTGTATATATGGGTAACATATATAATAAAAATATAAATATGATACCTAAAATATTATAAAGGAGTGGAATAATAATTGTAAAAGTAAAAAACGGGAGTATTTATCGTAATTGTCCCACTCCACACCACTCTCTTTTTAAATTCCTACTTAAAAAACTAACCTCATTTGAAGCGGATCAGTGCCATTGAAAGTAAAATTATGAATTGTAATGAGCAATTGGGTTAAAGTATGTTGAAATGTACCCCTCCTGGCTTCAAAGAACATCTAAAACAGAAGAGTGTTCCAGGGCTGGGACCTTCTCTTTAATGCTCAGATTTGTCTTAAACAATGAGACTCAACATTGGGCAACATATGAACCCTGCACTTCAACTAGGACCACCCATTTTCATGTTCTTTGTAGGTGTCTTAAATTGATGGTCAGCTTGCTTATTCTATTCATGTATTAGTTTGATGTAACTTGTCTTATTTTAATTTTAATTATTTTAGTACATATTATTTATATTAATTATAATATCAACCTCAAAAGAGTAACACTTAGGCCATGTTTAATAAACAACTTTTTCAGCCAAAATTAGGAGGTTTGAACTATTTGTAGAGGTCTAACTAGTCAAATCCGCTAATTTAGATATTTGGTAAATAGAGGATTGTAAGAGCGGATTGGGGATGAAACCTCTCAAATTGAAAATGAACTTTTTGGGTTAGAAGATTGGATACAAGAGTTGTAAAGTCTCTTTTGTCTGTGACAATTACCAAAGATTTCTCTAAATAACCTAAATTTGAATAACTAATAAAATTAAAAAAATAATTTTATAAATAAAAAATTAATATATAAATTAATATATACATATAAATTTAATAATTAAAGAAAATATATTGAAAATATAATTTTTAAATAAGAAATTAATATATACATCTAAATTTAATAATTAATAAAATTATATCAAAATGATAATTTTATAAATAAAAAAATAATATATACATTCTTCAAATATTCTTAGTAACGTTATATTTAAAAATTAATTTTTATAATCTAATTAATATTAATAGATACAAAATATTGATAAATAATAAATTATTCAAACAAGTATTGAATATAATTTTAACACCCTTGACCCGGATGCCACATTTGGGCCCTAAGCCCAAAACCCATACCGTTAAAATTTTCCTTTTTCAAGCTCAATAGAATAAGTCCAATAAAAACATAAATTCATACATTGAAAACATAGTCAAATCCAGATGTTTGAAACATTAGTTACGGAGCTCCACTTACAAATATTTAAAACATTCGACTTTGACCAATTAATACAAAATAAGAGTTACAAAATACATATAGGATCCTGCGAAGTACATAGCCCATTACATCTAGTATTTGTAATCAACCGCTAGAGACGATGCTGAAATCCAACCTTGATGGTGCTCCTTCAACCCTCATGATAATCTACTAACTTGCGAACGAAAACAACGATTATGAACGCTGAGCTAACAAGCTCAGTGGATACACCGTCACTCAACCATGCTTCATGGAAATCTTAAATAAAGCAATGCAACATGAATGATATCATGGCAAGATAACAATGGCGCTACCATTACTGTCTAAACATATGGCATTATCAAAGTATGATTACGCACACAGCTCATACTAGAACCTCATACATTTACCTAGCATGACACAAATAACACCAACCGCATTAAGTGAGGTCCGCGTCTACAAAGCATCAAAATCCTAAACTTGAGTGAGGCCCGTGTCCATAAAGCATCGGCATCCTACACTACGAGTAAGGCCCACATCTACATAGCATCGGGATCTTATATCCTAAGGGATGAGGCCCGCGTCCACATAGCATCGGGATCCTACATCCATGCTCAGGATCTCTCATCAAGCATCTTCAAATGAGGCCCGCGTCCACAAAGCATCGGGATCTAACATTCGGGAATCTTTAAGGAGTTGCAACACACTTACGGTATCCAATCCCAACAACAAGGGATGACTCGACGACCTAGGCATCCCTCTGCACTTAGCAAGGACCCTAATTACCACACTGCCTTGATTGATCCACCTAGGATCCCTATAGGTTACTACCTCACACGGTTTACCCAAAATTTACCAAGTCATTAGCCAATTATTTCCCATACGGGGTTAAAATCTCAGTTTCTTGGTTTTAGGATTCATTTTACACCTTAAAAGACCCCTAGGGCCCTTCGCCTCGAATTATAGAACCCCCGAACGTAAAACCAAATTCCTTGGGCAGAATGCCCAGCGAGTACCGATACTCTTATATGGGTATCACTACTCCCCTCTCGGTATTGATACTCGGCCACAAGTACCGATACTCATTTTAGGTTTGAAAAAACTGGACTCTCATGCCGTACCGATACACTCTGTGCTGTACCAGTACGCACTATCGATACTAGGATCGCCCTGTGTCGATCCACGCCCGTACCGGTACTCCCCCATATGCATACCGATACGATAAGCCTTTCCCAAGCAATATAATAGTGTGTACCGATACGCCCCTTACGTACCGGTACGCGAAAGCGTTACTGGAATTCTTGACTCTCAAGGGGTACCGATATACGGGGAGGCATACCAGTACATCCCTCACAACCTTTCCCCCTATTTCACTAATGCGTACTGATACGTTATGCCCAGTACTGGTACGCGAGCCCAATTTTTGAACTCTAGGTGCGGGTTTCACCTAGAAACCCTATTTAACCCCTATAGTTAAACCCTAGACCATTCCTACAAGTTATGATGATAGTATTAGGTGAATTACTACCCATTTTAGGCCATTACAACCACAATACCAAGATTCACCATTAACAACCACTCAAGCTTATAACAAGTCAAAACACCAAACCATGCTTCAAAGCTTAACTTCATGATTTCTAGGAAACTATGAGAGTTAGTAGTGTACTAACCTTGATTCCACTACTGAGAATGAAGCCCTTACCACATCTTCATGCCTTGCTCTTCCTTTCTCCTTTGAGGAGTTTCCAACCTCTTTCACTACAAGAGATGCCACCAAACGTGCTACCATCTTGAAGGGAGAATTAGGGAAGTTAAAACTCAAACCTTTACAAGAATAAAGCCTCTAAACACCCATTCTCGTTCTCCCTCATCAACCTCCACCAAAATACACTTTTCCACCAAAACTAGCCATCCTTACCTTGACTGGTAGATCTCTCAAAGCTGAACAATTTTTCCTTGAACAGAAATTCGAGATTTCCAACACAAACCCTCAAAATTCAACCTTTAAAGATGGAGTTTTTAAGAGAATGAGAGTTTGGAAATACGAGAAAGATGATGATAAAGATGGGTGATCTCACCCCTGCTAAAAATGCAGAAAAATCAGCTCCCCTCCTCTTTCCTTTCTTCAAAAAATGAGCTTTTACCAATTCACCCATCTTAACTCTCCTTCAACCAACCCAACAACTACAAGCCCATACACAAGATTGCCCAAGGGCCCACTCGAGGTCAAATACACGGCCCAAACATGAAACCCATGTCCCGATCAAACCTGACCCTCAGATTTTTGAAATCCAGGTCGTTACAACTCTCCCCTCCTCAAAGAAAATTTTATCCTCGAAATTTACCTAGTGGAAACAAATACGGATAGAGAACTCCCATGTTGTCCTCGACTTCCCACGTTACCTCTTCAATACCGTGGTTCCTCCATAATACTTTCACCAAAGTTATGCATTTGTTGCGAAGCTCCTTAACTCATGTGTTGAGGACCCCAATCGAAACTTCATCATATGTTAAGTTGGTATTTACCTCAATTTCTTCAAGCGAAAAAACATGCGAAGGATCGAAACGATAACGTCTCAACATAGACACATGAAAAACATTGTGGATACGAGCCAACTCTGGTGGCAAGGCTAACCGATAAGCCACCAGTCCCACTCTCTCAAGAATTTCATAAGGCCTAGTGTACCTTAGGCTTAACTTCCCCTTGCGTCCAAAACGAATGATTCCTTTCCACAGAGATACCTTGAGAAACACTTTCTCACCTATATCATACTCTATATATTTGCATTTCTGATTCAGTAGGCCTTCTGACGGTCGAAGGCCGCTTGTAACCTTTCCTTGATGATCTGAACTTTCTCTTCGGTTTGACTAACCAGATTAGATCCTATTATCCTCCTCTCATTGAGCTCGGTCCAACACAAGGGTGTCTTACACTTATGCCCATACAATGCCTCAAAAAGGGCCATCTTTATGCTCGACTGGTAACTGTTGTTGTAAGCAAACTCTACAAGGGGTAACTGGTCCTCCCAACTCTTTGCAAAGTCCACAATGCAACACCATAGCATATCCTAGAGAATATGAATGACACGCTCAGACTGACCATCAATCTAAGGGTAAAAAGCTGTACCGAAATGCAACTTGGTGTCCAAGGCATTATGGATCTTCTTATATAACCTAGCTGTGAAACGCGAGTCTCTGTCCGAAATGATCAACGATGGTACATATGCAACCTTACTATCTCTTTTATATATAATTGGGCCAACCTTTCCAATGTGAAATATATATGTACCGGTAAGAAATGAGTAGACTTGGTCAAACGATCCACAATAACCCAAATGGCATCATGCTTCCTTTGGGTCATCGGTAGCCCGATGACAAAATCCATGGTGATATGATCTCACTTTCATTGAGGAATCTGAAAAGGCTGAAGTAACCCTGATGGAACCTGATATTCCGCCTTCACTTGCTGGCAAGCTAAGCACCTTGTCACGAATTCAGAGACATCTCTTTTCATACTTGGCCACCAATAAAAAGGGCAAAGATCTCGATACATTTTGTTTCTCCCCAGATGTACCACAAAAGGACTACGATGTGCTTCTCTTAAGATGCGGTCTCTCAAATCTTCCAATGCCGGAACACACAGTTGCCCCTTGAAGTACAAGTACCCACCATCACGTACCTCAAAGTTTGAAGCTTTACTTTCTAGACCGCTTCAGTCTGTACTACTAATTCTTCATTCAAAGCTTGGGTCCTTTTTATCTCTTATATCAACGTAGGTTCAATCTAAAGCTCGGCTAAAAGGCCTCCATCCTCAGTCATCCTCAATCGGGCAAACATGGCTCTTAAGTCCGATATAGACTTCCTACTTAGGGCATTAGCCACAACATTCGCCTTACCGGGGTGATACTCTATGATGTAATCATAGTCCTTCAATAATTCAATCCACCGCCGTTTTCGCAGATTTAACTCCTTTTGTGTAAGCAGATATTTCAAACTCTTATGATCCGTATAAATGTAACACTTCTCCCCATAGAGATAGTGCCTCCAAATCTTTAATGCAAAGATAACGGTAGCGAGCTCCAAATCATGGGTAGGGTAATTCTGTTCGTGCGGCTTAAGCTACCTCGAAGCATAAGCAACCACCTTACCCTCTTGCATAAGGACACAACCAAGCCCATTCAAAGACGTGTCACTAAACACAACATACTCTTTTCCAGGCTCGGGTTGGGTTAAGACCGGAGCCTCCGTAGATAAGATTTTAGTTGCTCAAAACTTCGTTGTCTTGTCTCATTCCATTCAAAAGTGACCCCTTTTTACAATAGCTTAGTTAACGGTGCAACGATATTGAAAAAACCTTTAACAAACCGCCTATAATACCCGGCAAGTCTTAAGAAACTGCGGACTTTCGAAACATTCTGTTGAGGTTTTCACTCTACCACAACCTAAATCTTCTGAGGATCCACGCGAATTCCATCCGCAATAACTATGTGACCAAGGAATGCCACCTTCGAAATCCAAAATTTACACTTACTGAACTTGGCAAAAAGATGTCTATCTTGGAGGGTCTGCAAAACTACACGCAGATGGTAGTCATGTTCTTCTTCTGAACGCGAATACACCAGGATGTCATCAATAAAGACCACAACAAACTAATCTAGGTATAGTTGGAAGATCTGATTCATTAGGTCCATAAAAGCTTCAGGTACGTTGGTAAGCCCAAACAGCATTACCAAAAACTCATAGTGTCCATACCGTGTCCTAAAAGCGGTTTTCTATACATCATCATCCACTACCTTCAACTAGTAGTACCCTGACCTCAAGTCTATCTTAGAAAACACACGACCACCTCTCAACTGGTCAAACCAATCGTCAATCCTCGGAAGGGGGTAATGATTCTTTATCACTACCTTATTAAGCTGCCGATAATCAATACACATCCTCATAGACCCATCTTTCTTTTTGACAAATAGGACCGGTGCTCCCCAATGTGAGACACTCGGTCGGATAAAACCTCTCTCTAGTAACTCTTGAATTTGTTTCTTTAACTCTTTTATCTCTGCGGGTGCCATCCGATACGGTGTGATGGACAATGGTGTCGTACCGAGCATTAGATCAATTCAAAACTCAAATTCACGGTCAAGAGGTAGCCCAGATAACTCCTCTGAAAACACATCGATGAACTCGTTAACTGTTCGAAAGTTTTCAATTATTGGATCCTCAACCCTTACATCCACCACATGGGCCAAGAAGGCTTCACAACCTTGTTGCAACAACCTCTGAGCTAACAAAGCCGATACCACACTAGATAAACACAAATTTCTCTCACTTCATACAATCAGCTTAGAGCCATCTGCAACACGAAGCTTCAAACTCTTAGCTCTACACCCAAGACTCGCATCATACTCAAAGAGCCAATACATCCCTAAGATGGCATCGAACTCTTAGAACAGTAAAACCATTAAATCCGCTGGAAACAACGACCCCTGAACCTCAATTGGGCATCTTCGATACACCTTGTCGACCAACACATCATATCTCAAGGGACTAGTTACATGGACTCCTACCTCTAGATTCTTGGCAAGAATACCCCACTACTGAGATATCCCACTACGAATGTAGGAGTGGGTAGACCCCAAATCCACAAGAACAATAATACCAAAAATAGGGTGAACGTACCTGAGATAACATATGTAGCTACACAATCCTCCTGAGCCTTGACTGCATACTGTCTAGTTGGTGCTCTCGCGGTAGACTAGAAGGTACCTCCTGACACATGGCTTGCTCCTCCCCGAGTAAGGCCTCGACCCCTCTAGGCCAGATATGCAGTCTTCTGAACCTGATCTGGAGAGGTCAACACAGTTGCTGGACAGTCTTTCACAAAGTGATCCGGTGACCTACACTGGTAACAAACTCTTACTGCTCCCCAACACTCACCTCTGTGTTTGCGTCCATACTGATTGCAAATTGGTGCGCCTGCACTCATCTGTGAACCCTCCGGGCTCATCATAGATGAAGAAGAAGGTGGCCTTCTACGACCACCTAACTCAGATCTTCAGTCTAACCTTGAACTTCGACCCGCTACTCCTCTATTATAGTTCCACCAATTTCTACTTCTCCCCGAGAAGGCCTGCGAGTTGTTGTTGGAGGGGTTCTAGGTCCTCCCATCCGAACTCCCTTACCCACCAGAAGGGCCATATGTTAAGCCTTGCACTTTCTCAAGAGGCTTAGCACTCGAAGTCAACTTCGAGAACACCTTCGGTGGTGCAACGGTCAGGTAAGTCTGAATTTCCTTCCTCAAGCCTTTTAAGAACCTCTTGTACCTCATCTTTTCGGTGGCAACTAATTCAGGAGCATACCTACTCAACTGAAGAAACTCTTCCTCATATTTGAAAACTGACTGGTTCTCTTGCACCAGATGACTAAACCGATCTCTCAAGGTATCGATATGGGCCTCGCTCATATACTTCTTCTCGAACTATTCAAAAAAATCGTCCTAAGATGGTCGATTGGGGTACCACCCAAGCTCTACTGTTTCATATCATTCTCTCGCATTGCCCTTCAATAAGGACAAGATACACGAAAGCTTATCTTCTGATCTCAGCCTCATCTGCCTCATAATCCAGCGTGTATCTTGCAACCACTACTCAGCTTGTAATGGGTTATCTCGCCCTGATCCATGGAAATTCGTAGCACCTTGCCTCCTCACCCTTTCAACATATGCCTCACGAGGGGTAGCAGATGCCCTCGGTATTGCCCTTACAATTCGGTGCAATGCCCGGTTCAGATATAAGAAGTAGTTGACTCCCCGGTCAACTATGTCCTCTGACATGTCTTCTGTGCCAGGCACATATTCCTCTTCTTAACTTCCTTCTCTAAAGCCCAAACTTTCCTCTCATTTCTCGCCCTCCTTGACATGATTCTATTCTACACAATAACAAATGAGGTCATACCATCGAATTTCAGCTTTAAAATAAGTACAACCTCGACTCATGGGTATGTATTCGCTAGAAACCTATAAACTCCTCTAGACTCCCCCATGGACGTCCTAGAACCGACTAAACCTAGGCTCTGATACCACTAAATGTAACACCTTTAACCCGGATGCCACATTTTACTCATATTATTGTTAGACTTAGGCTCATATTAGTTGCATAGTTAGCCATTCATGCATTAATCAATGTTTCCTTCCATCGTTGAGCTTGATTACATAACTTGGTAGTTTTTGTGGAAAAGATGCTGTTTTGGCGTGCTTTGTGTGTATATGTGCAGGATCACTTGCCAAAGCAATGCCGAGCTAGTTGCCAGGGCAATGCATGAAGGATATGCCGAGCTAGTTGCCAGGGCAATGCATGAAGGAGACGCCGAGCTGCCATGGCAATTGTCGACAAAGAGAAAATGCAATAGGGATGTCGAAATTAATGACTTTACAAGCCCAAGATGACATAGAGCAAGGCCCAAGCCCAAAGGAATTTGATTGTCATGCAGAGATTAAAGAAGAATTAAATTCCAAGAAGATAGGAGAAGTTCTAATAGGAATAAAATTATAATAAAGAATTATATTCTTTAAAGATAATTTAATTCCAACTCAAACTCCTCCTCAAAGAAGGACTTTGGCCTAGCCCTATAAATAGCAAGGAGATTTCAACTACTTGAAGAGGGAGGAAGAGGGAAAATTTCGACAAGTCCAAGGGAGAAGGCAAGGGGAATTTCTGACAAGCATCTAGGGCAAGGGATTTTCGACAAGCTTCATCTTTTCTTCCTTGTTCGATTGGGTTCATGCTAGGGATTGTTTATCTTGTGTTTCTTTGGAACCTAGCCATGAACTAAATCTACTTGGCTATGGTTATTGTGTTTTGTGGTTGTGAGAAACTATTGGTTTTTGTTTAGGTAATAAGAGTTTGCACTTTTCTATTTCAAGATTTATTCATTCTTGGTTCTTATTATTGTTGCGAGTGAATTGGGAGAGGATCTCGTGATTTCATCCATTTATCTAATATCGGGAGAGTTAGATTCAAGAAACGAATGAATATGATCTTTATTCAATCCAATGATGGTGAAGATTAATCCGGCTTAGGAATAAGTTAAGGATTTCAACGGCTAAGAGGAGCGCAAGATTGGTTGTTGTTCACCCTTGATTTCACAGGATGTATTATCAAGGCATGCACAAGTAGCTAGAGTTTCGACTTAGGGATAAGAAGAAACCATTGAAGAACGCTCCGCCGAACCTTGAAGTTGCTGCCCAGACGCCCAAGTAGTTGCCCAACTAGTTGCCCAGGCAACCATCGATTAGTTGCCAAGGCAACCCGTTGTACAAGTTGCCACGGCAACCGAGTTGCCCGTGCACTCTTTTACCAAGACGATCCAATCGGCTATCACACCTCAACTCACGATAACCTAGCCTATCTCTCTTAATTGAATTCATCTTTTCTTTTACTTATTTGCTTTCTAGATTAGTGTTAAACTTCTATAATCTTTTATTTGTGTTTTTATTTTTACAGTGCAAGAGACTAGATTCTTGAAGTAGCACCAATCCCTGTGGAGACGATATCTTTTATACTATAACTTGCGACGTGTATACTTGCACATTTGCGTAGCACTTATTACGCGCAACAAGTTTTTGGCGCCGCTGCCGGGGATTGGCAATAGCGACTTTGTTTTTACTTTCTTGCACTTTCGTTTTATTTTTCTTGTTTAAAATTCAAAGGGCTAACAAACTTTGGTTTTGCATTGGTATATGACGGGGAGAGACCGACTTCACGAGAATATCCCTTTGATCCAGAAATCGAACGAACCTTACAAAGACTTAGGCGAAGGATAAGAGAAGCAATGGCAAATCAAGACGGCAATATGAATCAAGATGTTCGAGCAGGAGAAGGAGTGATTCTTGCATGAAACAGAACTATTCGAGACTATCTTGAAGAAGATCTTGATGGACTTAACCCGGGAGTTGTCGCACCTGAAATTGAAGCCGACCACTTTGAGTTGAAACCGGTAATGTTTAATATGATCAACACAATTGGTCAATTTGGCGGCTCAAGAATCGAAGATGCACGGCAACATCTGAAATCTTTCCTCGAGATTTGCAACTCGTTCAAGATACACGAGTCACCCCGATGTCCTACGATTAAGATTATTCCCTATTCCTTTGAGGATAGGCGAAAGCATGGTTGAATAGCACTCTGCCGGATCCATAGCATCTTGGACTGATCTTTGTCGTGATTTCCTTGCTAGATTTAATCTTACAAATTTGGTGATAAGCTTCAGAACGACATTACTTCTTTTGGCGGGTAGATGATGAATCCATGTACGAGGCTTGGGAGCGATATAGAGAACTTCTACACAAATGCCCCTACGGAGATTCGGTGTGGACTCAAGTAACAATATTTTACAACGCCGTGAATACACCAACAAGGATGATGCTAGATGCCTCGGCAAACGGCATACTCCTAGATAAGTCGCCGGATGAAGCAATGCAAATTTTAAACAGGCTGGCCAAGAATGACTATCAATTCCCATCTACTAGAAGATGAGGAGTTAGACGCCAAGCCACAATACATGAACTAGGATCATCAGATTCAATTTTGGCACAATTGGCCGCTTTAACCAAGATGGTCCAGAACATGCAAAAACCAAACAACACACATGAAGTCAAGGTAATGGATTCTTTTTGTGAGTTATGTGGTGATAACCATAATTCTTCTGAATGTATGCAGAATCCGGAATCCAGCTTCTATGTGGGGAATTACAATCGGAGCAACAACGTGATATCCAATACATACAATCCAGCTTGGAAGAAGCACCCGAATTTTTCATGGAGTAATCCCAACAATGCTCTAAACTAGAACAATCAAAATACACAAGCATCGGGATTCCAGCAGAATATGCCACGGCAACAGATGCCGCAGCAACAACCGACAACATCTAGTTCTTTGGAAAATTCTCTAAATGCTTTTATGATGAAAACTGAATCTTATATGGCTGAAAATAGTAATTTCATAAAAAGAACTGATGCTTTTATTAATAGAACCGAGATGAGATTGCAAAACCAAGAGGCGGCAATCAAATCATTGGAAAATCAAGTCGACAGTTTGCTCAAAATCTGAATACTAGACCACAAGGAGGTTTACCTAGCGATACTGAAGTCGCGAGAGGAACTGGCCATGAACAATGTAAGGAGATCACCACTAGAAGTGGCCAACAACTTAGAGAGGCTCAAACCCGCTCATCAAACAAAACTCCACAAAAAGATCAAGACGAACCTAGCGGCAAAGCCTCAGATGCTGAACCAGGAATTGCCGCGGCAACCGGCAATAAGCATGCCTCGGCAACCGACGATAAAGACGCCTCGGCAACCCCAGTTGATAATGCCTCGGCAACTCCAGATGTCCCAGCAATGCCGTCAATCAGGTTTCAAACCAATGAAAAGATCGAAGATATCCGACTTCCACCACCATTCCCACAAAGGTTGAAGCGACAAAAGCAAGAATATCAATTCAAGAAGTTTCTTGATATCCTAAAGCAAGTCCACATCAACTTGCCACTGGTGGAAGCAATTGAACAAATGACAAACTATGCCAAGTTTCTTAAAGACGTTGTGTCCAAGAGAACAAGGCTAGGAGAGTTCGAAACAGTTGCCGCGACAGAGGGATGCATTGCAATGTTGCACAATCGTATGCCACCCAAGTTGAAGGATCCCGGAAGTTTCACAATACCCTGTTCCATTGGAAATCACTATGTCGGGAAAGCACTATGCGACCTAGGGGCTAGCATAAACTTGATGCCTAAATCGGTTTTCCAGAAACTAGGAATCGGGAAGGCAAGACCTACAACAGTTATGCTGCAGCTAGCCGACAGATCCTATGTGCATCCAGAGGGAAAAATCGATGACATACTGGTAAAAGTTGATAAATTTATTTTTCCCGCTGACTTTATTGTTTTGGATTGTGAAGCATATGAGCATGCACCTATCATTCTCGGGAGTCCATTCCTAGCGACAGGGAGAACCTTGATCGATGTTGAAAAGGGAGAACTCACAATGAGGGTGAATGACCAGCAAGTCAAACTAAATGTGTTCCAAACACTAAGGCATGCCGATGATCCAGAAGAATGCCAACTACTTCATGCCACGGTAGAGTTTAACTTCGATGAGGAATTTAGTTGCCTCGGCAACTACATTGCCGATCAAGAGGAACCTGAGGAGTATGAAGAACCGGTCGATGAGGAACAACAAGAAGAGGCAAATTGGCTAGTCAACCGACCAGGTACATACTTTGAACCACTGGATTACTCAGGTAAGGAAGGTAAACTCGAAAAACCCTCTATTGAACAACCACCGATTCTTGAGTTGAAATAATTGCCAAAGCAACTAAAATATGTATACTTAGGGACCGATAATACATTGCCTGTAATTATTTCTTCTAAGTTACAGCCTGAGCAGGAAAAGAAGCTAATCAAGATGTTGAAGCTACACAAAAAGGCAATAGGGTGGACAATTGCCGACTTGAAGGGAATTAGCCCGGTGGTGTGCATGCACAAGATCTTGTTGGAAGATGATCACAAACCTTCAATTGAGGCCCAGAGGAGACTGAATCATGCCATGAAAGGGGTTGTAATGAAAGAAATCATCAAGTGGCTTGACGCCGGCATTATATACCCTATCTCCGATAGTACGTGGGTAAGTCCGGTACAATGTGTACCGAAAAGGGAGGTATAACAGTGGTAAGCAATGAAAATAATGAACTTATCCCAACAGGATGTGACCGGTTGGAGGGTTTGTATGGACTATCGAAAGCTAAACAAAGCCACTAGGAAAGATCACTTCCCATTACCCTTTATTGATCAAATGCTTGACCGTCTTGGTAAACCCTTTTATTGTTTTCTTGATGGTTATTCAGGTTACAATCAGATTGCCATAGCACCGGAAGATCAAGAAAAGACAACCTTCACATGCCCATACGGTACTTATGCCTTCGAAGGATGCCGTTCAATTGTGTAACGCCCGGCAACCTTCCAAAGATGCATGATGGCACTCTTTTCAGACATGGTCGAAGACTTCCTTGAGATCTTCATGGATGATTTTTCAGTTTTTTGGTAATGACTTCGACGGCTGTCTCGGCAATTTAGAGAGGTGTTGGCAAGATGCTAAGAAACGAATTTAGTCCTCAATCGGGAGAAATGCCACTTTATGGTAGATGAAGGAATAGTGCTCGCCACAAGATTTCATCAAAGGAATTGAAGTAGACAAAGCCAAGGTGGACGTGATCGAGAGATTACCCCACCAAATTCGGTTAAAGGAATTGAAGTTTTTCTCGGACATGCGAGGTTTTTACAGGAGGTTCATTCATAATTTTTCTAAAATCACTAAACCCTTGTGTGTCTGCTTGAACAGGATAAAGTCTTCGATTTTGATGATTCTTGCACCCAAGCATTCGAAACCCTAAAGAAAAAGCTTGCCTCGGCACCCATTGTCGTTCCACCAGATTGGACGCTACCTTTTGAGCTCATGTGTGATGCAAGTGATTTTGCGATAGGAGCAGTCCTAGGCCAACGCACAGGTAAGACCTTCCATGTGATATACTACGCTAGTAAAACTCTTAATGGTGCTCAAGTGAATTACACAACAACAGAGAAAGAGTTACTAGCTGTAGTTTTCGCATTTGACAAGTTCTGATCCTATTTAATTGGTACAAAGGTAACTGTTCATACGGACCATTCGGCAATCAAATACTTATTTGCTAAAAAGGATGCTAAACCTCGTTTGATTCGTTGGATATTACTTTTACAAGATTTTGATATTGAAATTAAGGACAGGAAAGGAACAGAAAATCAAGTGGCTGATCATTTATCACATTTGGAACGCAATAGGGAGGAGGACACGGATCTAGATATATGCGATGCATTCCAAGATGAACAAATTTTAGTTGCCTCGGCAACCCTTGACGCCTCGGCAACCCACGACGCCTCGGCAACTCTCGATGCCGCAGCAGCCTTTGACGTACACGCCTCGGCAATTTTGGGAGCAGTCGCCACGGCAGCACAAGCCTCGGCAATACCCTGGTACGCGGATTTAGTTAATTTCCTTGTTTGTGGTATTTTTCCTTATGACATTACTCACCAAGGGAAGAAGCGGTTCCGCCATGATGCTAAGCATTACTTTTGGGAAGAGCCTCTTTTTTTTAAACAATGTGCAGATCAGGTTATACGCCGATGTGTCCCTGAAGAAGAGCAACAGAATGTACTCCGGCAATGCCATTCTTCACCCTATGGAGGACATTTTGGAGGAACTCGTACCGCGGCCAAAGTCTTGCAATCCGGTTTGTATTGGCCAACATTGTACAAAGATGCCCAAGACTTTTACAAGCAATGTGATCGTTGCCAAAGGACGGGCAATATCTCTAGACGACATGAGATGCCACTCCAAAACATCATCGAGGTGGAACTGTTCGATGTATGGGGGATCGATTTTATGGGACCTTTCCCATCTTCATTCGGCAACCTCTACATCTTACTTGCCGTCGACTATGTGTCTAAATGGGTAGAGGCAGCTGCAGTTCCCAACAACGATTCCAAGACCGTGCAACGATTCTTGCAGGCGGGTGCACCAGGATCTAGTGCACCATGCCACACTGGATCCTGCACCCGGTTTTATGTGGATATGGCCACACCAGATTACACCATACGGGTGCATGGTTGTTATGGTGTGCCGCATAGCACCAGATCGCCAGGCTTTGACCAGAGTTGACCAGGAGTTGACTGGGTGTTGACCGACCGTTGAATTTTTTTAGGGACCCTACCCGGTGGTTTCTCGATATTTCAGATCCATTGGCGCAGTCTGTTTTGCCAAATTTGAACCCGGTAAGCTGTTTTTATGTATTTGACCTTGTGAATAGTATATGAGTTGCATAGAAATAATATATTTTCGTATTTGTTAATATGTGAGGGTTTTGGTTTGGTTATCGAATCAAGTGGAATATTCGAGAAGCTCGGAAGAGGATTTTAGCGATATCGACTTAAGGTTAGTACACCTCGAACTCTGAAATGCTTCTTGAGCATCATAAGTGTAATTGTCTTGCATGTTAGTGGTTGCAAGTTAGGAGATGAGTAATAAGCATGTGTTGATACTGTTAGTTTGAGGCTTGATTATTATCGAGATGCTTGATAAACTTGAGAATGTTCGAGTCTTTTATGAGCTTTAGAGACTGTATAGGATTGTCTGAATATTTACATGATTATTTGATTGTATGATTGGTTGATTGATTGATTTATGATGATGCCTTGTGTGTTAGACGAATAAATTAATATGTTCGATTGAATATTGGTTAGAGACAATGGTATATATTCGATTAATTGGATAAAAAGTCGGTAAGTGGTAATAATTAATTAAATACGCTAGAAACGTACTTTAATGCCTTTCATAAGCTTTAGGGACCTAATAAGTGTTATAATACCGTAATTTAAAGGAATTGTATGAAACCGTAAGTTGGGTACTAGTACGTTCTTTGGTTGTACCGGTAAGCGATTAGGGTTATATCGGTATGGGTGGGACCATACCGGTACTTATGAAAATTGAGAATTTCTAGTGAACTAATTGGTAGCGGTACGTGTGTGAGCACCATTAACTAGAGGTACCGTATCGATACTCATATTCGAGTACCGATGTCGATAAACTAGATAGTCTGAGATGCAGTATAAGATAAGGGTAAATACAGAAAATTAATAATTAAACTATGCATTGATAAATGAGATTAAATATGCACTTCTGCATAATGTATTAACAACTCAATAATGTATAATAAACAATATGTTGACGATTAGCAACAATAGGGGATCTTTGGGATCGCGTTGCTTGTATGTCGAGTAGGCATTTGATGGATTGAATCTTCTTGATTGACGGGATCCGAATACCCAATAAAAGAGTGTTGCAACACCATGGTTGAGATACCGAATGGAGGTTATCGATGCTATGTGACCCGGGCCTCATTCGAAGATACTCGATGAGGGATTCCGAGTATGGGTGTATGTTCTGATGCTATGTGACCCGGCCTTACCTAAAGAGTAGATGCACGAGGGATGATTTTGAGCAAGGGTGTATGATCCAATGCTATGTGACCCGACCTCACCCAGGGTGTATGATCCGATGCTACGTGACCCGACCTCACCCGGAGTGTATATATCGATGCTTTGTGACCCGGCCTCACTCTAGAGATGTGTTGTTATTGTTGATTTTATTTTTGCCTTGGTGATCTGTTGAGATCACAGGCTTGGTTGGGCCTTGTGTGCCATGATTGATGATTGTTATGATGTTAGCATGTGTTTAGGCGGCCAGTAGTAGCGCCACATGATTATTTATCTCTTCTTATTGCTCGTACTAGCTTGCATGCTTATGTTTATGATTAGCATGAAGTATAGTAGAGTAGATGTGTACCACTGAGCTTTGTAAGCTCAGCGCTCGAAATTGTTGTTTCCGTGCGTAGGTTAATCGCGGAATCGAGGAGCACTGTCTGTATGTGATTCCAGCAAGCGGCGTTGTCAGAGTATGATACTTGTATTTAGTGGGCTGTGTATTCATAGAACCTTACGTGTATGAGTTTGTAATTCTTATTTTGAATTTGTATTAATCAAGTCAGTTGTTTAAATGTTTTATTTAATTGGAGCTCCTTTGTAACGTTTTAATTGTTTATATAATTATTTTGAATCGTGGGCTTTAAATGTTTGAAAAACATTTCATTTAGGCTAAACCAAGTTAAGAACTTTATGATTTTGGGTTTGGGCTTAGGCCCAAATGTGACATTCGGGTCGAAGGTGTTATAGACTAATAGTATAATTTTCTCTTATATTGTTAGGAATATTTGTAATAATACCCCCTCTTTATATATATTTTTATAATTAGGTCCTTAAAATTGAATTTTTTATTTAAAATTTGGTCTTTAAAATTATTTTTTTATAATTAAGTCCCTAAATTTTGAATTTTTTAATAGGTCGGGTTAGGGTCGGGTTTAGGTATATAAATTTTGGGTCAGGTTTTTAAATGATGCGGTCGGGTTGGGTTCAAGTTTAGGATAGTTATTTTTGGGTCGGGTTTGAGTGGGCAAAAAACCCGACACGTGCTCATCCCTAATTTTTGTATCTCGTAAAATGCTTTTCTTCTCTCTCTTTTTGAACAAAGTAAGCCAGCTTTATTAAACACAAAAAAACAGAGTACAAAAAGACACGAGAACACAGAGGATAGAGGAAGAAAAAGTCCTAGACAAGAACGAACAACCAAGAATCACAAAACAAACACAGCGTAGAACAAGAAAATAGACACAAAACCAAAAGACAGAAACAAACAAAATAAAAGACAGAAAACGAGAACTCAAAACACAAGGAAAACATAATAACAACACATAATGGATGGAAACAGAAGAATCGAAGCAAAGCAAGCCAGCAAATGCAATCTTCAACTGCATGACATTCAAGAGTCACCGAGGATGGAGCTTATGGAACAATGCAACAAGAACATCCATGAACCGGACATCACGCCTAGATAAAAGGATCGCCGATGTCAGATGAACTAAGAAAAGACGACTGAAAAACCAAGCCAAACAAAGAACTTGTCGGAGGGGCACAAAACTTGCAAACAGAGAATTCATCAGTTTTTCCTCTGCCTCTAACCCATGGCAAAACAACCCCCAATCCCACCGCAAGACTGTGATCGCGAGAAACTCTGGTCATCAAAAAGAAGATCCAACGAGCTGACCAGTGAACCAACAACAAGAACAAGAAAAAAGAGAAGGTCGAGAGGAAAAAAGAAAAGAAAGACGAGAAAAAAAGAGAGAATAGTATTTTAATGACCACCGACAAAGTTAAGACCGTCAAAAAAAAGATACCTCGAGAGTTAAAGACAAAAAAGAATAAAAGAGTTTTAAGGTTTGAGAGAAAAAAAGAGTACTTAGGAACGAGGATTTTCCTTCTTTTTTTTTCTCTCTCTCTTTTGAACAACTAAATTGGAAGAGGAAATATTTGTCACGGAATCTGAACCTAAGATGTGGAGATTAATTCCAAGTGTTTTAACCACTAAACCAATAAAGCTGTTGGCATAACATATGTTGTTTTGATGCAAAGGATTATGTTATTTATATAAAATATATTTAAAATTTTATTTTCTTTCTTATCTTTTTCAAATGAAAATAGAAATTGTGCTTCTTTTAAGAGGAAGTTTACTGCAAAAATTGTTGGTATAATTATAACTAGAATCAAATCAGTATAAAGCATAATCATATTGAGAATTATAATATATCCAATGAAACATAAAACTATAATAAATGCAAAATAAAATTTACATAAGATAATTACGTATCATGAGAATTGAATCTGAATACTCTATATAATTTAGTTTTCATTTTTTGATACAATTCTTGAATTATCCATACACATTTTAATATTACCTCCAAATTAGAAAATGCTATATACTTAAATACTACCTCCAAATTGCTACAATTAGAACGGTGTCAATATTGGGGTAGAAATTTGTCGAATTTTCACACAAAATAAATGTTATGTTTATGTATAGAAATATGGGTAATCTATATAAATGATCTCTCGACTATGACTCAATTTTTTGTTGAGTCCTTTGACTATGAGAAGTTATAAATAGGTCCCCGACTAATCGTGACTAACAAATCGGTCTATTTTCGTTAAAAAATAAACGGCTGATGATATGGTAGTTAATAAAATATGCAGAATAACATATTTAACCCTCAACCTTTACATTTTATTTTAATTTGGTCCTAAATTAGCTACAATCAAGAATTTACTAATATGTAGAATAACCTTTCTTTTATTAAGCTCTGCAAAATTGTCACGAATTTACTAAACTTTGCAAAAGGGAACGAAATAAAAGATTTAGCTGAAAACGGTATGAGATTAGTTATTGTTTAAGCCTTTTAAAGAGATTGACTACCGTTAACAGCAATGAAGGTTTTGATTCTCTAACTATTTTCACTGTTCATTCAAATGGGTTTGCAGATGGCTAGTGTTAACAACAATAGATGTTTTTTTTAGAATGGAATAAGATGAAGTTTAGGATTTAAGGGACTAAAATGTTGAGACCTAAAATTTTAAATTTAAGACCAAATTAAAATAAAATGTAAAGGTTGAGGATTAAATATGTTATTATACATATTTTATTAACTGCCCATCATCAGCCGTTTATTTTTTAACGAAATTGAATCGATTTATTAGTCGCGATTAATCGAAGGACCTATTTATAACATCTCATAGTTAAAAAATTCAATAAAAAATTGGATCATAGTCGGAAGACCAATTTATATAGAAATAAATAAAGATGAAACAGTTTTTAAACAAGAACGAGTCTTCCGTGAAGAGTAGCAAAGAATAGCGGGTAAAAGACGGAATTTGCAGCTGAAAAATGTGGATGGGTTGGTCAAAGCGTTGAAATCTCATCACTATTCCAAGTCATATTTGGAGTGTATTGACCCAGCTAACGCCGCCCATCACTTATTATTATGCTGTTTCCTTTCATTTCATTTTTAATTGAACCTTCAACTATTTATAAGGAAGGCATAATATTAAAAAAATCCTCTAATATTTAATTAAATAGTCGTTTTAACCTTTATTCTTTTTTAAACTATTTTAATTTTTAATGTTTTATATTAGGTTAAAATGACCCATCCGTGGATGAAAACTTTCAGTCAACTGATGATAAACAGCTTGAAATAACTTGACAGAATAACACGTCGTCAGATAAAATAATTTTAGATTTTATATAATTTTATAAAATTAATTTTTGACTGATGTGTTATTCTATAAAGCCAACGCGTTTATCTATATTACACTACTATGTCAGTGTGCACTGTCATAAAGGTTTGTCACGTCATTTTAAACCATTTAATGTTAGTTGACTAGTAATTTTCATCCACGGATATGCCATTTTGACCCAAAATAAAATGTTGAGAATTAAAATGGTTCAAAAAAAGAATAAGGGTCAAAATAACTATTCAGTCAAACATTTTTTGATGTTATGCTGATAAAGAATTCATTACTTTTACAAATCTACGACATAAGAAATAATATATGATGAGTTGTTTTCATATACAATTGCATAAAATATATTTTGCGCAATTTATATATTTTAAATATTAAAAAGGGGTATGTTTTTAATTTTAAAATTTTAAATCTTAAAGTCAAAAACTTAAAATCTTAAATTCTAAACTCTGAGCTTTAAAATATAAGTATCTAAATAGAATCATAAATTGTAAAACTTATAAATTTGTATAAATTAAATTTAAATAACATGTGTATCAAAATATTTTTATATAATACAATACAAAATATTTTTTAGTAAAAAGATATATATATATATATATATACACGTTTTTTTACCCAAATATCCAATTTAAAACATCTATTATCAAAATGGTAAGGTTGAAATATTATTTACTAAAAGATTGAGTTTACTGTTCACAATATAACCTCATCATCTGCATGCGGTAAGGTTAGTGTAATGAAAAGTTAACAACTTATATTCAAAGTTTTTTTTGTTATATTAAGAAAAAAAGACAAAATAGGAAATGAAATAAATTACCTCAACATTTAGATAATACTTTGACACTTACCTACGATAAAATTTTATTTTGTATAATAAACTCGATATTTTGAGAAATAATATTTGAACCTCAACATTTTAGTAAATAAAGATTTTTTTTAATAATTTCTAACTAGAGAGGGAAAATAGAAGGGAAAATTTACTCCTAATAGGTTTCGAACCCACAACCTAGGAAAGAGGAGTGAGAACTTTAACCACTTGCTCTAGAGATTGTTGACAATAAATAAAGATTTTAAATTGAATATTTAGGTTTAAAAGCCATACAAATATAATATATATTTATGAATTAATATAATTTGAATTATTATTATGACAATTGTTTTAAATAGATTATGTACAATAAAAATACACCGATAATGTATTAATTATTAATATACAAATTATTAAATATATTTGATGAAAAAATCTTCGTACAAAAATTGAGATGGAAATAGATTTTGTTTTAGCCACAAAGAAGACGGGATTACCAACAACTAGTTGGTCTACCAGGATGAAGCTCTAAATTCTTCAAGCAATGTCAAATGTTTGAATCATGACGTTGTGAATGGAGTAAATTGTATTGGGAGAATCGTTATCATAATGAACTTTTGTAGTACTCTATCTATATTCAGGGACGGGGCCAAGATTTGGGGTTGAGGGGAGCAAAACATAAATCTTTGAAAGTGGGGGGCAAGTTCATAAATAACCTAATTTTTTAAATTTATATATATAAGAACAAAAGTAAAAAAAAATGGAGGTTGGGGGGCAATTGTTCCTCCCACATCCCACATACCCCGTCTCTGTCTGTATTAATCAACAAATGAATTGAATACCGATAATTATAAAAAAAATAAAAAATTAAATTAGTGGATATAAAAAGGTTATAAATTTTCACTTTTTATTATTGTTGTTATAGTATTTTATAAGAAAAACCTGAAAGAAGTAATCATATGTGATTGTAAGAAAAATATTTTATGCTCAGATCCAATTTATTTTTGCATCTTACTTCGGCTAAAATTATTATCATTTCAATGTTACGGTTAATATTAGATTTATTTAGAGATTAGTTAAACCATGATTGTAAATTTTAGGTGTTCACTAAAATATTATATAAATAATTTGTATATCTTTTATAATTATATTTTAAAAATGTTAAATTATAATTCAATCAAACTAAACGAAATCAATCAAATAAATTCATTTAACAAGATTATATGCATCTTAATTGGCATGTTATAATTATTAATTATATTGTTATTTTTAAATTCTTTCGGTATTTCTAATGTTTCTTTGTTCGAGATCAGTACAACATGGCATCTTTCCACTCATTGTCTCCAAATTATTGTCATGTCCCACTATTATTTTTCTTCCAAAAAGCAAATTAAATCAAAGTTTTAGAAAAAAAATATTATATTTACTTTTATAGAAGAAATATTATATTTACTTTATTCTTTAAAACCTAAATCTTTCGTATGCTGTGCAAGATTACTGAATTCATTGATTTAGTAAAGGATTGAACATCAAAGTTATGTTACTTTCACAAGATTTTTTATAATCACCTTATTTATCGATTAGTTTAAATCAAATATTGTAAAAATCTATTATAATGAAGACATTTTTAATTTATTTATTTTATTTACACATCAAAATTAAAACACTTAATCTTACATAAAAATTTAATATTTCATCTCACTAAACTAACTTGTAGTTGATATTTCACTAACTTTTTTAATGTCGCCATGGTGTCTGTGTTCCGACACTCAAAATATTGCAAGTATACACTGTCGACACAAGTAATAAAGTGGACACACTCGAGGTGTGTGTCTATTTTTCGAATTCTACATGAAATGTGTAGCATTTATCATATGCTATTGGTTGTAATAGTTTAATGAATTCGATTGGGCTCAAGAATGTAAGAGAGAAACTAAAGAGATACTCAAATAACTGGAAGAGGGGATCCTGATACATCAAGAAGAAACCAACATATGTGATCTAAAAGTTGAAATTATCTAATATAGTTACAGTCGTACCTATGTTTGTATTGTTATGGTACCGACATAGTTGATGGACGATGCTCTTTCGATGCCACAAATAAATATACCTAGACTAGACCTAATGTGTCACTTGACATAGTCTATCGGTACAATCATCCATTCAAGTGTCGATACAACTATTCCTAGCTAAGCCTCAAGTGTCACTTGACTTAGCAAGGTGGTAACTTTCATTACTCATGGCGCTTAAATCATTTATCACCAGATTAAAGGCATACTTGCAACTCTATATTTCTATAGCAGTTTAAGTAGGGTGCAAGCCACTTAACAAAGAATAATAAGCAAAGAGTATATGTATTAAATGAAGTATTAAGTTCTACAAACATAATATATGAAATAAGTTTAGAAAAACCAATATTCTAATATCACGCAAGATTAGTAGCAAGAAACAAGTCCCTCTCGGGCTGTTAAACTCTACTCCTCTCTGACACTCGAGCCTTACGATGACCACTACTGCAACTATCAATCCAGGCAGCCTTTTGGTCGTCATGTTGCTTTCTTCTGCACCAAGATCTCCAAGATCTTTAAGCTTCCATGGTCATGGCCATTTCTTGGGAAGAAAAAGGATTTTCCCGGGAACATGAGCTCTCAAAACGTTCTTCAAATAGACCTTCATTTCTTGTAGAAAGGGTTTATCTTTATATAGGCGGAGGAGAGAAAAATGACATCCACCAATATTTCAACACTTCTTTATCTTCCTTGTGGTATTATGTCGACAAGTGAGTTTTTCTTGATGCAGGGGCAGTCTGTGGCCTCTGGAGCAAAATGGTCTCGGCACCTCCAAGCACTATGTGACTCTTGTATAGTTGGAATAGAGCGCCTGTGAAGGCCAGGCTATCACAGGTGGTCCCGCGCTCTCTCGTGAAGTTGATCCATCTAACAAGATACTCAATGCAATGGGGCATAGATTCCCGAATGTGTATAGTTCCACTGATGGGTTAGATGTGGTCTTGAGTATTGAAGAACATGATAATTCGTTGGAGCATTATGATACTATAAAAAGGCCATAAACTCAGAATTTGGTGTTTGTTATTTTCGATTTAGTGGATTTGTATGGCACAAGCAATACTCTATTGGCAGGCTCCGTGTAGCAGGTCAACCTTTTCCAATGAAAATTATAAGCTAGAATGTTTGAGGGTTATGGATGACCCGTTCAATTCGACGTCTTTGTTCCTCATGTAATTTTCCTTATTAAAACAATACTACATAATTCAAAGATGAAAAAAGTTCAAAAGCTTTGTGGGTACAACAATGGAATTGATGTTAGTTCTCAAGGAAGGAGTGGTGGCCTCTCTCTTGGCTGGAAGGATTCTGTAACTATTTATCTTCGTTTTTTTTCAACCAAACATATTGATGTGCTGATTGATGTTGACTTAGAAGGTTATTCATGGAGATTTATAGGTTTCTATGGTGCACCAAAAGTTGGCAACATAATTGATTCTTAGGAGCTTCTAAAGCTGCTTAAAGACTTATTGCATATCCCTTGGTGTGTTGTAGGTGATTTTAATAAGTTTTTATTTTCATATAAAAAGCAAAGGGCCTTATCCGAATTGAATGACAAATGGAAAATTTTCGATAAGTTCTATCATATTGTAGCTTAGAGAATTTGGGTTACCATGGTCAATGGTTCACATGGAAGTGAGGAAGAATTGTGGCAAACAATATTCCCGAACATTTTGACTGTGAAGTGGCCACCCAAACTGTAATACCCCAAAATTTACTAAGTTTATTAAGGGTCATTTAGTACTAAGATAATATCTTAAAAGCAACTTAGTGACTAAAATGACTAAAATGCGAAAGTTGGGATTTCTTTAATTGTGGGTTTTGGAAAGGAAATTTCTAAGGTTTAAATGTCTCATGTGATAAATAGTGAATTGAATAAGGTATTCTTAAAGTTTGGTTGAATTCCAAGGAAAATTGGAATGGGAATTGAAGTTTAAAAAGGTAGTGGCCAAAATGTAAATTTTGGAAATTTTATGGCTAAAGTATAAACTTTGGAAAAGTTTGGGGACTAAAGTTATAATTTTCCAAAATTTAAGGGTTTTTATTTCATAAATAAACAGACCAACTAAGGGTGTGAATCGAATGCGGAACTATTGGTTCGATCTGATATTTTGATTATTGGGAAAATCGCAAATAAAGTTTAAGTGGAATTCGGATACCTAGATCGAACTGGAAAATTATGAATTTTTGTCATATGATAGAGAAAGGTTATAAAAGTCATTTCCAAGTTGGAAATATTTTTAGTTTGATTCAAGATGAATCCTACAGTTTATTTCTATGTAAAGGATTATTTATCGGTATATTGGATCGAATAGAAATTTTGGAGAATGATTCAAAAGATATGGAAAAATTCATAAAATATTATTTTATGAATATTTTATTTTATTTGGTTGGATTCCAACTAGATTTAGTTGAATTTTTACAAGAATGGCAAACTAGTAAATAAAAACTAGTTGGAGGGCAAATTGGTCATTTGGACCCAATTGCATTTTTGAAATATTTAAAAAGTTATAAGGGAAATTTTGGAAAGAGAAAATGGAATATTAAATATTGGCCCTTGATTGATGATAAAATCAATCTCAACCATCGGATAAAAAGGGCAAAATTGTAATTTCACTATTAAATGAATTTAATATTCATTTAATAGATATATGTGTAAAATAATGGTGAAAAGATGAACAATTCATCTTTTCCAGCCAAAAACGTAAGGGCTAGGGAAAGAAAGAGAAAAAATTTTCCAAGCTCAATTCAAGCCCCGAAACTCAATTTTCAGGTAATCCCTTCAACTGCAAAGTTGTTTTACTCTTCAAGCTCTATCTTTGATATAAATAATTCATAGAATCCATGCTTTATTGATGAGAATTTACATGAGAAAGAAATTAGGGTTTATGGATCAAATTAGGGCTTTTGAGATTTTATGATTCCATGATTGAATTCAAGTTGAAATCAAGCTAGTATGATGTTAAAATCATGATATTGAGTTGGGATTTAAGTTTTACATGTTTTGATTATTATGAAGATGATTAGGGTTTATGGATTCAAGTTTAATTTAGGGTTTGTGATGTTGAAATAATAATCTAGTAAGCTTGAATTGTTGTTTGGAAGCAAAACCCTAAGTTAAATTATGTAGGGACTATTTCGGCAACTTGAAAAGTTGAAGGACCAAATCTGAATTTTTAGAATTTGGAGTGTATTTGTGTTATTAATGATGTTGGAGGTGTGAAATTGATGTTAGAATGCTAAACCGATGTTGAATTGAATTAGGGACCATTTTGACAAATTGTCAAAATCAAGTGACCAGATAGGCAATGAATTCTTGGATGGGGATTAAATATTATTTTTGGTTAAAATAATAGAATTAAGGTAGTAGTTTTGATTTGAGGACTAAATTGCAAAGTTAAGAAGTTTAAATCTTTACCTTTGCATTTTAGTGACTATTTTGGGCAAAGAAAGAAAATTAGAGGGAATTATTTGAATAATTATTTGATGAAGAAGATGATAAATTGATGTTTTGAAACAAGTGATGGGACTAAATTGATAAGTATAAAAATAAGAAGAAGTTAGTATAAATTAGAAGTTGATTATGGAAGGCTATGATGAAGATTGAATTTTGGCAGTGACTTTGAAAATTTACCATAAATTCTACAAAAATGGTTAGATGATGAATTTTATACCGTTGTAAAGATGTGTTCGTCTAGTTTTGTATCAAACAAACGGAAACTGATTTCGAGTTTTGAGTCAAAAGATATGATTTTTTAATCGAATGAAGGTCAAAAAATTTACAGAGCAGTTTCTGTCTGTGACGGGAGTTTGAGGAATTTTCATAATTTTTTAGATTTTATTAGTTTATGTGGCTTATACTGTTAGAACCGTTATCGAATCTAGTATTTCCATTATAAAGGAAATTAAGATCCGGCATGTATTCTGCCCAGTATAAGTAAATCTTTAAAGGTAGCACAAGCTGTCAGAAAATAGAATTTGAAACATTTGGTATTTAAATGTGAGTTAGCAAGCTCAGAAGAATTATTAGAAGTTCAAATTGGTCACTAGGGACCATAATGAGTTTGTGAACAATACAAGGAAGAAAGGAAAAATAGTTGAAAATTTTATATTCGAATGATTATATTAGACCGCATGGTTAAGGTATTGTTAGATTTGAATCTAACAAATATTTTATCTTATTCATGTGAATAATGAAGTCAAGGCCGAATCAAAGAAAGTTCGAGGTTCTATAAAGGAAAGGATCGAGTAGAATTTAGCGAGGCATGCTAATGAATGGCCCAGGTGAGTGCAATGCATACATAACATGATACATGAATGTTTTATACATCACTGGTAGGACTTGCGATGAGTCTACCTGGTATAGATATTGGCATGATATTTATGTCATTGATCATATATTTGACGTATTTTAAATATGTCAAAGGTTGAAAACAAATGCATTGACCACTAGTTATTGATGATGGAATGCTATGAAAGTTAATTCGGGTATGAACTGCTTATGTTCAATTATATTGATATACATTGCCATGCATGAAATAAATACGAAAATTATGCCCAAATAAGTCATTGAGGGACAAGGTATAGTTGGCATGCCATAGAGTCCAGCAGAACGATGTATAATCGGGAATTCGGGATAGCACTATAGTGTATATAAAGGACACTTAGTGCATGGTTAGCATGGCCTTATAAACATGCGGGATAATGGTTAGCACGGCCTTATAAACGTGCGGGTTAGCACTTTGGTGCATATTTGACTCGCGTACCCAGGGTCCTCAAGGTTATATTTGGGCTATGAAATCGGGAAACCGAGAAATCATTGATAATCAGGCTATAAATAAAGGGATAATAAATGATAAACAGGTTAGAGAGTATATGAACTCTCGGGACATATTTATATGAACACTCGGGGGCAAATGGCAAGTATATCGGTAGGAAATTTATATCTGGTTTATATTATGTTGATATATGATTAGTATGATGGTAATATTTATCTAATGATCATGATGCATATAAGGCATACTATGATAACCAGGCATACATGAAAATCTTATGACATTGGCATATATCATGTTATATAAATGTAACCATGAACTTGAATAAAGTTTAAATTATTGTTATTATTTTCCTTTATTGCCTCACTAAGTTCGTACTTAGCGTGTGTTTGATTGTACACACGTAGGTAAATCAAGATGAGAGGGAGAAAAGCATTGCATCAATATTGGAAAGCTCAACAGGTAATCACAGTAATGACATCCTAATTGAGGTTGATTTTTACAGTGGCATGTATGCTTGCTAAACTTATTCGAGTTGGGATTGGCCTTTAAAGTTGTTATGGGTTTTAAGATAATTGATTCATGATTGGAACTTGAATAAATAATTTATGTCGATTTTAAGTAAAGCTAAGCGTGCTTGGGCTAGAGAAATTTTAGGATGGGTGACCATCGGGAAGTTTTGTGAAAATTTTAAATTACCCTGATCTTTGAATAAAGAAGTCATAGCATTTATGACTCGTATCTGGTGTACGGATAGGGGAAGGGGTGTTGCATGAACTGGTGTAATGTATTTCCTAATTACCATGTAGTTCATTTATTTTTTGACTATTATCCCGTAATCATCAACATAGACTCTTGTTTTGGTAAAGAAATGTTAGAACTTTAAGTTTGAGGCAACTTGGTTCCTTGAACATTCTTGTAAAGAGAAAGTTTGTAGTTTGTGGTCGTCGATAGTTGGTTTCGTTCCCGAAAAGTTATATATGGTAAGTCAAGGCCTTGAATTGTGGTTTAAGCGCATAATAAAAGAAAGAAGTTGCCAGTTTAAGACCTTCATGATAGGATTAGCACTTTGAATGCCCAAATGGTTTCTAATGAATCGTTGGGTGAACTATTGGAGGCTAAGCTTACGTTGAATGTGGAAATAACTATATTGGGAACAGAGGACACATACTAATTTGTTAAGAAATGATGATAGAAATACCAAAATTTTCCATAAATTTGCTAGCACCAAATGTTATACGAATAACATCATAGTGCTATTGTCTAATTTCGGCCAATTCTTTGTTAAGGAGGAAGATATCCAGGGTATTACAATGGAGTACTTTTTTGATCTCTTCACTTCTTCACAACCAGCAAGCCATGCATATATCTTACAAGGTATTGATCCTTGTATCTCTCAAATTTATAATGATGAGCTATTGTGAGATTTTACCCCTGATGATGTTCTAGTAGCGTTTCACTCCATAAGTCCTATGATAGCTTCAGTCGAGGATGATTTAGTTACAATTTTTTAACACAGATTTTGGGATGTGATAGGAACAGAAGTTTCCAATTATCGTATTGTTGCGTTAAAAGGTGATGTCCCAATCTCCGAGATTAATCACACTCATATTGCACTTATTCCTAAGGTGTCTAACTTAAGGAATATGACTCAATTTAGTCCAATTAGCTTATATAATTTTCTTTTTAAGATTATCTTTAAAATGTAGGCATATAATTTCAATCCTATCCCAATTGTGCATAGATGAAGAACGTAGTGTATTTTTCCATGTAGATCGGCCTAACTATCTATCGACTATCCACCCCCTACATCTATACGAAAATAACATTATAGAATTGACCCGAGTAGACATTAAAATGCTTGAAACTAAAACATTTTCCCTAACCATGTAAATACTTGAAATGAGGACAATTTTCCCTAAAAATTATAATACTTGAAATGAGGACACTTTATTACTACCTAGCCAAAAGGCCTTATACATGGTTGGCCATTGCGCATCTACCTGGTTGTGGCCCTATACATGGGATGACTATAACATTCTCTCGTACCTAATTTGTCAACATCCTCAACGATTATGCAATCTTAAACTCCCGACTCTGTATAATTTTCTTCTACATCTTGCTCCAATTGGATTGTTGACAATGTCTACATGGTAGCCTTTAAAAGTATCACAACTTCTACTATTCTTGGTCACTTCCATTAGAACATCATACAACTCGCAAAAAAGAACTGTAATTGATTTAGTAGATATCATGAAGTCCAAACCTAGGACAATATCAAAGTCATCCATAGGATCCAGTGTGTAACTCATCTCCTCATCCCTCGATCCAATCTTGGTCTTCACATTCTTTAAGCTTCCACATATAGTCGCAGTTACCGAGTTCACCACTTTCATTCATCCCACATCCTTGGTTACTTTCAGATCGCACCTCTCAGCTTCCTCTAGAGAAATAAATGTTTCTATTGTTCATGTGTCTACAAAGGACTTTGTGGTTTTCCTATTTAAGACTATATTCATATACATTAGGCCTCTCTCTAATTCTATCCTTGCCCTATCTTGTTTTGAGCGCAAAGCATAAATGAAACAAATAGATCCCATTTTAGTTGGTTCATCCTTATTGTCTTAGTTACGGTAGCTCTTTTGTTCTCATCTTGTGTAGAGGTCGCCAAAGCATTCAACGCACTTTTATGTAGACAATTTGCCTTTAGATGGAGGCCCTAACAAAGGTAACAACCTATCCCTGGCCTAGATGCCTAGCAATTTCGTCCTCTATCATTTCCCTAGCTCGATCTGGCAACTTTATGATTTACCCCACCAACACTAGAGATATTCTCGTTACCATACCCATTTTTGTTACCATAACCATTGCTATTTCCGTTCACGTTACCTTTGTTATTACTATTATTGTTATCATTACCCTAATTACCACCGTCATTGGTTATGAGTGAGGCATTGCGCTTCGTTGAACTATAACTGTAGTCACTTAGAGGTTTGGCAGCAGCCATCGCCTCAACCATATTTTTTACTCTTTGTCTCATATTCTCAACTCTTCCACGCGGCTTGAGCCCTTCAAGAAAGTAGAACATTTTTTCTTTCTCATGCATGTCCTTAATGTTTAACATCAATGCAACAAAATCTATTACATATTTGTGTAGTACTCATGTATGAACCAAATCCTTTAGTTTCTTCCATGCACTATACTCCACATTCTTAGGGAATAATGAGTTCTTTCACTCTTTCGTTAGTTCATCTTAGGTCTTGATGGAGTATACACTATTAACAAACGTGGACTGCCACTACAACTTGGTGTCCCATGTCAGGTACATCAAGGATATAGAGACCTTGTCCTCCTCCGATATGGTATGTGTAACAAACTAAATTTCTGAGTCAACGTTTAGGCATTGACCCGAGTTATAGACCTTCATACTAGATTGGGTATTTGGAATCGTCGAGCCAAGTTTGGGCCTTAATTGATAAGAAATGGATTGTTTGGGCTTAAAAAGTAACCATTTTGTAAAGTGGAAGAAAGTTGAGGTTTGATAATGCGAATATACCATATTTTTGCAAAAAAAGGCTTACCATCTCTTTATTTCCCTTGTTTCCACGTGATAAAGGGAGACAATATGAGATCACCCTATCATCTTCATCTTTTTTCTCCCACATATCCCTCTAGTTTTCAAGCTTGGTTTCAAATATAAAAATCCCACCTTTATGCATCATTTATTCCAACCAAGGTCCAAGATTTGAGTATGTTGATCTCTTCTCCATAAGCTTCAAGAAAAGTATATTTTTAAGGAAAAGAGGTAAGTTCTCCATTAATGGGTTTTGAAAGATTTAGGGTTTTGAGAGTTTCTACCTATTTTTTAAGTTGTAAATTCGTAGTTAAACATTCCCCTAGTTGTTACCTCAAGTATGGTTTCATTTTTCATGTTTGTTTGGCAAGAAGAGATGATTTTAGGTTCTTCTAAGCTTGGGTCAAGGAAAGGAAGTTGAAGAAGCTAAGTGGGTGAATTTATTTTAGGAGTTTTGGCTTAAGGTTAGTACATCTCTGACTCCTATACTTCTTGAAGATCATAAATTAATTGTCTTGCTTGATTTTATGGCTTAAGGGTTGCTTGATTTGAGTTTTAAATGCTTGAAAATACTTGTTAATGGTAAATCCGGGAATTGGTGTTAATAACTTGTAAAAATGGTAGTAAACCACTCTATATAGCTCTCATAAACTATAGGATCAACTTAAGGGGTTGTTAGTTGCAAATTGGAGGCTTTGGAGATGAATTTCTAGGCCTAAAGAGCTATTTCTAGGCTTCGGTATCGGTACATGGGGAGCCTGTACCAGTACCCTAGTGTTATGGGTTTTCAGAATATTGTTTCATTGGATGAGCTAAGAGACGGGCACCGGTGCGGGGTTTAACCAGTACTGGTATGCCATAAAATCTTGTATCGATATAGGTCGACCTTTACCGGCACACTAAGGCTTTGGAAAATTTTAGTAAGCTAATTTCATATCGGTATGATATGAGTACTGGTGCCCAAAGGTACCTTACCAATACGCGAGGACCTGTACCGATACCCACTGGGCATTCAGCCAAAAATGTTGACTTTAGCCTCAAAGGCTGAAAAATTGTAATATTCGATCTAATATACCCCTAATGATATGAAATGAGATGTAAACCTGAAAAAATGAGATTCCACTCACTTATACGGACATAATGCGTAAAAACTCAAAATATGGATGGACGACTCGATAATGATAGTAGCTTTTTAGCTCACGATAGTTGTTATAAAATTGATGCATGTCATGTGAGCACTTATGTGGTATAATCACCTTGATTGATAGGATATTGTGGATTAAATGGAAATAATAAATGAGAACGATTAATATATCCCTCTATAATGTATTAACAACTTGGTAACGTAAAATTTATGATGTGTTGATGATTAGCATCAATATGGAGATCCTCAGGATCATGTTGCTTGTATGTCTAGTAGGCATTTAATTAATCGAGTTGATGATTGATGGGATCTAAATACCCAGAAAAAAGTGTTGCAACACCATGGTTAGAGATATCGAATGAAGGCTACCGATGCTGTGTGACCCGGACCTCATTCGAAGATGCTCGAGAGGGGATTCTGAGTATGGGTGTATATTTTGATGTTAGGTGACCAGGTCTTACCCAGAGTGTAGATGCTCGATGGGGATTCTGAGCATGGGTGTATGTTCCGATGCTACGTGATCTGGCCTCACCTAGGGTGAATGTTTCGATGTTGCGTGACCTAGCCTCACCCATAGAGTGTCCATTCCCGATACTATGTGACCTAGGCCTCACTCTAGTGTTGTTGTTGTATGGTATATATGCTTTGCCAAATAATTTGTTGAGATCTCAGGTATGGTTGGGCCTTATGTGCCATGTATAAACTTATGGATGTATTAACCTCGTGGGGTTGTGTGATCTCGAGTATTCGAAGCCTTGTAGAGCATGTAAGACTTTTTATAGATTTAAGGATACCTTGAGATAAGTGATCTAAGAACTTTAGCTTGTGTAGGCTAGTTGATGACTCATAGATAGTAAAGCTATATCTATGCCCTCTAGACTATATTTATCTCTCATGCTTATTTTATGATAATCACGAATTGTGGTAGAGTAGAAATGTACCACTGAGCTTTGTAAGCTCAACGTTCAAAATTATTGTTTCCATTTGCATGTTAGTAGGTTGATCGTGATCGAGGAGCACATAGTGAAGGGATTTCCCAGCACCATATCGCTTCAGAGTATAGTGCTTGCTGTTTAGTTTGGGCTATTGTATTCATAGGACTTTACAGTGGTTGAGTCTGTAAACTCTTTTTGAAATATTATTTTGAGATAGAGTGTATTAAACTTGGAGCTCCTATTTTGTAAACCTAATTGTAATGCTTATTTATTTATATGGATTTATGGATGATTTGATGTTTTAATAATGGTTAAATCTAAGGTTTTAAAACAGAAATTTTGTTGGGTCAGATTTGAGTGACCTGAATGTAATGCTTTGAATTCGGATCGAGATTGGGGTGTTACAGTATGCATTGCCCAGAAGTATTGCTCAATATCAAATAAGAAAATTTTGAGCTCTTTGGCATCATTGTTCTCTTCAAATCGTTAAAGCTCTGGGATCCTGGCACTGTCACTTGCATTCCAATTACCTACGGCTACCTGGATCAGATTGACACGACATTGAGTTCATCCAATCCATTATTGATCTCGCTTATAGCATCTTTTGCATAATTACTGAGGTCCTTTATAGCATCTACAAGTTCCTATTAAGCTTCATCAATATCACTAATTCGATCACATGAGACCATGTGAACCTTCAAGGATGCCGCTGTGGCCTCTAGCTATTTAAATATGTTGGGATCCACTAAACCATTGCCACAATTTCTAGCCATTTCGAAAGTATATATGCACTATTGTATCCTGAGAAAACAACCAAGCACCATGAAAAAAATCATTGTCAATGTATATTATATAGAACCGACCACCATTGTGCCATAACAATAAGTTTTATCTTATCTATGTCACAATTGTCCACCTTGCTTACTCCATTCACTAGAGCGCTTGGCGTTTATCCTACCATGCCTACTCCAATCTTGGGAGCACTTGACGTAGAGTCACGATTACCCTACCCTGCCTACTCCGCTCTTGGGAGTGCTTGGCATAGAGTCACGATTATGTTACCTTGCCTAATTCACTCTTGGGAACGCTTGGCGTAGAGTCAAGATTATACTACCCTGCCTAGTGCACTATTGGGATCGCTTGGTGTAAATTCAAAATTATCCTACCCTGCTTACTCCAATCTTGGGAGCACTTAGCGTGGAGTCAACCAGAATTAGCCTACCCTACCTATTCCACCCCTTGGAGAGCTTGGTGTAGAGTCAACCAAAAATTAGCCTATCCTACCTAGTCTACCCTCTAGGAGCGCTTGGTGTAGAGCCATCCAAAATTATCCTATCATGCCCCTACTTCACGTATTGGGACGTTTGGTGTAGAGTCAACTCACCTTGTCTACTCCACGTACATGTTTTAATTAAAATTCACAATAATTTGCTCTAATACCACGTTTCACAGACATACATTTATTTACTTGATCGGTATATCATGCGACACTTGAAAGAGGCGCTACTCTACCAAGTAAGCCTTGTTCTGTTTACGCGTCAGTCATAAAGCCACAACAGGATTCTTCAAGCTACAAGTCTATACCATAGGGCATAGTGAATGCCCATAGTCAACCTCCATATTCTCCAAAGGAAAAAATGGTTTAATTATATAAAAGAAATGCATCTGGTTACAAAAGAAGACTCACCCCACACCACCGATTTGGGAGATAGGGGTTGCCCTCAATGGTGTGCCTAAGACACATACATTTACTTGCGGATTGGCTTAACTATCTGCTGACTATCCACCACTACATATTAGGGAAAACAAAATTATAGAACTGATTCGAATAGATATTAAAATTCTTGAAGCTATGACACTTTTCCCTAACCATGGAAATGCTTAAAACTGGGACACTTTCCCCTAACCATGGAAATGCTTGAAATGAAGACATATTTCCTTATACATTACAATGCTTGAAATGATGACACTTTATTAATACCCAGCCATGAGACCTTATACATTACAATACTTGAAATGATGACACTTTATTAATATCCAGCCATGAGGCCTTATACATGGTTGGTCATGGCACATCTACCCGGTTGTGGCCCTATACATTGGATGGATGCAACAAAAAGCAGGGTTATTAAGTGTAATGTACACGCCAGTATTTTGACCAATGATATTGTCACGACTTTTGCTAGTGTTGCATGACAACAGCGGTCAGTATGTACAAGGCTTTTCGAACCCCGAATTGATAAAGGCATATCTGTGAATGAGACTTTATCGTGGTTGAAGGATCAATATTTTGAACGAGTTATCATGGAGCCCAACTGATTGAAGCTAATTCATGCTCTTAATAATAAGAATGTTTGTGACTCTCACTTTGGAGAAATTATTACATGGTCTCGGCTCTCCACGTCATCCATGGTCCCATCCAATGAGATTCATTCATTTAATGACATGTAGGAAAGAGGTGAAGATTCATCTTGGAAAAAATGAGATGGAAAATTATTATTGGATGAGACCATGGATGACGTGGTGAGCCAGACCCATCTAATAATTTTTCCTCACTTTGGTTTAGTTTCGAACGATCGCTTACAGTTGAAAGATCCACTTCAACATTTGCCCTTTCATTGCACTCGTCGAACTTCAAATAACATGTTGTGAATAAAAAATGGAAAAGTTAAGTAAACGGTTTATATTGAAGCCAAACAAGAAGAGATGAGGAATTATAGTAGAGAAAAGAAAGCACAAATTGCATCAGGTTTTTCATAACCATCCCACTACACCCATTCCCTACTATATATAAGACCTTGTTCTGATAGTTTGTTATAGGTCAAGTCTGACATGGCTGAGGCACAAAGTCAACCTACTCGGTAGGAACCTTTTGGATCCGAGCATTGTTTTGAATTGTTAGTGGCTTTCCCAAAACTGTGGTCGATCCAATAGGTTCCTAATCTAGTAAATCTATCGATGTATTACCATTCATAACAATACCTCCCCCTTGCACTGGAACCTTGTCCCAAGGTTCAAAGTCAAAAAATATTTCAAGAGTTGGTCTTTATCCTCCTCAAAGACAGCATATGCAGAGAAACCTTCCCAAGTCGCAAGCCACTACTCAATCGGTTGATCGTGACAATGGACAACTCTCTTTGCCAACATCACCAATGGTTTTAAAATCAATGTAACAATAGAATCCACCAAGTGCAAAGATGTCACCTTCCTAACCTTAGATAAGATAGGAAAAGACCCAAACAAATTAGGAGATAACTTGTGACAACCACGGGCTTGGAGTAATTGTTCCATGTAAAGTTGTAGTATTAGATAAACTAAATCACTCATTGTGAATTCACGGTCACTTTCCTTACAGAATGTAAGCGTTGTTGTCTTGGCTTTCCTTTGTTGTAATCTCCCTCCCTGCAAAAAATCCTTCTCCTGAAGGATTGAGTTTGTATCATAGTGCCAACTTAACGAGGGTAACAATCCTTGTAGGTGTATCTCAAACACTATTTTAAGTCCAAATATCTTCCAAATGACTAACTTAGCAAGTAGGATAAAGAACTTGAGAACAACAATCAAAGTATGTAAGGAAGATTTTTGTAACATTGAAATGACATCATTCTCAAACCTGCAACATGATAATGAAGTCACTGAGAACATTTGTAGGTCGAATGCAATGTTTCTACCAGCATTTTCACAAGCATCATAACCTGCAACTTCTATATTAGTTTGTTCAGGGGGTCGTTGAACTTCCTTAAAAGTGATGACAATTTTCAACCGCCATATTCTTTGAATGAAAGGTATAAGCACAGGTTGCCGATGTCCATTAATTGCAGCTAATTCTTTTGGTGATGGTGTGCTATAATTTCTGAAAGGAAGAGTTAGCAACCAATGAAATGAATTTTCCAACCTCGATAGCCATTTCTCATAGTAGATATTAACAGTAAACTTTCCAAGTGAAAAACTCATTGGATCAACAGGTTTGTTCCTTTGTACTAATACTTTGAATAATAAAATTTCAAACCATGACAACTGTAAAATCACAAGGTAATCACCAAAATAGAAATCCTGGTAGGCAGCCTTAGTGCCATGAAACAATATTAAGAAAGCATTGAAACTTCTCCATCCATGGAACTTAAATAGAATGGAAACCATGATTTGCAACCTGCCGCTACAGACAACTATATCTTCGATGCCACGAAACAAAAAACAATCCTCAAAAGATTCAACAATCTCAGTACCAACACGAATAGCATCTTCAGCAAGAAATTTTGTAGCAAATGTGAAACAATCATAATATAAATCCATGGTATGATAACAATATGCCAATGCTAAAATACCAATGCCTAGGGTCTTGGATGTATCAGTGCAGCTTATATACTCATATGTAGTCGTGACTTTGGAACAATCATATTTGTGTACAGCAATGAACCCATTTACTGCTAATGTAACAGAGACTGGACTAATCTCTACATACTTTTTATTCCCCTGCCAACTCCTAATATATTGAATCATACTCATCCCCATTAGCATAAGCCTAAACATGCAAGGATCATGGACCACAACGTGTTTAGTGGCATTCATAAATTCCATTGAAGAAATTTCTCTAAACACTAATTGAACTAGATAATTCAGGGAACTTGAGTTACCAAATTCTCGACACATTAGAAAATGATCCACATTTACCTTTGAAAGAGAACCAAATAATTGTTTTCGAGACTTCATAACTGTTTGAATCTCGTCACCAACGAACCCAGATAAGTCAACATAGCGTGGCGGAAGAATAATAGGTTGAACCGACAAAGACAAACCTTGAGTTTCCAACGAACCCAATGTGGTAGATCCAACCAAACTGATGTGTTGATTAAGCCATGGATCAGTTTCACACATTCGTTGATCGATTGACATACAACACTATCTACTATTCCAGACATTTCATCAAACAGTTGAGAGACATCATTTACGCCTTCTATTCCTAAAGACTGCACCATTTCAGGAGCTGATAAAATGGGTTTAGAATTACCCAATGAAGGTCGATCTATTCTTTTCTCCCGTGTAATTGGCTGCTTATGTAATTGAGGAGAATTACACAATGTGGAAGTTTGTTGCGACTGAGGCAAGAGACTTTCTGTTTCTTCAAGATTTCAGAAGTAAATATTTTTGTTCTCTGCTTGAGATTCCCATCTTTCCGAGTTGATACCAGATGAGCGAGCAATTTGAACTGGAGTTGAGTTTTTTTTGCCTAAAATACTTGAACCAACCTGAGAATTTGAATGACTAGATTCATCTTGTGCTGGAATCACCACAGGTTTTTTGAGAAGTTAAAGTCGATAACTTGTCGAGTATCTCTTGAAGCATCATTCCCCGCTCATTAAGAGAAGATGAGACTCTATCGAAATCACGACGGATCTGGAATTGGGAGTCTTGTAGACCTTGCACATTGTCCTCGATTTGCTTGATTCGAGTATCGCCGATCATCTTTATCGCGGATCGATGAAAGCACCAATGTTGTGAATAGAAAATGGAGAAGTTAAGTAAACAGTTTATATTGAAGCCAAACAAGAAGAGATGAGGAATTACAGTAGAGAAAAGATAGAAAAGAGAGCACAAATTGCATCAGGTTTTTCATAACCATCCCACTACATCCATTCCCTGCTATATATAAGACCTTGGTCTGATAGTTTGTTATTGGTCAAGGCTGACGTGGCTGAGGCACAAAGTCACAACCTACTCGGCAGGAACCTTCTGGATCCGAGCATTGTTTTGAATTGTTAGTGGCTTGCCCAAAGCTGTGGTCGATCCAATAGGTTGCTGATCTAGTAAATCTATCGATGTATTACCATTTATAGCATAACATTAGCAAGGGTGGCTTTATTACATACACACAATACCACGTTTAATTTTCTTCTTTCTTGTCTTATGGGTGTGTATAATAGTTGATGTTATGATCTCTGATGTCGTAGAGAGTAATAGGACCGGGTATAATGGGTAAGCTTATTATCTTGGGTTTTAGTTCCCTCACGAGTCTGCTTTCAATTCTTATCCTTTGCTTTGCTTAATGAAGTTACCCTAGAAAATTATAAATGAAATTATTAAATATTAAAATTAATATAAGAGTTAATTACACCTCACGTCTTCAAATTAAGATACTCATCCTAAATTGATCTCTAAACTTTTAAATAATATAATTACATGCTAAACTATTGGTATACGCCAATCATGTCCACTGTTAATAAAAACGTTAAAAATGTTCATCATCATGTGAATATTGATGTATATTATGCAATAATATGATGTAACATAAACGATAAATAACATTGTATCACTTCCCCTGAAATCATTATTTAGAATGAAATTAAAAGGATCGTTGTTTTTTTATTTTTGTTCTCTCAATTTGTTTATATTTTTGTCTATGTTTCAAAGGTAAATCCTCATTTTATTTAAAATTAATACTCCCCCGTCCCACTAATTGTGTTACATGTTAACTTTTCACGGAGTTTTAAGAAGAAAAAGTTGCATGGATTGAAATGACAAGTTTACCCTTAGAAAGTTAGCTTTTGTTTTTGTTGGAAAACTAAAAAATGATAGAAAAGTAAATTTGTGTGAAAAAGTTAGTTGAGTTTTTCAAAGTGACAATTTGAGTGTGGCAATTTTAAAACAGAAAAGTGATAATTTTACTGGGACATAGGGAATATTAATTATCATTGATATCACATCACATGAATCAATGTTTACGTGGAAGTTAACAATTTTTATAACAAGGGACATCTTTAGTCGATAACTGGTGGATGAGATTAGAATGTTCAAAAGTTTGAGGACCAATTTAAAATGAGTGACATAGTTTAGGGATGAAATTAGAATATTTATAAGTTATGGACAAATTTAAAATTAAAGTGATAGTTTGATGATGGAATTAGAACGTTCAAAAGTTTGAGGATTAATTTAGTGTGAGGGTCAGGTTTTGTGGAGAATGAATTTAGGTTCAAATTTAGGATAGAAATCTCTAATATAAAATAATATTATAATTTTTCTCTGTATATTTTAATATAATTCCTATAATATCTCTATATTACTGAATAGAAGTGAGTTTTTATTTTAATCATATCGGGTTGATTTCGGGTAAACTAAAATTCCTACCCACATCCATCTCTACAATAAACAATACATTAATTAACTTTTTGTTTTCCTTTTCATGTCAACTTATGTTGTAATTATATTTCTCATTATATTTATGTCGTATTAAAATTATAAACTCCGAGCAAATGTATTTGGCCGGTTAGTCAAGCTGTTCATCTTTGCTCTCTCATATTTCCTTAGATAATGGATTCTAAACCCATTAAGAGTACCTCATTCCTTCCTCTTAGAGTTCCTCCTTCTCTCCTCTCTAGGTTGAATTATGAATAGATTTAGGATTTGTTTAAAAATAATAATAAACTCCACCTATCCACAACACCTTTTAAAATGAAAACATAGTAGTTTTTATATAGGGATAAAGTAATATTTAATCTCAAAGTTTTATATTTTTTCTTCTAATTAAGTCTCATAATTCTTTACATAATTTGTTTTTTTCTAATTTGTTTTTTACATAATTTCTAATTTGGTTTGTACACTTTGATTTTTATATTTTGATGATGTACCATTTTTAGAGGACGCCACATCATCCGCTAAGAAAATTATATATATATATATATATATATATATATATATATATGAAAATATGATGCAATTCCAAAATATTATATTACTAAAAGAAAAGAAAAGAAAAAAGCAAGTTCACAAATTAAGTTTGAAAAAGTTGTTAAATTCCAAAAATGACATGGATAAACAAAAATTAAAAATCAATTTAAAAGAAGTTTATCATAATCAATGTATCAAATCTGACTTTATTTTTACCAAAAAAATCAAATCTTACATTATCCATTTCATATATAAGAACATGTTGGAGTTTTCAAATTTGAGAAGTAAAGTGGAAGGAATAAATAATAATTTTTTTTGTTCAAAGAATAAATAATAAATTGTTGTCCCCCATATTCATTACCTTTATATAAAGAAAAAGGCATGGACATTGGAAGTACAAGCGGAAGCATCCTCTTAGGAAACGAAAATTATTATCCAAACACTATATATGTGAAATATAAAGAAAAAGTTTTTGGAAATCCTGAAGATTTTTTTTATAAAGGTTTATTCCTTTTATAAAACAAAAACTGGCAAGTGGTCAGGTCACCTTTGGCAATATTTTTGCCTTATACATTTCATAAATTGTCCTAAAACTAATATATACCTGGCCAACTATCTCTCTATATACAAGGATATGATCCTCTTACGCTATTAAGATTTAAAAGTTTTATACTTTTTAGAACCGTTAGGTGAAGGTAAATAGATATATAAGATTAATATTAGAAAATGTAAATATTATCACTTGAAAAAAACACTAAGAAAATAATTTTAGCCATTTATTACCATCATCCAACGGTTCAAGAAAGATGTGATATATATATATATATATATACCTGGCCAATAGTCAGTATTCTTTTACATCATGTAAAATTTAAAAGTTTTGCACATTTTTTTTGCGGATGATTGAGATTAATTGTACGAAATGTGAAGATTAATTGTAAAGATAAGGAAAAAAACATAAAAATAATTGAGTTTTACACAAAGTAGGTGGATTCTAACCCATATACAAAAGCATAAAGAAAAAATTTATGGGAATCATGAGGATTGTTTGGGTAAATTATCTCTTATTCTATTAAACTATCTGTATGCTTCTATTTTGACTATTAAACTATGATTTTATCAGTTAGACCACCAAACTATTAAAATGATTTCAATCAATTCACATAACATTAACTTTTAACGAAATTGATGACGTGACAATCAAGTCACCATTTGACTAGATAATTAATTTAATGAATTAAATTAATATTATGATTAAATTGATAGAATGTGTAAGTAAAATAGACTAAATATATAATTATAAAAATTTACTTAATTAATACATCATCAATTCCGTCAAAAGTTAACAGAAAATAACTTGATTGAAATAATTTTAATAATTTAAATAAAAAAAAATTATAATTCAATAATAAAAATAAAACCAGACCAATAATTTAATGGTACTGGGTAGCTTACCTTTGTAAAGGTTTATTCCCTTCATAAAACAAAAACTTGCTAGAGGTCGGGTCATCTTTGGGAATATTTTTGCCTTGCACACCCAATTATAGTTGACCTGTCACGTGGAGCTTACTTTTCGAATTTGTTTTAATCATGTACTTTGAGCCAACTAGGTCTAAAGGGTGAATTTACCATCTCTGGTCAAAACTGGATTGTTAAAAAATTTTGAAACCTTTTTAAAGTCGGATAAAGTTCATAAATGACCATTAAATTATAATAAAATGATTATTTTGATCATTAAATGTTTAAAAATTATTAAATTAATTATGGTTAAAGGATGACGTAGCATGTTAAATTAATAGAAAAATACTTCTTTTATTTTCTTCACTGTAACTAAAATTTTATTTTAATATTTTTTAATATTTCTATGTAATGATTTCAACAAAAAATATAATAATTCATAAATTTTTAGAATTGTAAAAATATTTCTTAAAAATAAACAATAAAATTTTTAAAATAAAATAAACAATAAAAGCACTCATTCATGTCAAATAAACCTCAAGCCGAAATGCTATTTGCCAAGGCTCAATTGAGTTGGGACTCTTCCCAAAACTTAAAACCGTTCCTTAACAAACAAACACAAACAATAAATTATGTTTGTTTAGTTGTTTTTGTTCGTTCGTTTATTCGGTTAAAATTAAACGAACGAACATAAACATATTCTCGTTCGATTCGACCTACCCATATATGCTCTCAAAATATCCTTTAAGCATAAACATTGTATTGCTATCACCAATGTCAATCCACTCATGCTAAAAGGGGTGAACCACCAATGATCACCATTCTTCTCGTTAAAACTTGACACAATGAGAAAATGATCTACAACTTAACCATTTTCTACCGATAAACTTTCGTTCAAATCAGAAAAAGGTGCATCACTCATCGCCGACCAATAACCACCCGTCCAACATCTTGTGAACCACAGAGAACCGCCATTGAAAAATGAAAAAAATTAAATTAGGAGGGTTACTCCCATATTAGACTTTTATAAAATTCGATCTAAATTAATCAGTCAAAAAATTTAATATTAATGATTAAACAGAAAATGGCTAAAATTAATGTGAATATATTTTCTTATAATCACATAAATCGGAACGAACAATCATAACAAACAGTTGTACTCTAAAACCAAACACAGAAATCGAAGCCCATTTATCAGCAACACAACAAGGAGGCTTGAAATTGCATATCCACATAAGCCTGCTAAAGCCCAAGAAAAAGAACTCCGACAAAGCTTCAAAGCTCTCCAATGGCCGATTCTAGACGCCATTTTAAGATCCACCAAATCCGTGTATGGTTCTGAACCAAAAAGGATAGAGAACAGCTAAAAAGCTGACCACTAGAAACTTTTTGTCCTCTGCGTATCCATTTGCAGGCCACATGTTCGCTGTTTTGTCTGAAAGGAAAAAACAAATTGAATATGGAACACCCAATACGGTCTGACATTCTCAATTCTCACCCCCATGTCTGAAATCCAAAACCCACCATTTATACGATTTATCTAATCCGATTACTACTTCTCAGTATTGTGTTTCTTCATATAATATAAAAAAAAGTGGAACAAAAGGGAAACCAATTGAATAGAGAATATATATATAAAAAAAGAATGTTGTCGGAAGAATCGGGTGGTTCGACTTTCGATCTTCCCGAGGAAGTGTTGCAAGTATTGCCCTCTGATCCTTTTGATCAACTCGATGTGGCCCGTAAGATCACTTCCATTGCGCTCTCGACGCGCGTTTCTTCACTCGAAGCCGAGTCTTCTTCTCTTAAACACCAGCTCGCCGAGAAAGACCAACAAATCGCCGATTTGTGTGCGCAGATCGATGCCCTCGAGACTTCTTTGTCCGAAACCTCGGATAAGCTCGTTAAGGCCGACCAGGAAAAGGTAAGTCCGGTCTGGGTTTGTTTTTGATTAGTTTCTTCCTTTATTCTTTGTAAATTAAATGATTGAATTCTCTCTTTTTGTTCTTTGGTAGGAGAGCTTGTTGAAAGATAATGCGTCGCTTTCTAATACTGTAAGGAAGCTTCAGAGAGATGTTTCCAAGGTAAAAAGTTAATGGGGTTTTCACTAAATGTCTGTTTTTGTTGATTGGCTGACTAAAACTGGTAAATTTTGGGTTAATTATTGGTTTTTGATTTAAACAAGTTTAGTTGGTTAGAAATCGTAATGAGCTTTTTCTTTTTGTTAATGAACTTAATTACCGAGAGGAAATATTGCAATCTGATTGAAAACTTAGGGAGAAATCGTGGGAAAAGGAACTAGAGGAAAGTATGCGGATAATACTATGTGTTTTAGGGCTGTTAAAATGGTGAAGAAATTTTGATTTTCATGCAAAATAGAGGGGTTCACTTCAATATTTTTTTTTACCAAAGTGCCTTCTTGAATTCCTGATAAGGGAAGGCATAAGCATTTCTTGATGATTTGGAATGATTTCGTCTTGTTGATTATACATGTGTTGTATTAAAAAGATTAGAATTTTGGAAATTTGAATGTGGCCTTCAATTGATTCATCTGAAATATGAAGGGCTTGTGCAAGTTAAATGGTGGTTAGGAAATTGGGAAGCAGTTTTCAAGGGGTTTACTAGACAATGTAGTAGTTTTTAAGGGGTTTACTATACAATGTAGTCTGAGGTTCAACTGTTCTGTGAATGTGCAGTTGGAGATCTTTAGAAGGAAGCTTATGATGTCACTTCAAGACGATGAAGAAAGTCCGGTAAATAATCCCACTGGACTGCTCTACTGATTCCAGGGATTTCTTCTTAGGACAATGCTTTGTAGTTTTCTGACTTGCTAAATCTTTGTTTCTGCTACAGGCCACTGGGGGTTCTCCGATTGTTGCGAAACCAACACCATCGGGTAAGCTTTTCTTTTTTCTATTCACTCAGACGAGCTCATTTGGACTTTGTGTAGTTTATCTATAATCTGGATTGAATATTCAGTCCATTGCTCAAACTGCCTTCCTGAGAGTTCTGTCAGATGCATAAGCTACTTGCAGTGTTCAAGGCTTTGTCCTTTATTTATGATGTTAAGTGTTAACCCTTGGTTTGTTTCAACTTTCCAGAAGATGACGCTGCCTTGCTTTCAAGAACTCCTTCAATGCGCAGCCAGTACTCTGATACAGGAAATTCATATGCGGAGGATCGTGACACAGATGGTACATAGCAGTCTCTGTTCATTTTGCCATTGCTGTAGAATTTATTCATAAACATGTTTATTCCCACTATAAAAGTATTCCATGCACTGAAGTTCCTTCTGTTTCTGTGTCTGTTTCGTTTCTTATGGCTATTTGTTCATGCATCTGTTATCATGGAAAAATTCAAATGATTGCAACCGAGTGCACTGAAATCTATTCTTTCCCCCTTAATCCTTTTGTCTGTTTATTCTCACCGGGTTCCATTATAGTGGCAGCCTCGAGACCTGCCATGCCTCATGGCCTCCTGCTAGCTTCACAAACAAGCACACCTCGGATAACTCCTCCAGGTTCCCCACCAAGTGTGTCAGCCTCTGTATCTCCCACAAGGACGTCTAAGCCAGTGTCTCCTAGGAGACATGCAGTTTCATTTTCTACCTCAAGATGCATGTTTGATGATAGGTCATCAGTATCAAGCACCGATTCCGGATCACAGGCTGGTTAGCTTCGAAACTGTTCTAAAATAAGACCTTATTGAGAATCTAATTGCTTGTAGAGATATATATGTAGTTCTGCAATACTACATTACCTGCAAACTCTATAGTATTTAACATATAATTTCATGGCATCTTTTACTGATATGTTCCAGGTCGCACTCGGATTGATGGAAAAGAATTCTTCCGTCAAGTCAGGTAAATATATCTGTATTACAAAAACTTATAACTGCAGAAAGAGTAAGCTGTTGTGGATGATGAATTAATATTATGTAGATCCGATCATATAGCTCGAACTTATCTGTTTTAGGAAACACCCACGTATTAAAATTACTCAGTTTGTTCTTGCTTCTCAATTTATAAAACCATCTTTGAAGTTTTGCCGAGCTTCGTCTCACCCATAAACTTGTTTCATCAGGAGCCGATTGTCATATGAGCAGTTTGGTGCATTCTTGACAAATGTTAAAGAACTAAACTCCCACAAACAAACGAGAGAAGTACACAACTTCTTGTCTTGTTTTCTTCGTTCTATTTGCTTTCCATTGTGCAGTTTCATCTCCCTTATTGTCTTTGACTTGTCCAGGAGACTTTAAGGAAAGCAGAGGAGATATTTGGCCCGGATAACAGAGATCTGTATGCAGTATTTGAGGGTTTGATCAATCGCAATGTCCATTAAATCAGCCAAGTAATCATCGGTTTTCCCACTTTGTGATTTATTGAGTTCATTTTTTTGGTGTAAAGTTACCTAATAAAGCCTGTATTGTGACACCTTCAAGGAACACTTGATTCATATTGGCTATAAATTTGTCCATCTGCTGTTCATTTGGTGAAAAAACATCAAAATCCTTCTCGAAGGTTACAAATGTCGAGATTTCGAATGTTTGAACTCCAGACTTCTATGAATTAGTCGAGTCAACTTCTTCTAACCGTTATGAAGATATTCAATCTTTCTTTGCATTTCCCTATTAAGGATCATAGTTTCTTGTGGGTTTGGCAGTATCATTATAAGTACTGCACATTGTATGGCTGACGTAGTCGTTACCAAGCAAGAGGCTGGTGAAGTACCAGAGGGAGAAAAATAAGAAAAATTTTGACCATATGCTCAACTTTCGATCCGATTCTTTTACTTTTGTTTAACATTATTGGGTTAACAGAAACTGCAACAACAACAACAACATTTTTTAAGGTAAAGAAGTAAACAAGAGTAAGACAATCCTTCAAGTTGAGCATTTCTTGTGGGAAAATTAAAAGTCTATGAGAACACCAGCTCATCTGGTCTGAATCTCCATATGAAGTAAAAAAAAAAGTCCCTGTATTCTTCAACCTTAACAAGCTTATCAGCAAAATATATCGACAAAAGCTTAAAAACAGAAAGTGGAGGAACATACACAAACATGGTGGTTTCTTCCACGTGTCAAAGACCCAAACTTGTTCTTGGGAGAGAGTCCCCAAACGTGCTTTCTTACAATCCTTAACCATTCCTTAAGATTTGCTAATCATAAGATCAAGTATATTCTCCTTTTCAATTCCTTTGTTTTTTTAAAATAAATTTCTGCTAAAAAAAGGGGATGGATTATGAATGAAGAAATGGGAGAAAGCCTACTTTTAGGCACAAGGAGATGATCTGTCAAAAAAAAAAAAAAACTAAACCATATGGATATTAGAGAAAGCTCAGAGAATAATGGCAACCCTCTACTCCATTTCTTATCTTTCTCATCATTCTCTCTTTCCCTCTCTATTTATCTATCTTTGTAAAAAATTGCCTATTCTTTTGGCTTCTCAGGTCTCCCTGGTTTGATCATCTCTGAAAAGCCATGGGGGATGCTGCTTCTGATAATACAAGGTACTTTGTTTATGCATCCTTTCCTGGCTTTTAGTTTCTTATCCTGGTTGCTTTCGATGTGTTTGTTCTTTTGCAGCATTGGGTTTTTACTTGTTTATAAATTTTTGAATCATCTTTTGGCTTTCTGGCATTGAGGCTCTTATGTTTCCAATGAATTTGAAGATTCATCTGTTTATGCTTTGATGATATCAAATCTCTGTTACATATAATGTTTGTACATATGCATATTGGCCTCAGTGGATTTATTCTTCACGATAACAATGCTAGAAGGGAGTAGGATTTCTCATATATTGCTAATTATGCCATCTTGAAAACATTTGCTGTTGGGCCAAAAAGAAGAAGAAGAAGAGGAGGAGAATGTCTTACTCAGACTCAGATATGCATATGTGTTCGACATGGATATGCTCATTTCTAAAAATGTTTTTCCATGTTCTTCGATTTATATCTCCATAGAAATGTGACATGTCCAAAAACGTGTCGCGCATCTTAGATATATATTTCCACAATCTATGTTCATCTTTGAAGCATGCTTAACTGATAATTTCTTGTCACCGTTTATACTCATTGCCATGCTGCTTCTTGTTTATTTCTTTCCATGATGTTTCATACTGCCTTTTCCCCCTCGATGTATTTTTGATAATATCATCTGTTTGTATCTTTCCCCTCTTGTAGTGGTGAACCATCTACGGACGGTAAAAGTTCCAATAAAACTATCACTGACAAGAAGAAATGGGAGCCTCTTGGTTTTATGAAAAATTTTCATCGAGTCGGTTTCTCTGACTGAATTACATCTCTTGGTATTCAATCATCCATTTCTATGTTCTTCAAAGTTGATATGGTTGAGAGACTTCAATAGTTATTCTAATGTTAGATCCATATGATGTTAGACTTGGAATCTTTACAAGCCGAAGTGAAGCAAATCGATGCAGCGTCTTCAAATGCCGAGCTTCAGAATTGCTCAACAAGTACTGCAGAATCAATAGAACATAGAAGTGAAACATCAGAAGATTCTGACACAACAGAGTCTGATAGCCACGCGACTTTGGCTGGTCTCGTTCAACTGCGTGGTTTCTTTCGCTTACTGACAAAAGGACCCGGAATCCCCTCTCAAGTCTTGCCTCTAATACAGAAGGGTGCAGTAAAAAAGGGAAAAAGAAGTGGAGATGACACGATTCCACCACTGGATTCGACTTTGGATGCAGAACTAGGGTGTTTTAAGTCTTCCTGGAAGAACTTTTCGCTCTCGGAGCTTGAGGAAGCAACCAATAACTTCTGCCCTGGTATATTTCCTCCGACATGATCATTATTTTTGTAATTTTGATCTGGTTATAATGTCGAATTTCCACTTGGAAAAAGAATAATGTTCCCATGACATTCTCTTATTGGCCTTCTAGGCTGACAAACATTCATGTTGTCATTGTTTTGAGAAGATAATTTGATAGGAAAAGGAGGGTATGCAGAAGTTTACAAAGGTCGACTGAAAAGTGGAAAGTATGTTGCAATTAAGCGGTTAACGAAAGGTTCACCGGAAGAGATGACAATTGATTTCTTGTCTGAGCTTGGAGTTATAGTTCATGTTGACCATCCCAATATTGCTAAAATGATTGGCTATGGTGTCGAAGGGGGAATGCACCTTGTTCTTCAATTGTCCCCCCATGAAAGCCTGGCGTCGATACTTTACGGTTTGTTTTCTGCAAAGCCTCTTAAGTTTGTTTTCTTCAAAAGTTCAACTTGTTGCCGTTCATATACAGGACCTAGGGAGCAACTGAGTTGGGACCTCCGATTCAAGATTGCCGTAGGGACTGCTGAAGGCCTTGGCTATCTTCATGAAGGTTGCCAGCGAAGAATTATCCATAAAGATATCAAGGCAGCAAACATATTGCTTTCAGAGCATTTTGATGCTCAGGTAAAACTCGAACTCACAATTTTGTAGAGCTGCAGATGAAAGGTCTTACTTAAGATGTTCATTTGCTTATGGTTGAATTTCCAACGTAATTCCAGATTTCGGATTTTGGCCTATCAAAGTGGTTACCTGATCAATGGACCCATCATACCGTCTCCAAAGTCGAAGGCACATTCGGGTTCATAGTTTAAAACTTCACTTTGTTTCTGTACATCCACAAGTTCTTTTATTGTATGCAAATATTAATCCAAATTCATGTCATCGCAGTTACCTTCCTCCCGAGTGTTTCATGCACGGCATAGTCGATGAAAAAACAGATGTCTATGCTTTCAGCGTATTGCTGTTGGAGCTCATCACAGGGAGGCTAGCCGTCGATAGTTCACACCAGAGTTTTCTTATCTGGGTGGGTTTGGTTTACCCAAAAGTGAACCTATACTCGTATCAGATACCAATTTCTTGAGTAACCCAAGTATTCAACTTGCAGGTAAAACCATTGATTGCAGAAAATAAAATCAACGAGCTGGTCGATCCAACTCTCAGCAATGAATATGACCTGGAGCAGTTAAAACGTTGCATCGCAACAGCTTCGATTTGTATAAATCAGTCGGCGCTAGATCGACCCCAAATGAGCCAGGCATGTTATTTTTCATCACAAGTTACTTGCAATCCAAGTAAAACTTGAGATCATCTATGACTGTAGTTCACAAACTGGAAGAAGAATGTTCTAATCTGGAATGATTCAACCATTGCAGGTTGTAGGCATTCTTAAAGGTGATCTTAGCTGCCTTGAGATGCTGAAAGAACGCTCGGCTCACCGGAGGACTTACTCCGAAGAGATCTTTGATGCAGAAGAATATAACTCAACCAAGTGTTTGAATGATTAAAATAGTCAGATTGACAAAGTTTCATAGTTTTCTTTTTGGATCTTGAATTCTGATTCTTCTACAATAATGGTTTTTTGTTGTAAATTTTGGTTGTTGATTCTTCTAGCGTTTTTTTATTCAAGTTCTATTTTCCATGAAACTAACAAAGTTTGAGGGATTAGAACAGATTGAAAGAAGGAAAAAGGTTCCTTATGATAATATAATATAACTGAATTTGACATATGAATAATTTATGTTACTATTTTTACATAACTAATTGTTAGGGCCAAACTATAAGCGGTTAAAATAGACATAAATTGTTATATTATTTCGTTGTTATTTTTTTTGGTTAAACAAAATTTAACAATAATTTGTTGTTTTATTATATAATTTAGTTATCCAACGTTACTTTATTTTGACGAACTAATTTGATTTGACATTATTACAAAAAAATAAATTAATAAAATTTATAATTTTTAAGATTAAAATTATTATTATATCAAGCTCACATACGTATGTTTTAATTTTAACGGCCAATAACAATTTTTTAGTCGAGGGGATGAGGTTTATGATATCAAACTATATTAAGGTTTCTGCAACTTAGTTCTAAGATATTAAATAGGGTAAATTACATCAATGGTCACTAGAGTTTGGGTAAATTTATCTTTTACTACTAAAGTTTCAAATATTACAAAACAATCACTATCAACTTCTTATGCAAAATCACAAAAATTGTATCAGGAAAGAAGCTTGCTGGACAATCTCCACAATAACAGCTGGGAATAGAGCTCAAGTAAGTATAGTTCTCTTAAAATTGGCAAACTTGACATGAGATCCGAACTAAGACCTAAAATCAACCCGAACACGATAATTCAAAACTCGAAATAAATCGAACCAAAACTGACCTGAATTTTAGTCGAACTAAAAATGGACCCAAACTGATTTTCAGCCGAACTGAATAGACTTGAATTGATTTCACCTGAACCGAAAGCAACCCGAACAGATGGTAACAAAAAATAAAGAAAATATATTAAAATAAATAAATAAAGATAGGATGTGAATTGTTGGGCTTATTTAGTGAAATAATTTCCTTAAAATAAACAATTAAGAAAATGGGGTTCTTCCAACATTATTTAGGAGAATGGGGTGATTGCTACGGTAAAACTAGGGGTCGTAATTTGCAGGTGGCGTTACATCATTATTATTTTTTTAGATACCAGTTAACTGCAAAATTTAAAAATAAAGACGCCACCTGCAGGTGACGGCACTTATTTAAAAAGTTACCGTTTCCAACGGTATAATTATTGTCTCCATATTTTTCGAGAAAAGACCTTAATATTGTTTTCCTATTTTTTTTACCAAATATGATACTACTTAGATTATTTCTCAAAATATTGTTGTTTCTATAGTAAAAATGAAGTATACATTACAATTCGACTTTAAGCAGTAGAATTTATTTTTATGATTAAAAAATTGAAGTCAAAGACATTACAATTCAACTTTAAACAATATTTTATAGCAAAGTCATAATTCACTGTTACTATCTTCAATATTTTTTAATAAAAAAAATTAAAAAAAAGTGAATAAACAGTAAAGTCAAAAAACATTTTTGCCACTGAATTTATTTTTACGGTAAATACTATATTTTTGAAAAAAAAACTTTCATATTTAAGTAAACCAGCTGCCATAATCGCTGCCTCCATATATTTGTTTTAAAATTTACAGGTTTTTGCAGGTGGCAGGACAAAGGGCTGGACGTGTGCTGCAGGTGGCGTCAGACCCGTGAATGCAACTGTTGAATGTGACGTCAGGCGTCAGGCCCTTCAATGCATGGCCTCCAGCTGGCGTTGCAGTTCAACCTTCAAATTCGTTTTTCCCCCTGTATATACAACTTATGGGTAAAGGGTTATTATGGGAGTAAAAAAAAAGGTAGAGAGAGTTGTAGGCGAAAAATTTGGTGAAATTTTTGTAGTATATTTTCGAAGAGTAAATTTATTGTATATTGTTATTGTTAATAATTTGTAATTTTTTTAATAATTTTTTTAAGTTTTGTTATTTTTTAAGGAAATCTTATTTTATTTTTGAAGAAATATTCGGATTTAGTTATAGGTTTTCTCGGTTTTTCACAAGTAAGTAATTTATTTTATTTAATAAAAATTTTAATTAGTTAATTTTTTTTATATATATAGGCTTAAATAAAAAATAAATGCCCAAAGTATATCATTTTTGAACTTTAAGTGCTTAAAGTATTTGTTGTAAAAATAGGTCACAAGTTATTCCTACATAGAATTGTTCTCTCTTCTTTTTTCTGGAGCCTTGGAGAAGCGAATTCTTCTTGTATAGAACTCAGCTTGTCTTTGAAAAAGTCTTCGGGCCGCAAGTCCTTCATGTATAGAACTTTTCGCCTTTGACTATCAAAGCAGTAGGTTCTTTCTATATAAAACCTTCTACTTTTTGGCTAGATTCTTCGAACTAAGAGTTCTTCCTATACAAAACTTCTAGTCTTGAAATCCTGAAGCATTGGTTTCTCCTATATAAAACTCTTTGCTTCAAAGTCTTTTGAGCTACAAGTTCTTTCTATATAGAACCTTTCGCTTAGAGTCATGAGTTCCTCCTATATATAACTTCTTACTTTAAAATCTTAGGACTACTAGCTCTTCTTATATAGAGTTATCTTGAAATTTTAAAGATGTGGATTTTTCCTATATAGAACTTTTGTCTTCAAACACGGCTCCCCATTTTTTGATTGCGCGAGTACCAAGAATTCCTGATACTTTCCAGAAGACTGAAGAAGTGGAAACTCTTGAGGTGATGCCCCAATTTCTGATTTTCTTGGTATCAAAAGTGGAAAATTATATTTGGGTGAGTATAACAGACTCCTGATTCTTTGTTGAAATCTGCTTACTCACTTGCAAAGCAAATGATCCGATTCTTCATTAATTCTTGAATACCTGTCAAAGGAACAGATGAGACACTCAAATGGTAAGAGTCAGTATGTTCTTAACTTAGGGATGCCTAAGCTATATGATGCATGGATAATGACACCTAAAGATTGCTTGAACATTTCCACTTTTTGTCAATCAATCCTTTCTTCCCATTTTCTTCTCTCCCCATTCTTTGTGGTGGCGGTACCCCATCTCACGTACTGGTTCAATCATTTAACTTTTTCCTTTTAGATTTCGAAAGTTTTGCTCTAAAGCGCCCTTTTAGGTTTTCACTTTAGATTTGTTTTCTCAAAGCGTCCCTTAGGGTTTTCACTTTAGTTTTTTTTCTTTTTCTTTTTCTTCTTATTTTTTCTTTTTCTTTTTTTCCTTTTTTTAGATGCCCTTTCGGGTTTTCACCTTGGGATTCTTCTTGTTTTCATAATTATCTTGTTTTTCTTTGGTAAATTGAAGTTTTCATATAATCAGAGTCGGTTGTCTTATTTTGGCACGTTCTCATATCTTGGTGTCTAAAATCTTCTTCTGAGCACACCTTAGTATATTTTTCGTGGAAACCTTTATTCTGAGATCAGTTATTTCTTCGAATCACCTGTACTTTAAAGGCTAGAACACAATAATGCTAAGAAATCTTTTGCTTATCATGAATCTATATTAACCTACTTGTAAGATGCTTAAAAAGCGATAAAATAAGGCACAAAATGGTCTTTTATTAAGATTGATAAATTTAGGGATAATTTAAAGAGTCATGGAAAACATGAAACAAAAAAAAACACAACACATATGCCCTCGGTATTGACTGCATGAATGATGCATGAGCCCATCGACCGAGGTATAATCTTTGCCTGAAGCTCTCAAATGAGGTATCTTTACTTCTGAGAAAGTTTATTCACTGGACGCCTAATCTCAAAATTCCTTTGAGCCGCTCTTTACAAGTTTTCAACTCAAATCTTCCATTGGTTTCAAGACGCCATTTTTTGGTTTTTCGTCTTGAACCTCACATTTCATATCTTTTTCTTTTTTCTCTCTTTTTTTTCTTTATTTTTTATTATTTTTTTGCTTTATCAGGCATAGTACTTTTTGAACGAGTTTGAGTTTACTGGATTGCTCAACTCATCCCTGTCCATCCTTGTTAAGATCAACGGCCTCCAAAAAAGGCCTTCTTGACGACATATGACCCTTCCTAATGTGTCATCTATTTCACACAGAAATCTTTCTGAATCAGCAGGATCTTTTTCAGCACTAGATCCCCCTTTCAAAATTTTCTTGGGCGAACCTTCTTATATAAGACTGCATCATCCTCTTCTGAAACATTTTGCCACGACAGATAGCTCTCAACCTCTTCTCCTCAATGAGATTCAACTGATCAAACCTAGCTTGCATCCACTCAGCTTCGTCCAACTTTACTTCATTCATAATCTGAAGTGATGGGATCTCTACTTCAATGGGTAGTACGACCTCTGTACCATAGACCAAAGAGTATGGTGATGCCCTGTCAATGTATGCATGGATGTCCAGTAGGCGAACAGAGAAAACTTTAATTTCTCATTCCAGTCTTTAAAAGTGTCCGTCATTTTTGCTATGATATTCTTAATGTTCTTATTTGTTGCTTCTACTGTCCCATTCATCTTAGGACGGTAGGTGGTGGAATTATGATACATTATTTTAAATTGCTTACACACCTCAGTCATCATTTTGTTATTCAAGTTGGAAGCATTGTCAGTGATGATCCTTTCGGGCAATCCATATCGACAAATAATTTCCTTTTTTAGTGGCCCTGGTGATGCTAGCGTATGAGGCTGCTTCTACCCATTTAGTGAAGTAGTCAATGGCAACCAAAATAAAGCGGTGCCCATTGGAAGCTTTTGGGTGAATTTGGCCAATAACGTCAATGCCCCATACTGCGAAAGGCCAAGGTGAATTCATGGTATGCAATGGTAGCGATAGAGAATGGATCTTGCCAACATATACCTGGCACTTATGCCATTTCTTGGCATAATCAATACAATCCCCTTCTATGGTTAACCAGTAATAGCCGTATCTCATGATCTTTTAGGCCATTGAAAAATTGTTGGCATGTGTTCCGCACAACCCATCATGTACTTCAGAAAGAATACTTTTAGCTTCTTGGGCATCCACACACCTCAACAATATTTGATCTCTGTCCTTTTTGTATAAGATCTCACCATCCAGGACATATCCAGTGGCCATTCTTCTGATAGTCCTCTTATCATTCTCATTTGCTCCCTTCGGGTAAACTTGGAACTTGACACATTGTAAGATATCATGGTACCACTAGCTACCATCAATTTCTTCTTCCAAGCTATAACAATGAGCAAGCATCTTAAAAATCTACATTTGAATTGATTTTATTTCTGCCTTTGTACTGGCTTTGAACATTGCAGCTAAGGTTGCCAAAGTATCTGCCATTTGATTATCCTTCCTTGGAAGGTAGGTAAAACTAACCTTCTCGAATTCTTTAATTAGTTCCTGAATTAGATAATAATAATTGACCAGCTAAGGATCTCTTGCTTCTTATTCTCTTCGAAGTTGGCAGACTACTAAGGACGAGTCACCGGAAGCTTGAAATACCTTGATTCTTCTTTCAATGGCCGCCTATAGTCCTATAACGCAAGGCTCATACTCAGCTATATTATTTGTACAAAAGAAATCCAATTGACTCGTGAAAGGATAGTAAACATCCTTCGGGGAAATCAAAACTGCCCCCTATTCTATGGCCCAAAGTATTGGATGCCCACCGAAATAAAGCTTCCAAGGTTTCTCCTCTAGGGCAATTTTTTCTCCAGTTGTGATGCAATTTTTTCTTTTTATCTTATCTAGGTTCCAATTATTAACCCTATATGTTCATGCAGACATTAGGTGTAACCCCAACTCAATCGAGCATCAATTTGACATCCAATTGACCACATTTGCAAATTAGGGACCAAAATGCAAATATAGATAATTTAAGGATTTAAACCCACTTTTAAGTTACCAATCTTTAATTTGTCAGGTTCCAAACTTTCATCTCAAATTTCATCTCAAACCGATCATTCTACCATGTATAATTGCATCGGCAAGATTTAGGGACTAAAATGCAAGGAAAGCAAAACTGCCCAAAAGTGTCATTTACATGAGAAACGGTCATCCATATCAAAATGGGTAAGCTCGTACCGATACGGTTTGAAACACACCGTTTTGGTACACCACCAAGCCGTATCGATACGCCTAACTGAAATACCGAACTTTTGAAATATTTTAAGCCGTACCGATATGATTTATTAGGTGTTTCGATATGCGGGTTCAAGTTGCAAAAGTGAAATCCAGAGGCTAAAACTCGTCTCGAAACGTCCATCCCCGTACCGGTACGCCAGGCTAAATTTGCCTAGGCATATCGAAGCGCACAAGACCCGTACCGATCCCACAAGCTTGTAATTGCCTAGCCGTACCGATATGGTCCCTCGCGTATCGGTACGCCTGGACCTGTAATGTCACATTTGGCTGATTTTTCATCCCAAACGCATACTCAAACAACTCCAACATGCTTTAAACACAATACTATCATGTCAAACATATCTCATGCTAACTAGAATCACAATTCTAACAACACAATAAGGATTCTTGCATCAAAGAGGAAATCTATAGGCATGCTTCCTAATTTGCATCCAACCAACATATCAAAAGTTAAACCAACACCAAAAACAATCCTTAAAGGACATTTACAACCCAAGATCAACTATAGAAACATGATCAAACATGGAGTTTCACAAAACATCTCCCAAATCACATCAAGTACCTCATTGCCATTATTCATTATAGTCTAAACCAAAACATACTTTTGAAACAAGTCTTGCCAAGAACCCACAAGTCTTGCCAAGAACCCCTTGCTTCTTGCTGCCTTCCAAGACCCCAATTATCTGCATTGATGGATAATTAGAGCGTAAGCACACAAGGATTAGTGAGGAGTGCTGAAAAACAAACATCATCAATGCATTTAAAACCATTTACATAACCTCATCCTTTAAGACATCATCATGCCCCTTTTAAAACATGCACTTTATATCATTTAAACCAGTATATTAAACCATATGCTACATGTATATTATTCAACATCAAGTCACATTGCTAACCCTCCACTTAAGCTTTCCCATGCATTACTACCAAATGCAAAGCTTAAGGAGAAGCATGTATAAACCACATTATACAACATACATATTTCAATGATACATTAACAATTATATTGGCTTTCAAGTGATCATTAACAAGTTCAATAACAAAAGAGTTCATCGGATACACGGATTCAACAAGTGTTAACCCAACACTTCAAGCCATCTCAACCGGAATAGCGATACAATCACAATCGCGGTACATTAACAACCGAGTACAATAACAACCGGGTACCATAACAACCCACGGGGGCATCCACCCCAATCATCGGTTAGACGCTTAATCCACTAACGGGAGTATTCGGTACTGTTTAAACCCTCTACTGTTAGGGTACTTGGATGGAGTATTCGGTACGCCATATAAACCCTCAACATCCAAGGCAACTTATTTACAGTGCACTCAATCCTATGGCCGGCCAACTATATCTGATAACAATTTTAAACCCACATCACTTGCCAATATAATTAACCAAGTAACATTTACCTCACTATTTTTAACAAGCATTAAACCATACCATTTCCAAAGCAACAACTATGCTTTAAAACACAAGTATAGACCACATACTTACAAGGATTACTTACCACGTGCATCCTTCAGCATTTCATGCTTAAAACAGTATATCAAATACTTTAAAACATGCTTAAACAGTAGGTAACATGTAAATTAAAACAAGTGCATAAAACCATTTCAAACTAGCACGACCGAGAGAGAAAACCACTTTATACTTACTTCTGAGTCTAGGTAAGCGTTTCAAGCTCTACCTTAACTCCCAAAACTCTATTCCCAAAACATGAAATGCTTTAAACCACTTTTTCACTCACCGATACACGAAACCTCGATTCGGTGATGCGAAATCAAGAACTGAAGCCTCCAACGCTTCTCCAGTCACTTCCGGATCAACCTCCTCTGTTTTACTACAATACAATAGAGGATTAATGTATCATAATGCATTCTAAACACATGAACTACAATCCTTCTCGAATTTCCACAACACCTTCACAATTAACCCTCCACAACAATCGGAAACATAACCAAAACACTTCCATTCACAACCTAGCCAACATCTATCAATCTAACATCACTTTCAACACCAAAACACATCTAAAAATAGATTCAAAACAACCTACCACCTCCAGCAACCTTACATCCATATAAACACCACAAAACCTCAAAACTAACAACCTAAACAAATAGAGATTCATAAGTTTCGGGATTCCATTGATAAAAATCACTTATCAACATTATTAAACATCCAAAATATGAATCAAAGCAACTTTACTTACTGGAAATCAGATCTAATTCGTGAATCAACTCATTTTCCCAAATAACTCAATTAAACATTGGAAAATCATCAAAATCAGATTAGACACACAAAAACAAGGATCAAATGCTTGGGAATTTCAATAAAGAACCATACAATAGAGGATATCTCGGACCTTACCCCTATTGTGAAGTTTCTCCCTCAATTGATTTGTGAAAAGCTAAGAAAACACAAGATTATTGTAAGATTTTGTATAAACAATCTTTATAAAACAATTTGAAACATTAAAATCAAGTTAGAAGCCACCTCACCTCTGAAAATTTGATGAAAAACCAAGTGTTTGGCTGAGGAGAGAATGGAGAGAAAAAGTTGAGAGAAAATGACGTGATTTTTGTTTTAGAAAAGATAACTAACTTTTTAACAAAATCTTCTTTAATTACTAATTAAACCACATGTTAAAATAAGTCAAATCAAGGGAGAAATCATCATAAACCAATTGGTAAAATAGCTCCTTAAAGATTCTAAGTATTTGACCCTTTTCATTTTAGTCACTAGAAAATCACAATTTTTAAAACTTTCATTTTGGTCACTAACCAAAATGTCCATCTTCCAAAACCCATTTTTCGAAATTGATTCCACCATTATTAAACATATAATTAATAATGATTTTAAGCATTTTTCCATAATTTTTCCAATACCAAAAATATACGATCCCGAAACCGACTCGAATCTCTACTCCGACCCACTAAACCGTCTAATAAACCCTCTAAACCGCTAAACCCTAAAATCGGGGCATTACAGCTATCCCCTGCTTAAGAAATTTTGTCCTCGAAATTACCTGGAGGAAACAGGTGTGGAAACTGTTTCACCATATCCGACTTGCGTTTCCACGTGGTCTCCTCAACACCACGATGCTTCCACAACACCTTAACCAGCTCCACTGTTTTGCCACGTAGCACCTTACTGCTGGTATCAGGAATATATACTGGTTCTTCATCGTAAGATAGGTCTAGTCTCAACTCGATCTCCTCTACCGGCATGACATGATATGGATCCGACCTATACCTCCGCAACACCGAAACGTGGAACACATCATGAATCTTTCCCAACTCCGGAGGTAACCTCAAACGGTACGCAATAGGACCCACATGCTTGACAACCTTGTATGGTCCGATGAACCTCGGGCTAAGCTTTCCTTTTCGCCCAAAACACAACACCTTTTTCCAGGGCGACACTTTCAGAAACACTTTATATCCCACAACGTACTCTATATCCCTATGCTTCAAATCTGCATAGGATTTCTGGCGATCTGCAGCCGCTTTTAAGCTCTCACATATCAACTTTACCTTTTCGGTCGTGCCTTTCAAAACATTGGGCATAGACACAAACTTTTCCCCTGCTTCTGCCCAACACACGGACGTACAACATTTCCTGCCATACAACGCCTCATAAGGTGCCATCTGTATGCTAGCATGATAACTGTTATTGTAAGCAAACTCCACCAACGACAACTGCTTCTCCCATGTTCCCTGTTACTCAATAACACAACACCTTAGCATATCCTCGAGAACCTGAATCACGCGCTCCGACTGACCATCCGATACGAGGTACTGAAACTCAACTGGGTTCCTAAAGCACGATGTAAACTCACCCAAAACCTTGCGGTGAACCGCGAATCCCTATATGAAACTATAGATTTTGGAACCCCATGCAAACGCACTATCTCAGAGATGTACAACTCAGCCAACCTGTCCAAGGTATACGTAGTATGCACAGGCACAAAATGCACACATTTTGTAAACCAATCCACAATCACCCAAATAGAATCCTTTTTGGTTGGCATCAAAGGCAGCCCAGACACAAAATCCATGGTGATTCTTTCCTACTTCGATTCCGGTATCCTCAGCGATTGCAACAATCTGGAAGGGAACTAATGCTCAGCCTTCACCTGCTGACAAACCATACACCTTGCAATTTAAATCAGCCACATCCCTCTTCAGTCCAACCTAATAGTACTCCTCCTTCAACCCTCGATACATTTTAGTACTACCGGGTTGCATAGCAAAAGGACTAGCATGTGCCTCAGTCAAAATAGTACACCTTAATTCTTCATCCTCAAGCACCACTATTCGACCTTTGAAACACAACACCCCATCATCGTTGAAATAAAATTCCGTAGGATTTTCATCCCTAATATCTTCCACATGAGATACCAAATTCCCATCATACGGTTGCTTCTCCTTAATCATCTGCGATAAGGACGGCTTCACTTGCAACTAAGCCAACAAACCTCCTTCATAAGGACGGCTTCACTTGCAACTCAGCCAACAAACCTCCTTCATTCGTCACACTCAACCAAGCAAACATGGCTCTCAACTCCACAGACGATTTCCTGCTCAAAGCATCCGCCATAACATTGGCTTTCCTCGGATGATACTCAATGGTCAGATCATAATCCTTAAGCAACTCCAACCATCTACGTTGCCTAAGATTCTTCTCTTTCTGTGATATCATATATTTCAAACTCTTATGATCCGTATAAACCACATATTTCTTACCATAAAGATAATGCCTCCAGATCTTCAAGGCAAAAACAACTGCGCCCAGCTCAAGATTGTGAGTAGTGTAGTTACGTTCATGCACCTTCAATTGCCTAGATGCATAAGCCACTACCTTACCCTCCTGCATTAACACACAACCAAGCCCAACATACGACGTATCACTATACACAACGAACTCCTTTCCGACTCTGGTTGAACCAAGACCGGAGCTCGCGTCAAAACTTCCTTCAACCTTTCAAAAGCTCGCTATCTATCCTCCATCCACTCAAACTGAACATTCTTCTGCAACAACTTTGTTAACGGAGCCGCCAAACTGGAGAACCCTTCCACAAACCTCCGGTAGTAACCCGACAAACTAAGGAAACTCTAACCTCCGTCACAGACTTTGGCTCCTTCCAACTCATAACAACCTCAACCTTATGCGGATCAACACAAATCTCTTCGGCCGACACCACATGTCCGAGAAACACAAATTCCTTGAGCCAGAACTCATATTTGCTTAACTTAGCATAAAGATGATTAGCCAACATCGTCTGAAGCACAATTCTCAAATGTTTATCATGATCCTCCTCGGTACGAGAGTACACAGCACAACCACAAATTGATCCAAAAACTAATGAAACACACAGTTCATCATGTCCATAAAAGCAACTAGAGCATTGGTCAAACCGAACGACATCACAAGAAACTCATAATGCCCGTACCTCGTACGAAAGGCTGTTTTGGGCACATCCACCTCCTTCACCTTTAACTGGTAGTACCCTGACCTCAAATCTATCTTGGAAAACACCGAAGCTCCCCTGAATTGATCAAACATGTCATCTATCAGCGGTAAAGGATACTTGTTCTTTATTGTCAACTTATTCAGCTACCGGTAATCTACACACATCCATAGCGTACCATCTTTCTTCTTAACAAACAACACCGGCGTTCTCCATGGTGAAATACTAGGTCTAATGAACCCACGATCAAGCAACTCTTGCAACTACATTTTCAGCTCCTTCAATTCCTTCGGAGTCATGCGGTACGGAGCAATGGATACCGGTACTGTACCCGAAAAGACCTTGATGCCAAACTCTACCTCACGATCAGGTGGCAACCCTGGTAATTCCTCTAGAAAAACACCCGAAAACTCACATACGGTGCGAACATCCTACACCCTCAACTCCTTTGATCCAGGATTCATAACATAGGCCAAATCAACCTAACATCCCGAATCTAACATTCGTCTCGCTTCCAAAGCCGAAACGACACTAGACAAAAACTTGACATTCTCGCCAACAACCACCACCTCGTAATTATCCCACAACCTCAAAGATATCTGTTTGGTCTCAAAATCCACCACAGCCCGATGTTCAGTTAACCAATCCATACCCAAAATCACATCAAAACCATGGAATGGTAACTCCATCAAATCCACGACAAACACATGTCCCTAGACCATCAGCGAACACCTATGATACAACCTCCTAACCACAAACTATCTCCCCAAAAGAACTAGTCACTCTAACGCTCACATTGAGAATTTCAATAGATATATCAAACAACTTAGCATGCTCACTCAAAATATATGAATGAGTAGAACTAGAATCAACCAACGAATACAACAACAAATACTGTAGGGTAAAAGTATCTGCAATCACATTAGTGTCATTGCGACCCTCACGGTGCGCATACACCCTAGTCGGTCCACCTCCCTCAGGCTGGATAGCAACAATATGAGCTACAGTCCTCTGTCCACCATCTCGACGCTAAAACGGTCCACAGCCATGACCACGACCACGCTGCGAAGCAACAACAGGTGCAACACCCTGCCCACCTCGGGTCAACAACAGACAATCTCGTCTCTGATGGTCGCCTGACCCATAACTCCAACAAGCATTAGCCACCACAGGCGCAAGTGCCCGACCCTCAATGGCCAAACGCGGGAAATCTCGCCTCAAATGATATCGGGATCCACAAACCTAACAAGTGCTAAACGATGCTCTAACTTGGGCACCCTGCCCCTAGACTCCATGTCCCACAACACCTCTGCCATGCCTCGGCTCTAGGCAAAACCACCTGTTATGGTGTCTCTTGGCCTGACCACCGCTATAACCCGAATCAATAGATCTCTTACCCGAGCTAGAACCTTGCAATCCATATGCCAAACCCAAATTCTGCTCCACATCCTTAGCTCACGAAACCAACACATCAAAGTCAGTGTAATCAGCAGTAAGCATGTATGTCTTAACATCCTGCACAAGTCCATATCAGAAATGATCACATCGAGTACGCTCGTCAGGAACCAACTCAGGTGCATACCAACTCAACCTCACGAACTGCACCTCATACTCTACAACAGACATACTGCCCTACACTAAAGCCATAAACTCACGCTTCTTCTCGTCTTGATATTAGACTCCCAGAAACTTCTTCCAGAATGCTTCACAGAAGAACTCCCAAGTTACATCATCTGTCACCATACCGGATATCGCGGTACTCTACCATGCATAAACATCACCCTGCAGCAGGGAAACAACACAACCCAGCTTACGAGCATCGGTGCACCCCATCTGGCCCAGTATCCTCTCAGTACTGGCTAACCAACCCTCAAAAGCCTCAAGCGACAACCCTCGAAACTCAACTCCGCCCAAACTACGAAGACGCTTAAGCAGCAAACCTTACCCCTCAACTGGTGATGCTGGCACACGAACACCTGCAACTATTACCTGGAAAGCACCGGTCATGGCCTGTATCAACGGTGCCATGTCACCCACCCCTGGCCCAGTTGGCATATGTGGTACTTGGTCCACTCCCTCAAGTGGATTAGGTAGGGGCGGTGGCAACCTTCCAAGAGGTACAACTTCCCCTTCATCATCTTGCTCAGTGGCAGCAGCAATCACACTAGATCACAACTCTCTCCCCAGTCCTATCGTGCTAAAATATTTTTAAAGCATGATAATCATTTCAAAACAAAAATAGTCAGGCCAGCCTCAAGCAAGGATCCAAGACTTTCATTTCAAAAATCAAAACTTTCCAGACTATAATAATAAGGTCACGGGTACCCCAAAATATCCCCTAACATAGCATACAACAACCATCATTCATATATCAATCACCGTACATATCAACCAACATACATACCACAATCACCGTACACATCATACAACAGAGCATAACTCACGAAAATAACACCACAACCTCCCAAACGAACCAAACCTGGCTCTGATACCACTAAATGTAACCCCCTTGACCCAGCCTAGATGCCCAACCGAACCAAGAAGGCTACATTAGGTTTGCCATAGCAAACCAAAGAGATTCAACAAAACCCATTCCATTTTTTTTCTTTTTATCTTATCTAGGTGCCAATTATTAACCCTACATGTTCATGCAGACATTAGGTGTAACCCCAACTCAATCGGGCATCAATTTGACATCCAATTGACCATATTTGCAAATTAGGGACCAAAATGCAAATACAGATAATTTCAGGATTTAAACCACTTTTAAGTTACCAACGTTTAATTATTCAGGCACTGATTCAATCTTTTTAACCTTTTCCTTTTAGATTTCAAAAGCTTTGTGTTGCGCGTAATAAGTGCTACGCAATTGTGCAAGTATACACGTCGCAAGTTATAGTATAAAAGATATCGTCTCCACAGGGATTGGTGCCACTTCAAGAATCTAGTCTCTTGCACTGTAAAAAGTAAAAAAACAAGTGAAGGATTATAGAAGTTTTAACTAATAACTAATCTAGAAAGCAAATAAGTAAAAGAAAAGATGAATTCAATAGAGAGAGAATAGGCCAGGTTATCGTGAGTTGAGGTGTGATAGCCGATTGGATTGTCTTGGTAAAAGAGTGCACGGGCAACTCAGTTGCCGTGGCGACTTGCACAACGGGGTTGCCTTGGCAACTAATTGATGGTTGCTTGGGCGACTAGTTGGGCAACTACTTGGGCGACTGGGCAGCAACTTCAAGGTTCGGCGGAGCGTTCTTCAATGGTTTCTTCTTATCCCTAAGTCGAAACTCTAGCTACTTGTGCATGCCTTGATAATACATCCCTGCGTGAATCAAGGGTGAACAACAACCAATCTTGCGCTCCTCTTAGCCGTTGAAATCCTTAACTTATTCCTAAGCCGGATTAATCTTCACCATCATTGGATTGCATAAAGATCATATTCATTCGTTTCTTGAATCTAACTCTCCCGATATTAGATAAATGGATGAAATCACGAGATCCTCTCCCAATTCACTCGCAAGCAATAATAGGAACCAAGAATGAATAAACCTTGAAATAGAAAAGTGCAAACTCTTATTACCTAAACAAAAACCAATAGTTTCTCACAACCACAAAACATAATAACCATAGCCAAGTAAATTTAGTTCATGGCTAGGTTCCAAAGAAACACAAGATAATTAATCCCTAGCATGAACCCAATCGAACAAAGATGAAGGAAGAGGCTTGTCGAAATCCTCCTTGCCCTTGATGCTTGTCGAAAATTCTCTCCTCTTGCCCTACTTGGACTTGCCGAAATTTCCCTCTTGCTCTCCCTCCTGAATTGTCGAAATCTCCTTGATATTTATAGGGCTAGGCCAAAGTCCTTCTTTGAGGAGGAGTTTGAGTTGGAATTAAATTATCTTTAAAGAATATAATTCTTTATTATAATTTTATTCCTATTAGAACTTCTCCTATCCTCTTGGAATTTAATTCTTCTTTAATCTCTGCATGGCAATCAAATTCCTTTGGGCTTGGACCTTGCTCCATGTCATCTTGGGCTTGTAAAATCATGAATTTCGACATCCATATTGCTTTTGGTCTTTGTCGACAAATGCCATGGCAACTGGCTCTGCGTCTCCTTCATGCACCGCACGGCAACTAGCTCGGCATATCCTTCATGCATTGCCCGGCAACTAGCTCGGCATTGCTTTGGCAAGTGATCCTGCACATACACACACAAAAACACACCAAAGCAGCATCCATTTCCACAAAAATCACCAAGTTATGTAATCAAGCTCAACGATTGAAGGAAACATGGATTAATGCATGAATGGCTAACTATGCAACTAATATGAGCCTAAGTCTAACAATAATATGAGTAAAAGGGTAAGAAAAATAGTACTTTTGAACACTTATCACACCCCCAAACTCGAACTATTGCTTGTCCTCAAGCAATGCAAACTCATAATTACCGCCAAGACTTCAAATTTTCACAAACTTAGCTTTGAACTTGATTTCAATTCTCTCAACCGGGACAAAGTATGATTGGCTTTTTATTTTTGTAAAACCGAGGAATTACTCGGAATCAAACTATAATGCTTGTGAGTGTGTGCGGAGTTGTGTGCAAGTTGATTTTTCGGATTCTATGCAAACAATAGGTTTTCAAATTACTTTATTGGGTTCTTTTTAACATGTTTTAACTAGAGCCAATTTCGGGCACCTCTAGTGTTTTATTTTTAGTTTTCTTAAGTTAATTTAATCGACTAGAGCCGGTTTCGGGCACCTCTAGTTAAAAAAAAATTTAACGCCTCCTAGAGCCAGTTTCGGGCACCTTTAGTGATCAATTTTTTTAGCATATGCTAGAGCCAATTTCGGGCACCTCTAGCATTCATCCAAATTTTATTCTAATCCCCCAATTAGTTAATTATCAACCTAAGTTTACTAGAACTCCTTAAATCAATCAAACCACAACAGTGTTTCATCAAATTTAGCATCATAGTAAAATTCTAAGTTTTTTCATGGTTATCCTAGAATAAAAATTCTATCAATTAAGTGCATTGGTAAAGTCATCATTGAATATTCATCAAATCTAAGCAATTTTTGTTCCAATTAAAGGCATGGCAAGCAATTTATGTATCCTAAATGTAATGCTTAAGATTAATGTAACTAAACATGGTAATTACTAATAACAATCCCCCCCAAACTCGAGTGAGGCATTGTCCTCAATGCATGTATAAAAATAACGAAAAATAACAATAAAAATAAAAATGCATACGAGGACTTACTCCGAGAGTTCGTCATCGTAGATGATTAGTTTCCTTCTAGTTGGCGCCTTGACTTTCTTGCTTGAACGCGATGGTTGTTTTCTTGTTGCCGGTGGTGGAATCGATCCTCGTACGGGGTTGTCCTCATCATCCTCTTCATCAATGTCAATGGCTTTTCTTTTGGAGGATTCAATTGGTGCGGTCTTTATTGGTTCAATGGAGGACTCGTCCGAATCTGAAAAATCAGAAAATGATTCCGTAGGAGTTGATTCAGGCATAGGTGCTTTACCTTTGGCTTTTTCAGTGGTTGCGGGGCATTGTCAGGGTTGGTTGCCGTGGCGTCTGCTTCCTTGGTTGCCGTGGTGACTGCTTCATTGGTTGCCGGGGCAAGAATCTCGGCGGGAAAGATTGGGAACGGCACACGATTGTCCGGGTACTTTTCTAGGATGACTTGGGTGATGGCATTGTTGTGCTCCTTCATGTACCGCATGGACATTAGTTGCCGATCTTCAATTTGCCTTAGTCGGCTTGCTAATGGGTGCAAAAGTGCTTCAAAGTGTCCCGGGATTAATGGCCGAGTTGCCCTGGCGTTAGGTGCTTGGGCATTAGTGATTGCCGCGGCGGCAGGAGTTGCCGTGACAATTGGGGGCCTTGAAGAATCTCCCGGTGCCTCTCCCATTAGCTTCCGGATTAGTGCTTGATTCCAACCAGACTTGGGTAGGGCTTTTTCATCGGTGGACTCACTCGGGACATGCATCTCCTTGCAAAGATTGGAAATTAAGCAAGGGAAGAAAAGATAACCCTTATCTTTTGAGCTGCATACAAAAATCTCATCGCAAATAATTTTTCCAATGTTAATGATGCGATTATGCAAAATAGAATGTTTGAGCAAAAGACGTGGTATATCAACGGTAGTATTGTGTGTGGAGGGCATTAAAGAAGTTTTAACAAACTTATTCCATAGTTTTGCTTCGGGGTTTTAGCCAAGGCGATTTACCGTGCCCTTGTATTTACCGTCGTTCCAATGAGTTCTGGTTGAGTGAGTTCTTGAAGCACCTTGTCGAGTTGCTTGGGATTGATTTGGTCAACGAAGGCTTGATGCTCGTCATTCTCAATGTAAAGTCCGTAAAAGGTGTTGATGCTTTCGGGACTTATAAGTATGGCCTTGTCACGAACAAAAACATAAGGATTATCGGGTTAGGTGAGTGAGCATAGAATTCTCTTACCCATGAGATGTTACCGGTTCGGTTGATGGCAAAAGATTTGCCACTTTTGATGTGCAATCCTTTTGAAGATGAATGGTTCAAGGCCGAAATCTTGAGATCTGGAGTATTCAAAGCCTTGTTCTTCATGAATCTTCCGGCTTTCAAACTTGGATTGAAATCTTTCTTGAACCGCCGATGTAGCAAACTTCTTGTATCTTGGTTCTTTGGAGGAACTTGGATGAACTAAAAGTTTAATCTTGGATGCCATGTATGATCTTGGTTGTGAGTAAAAACAAAGAAAAGAAAAGAAACTAAAAAGTTGCAAGATAGAAAGTAGGAATAGGTTAAGGGTGATGGGTTTTATAGAATCGATAGGTGGGTGGGATTAGGGTTTAGGGGAAAATGAAAAAAGGGTTTAGGGTTTTGTAGGAGTTGTCGACAAGGGTTTTGGTTAGGATGAATTGGAGGCTTTATATAAGCCTTAGATTCAACCCATTAGTTTCCTTGTTGAAGATGTTTTCCTACTTGGTTTAGAATTCCTTCTTTATCTTGAACTTCCTTTCCTACAATTCAAAAACAAATCAAATAAGGATTAAAATTAAAGATAAACTAATAAAGAAAATAAATAAAGATGTGTAATAGGATTCTTAGACTTGAATAAAAAAAAATCTATCCTAAAACTACTAATAATCGGTAAAATAATAAAATAATAAAAAATAATAATCGAAAAAAATGAAAAATAAATAATTAAATAATCGACAAAAACAAAAATAAAAATAAATAAAAATAAAAATAAAAATATCAAAAGGGAGAGCATGCTCATGCATCTCCTAAATTGACCACTTCCTTGTTACGTTCCACATGGGCACCATTGTAGTGCTTCAATCTTTGTCCATTAACTTTGAATTCATGGTTGTCAGAGATGGACTTGATTATCACAAAGACCGTGGGAGAATGGTTTGAATACTTGAATGGTCCCGACCATCTTGATTTCAACTTTCCGGGAAAAGTTTTAGCCGAGAATTGAATAGGAGAACTAGTTGCACTGGCGTGAATTGCCGTGGCAATAGTTTCTTGTCATGCCATCGCTTTGTTTTTCTCCTTGTAGATTCGTGCATTGTTATAGGCGAGTGCACGAAATTCTTCTATCTCATTGAGATCCATCAAGCGCTTTTGTCCGCACTTTCCCAATCCATATTCACGGTCTTGATTGCCCAAAGACGCCTTGTGCTCGATTTCCACCGGTAGATGACATGTTTTACCATAGACAAGCCGGAAGGGGGACATACCTAATGGTGTTTTGAATGCGGTGCGATATGCCCAAAGTCGTCATCTAGTTTTAATGACCAATCCTTCCTTGAGGGATTTACAACTTTCTCGAGTATTCCCTTCAACTCCCGGTTGGAAATTTCGCTTGCCCGTTGGTTTGTGGGTGATATGCCGTGGCGATCTTGTGTGATATGCCAAGTGTTGCAACATCTTGGCAATTAGTCTGTTGTCAAAATGCTTGCCCCGTCGCTGATAATTGCTCTCGGCATCCCAAACCGTGTAAATATGTTTTTTTCGCAGGAATCGTTTGCGGTCTTGGAATCGTCGTTGGGAACTGCAGCTGCCTCTACCCATTTAGACACATAGTCGACGGCGAGTAAGATGTAGAGGTTGCCGAATGAAGATGGGAAAGGTCCCATAAAATCGATCCCCATATATCGAGCAGTTCCACCTCGATGATGTTTCGGAGTGGCATCTCATGTCGCCTAGAGATATTGCCCGTCCTCCGCAACGATCACATTGCTTGTAAAAGTCTTGGGCATCTTTGTACAATGTTGGCCAATACAAACCGGATTGCAAGACTTTGTCATGTACGAGTTCCTCCAAAATGTCCTCCATAGGGTGAAGAATGGCATTGCGGAGTACATTCTGTTGCTCTTCTTGAGGACACATCGGCGTATAACCTGATCGCACATTGTTTAAACAAAAGAGGCTCGTCCCAAAAGTAATGCTTAGCATCATGGCGGAACCGCTTCTTCCCTTGGTGAGTAATGCCATACGGAAAAATACCACAAACAAGGAAGTTAACTAAATCTGCGTGCGGTATTGCGAGGCATGTCTTTGCCGTAGTGTTCGCTCCCAAAATTGCCGGCGTGTGCATCCATGGTTTCCGAGGCGTCATGGGCTGCCGAGGTGTCAAGGGTTTCGAGGCGATTAGAATTTGTTCATCGGGAATGCATCACATATCTCTAGATCCGCGTCCTCCTCCCTATTGCGTTCCAAACGTGATAAGTGATCGCCACTTGATTTTCATTTCCTTTCACGTCCTTAATTTCAATATCAAATTCTTGTAAAAGTAATATCCAACGAATCAAACGAGGTTTAGCATCCTTTTTAGCAAATAAGTATTTGATTGCCGAATGGTCCGTATGAACAATTACCTTTGTACCAATTAAATAGGATCGAAACTTGTCAAATGCGAAAACTACAGCTAGTAACTCTTTCTCCGTTGTTGTGTAATTCACTTGAGCATCGTTAAGAGTTTTACTAGCGTAGTATATCACATGGAAGGTCTTACCGTGCGTTGGGCCTAGGACTGCTCCTACCGCGAAATCACTTGCATCACACATGAGCTCAAAAGGTAGCGTCCAATCTGGTGGAGCGACAATGGGTGCCGAGGCAAGCTTTTTCTTTAGGGTTTTGAATGCTTGGGGTGCAAGAATCATCAAAATCGAAGACTTTATCCTGTTCAAGCAGATTACACAAGGGTTTAGTGATTTTAGAAAAATTATGAAAGAACCTCTGTAAAAACTCGCATGTCCAGAAAACTTCAATTCCTTTAACCGAAATTGGTGGGGTAATCTCTCGATCACGTCCACCTTGGCTTTGTCTACTTCAATTCCCTTGGATGAAATCTTGTGGCTGAGCACTATTCCTTCATCTACCATAAAGTGGCATTTCTCCCAATTGAGGACTAAATCTGTTTCTTCGCATCTTTCCAACACCTCTCTAAATTGCCGAGACAACCGTCGAAGTCATTACCAAAAACCGAAAAATCATCCATGAAGATCTCAAGGAAGTCTTGACCATGTCCGAAAAGAGCGCCATCATGCATCTTTGGAAGGTTTGCGGGCGTTACATAATCCGAACGGCATCCTTCGGAAGGCATAAGAACCGTATGGGCATGTGAAGGTTGTCTTTTCTTGATCTTCGGTGCTATGGCAATCTGATTGTAACCTGAATAACCATCAAGAAAACAATAAAAGGGTTTACGCAAGACGGTCAAGCATTTGATCAATAAAGGGTAATGGGAAGTGATCTTTCCTAGTGGCTTTGTTTAGCTTTCGATAGTCCATACAAACCCTCCAACCGGTCCACAGTCTGGTTGGGATAAGTTCATTATTTTCATTGCTTACCACCTTTGTTATACCTCCCTTTTTTCGGTACACATTGTACCAGACTTACCCCACGTACTATCGGAGATAGGGTATATAATGCCGGCGTCAAGCCACTTGATGATTTCTTTCATTACAACCCCTTTCATGGCATGATTCGGTCTTCTCTCGGGCCTCAATTGAAGGTTTGTGATCATCTTCTTCCAACAAGATCTTGTGCATGCACACCGCTGGCTAATTCCCTTCAAGTCGGCAATTGTCCACCCTATTGCCTTTTTATGTAGCTTCAACATGTTGATCAGCTTCTTTTCCTGCTCAGGCTGTAACATAGAGGAAATAAATTCCTCATCGAAGTTAAACTCTGCCGTGGCATGAAGTAGTTGGCATTCTTCTGGATCATCGGCATGCCTTAGTGTTTGGAACACATTTAGTTTTACTCGCTGGTCATTCACCCTCATTGTGAGTTCTCCTTTTTCAACATCAATCAAGGTTCTCCTGCCGCTAGGAATGGTCTCCCGAGAATTATAGGTGCATGCTCATCCGCTTCTACAATCCAAAACAATAAAGTCAGCGGGAAAAATGAATTTATCAACTTTTACCAAGTATGTCCTCGATTTTCCCTCTCGGATGCACATAGGATCTGTCATTTAGCTGCAACATAATCTGTTGTAGGTCTTGCCTTCCCGATTCCTAGTTTCGAAAGAAAACCGATTTAGGCATCAAGTTTATGCTAGCCCCTAGGTCGCATAGTGCTTTCCCGACATAGTGATTTCCAATAGAACAGGGTATTGTGAAACTTCCGGGATCCTTCAACTTAGGCGGCATGCGATTGTGCAACATTGCCATGCATCCCTCTGTCGCGCGCAATCTGTTTCAAACTCTCCTAGCCTTGTTCTCTTGGACACAATGTCTTTAAGAAACTTGGCATAGTTTGGCATTTGTTCAATTGCTTCCACCAATGGCAAGTTGATGTGTACTTGCTTTAGGATATCAAGAAACTTCTTGAATTGGTATTCTTGCTTTTGTCGCTTCAACCTTTGTGGGAATGGTGGTGGAAGTCGGATATCTTCTATCCTTTCATTGGTTTGAAACCTGATTGACGGCATTGCCGGGACATCTGGAGTTGCCGATGCGTTATCAACTGGGGTTGCTGAGGCATGCTTATCACAATAAGTCGAGGCGTCATCGGTTGCCGAGGCATGTTTATTTCGATTCTTTGTGGCAATTCATGGTTCAGCATCTGAGGCTTTGCCGCTAGGTTCGTCTTGATCTTTTTGTGGAGTTTTGTTTGACGAGCGGGTTTGAACCTCTCTAAGTTGTTGGCCACTTCTGGTGGTGATTGCCTTACATTGCTCATGGCCAGTTCCTCTTGCGACTTGATATCGCTAGGTAAACCTCCTTGTGGTCTAGTGTTGATTTTGAGCAAATTGTCCGACTTGATTTTCCAATGATTTGATTGCCGCCTCTTGGTTTTGCAATCTCATCTCGGTCTGTTAATAAAAGCATCAGTTCTTTTTATGAAATTACTATTCTCACCATATAAGATTCAGTTTTCATCATAAAAGCATTTAGAGAATTTTCCAAAGAACTAGATGTTGTCGGTTGTTCTTTGCGGCATCATTTTGTCGTGGCATATTCTCTTTGGAATCCGATGCTTGTGCATTCTGATTGTTCTCGTTTAGAGCATTGTTGGGATTACTCCATGAAAAATTCGGTGCTTCTTCCAAGCTGGATTGTATGTGTTGGACATCATGTTGTTGCCCCGATTGTAATTCCCCACATAAATTTGGATTACGGATTCTCGCATACATTCAGAAGAATTATGGTTATCACCACATAACTTACAAAAAGAATCCATTACCTTGACTTCATGTGTGTTGTTTGGTTTTTGCATGTTCTGGACCATCTTGGTTAAAGCGGCCAATTGTGCCGAAATTGAATCTGATGATCCTAGTTCATGTATTGTGGCTTGGCATCTAACTCCTCCTCTTCTAGTAGATGGGAATTGATAGTCATTCTTGGCCAGCCTGTTTAAAATTTGCATTGCTTCCTCCGGTGACTTATCTAAGAGTATGCCGTTTGCCGAGGCATCTAGCATCATCCTTGTTGGTGTATTCACGGCATTGTAAAACATTGTCACTTGCGTCCACACCGGGAATCCGTGTAGAGGGCATTTGTGTAGAAGTTCTCTATATCGCTCCCAAGCCTCGTACATGGATTCATCATCTGCCTGCCGAAAAGAAGTAATGTCGTTACGAAGTTTATCAGTCAAATTTGTAGGATTAAATCTAGCAAGGAAATCACGGCAAAGATCAGTCCAAGATGCTATGGATCCCGCAGGAATGCTATTCAGCCATGCTTTCGCCCTATCCCTCAGTGAATAGGGGAATAATCTTAATCGTAGGACATCGGGGGTAACTCCGTGTATCTTGAACGAGTTGCAAATCTCGAGGAAAGATTTCAGATGTTGTCGTGCATCTTGATTCTTTGAGCCGCCAAATTGACCTATTGTGTTGATCATATTAAACATTACCGGTTTCAACTCAAAGTGGTCGGCTTCAATTTCGGGTGCGACAACTCCTGGGTTAAGTCCATCAAGATCTTCTTCAAGATAGTCTCGAATAGTTCTGTTTTGTGCAAGAATCACTCCTCCTCCTGCTCGAACATCTTGATTAATATTGCCGTCTTGATTTGCCATTGCTTCTCTTATCCTTTGTCTAAGTCTTTGTAAGGTTCGTTCGATTTACGGATCAAAGGGATATTTCGTGAAGTCGGTCTTTCCTGGTCATATACCAATGCAAAACCAAAGTTTGTTAGCCCTTTGAATTTTAAACAAGAAAAATAAAAAGAATGTGCAAGAAAATAAAAACAAAGTCGCTATTGCCAATCCCGACAACGGCGCCAAAAAACTTGTTGCGCGTAATAAGTGCTACGCAATTGTGCAAGTATACACGTCGCAAGTTATAGTATAAAAGATATCGTCTCCACGAGGATTGGTGCCACTTCAAGAATCTAGTCTCTTGCCTTTGTAAAAAGTAAAAACACAAGTGAAGGATTATAGAAGTTTTAACTAATAACTAATCTAGAAAGCAAATAAGTAAAAGAAAAGATGAATTCAATAGAGAGAGAATAGGCGGGTTATCGTGAGTTGAGGTGTGATAGCCGATTGGATTGTCTTGGTAAAAGAGTGCACGGGCAAACTCGATTTGCCGTGGCGACTTGCACAACGGGTTGCCTTGGCAACTAATTGATGGTTGCTTGGGCGACTAGTTGGGCAACTACTTGGGGGCGACTGGGCAGCAACTTCAGGTTTGGCGGAGCGTTCTTCAATGGTTTCTTCTTATCCCTAAGTCGAAACTCTAGCTACTTGTGCATGCCTTGATAATACATCCTGCGTGAATCAAGGGTGAACAACAACCAATCTTGCGCTCCTCTTAGCCGTTGAAATCCTTAACTTATTCCTAAGCGGATTAATCTTCACCATCATTGGATTGCATAAAGATCATATTCATTCGTTTCTTGAATCTAACTCTCCGATATTAGATAAATGGATGAAATCACGAGATCCTCTCCCAATTCACTTTCATAAGCAATAATAGGAACCAAGAATGAATAAACCTTGAAATAGAAAAGTGCAAACTCTTATTACCTAAACAAAAACCAATAGTTTCTCACAACCACAAAACATAATAACCATAGCCAAGTAAATTTAGTTCATGGCTAGGTTCCAAAGAAACACAAGATAATTAATCCCTAGCATGAACCCAATCGAACAAAGATGAAGGAAGAGGCTTGTCGAAATCCTCCTTGCCCTTGATGCTTGTCGAAAATTCTCTCCTCTTGCCCTACTTGGACTTGCGAAATTTCCCTCTTGCTCTCCCTCTGAATTGTCGAAATCTCCTTGATATTTATAGGGCTAGGCCAAAGTCCTTCTTTGAGGAGGAGTTTGAGTTGGAATTAAATTATCTTTAAAGAATATAATTCTTTATTATAATTTTATTCCTATTAGAACTTCTCCTATCCTCTTGGAATTTAATTCTTCTTTAATCTCTGCATGGCAATCAAATTCCTTTGGGCTTGGACCTTGCTCCATGTCATCTTGGGCTTGTAAAATCATGAATTTCGACATCCATATTGCTTTTGGTCTTTGTCGACAAATGCCATGGCAACTGGCTCGGCGTCTCCTTCATGCACTGCCCTGGCAACTAGCTCGGCATATCCTTCATGCATTGCCCTGGCAACTAGCTCGGCATTGCTTTGGCAAGTGATCCTGCACATACACACACAAAAACACACCAAAGCAGCATCTATTTCCACAAAAATCACCAAGTTATGTAATCAAGCTCAACGATTGAAGGAAACATGGATTAATGCATGAATGGCTAACTATGCAACTAATATGAGCCTAAGTCTAACAATAATATGAGTAAAAAGGGTAAGAAAAATAGTACTTTTGAACACTTATCACTTTGCTCTAAAGTACCCTTTTAGGTTTTCATTTTAGATTTGTTTTCTCAAAGCGTCCCTTAGGGTTTTCACTTTAGTTTTTTTTCTTTTTCTTCTTATTTTTTCTTTTTCTTTTTTCCTTTTTTAGATGCCCTTTTGGGTTTTCACCTTGGGATTCTTCCTGTTTTCATAATTCTCTTGTTTTTCTTTGGCAAGTTTAAGTTTTCATATAACCAGAGTCGGTTGTCTTATTTCGGCACGTTCTCATATCTTGGTGTCCAAAATCTTTTTCTGAGCACACCTCGGTATATTTTTCGTGGAAACCTTTATTCTAAGATCAGTTCTTTCTTCGAATCACCTGTACTTTAAAGGCTAGAACGCAGTAATGCTAAGAAATCTTTTGCTTATCATGAATCTATATTAACCTACTTGTAAGATGCATAAAAACGATAAAAGAAAGCACAAAATGGTCTTTTATTAAGATTGATAAATTTAGGGATAATTTAAAGAGTCATGGCAAACATGAAACAAAAGAAAACAAAACATAACACAGATGCCCTCGGTATTGAATGCATGAATGATGCGTGAGCCCATCGATCGAGGTATAATCTTTGCCTGAAGCTCTCAAATGAGGTATCTTTACTTCCGAGAAGGTTTATTCATTGGGCGCCTAATCTTAAAATTCCTTTGAGCTACCCTTTAAAAGTTTTCAACTTAAATCTTCCATCGGTTTCAAGGCGCCCTTTTTTGGTTTTTCGTCCTGAACCTCTCATTTAATATCTTTTTCTTTTTCTTTTTTCTATCTTTTTTTTCTTCTATCTTTTTTATTATTTTTTTGCTTCATCAGGCATAGTACTTTTTGATCGAGTCTGAGTTTACTGGATTGCTCAACTCATCCATGTACATCCTTGTTAAGATCAATGCCCTCCAAAAAAGGCCTTCTTGACGACATATGTCCCTTCCTAATGTGGCATCTATTTCACACATAAATCTTTCTGAATCAGCAGGATCTTTTTTAGCACTAGATCCCATTTTTGAAATTTTCTTGGGCGAACCTTCTTATTATCAGCCCGCATCATCCTCTTCTGATACATTTTTCCATGACAGATAGCTCTCAACCTTTTATCCTCAATGAGATTCAACTGATCAAACCTAGCTTGCATCCACTCGGCTTCGTCCAACTTTACTTCATTCAGAATCTGAAGTGATGAGATCTCTACTTCAATGGGTAGTACGGCCTCTGTACCATAGACCAAAGAGTATGGTGATGCCCTGTTGATGTATGCATGGATATCAGTAGGCGAACAAAGAAAACTGTAATTTCTCATGCCAGTCTTTAAAAGTGTTCGTCGTTTTTGCTATGATCTTCTTAATGTTCTTATTTGTTGCTTCTACTGCCCCATTCATCTTAGGACGGTAGGTGATGGAATTATGGTACATTATTTTAAATTGCTTACACACCTCAGTCATCATTTTGTTATTCAAGTTGGAATCAGTGTCAGTGATGATCCTTTTGGGCAATCCATATCGACAAATAATTTCCTTTTTAGGAACTTACAAACTATGGCCCTGGTGATGCTAGTGTATGAGGCTGCTTCTACCCATTTAGTGAAGTAGTCAATGGCAACCAAAATGAAGCTGTGCCCATTAGAAGCTTTTGGGTGAATTTGGCCAATAACGTCAATGCCCCATACTGTGAAAGGCCAAGGTGAATTCATGGTATGCAATAGTAGCGATAGAGAATGGATCTTGTTAGCATATACCTGGAACTTATGTCATTTCTTGGCATAATGAATACAATCCCCCTCTATGGTTGACCAGCAATAGCCGTATCTCATGATCTTTAGGCTATTCAAAAATCGTTGGCATGTGTTTCGCGCAACCCATCATGTACTTCTGCAAGAATACTTTTAGCTTCTTGGGCATCCACACACCTAAAAAATATTTGATCTCTGTCCTTTTTGTATAAGATCTCACTATCCATGACATATCCAGTGGCCATTCTTCTGATAGTCCTCTTATCATTCTCATTTGCTCCCTTTGGGTAAACTTGGAACTTGACATATTGTAAGATATCATGGTACCACTGGTTACCATCCATTTCTTCTTCCAAGCTATAACAATGAGCAAGAATCTTAAAAATCTACATTTGAATTGATTTTATTTCTGCCTTTGTACTGGCTTTGAACATTGCAGCTAAGGTTGCCAAAGTATCTGCCATTTGATTATCCTTCCTTGGAAGGTAGGTAAAACTAACCTTCTCGAATTCTTTAATTAGTTTCTGAATTAGATCATAATACTTGACCAGCTTAGGATCTCTTGCTTTCTATTCTCTTCTAAGTTGGTAGACTGCTAAGGACGAGTCGCCGAAAGCTTGAAGTATCTTTATTCTTCTTTCAAAGGCCGCATATAGTCCTATAACGCAAGGCTCATACTCAGCTATATTATTTGTACAAAAGAAATCCAATTGACTCGTGAAAGGATAGTAAACATCATTCGGGGAAATCAAAACTGCCCCTATTCTATGGCCTAAAGTATTGGATGCCCACCGAAAAAAGCTTCCAAGGTTTCTCCTCCGGGGTAATTTTTTCTCCAGTTGTGATGCACATCAGGTCCTCATCTGGAAAATTAAAATTCAAGGATTCATAATCTTTTAAAGCACGACTTGCTAAGAAATCGGCTATAACGCTTCCTTTCACCTCTTTTTGGCTCACATATACAATGTCAAACTCGAATAACAACATTTGCCATCCGACCATCTTTCTAGTCAGAGTCGTAGGCTCCATGAAGAATTTCAATGGGTCTAACTTGGATATCAACCAGGTGGTGTGACATAGCATGTGTAACCCCCTTGACCCAGCCTAGACGCCCAACCGAACCAAGAAGGCTACATTAGGTTTGCAGTAGCAAACCGAAGAGATTCAACAAAACATGGTCTATTTTTTTCTTTTTATCTTATCTAGGTGCCAATTATTAACCCTACATGTTCATGCAGACATTAGGTGTAACCCCAACTCAATCGGGCATCAATTTGACATCCAATTGACCGCATTTGCAAATTAGGGACTAAAATGCAAATACAGATAATTTTAGGATTTAAACCCACTTTAAGTTACCAATCTTTAACTAGCCAGGTTCCAAACTTTCATCTCAAATTTCAGCTCAAACCAATCATTCTACCATGTATATTGCATCAGCAAGAATTAGGGACTAAAATGCAAGGAAAGCAAAACTGCCCAAAAGTGACATTCGCATGAGAAACAGTCATCCATATCAAATCGGGTAAGCCCGTACTGATACGGTTTGAAACACACCGTTTTGGTACACCACCAAGCCATATCGATACGTCTAACTGAAATACCGATCTTTTGAAATATTTTAAATTGTACCGATACGATTTCTTAGGTGTTTCGATACGCGGGTTCAAGTTGCAAAAGTGAATTCCAAAGGCTAAAACTCGTATTGAAATGCCTATACCCGTACCGGTACACCAGGCCAAATTTGCCTAGGCGTATCAAAACGCACAAGACCCGTACCGATCCCACAAGCTTGTAATTGCCTACCCGTACCGATACGGTCTCACGCGTATCGGTACGCTTGGACCTGTATTGTCACATTTGGCTGATTTTTCATCCCAAAAGCATACTCAAACCACTCCAATATGCTTTAAACACAATACTAACATGTCAAACATATCTTATCATGCTAACTAGAATCACAATTCTAACAACACAATAAGGATTCTTGCATCAAAGAGGAAATCTATAGGCATGCTTCCTAATATGCATCCAACCAACATATCAAAAGTTAAACCAACACCAAAAACAATCCTTAAAGGCCATTTACAACCCAAGAGCAACTATAGAAACATGCTCAAACAGGGAGTTTCACAAAACATCTCCCAAATCACATCAAGTACCCCATTGCCATTATTCATTATAGTCTAAACCAAAACATACTTTGGAAACAAGTCTTGCCAAGATCCCCTTGCTTCTTGCTGCCTTCCAAGACCTCAATTATCTGCATTGATGGACAACAAGAGCATAAGCACACAAGGCTTAGTGAGGAGTGCTAAAAAACAAACACCATCAATGCATTTAAAACCATTTACATAACCTCATCCTTTAAAACATCATCATGCCCCTTTTAAAATATGCACTTTATATCATTTAAACCAGCATATTAAACCATATGCTACATGTATCATTATTCAACAGCAAGTCACATTGCTAACCCTCCACTTAAGCTTTCCTATGCATTACTACCAAATGCAAAGCTTAAGGAGAAACATGTATAAACCACATTATACAACATAAACATTTCAATGATACATTAACAATTATATTGGCTTTCAAGTGATCATTAACAAGTTCAATAACAAAAGAGTTCATCGGATACACGGATTCAACAAGTGTTAACCCAACACTTCAAGCCATCTCAACCGGAATAGCGATACAATCACAATCGTGGTACATTAACAACTGGGTACAATAACAACCGGGTACCATAACAACCCACGGGGACATCCACCCTAATCATCGATTAGACGCTTAATCTACTAACGAGAGTATTCGGTACTGTTTAACCCCTCATCTGTTAAGGTACTTGGATAGAGTATTCGGTACGCTGTATAAACCCCTCAATATCCAAGGCGACTTATTTACAGTGCACTCAATCCTATGGCCGGCCAACTATACCCGATAACAATTTTAAACCCACATCACTTGCCAATATAATTAACCAAGTAACATTTACCTTACTATTTTTAACAAGCATTATAAACCATGCCATTTCCAAAGCAACAATCATGCTTTAAAACACAAGTATAAACCTCCCAAAACAAGTGCATCCTTCAACATTTAATGCTTAAAACAATATATCAAATACTTTAAAACATGCTTCAACAGTAGGTAACATGTAAATTAAAACAAGTGCATAAAACCATTTCAAACTAGCATGATCGAGAGAGAAAACCACTTTATACTTACTTCCGAGTCTAGGTAAGCATTTCAAGCTCTATCTTAACTCCCAAAACTCTGTTCCCAAAACATCAAACGCTTTAAACCATGTTTTCACTCACCGATACGTGAAACCTCGATTTGCCAATGTGAAATCAAGAATCTAAAGCCTCAAACGCTTCTCCAATCACTTCCGGATCAACCTCCCATAATTTTACCACAAGAAATAGAGGATTAATGCATCATAATGCATTCTAACATAGCAACTACAATCCTTCTCAGATTTCCACAACACCTTCACAATTAAAACTCCACAACAACCGAAAACATAACCAAAACACTTCGATTCACAACCCAGCCAACATCTATAAATCTAACATCACTTTCAACACCAAAACACATCTAAAACCAGATTCAAAACAACCTACCACCTCCAGCAACCTTACATCCATATAAACACCACCAAACCTCAAAACTAACAACTTAAACAAATAGAGATTCTTAAGTTTCGGGATTCCATTGATAAAAATCACTTATCAAGATTATTAAACATCATAAATATGAATCAAAGCAACCTTACTAGAAATCAGATCCAATTCACGAATCAACTCATTTCCCAAATAGCTCAATTAAATATTAGCAAATAATCAAAATCAGATTAGAAACACAAAAATAAGGATCAAATGCTTGGGAATTTCAATAAAGAACCATACAATAGAGGAGATCTCGGACCTTAACCCTATTGTGAAGTTTCTCCCTCAATTGATTTGTGAAAAGCTAAGAAAACACAAGATTATTGTAAGATTTTGTATAAACAATCTTTATAAAACAATTTGAAACAATAAAATCAAGTTAGAAACCACCTCACCTCTGGAAATTTGATGAAAAACTGAGTGTTTGACTGAGGAGAAAATGGAGAGAAAAAGTTGAGAAAAAATGACGTGATACTAACTTTTTAACAAAATCCTCTTTAATCACTAATTAAAGCACATGTTAAAATAAGTCAAATCAAGGGAGAAATCATCAGAAACCAATTGGTAAAATATCTCCTTAAAGATTCTAAGTATTTGACCCTTTTCATTTTAGTCACTAGAAAATAACAGTTTTCAAAACTTTCATTTTGGCCACTAACCAAAATGTCCATCTTCCAAAACCTATTTTTCAAAATTGATTCCACCATTATTAAATACATAATTAATAATGATTTTAAGCATTTTACATAATTTTTCTAATACAAAAAATAGATGATCCCGAAACTGACTCAAATCTCTACTCCGACCTACCGAACCGTCTATTAAACCCTCTAAACTGCTAAGCCCTAAAACTGGGGCGTTACAACATGTACTTTCTGAGTCATTTTTTAGCCCACACTAAAGCACAACACACCTTCTGAATTGGCGGATACCGGGTCTCGCAATCAGTAAACTTTTTACTCACATAGTAGATGGCTCTTTCTTTCTTTCTTTCTTTCTTTCTTTCTTTCTTTCTTTCTTTCTTTCTTTCTTTCTTTCTTTCTAAACTCATCATGCTGTCCCAGTATGCAACCCATTGAATTCTCATAGACTGTCAGGTACAAGATCAACGGCCTACCTGGTACTAGTGCCACCAAGATTGGAGGATTCGTCAAGTACTTCTTGATCTTTGCTAGAGCCTTTTGACACTCTTCGTCCCATACTCCTGGATTCTTTTTTTGAAGCAACCTAAAAATAGGGTCACAATTGTTAGTAAAATGGGAAATGAACCGAGATACATAATTTAGTCTTCCCAAGAAACCTCAAACTTCTTCTTTTGTTTGAGGTGATGGAAGATTTCGTATGGCTTTGAAATTTTCGGGATCAATCTCAATTCCTTTTCGGCTCACTACAAAACCTAGGAGTTTGTCGGATGTCACAACGAAGGTATATTTTGTTGGTTTGAGCTTTAGCTGATACTTTCTCAGTTTTTGGAAAAGCTTTTTCAAGTTTTGAATGTGCTCCTCCCAGTCTGAGATTTGGCAATCATATCATCCATGTATACTTCAATCTCCTTGTGCATCATATCATGGAAGAGAGTCACCATGGCCCGTTGATAAGTTGCCTTGACATTTTTAAATCAAAAGGGAATCACTTTGTAACAGAACATGCCCCACATGTTCACAAAAGTAGTCTTCTCCATATCTTTAGGGTACATCCTTATTTGATTATATCCCGAAAAGCCACCCACAAAAAAAACCATGAATGTCCCATCGTGTTGTCAACCAAGGTGTCAATATGAGGCAAAGGGAAATTATCCTTGGGACTCGCTCTATTAAGGTCTCTATAGTCTATGTACATTCGAACCTTTCCATCTTTCTTTGGTACTGGGACTATATTAGTGACCCATTCTGGGTACTTGGCAACTTTTAGAAAACCAGCATCAAATTGCTTTCTCACTTTCTCTATGATTTTTAATAGCATGTCAGTCCTTATTCTCTTGAGCTTTTGTTGTACTGGCTTGTATTATGATCTTATCTTCAATTTATGCACCACAATATCTGTATTTAACCCTGACATGTCTTGATAAGTCCAAGCAAACACGTCTTTGAACTCTTGAAGTAGAACTATCAGGTCATGTTTAGTCTTTGAAGAAGGGATGGTACCAATCTTTACTTTCCTTATCTCCTCACCCAGTCCCCAAATTTAGAGTTTCTACTTCTTCTTGGTGGGGCAAGATTTGCTTTTCCTCACTTGCCATAATCTTTAGCAGCTCTTTTGGGATTTCAAAATCTATTTCATATTCTTCATTATTTGTCTCTACTGAACATATAGGCCGATCAAAGTCTATCTTGGGATCATATTCAGAATCATTTATACAACCACCTATAAGGACCCTACATTAAAGAACAGAACAAATATGTATTTGGACAAAGAATGGAAACTTGTAAAAGTGACTGTATATATATGCACATATATAATATATTTGAAATATTTGCTATTTGGGAAAACATAGAAAGCATATTTTTTATTAGAAAACGAGAAGGTTAACATAGCAACCCATATACAAAAGATCCCTAATGCTCACGAGCAAAAGTAAAAGGGTTAGTTCAGAGCATTACTCTGATTCCAACCTAAAGACTACAGGTAACTCAACACTGCTCCAGTTATCGAGTGCCTCGCCTGGGTAACAAGGACGAATCCCAGCTAAAAACTTATTGTCATATTTACCTTTAGACACCATGTTGACCAACATTCCCTCAAGTGACTCACAGAACAACTCCTCATCATTAAGCCTATCGCTCTCTTGGGTTGCTTCATGTATCTTCTATTCGGGATTAACAATGCCACCGAATACGAAGATATCCTTCAGGTGAGGAAAAGTCATAGGTTTCCATGGGATGTCTTCCCTCTTGAATTTGGCTTTTCTTTGTTCCTCTATTTCTTGCAAATTACTTCTGAGACCCTTTCCAATTTTAGCCCCACGCCCCAAGGTCTACCGAACTGTCATCTTAGTACAATTAGACATCATAAGATGTGGGATCATGTTTTCTTCTGCAACAAATATGGTATTCACAAATTCCAAGGCTCGAAAAGAGTACTATACAGTGTCTTCGTCATTATGGATATAAGGAACGTCAGATGTTACAGAAGCAATAATCTCTTGTTCTGCTCCTACGCTGATTAATTTTCCTTCAATCATGAATTTTAGCTTCTAGTGAAGTGATAAAGGAAAATCGTCAGTAGAATGGATCCACGGCCTTCCCAGCAAGCAGTTGTAAGTCGGCTTAATGTCCATTACCACAAACTCAATTGTATACTTGGTTGGCCCGATCAGCAGGGTATCTCAATCTTTTCAACCACCTCCCTTTGAGTTTTATCAAATGCTCTCATAGAATTATGGCATGGTTTCATGTGGGAGCTATCCACAAATATCCTTTGCAAGGTGGCCATCGGTAATACATTCAGTGCATACCCATTGTCAATAAGCACACCTGGAAAAATATAACCCTTGTAGTGAGTGGTGATATTCAAAGCTTTAGTGGATCCCATACCCTATTCGGGGATTTCATTATCGCTGAACGTGATATAGTTGTCCGTAACGATATGACCCACTATTTGATCTAGCTTGGCCATGAATTTATCATATGGAACAAATGTTTGGTTTAACACTTTTAATAACGCATCACGAAGTTTTTTGAGCTCAACAGTAGCTAAAGAACTGTAATCATTGCTTGTTGCTTACGTAGTTGCTCGACTACACTATATTTACTATGCCTTAAAAATTTTAAAAACTCTTGTGCCTGTGCTTCACTCACTGGCTTGTTAATTTTTGTAGGGGTTCCTCACTGAATATTCTTCCAAGACTAGTCAACACATCCTTCTCTTTATCCTTTGCAACTTTGACAACCTTTGAAGCCTCTAGAGAATAACACCTGCCACTCCTTGTAAAGTGGCCAACTTCATTTACAACTTTATCTTTTGTCTCCTTTGGTTCTTCTTTTTGCATGGGTCCTTCTCCTATAGACAATTCCTCTTTCCCCTGAGGTTCTGATTTTTCCAGCGTTAACACATTGGCAGTATAAAGTTCCATGGGGAACTTCCTTCTCTTCTTTAAGCCTAAGCTCCAAACCTTCGCTTGGTCCATCATCCATAATTCTCTTATTCTTGCTTAACCTTTGTAGCTTCCAAATTTCTTATTTCTCTAATTTAAGCTCGAGTTCCAACTCATCGTTCTTCTTTTGTAGACCTTGGATTTTTCCTTTGAACTTTATCTTGTCTAACTCAAAGTTGAACCTTTCCTGATCAGCTTTTCTTTCGAGCTCAATAGACCTTCGTTGCTTTCTCATCAAATCAATCTCGGTGGGAAGTGTAGCCAACCTTTCTTCGACGGACATCATACCATTGGGATCCATCTTAGCAATATTTTCATTGATGCAATAGAACTGCCATACTTCATACTCGAGAGCCATCATGTACGGACCACTCAAAATCTTGACCCGTCTTGCGTTGTTCCATGTAGAAGAAGCGTGATAAACCTTCTCTTTGTAGCCCTTTTCTGTCATATAATCTATGTTAAACTCGTTTAGTCCACTTGTGGCTGGCAAAAATTGTTTGGAACCAATCTGTCTCAAAACCAAATGTGGTGCATAGGCATTATACCCCTAAAGACCAAGTAATGGTACCAAAAAATACTCTTCATATCTATATAGAACATTCCTCGCCGGTAGCCACGGGGCTCTCCAAACTATGTCCTTATCTTTTAGGTTTTGAAAGACCTCGAGCCACACTTCTTTGGATCTACCTATTGGCCAATCTTTTTTTTTGTAGAAACTCTTCCAACAGTGAAAATTTATTGTAAAAAATAGGTCTCAAGAATTAGACGTCTGACCAAAGATGACTATGAAACCATACCATTAATAGCTGAAGGCATCCTCGAAAATGACCCCTATTGTACTTTCTACAAAATCTCAAAGATTAGAAAGTCTTCGCCAAAATTACAGGTACTGGATTGGTCTTCCCACTCAAGTGATCAAACAAATATAATACAGATAGGTCGATAGATCCTAAGGCCTTTGGAAACAAAGCCAAACCATAGATCAATAGAGCGAAGAGATCTCGCTGGACTCGACCTATCGGATGCACTAAAGCCAAGACTAAAATTTTGTCCCACTTGAGGTATTCTTTATTGTTCCATGTTGTGACTTGATTTTCATCCCAAGATGGCAAAGCACCCGAGAACCTAAGTAGTTTGGCCCAGAAAGATTTGTTCTTATTAGGTTTAGAATAAACACGATTCTCGTTGATCTTCTTACAATTCACAAGGGCTAGATATTCTTCAATTGTCAGGGTTAAATCAACATTACCAATCATGAAGCAACTGTAGGCCGAATTCCAAAATCTTACCAAGGTTTGAAGTAGTGGCTGGTCAATCGGGACATCTAACAAGTATGCAATGTCTTCATATTCACTTTTGAAGGCATTCCTTATCTTGTAATCCCAACTGTGCCAAACAGATCTCAACCCTGATACATCATTATACTCTGTGTTCATGAAAGTCTCGGTTAACATTTCTGACATAAACCCAGTTGAAATACTATCCCTATCATGTATTTGTTCTCCTTCTGACCATACTTGTACCTCAAAATTATTTTCTTCATTGCTACGGACCAAGTCTCCCATTGATCGAGTCTTTAATTTCAAACTATTTCCAAATTAGTGTTGTCTTTATGTCATGACAAAATATGAAAAATAAAAATACAAAAATAAAGAAAACAAAAAGAAGAATATTAGTAATGGAATAAATGAACAAATAATAAGTCTAAAATTAAAGAATAAACGAATAAACAAATAAATAAATTAGGTAAACAACAAAGAAGATAACAAGAAAAGGAAAAAAACCCTAACCACATGAATTCTAGTTTGCTATGGCTATCCGCATAGTTCTAATTGGGGTGGGTTTCGTAAATTCTCACGCATGAGTTCGGTTCTAAAAGGGTTCCTGAACCTATCTTATTACCTACTAAGGCAACAAGAACCCCAAGTTTGGCTCATTACAGGCTTGCAAACTGGATTCGGTTCGAGGGAAAGCACGACCTAGTGATGTGGAGGGCTGCACACATGTCAAAAGGCGTAGATTCCGAAAGTGAAATATAGACCCGTGGAGGGCTACTCACATGGGTATGTGGCGTTTCACTCCTACTTAAGGGACACATCTCGGATATAGAGCTTGATGGTCATGATACATGTCGGTGATTCCTTAGAAATTAAATGAGCAATTAATTCAAAACCACCAATTATCAAAGCCCATATGATTAAAGTCATATCTTTAAAAAAGGAACTAAATAATTAAAGTTAATTTAAACTTCAAAATTTCCATCATTAAAAGCAATGCATATTTTCTTGGCTTAACACTTTTTTGTTTTGTAAAAACAAGAATACGGTCCCCAGCGAAGTCGCCAGCTTAGCGACCCTTTTTTTTAAAATCGCTAAAAGGAGTTTTTTCATTCCGCTTTTGGAAATATTTGAAAATGGGGAAATTCCTTTGTATTTTTTGAAAATAAAGACTTAGAGTCACCATCGGCCACTTAGGTAGGCCGGACATCGTAAAACAAGAGATTCGTGCAAAAATGGGTTCAGGCGTTGGTTACGTGTGGGGAAAGATTAGCACCCCATCACACCTGAAAATTAGTACCAAAACATACATTGCTTTTAATCGATGAAAATTGTTGAAATTTAAATTGAATTTAACTAAATGTTCTTGATAGAATATAGTCTTTAATTAAACGGGCTTTATCAAATTGGTGGACTTGAATTAATTAAACATTTAATTAATAAGGGTGACAATACCTCGGACCATAGATTAAACCGACAACGAATAAGCTTGACTGCCGTGTAACACCCTTAACGTATACTCGTAGATCGAATATACATTAAAGATGTTACAGAGTCGTTTAGAGAAATCCCGACTTATAATAGTTTTTTTATACATATAAATCATGTCTTTATTAATCTAACCCTTTTCTCGATTTTCTTGAAATCATAACTTATGTGTAGTTGGCCAATTTCGACCCTGAATTAGTTTGTAAAACATATTAGTCAGTTATAAAAAAGATAATGCAATTCGGGGTGAAAAATAGGTTCACGTCCTATGCCCTTTCTTGATTCTAAAATCCTTATACGATTACCGATAAATAAAAATTTAAACTGATTAAACACGATTTACTACCTTTTTAAGCTTATCGATTATTCATATTAACAAAGTAAGCTTCCTTTCTACTTTAGTTTATTCTTTCATATTAGTAATACCTTATCTTAATTTATCCATATATGATTCATCATTAAAACTGATCAATTATCTATCGTTTAATCTAATTTAATGCATCATATACTACCAGCATATAAATAATTACATGCCCACTAGAGATTATCATAAGCTAGAATATCTTACTGATGTTTTGCAGATTGAAGCTTGATCAGTATGCTCAACTCCTCTTCAAGTACTCCATCTTAACCTACGCGTGAATCAAACACACACTAAGTTTTCACTTAGTGAGGCAATAAACAAAATTAATAATAATTTAAACTTATTAAACTTTATAGCTACATTTATATAGCATGACATATGCCAATGCATTAACTTTTATGTTGCATTAGTGATAACTTACTAAAAGCTAATATTATAATATTTTCTTGTTTGTTCATTTATCATAATATGTCATTTATTCCTCAACGCATGAACATATATATCATGTTACAAGCTAATGAATGTGCTTGTTATATTCCTTTAACATCATATCACTACTTACCATTAATGTTAAACTTTTAAGTTGAACTTACTTACCATTTTCATGCCTAATAACATAAGTTACCTCACATGTACTAACATTTATCAAAATTTTTCCTTTGTCATGTAACCTGTAAAAATCAGCATCTCATATACATATGTTAGGCATGGAAAGTCAATTCAATATTCTCAAAAAATCTCTTGTTTTCCTTTTGAATCATATTAAGATTACTTATACCAATTTTTTATACCTTTAGCCCAAGATTTTTATATAGAGAGAAACTTAAGTATGCGAGATCGATACTCTAAGAGTACTAGTCACCGAAGTGACGATAAACATATAGACACATAAAGTGCATGTAACATATAGATCCGAAGATCGGTGTGTAGCTACACGCAGTCCCAGACTGCTAGACCTCTAATGGCATGCACTATACTGTAACTCTTTATCATAAACTTGGGCAATAAATTCATATCAATAACTTGTAAATTATCATTTTGTAAATGATTCATACATCACCATTATTCAATAATAACTTGCCATAATAGAACATAATAGGGCAGTTCATACTCTATCATATACTAACCTTTTTCCTTTGCTTGTAAAACATCATATAACTTATACAAAAACCATGTAATCATTGCAATAAATTCAAGCAAATAAAATTCTTAAAAGTCTACTAAAATACATTTCAAAACATATAAATGCACTAACCTGGGCCATTTATTAGCTTGCCTCACTAAGCTCTATTCGATACTTTCTTTCATAGTACCTCAAAACCTCTTTTGATTCGGATCAAACTTCATTAATCACATGAATGTAAATAACAAATTGTTAGATTCAAATCTAACAATTTCTCGAACATGCTATCAAACCTAATCATTCGAATATACATAATTTCCAAAATTTCCTTCCTTCCTTGAATTGTTCGAAAACTCATTATGGTCCTTAGTGACCAATTTGAACTTCTATTAACCCCTTTCAAGCTTTCTAAATAACCTTAGATACAAAATATATCAATTCTCATTTTTTGGCAGATTGCATTACCTTCAAAGAAATATTTCTATAAAATAATTTACAACTCGGAATTCGACTCCGTTTGTTCTGAAAGAAACTAGGTTCAATAAGCTTTTCACCCATATAAATTAATAGTCCGAATTCAACCTGTACGATTTATGGCGAATTTTCAAAGTCAATTACAGAGCTAAAGTTCGGAACAAACTGGTGCTCTGCTTTCTGACCTTTTGTCACTTAAAAATTCATATCTTTTGACTCAGAACTCGAAATCAGTTTCCGTTTGTTGGAAACGAAACTAGACGAACAAATCGTTACATCAGTATAAAATTTACCATCTAGCCATTTTTGTAGAATTTATGGTGAATTTTCAAACTTATTGCCATAATCCAGTTTTCTACACAGCTTCCCTAAATAAACTTCAAATTTTTATACTAACTTCTCCTTACTTCTCTACTTTTAAATTTAGTCCAATTGCTTGTTTTAAACCACCAACTCATCACCTTCTTCACCAAATAATTATTCAAAATAATTCTCCCTTATTTTTCATTCTTTGACAAAATAATCACTAAAATGCAAAGATAAGGATTCAAGCTTCTTAACTTTGCAAATTAGTCCTCAATTCAACATTACTACCTTAACTCCATCATTAAAACTAAAAATCAGATTCATCCCCATACAAAACTTCATTTTTGATTTGGTCACTTAACTTTGACAATTTGTCAAAATGGTCACTAATTCGACTCAACATCAATTTAACATTCTAACTTCAATTTCATGTCTTTAACATCGTTAATAACATAAATACACACCAGAATCATAACAATCAGATTTGGTCCTCTAACTTTTAAACTTGCCAAAATGGTCCCTATACCTTTAACTTAGGGTTTTGCTTCCAAATAACAATTCAAGCTTACTAGATCATTAATTCAACCTTACAAACCCTAAATTAAACTTGAATCAATAAACCCTAATCATCTTCATAAAAATCAAAACATGTAGAACTTAAATCCCAACTCAATATCATGATTTTAACATCATACTAACTTGATTTCAACTTGAATTCAATCATTGAATCATAAAATCTCAAAAGCCCCAATTGATCCATAAACCCTAATTTCTTTCTCATGTAAATTCTCATCAATCAAGCATGAATTCCATGAATTACTGATATCAAAAGATAGAGCTTGAAGAGTAAAACAACTTTGCAGTTGAAGAGATTACCTAAAAATCGAGTTTCGGGGTTTGAATCGAGCTTGGAAAAATTTTCTCTTTCTTTCCCTAGCTCTCATGTTTTTGGCTGGAAAAGATGAACAGTTCATCTTGTCACCATTATTTTACACATATAACTATTAAATGAATATTAAATCCATTTAATAGTGAAATTACAAATTTACCCTTTTTATCCAATGGTTGAGATTGATTTTATCATCAATCAAGGGCCAAGATTTAATTTTCCATTTCCTCTTTCCAAAATTTCCCTTATAACTTTTAAAATATTTCAAAATTGCCATTGGGGCCAAATGACCAATTTGCCTTCCAACTAGTTTTTATTTACTAGTTTGCCATTCTTGTAAAAAAATCAACTAAGTCTAGTTGGAATCCAACCAACTGTAATAAAATACTCATAAAATAGTATTTTATTTACTACTTTTCTTATTTTAGTCTCATTCCATCTTATACTAATGAGAAGCAGCATCAAGTCATACAATCAGCACATCAGTAATATGATATCCTAGGGGCATGTACTTACTGACAAATTCATATCAATCTTGGTTTAGCATCCAAAACCGGCTAAACCTTTGCTCTGATACCATTAAATGTAACACCCTTAATGTATACTCATAGACCGAATATACATTAAAAATATTACGGAGTCGTTTAAAGAAATCTTGACTTATATTAATTTTTTATACATATAAATCTTGTCTTTATTAATCTAACCCTTTTCTCTATTTTCTTGAAATCATAACTTATGTGTAGTTGGCTAATTTCGACCCTGAATTAGTTTGTAAAACATATTAGTCAATTATTAAAACGATAATGCAATTTGGGGTGAAAAATAGGTTCACGACCTAGGCCCTTTCTTGATTTTAAATTCCTTATGCGATTACCGATAAATAAAAATTTAAACTGATTAACACGATTTACTACCTTTTTAAGCTTATCGATTATTCATATTAACAAAGTAAGCTTCCTTTCTACTTTAGTTTATTCTTTCATATTACTAATACCTTATCTTGCTTTATCCATATATGAATCATCATTAAAACTGATCAATTATCTATCGTTTAATCTAATTTAATGCATCATATACTACCAAAGGATAAATAATTACATGCCCACTAGAGATTATCATAAGCTAGAATATCTTACTGATGTTTTGCAGATTAAAGCTTGATCAGTATGCTCAACTCCTCTTCAAGTACTCCATCTTAACCTACGTGTGAATCAAACACACGCTAAGTTTTCACTTAGTGAGGCAATAAACAAAATTAATAATAATTTAAACTTATTAAACTTTATAGCTACATTTATATAGCATGATATATGCCAATGCATTAACTTTTATGTTGCATTAGTGATTGTTAGAGTATGCCCAAAGACCAATCATGAGATGATTGTAACCACATACTTACTTTACTAGTTCTATTAAGGCATTGCCATTTATTATTTTCAGTGTAATTTCTGTGTTCTTATATATAACCTGTATGATAATACAGTCCATAGAATAATATGATTATTCTTCAAAGATCCATAGCCAAGTATTATCGTAGGCTTGGACAACGATAATACATTAAAGGCTATTGTGTAGTTGATTGATGGCAAAGTGTTGTCATTGCCATGGAGATGTCAAAATTAATACACGAGTATAGTGTGTTTTAGAGAACAACATACTGGAATGACCCGCTATGAGCATGTTTCTTGGATTATTATGTGACAGTCACAAACATGTTCATAGTGATGACTAATTGTATGATCCTCAGACTTGAGATCATTATTATCTCGACATCTATAGTCTCATGTTTTGATACAGTTAAAAGTGTGCCGTAACTGGTTGCATCATAAAGACTGATATTGGACATGCCACAATATATGTAGTGAGATTTAGGTGATTGATAAGTGTTCAAAATTACTATTTTTATTACCTTTTGTACTCATATTATTGTTAGACTTAAGCTCATATTAGTTGCATAATTAGTTATTCATGCATTAATTCATGTTTCTTTCCACCGTTGAGCTTGATTACATAACTTGGTGATTTTTGTGGAAAAAGATGCTGCTTTGGTGTGTTTTTGTGTGTGTGCAGGATCACTTGCCAAAGCAAGGATAGAGCTAGTTGCCAGGGCAATGCATGAAGGATATGCCGAGCCAGTTGCCAGGGCAATACATGAAGGAGACGCCGAGCTAGTTGCCATGGCAATTGTCGACAAGAGCAAAGGTGATATGGTAGTCGAAATTGATGACTAAACAAGCCCAAATTGACGTGGAGCAAAGCCCAAACCCAAAGGAATTTGATTTCCATGCAGAGATTAAAGAAGAATTAAATTCCAAGAAGATAGGAGAAGTTCTAGTAGGAATACAATTATAATAAAGAATTATATTATTTAAAGATAATTTAATTCCAACTTAAACTCCTCCTCAAAGAAGGACTTTGGCCTAGCCCTATAAATATGAAGGAGATTTTGACAATCTAGAGAGAGCAAGAAGAGAGGATTTTCGACAACTCCAAAGGGCAAGAAGGAAGAGATTTTGACAAGATAGCAAGGAGGGAGAGAGTTCGATTTCTTCTTCTTCTTTGCTTCTATTAGATTCATGGTTTGGGGATTATTCTTTGTATATCTTTTGTACCCAACCATGAACTAACTTGATTGGTTGGGGTTATTGTGTTTTGTTGTTGTGAAAAACAATTGGATTTTGTTTAGGTAATAAGAGTTTGCACTTTCAATTCAAGGTTTACTCATTCTTGGTTCTTATTCTTGTTTGCGAGTGAATTGGGAGAGGATCTTGTAACTTCATCTATTTATCTAATATCGGGAGAGTTAGATTCAAGAAACGAATGAGTATGGTCTTTATTCAATCTATTGATGGTGAAGATTAATCCGGATTAGGAATAAGTTAAGGATTTCAACGGCTAAGAGGAGCGCAAGATTGGTTGTTGTTCACCCTTGATTCACGCAGGGATGTATTATCAAGGCATGCACAAGTAGCTACAGTTTCGACTTAGGGATAAGAAGAAACCATTGAAGAACGCTCTGCCGAACCTTGAAGTTGCTGCCCAGAAGCCCAAGTAGTTGCCCAGTCAACCATCGATTAGTTGCCAAGGCAACTCCGCTGTGCAAGTTTCCACGGCAACTGAGTTGCCCTTGCACTCTTTTACCAAGACGATCCAATCGGCTATCACACCTCAACTCATGATAACCTGGCCTATTTTCTCTTTTTCTTTCATCTATTCTTTTAGTTTATTGCTTTTACTTTTCTCGTTAATTAAAACCTCTATTATTAACTGTGTTTTTACTTTTCACAATGCAGTAACTTAAGCAAAGTGGCCCAAACCAATCCCTGTGGAGACGATACTCGATACTCATATCACTTTATTACTTGCGACGTGTATACTTGCACAATTGCGTAGCACTTATCACACGCAACAAGTTTTTGGCGCCGTTGCTGGGGATTGGCAATTGGTGTTAGTTGTTTTTGTTATTGCATTTTTTTTCTCTTAGTTTTACTAACTTTTCTTTTTGTTTGTTTTATCAAAAAAAAATTTAGGTGCGCTACAAGTTAAGGGACATCAACATGTCGGGAAATAAAAGCCAATCTATTCGAGAGATGATGTTGGAAGATATGAATCAATCCAATCAAGAGTTTCCTGCACCCTTTGATGATTACCTATACCAACCGAGAAAATCCCAAAGAACTTATATCGTGGAAAAATCTTGTGCTATGTGTGGAGAACATCATGTGTTTGAAAATTGCCCTCACATTTTCGGTGCATATAACTACATGGAGGACCATAGAGGGAACCAGCAGCAAAATTCTTCATGGTATGGTCAAAAAGCTCAATTTTTTTTACCATAACAATTTTGCCGCAGCAACAGATATGCCATGGCAATGTTGTCCTTTTCAAGAGCATTCCAATTCCTTGGAGGAAACGTTACTAGCTTCCTTGGCTAGACTTGACGGATCAATTGAAGAGATTCGAGAACTATCAAAATCTATAGATACGAGGATAGCTCAGTAGGATGCAACCTTAGGGGATTCAGAAGATCAATTGGGGAGATCCACATATGTCATGGATAACATGCACCAACAATTCATTCCTAGGGATACTAACGTCCCAAGGCAAGAGGATAAGGAGCAATACAAAGAAATCTCTCTGATGTGTGAGAAACAACTAGAATCTCAAAGTCAAGATGATGCCAATGAGATAGACTGCCCAGCACATGATGAGCTTGAACAACAAATTGCCTCGGCAATGATTGAGGAGCCTGAACAGAGCAATGCCGCGACAACACTCAGTGAAGCTGAGAACAACAATACTACAACAAATTCTGAGAAACCTTATGTCCAGAAGGTTACAACGTTGATGTTGAAGCAGGAATCTATAGATTGCTCTCATCTACAATTGCCACGGCAATTACACGACCACATGCAAGATCAACGAGATGATAATACTTTGCCAATGGAATATGAGCAGGTAATAGTTGAACCTTTTGAATTCTTTAAAAACTCACCTCGTCCATTGCAGGTATGTCTTGAGGAACCGAGTTTGGTAGATTTGAAGCTATCGAAATCTCTACTGATGGAGATGTTTGAGAGGCCAAAAGAAAACGGTGTTTGGATTCGTAAAGCTTTTCAGAAAATTAGTCCTTCCCTTGACTTACAGCAAATTTTGGCAACTAATTGCCACGACAATTGGCTTGAGCAACAATTGCCACAACAACAAAGGCTACATCCAACCATGATAGAAGTCGACAAGAATGAGGTAATTGAATGGTTGAGAATGGATATAATTTTTCCTATTAATATATTTGTGCCTTCAGGAATAGTAGCAAGGTGGAGAGTATACATGGACTACAAGCGAACAAAGAAGAAAGACACCTCCACCATGGTAATGCAAAAGGGAGTAGCTGGGAGCACATTGGCCCAACTCTTTTTGGGCAATATTGTCACCCGATGGAGGGTACGGATGGACTATAAGAAGTATCGGAAATGGCTCTCCTCAAGTTTTCTCAGATATGCAGTAACATTAGAAGTGATCACTTTAGGAGATGCCTGAGCATGCTCTCCTTTCAATATTTTCTTTTTCTTTTTCTTTTTATTTTTAGGAGATATTTTATTTTTCTTCATTATCTTTAGTTTCCAGGTTTTCTTTATTTTCTTTTCCACAACAAGACTCACAACCACCATGATAAGGAAATTTACTGCCGACTACTCGCCACAACAACCACAACAGAAACTGGCGATGCCCAGGCAACAACAATGGCTTCGGCAACTACTGATGCACATGCAAGTAAACCTGCATCGGCAAACATGGACCAAATCAAGGCAATGCTATTCACGCGGTACCAGCCACAAGCATTCAACCACTGACCGAAAAATGAATCAAGCAAACGGCACGAAGGAAACTTATCACTCGAGGTGACGACCTCTTCGACTAAATCATTTCATTTAGTTTCTTTTAAATTTTTGTTTCACTTTTACGTGCATTGAGGACAATGCTTCTCTCGAGTTTGGGGGGGGGTGTTGGTTTCTAGTTAGTTTCATGTTTAGTTGCATTCATCTTTAGCAATCACATATAGGTTGCATATGTTACTTGCCATGCCTTTAATTGGATTTAATTGCTTAAGACTTGTTGAATATCCAATGATGAATTTTTGCCACTGCACTTAATTGAAATAACCTTTAATTTTAGGATTGCATGAAAAGAACTTAGAATTTTACTATGATGCTGAATTTTTTTTACATGGTTGTGGCTTGTTGATTGAAAGAAACTTAGTGAACTTAGGTTGCTTAAAATTTGGGTAAATTTAAAATTGAAAATTAAAAGTTAATTTCTTGCTAGAGGTGCCCAAAACTGGCTCTAGTAGTAAATGCACTTTCTTGCTAGAGGTGCCCGAAACTGGCTCTAGTAGTTAATGCACATTAAATAATCGCTAGAGGTGCCCGAAATTGGCTCTAGTCGACTAAAATAAAATGAGAATTTGCTTACTTTGCTAGAGGTGCCCGAAATTGGCTCTAGTGAAAATAAAAAAATGTCTCGGTACTTAAATTGATAAAAGCCTATTGTTCACATAGAATCTTGAAAATCAACTTGTACACAGCTACGCACACACATTGTCACGAGCACTATAGTTTGGTTCCGGGTAATTTTTGTGTTATCCGAAAAATTAAAAGGTGATCATACTTTGTGCCACGGTTCTGAGGTTTGAATTCATGTTTGAAGCATGTCTTTGATGATTAAAGTTGTGGCAGGTAATTGTTAGTTTGCATTGCTTGAGGACAAGCAATAGTTCGAGTTTGGGGGCGTGATAAGTGTTCAAAAGTACTATTTTTATTACCCTTTTTACTCATATTATTGTTAGACTTAAGCTCATATTAGTTGCATAATTAGTTATTCATGCATTAATTCATGTTTCTTTCCACCATTGAGCTTGATTACATAACATGGTGATTTTTGTGGAAAAAGATGCTGCTTTGGTGTGTTTTTGTGTGTGTGCAGGATCACTTGCCAAAGCAAGGCTAGAGCTAGTTGCCAGGGCAATGCATGAAGGATATGCCGAGCCAGTTGCCAGGGCAATACATGAAGGAGACGCCGAGCCAGTTGCCATGGCAATTGTCGACAAGAGCAAAGGTGATATGGAAGTCAAAATTGATGACTAAAAAAGCCCAAGATGACGTGGAGCAAAGCCCAAACCCAAAGGAATTTGATTTCCATGCAGAGATTAAAGAAGAATTAAATTCCAAGAAGATAGGAGAAGTTCTAGTAGGAATACAATTATAATAAAGAATTAAATTCTTTAAAGATAATTTAATTCCAACTTAAACTCCTCCCCAAAGAAGGACTTTGGCCTAGCCCTATAAATATGAAGGAGATTTCGACAATCTAGAGAGAGCAAGAAGAGAGGATTTTCGACAACTCCAAAGGGCAAGAAGGAAGAGGTTTCGACAAGATAGCAAGGAGGGAGAGAGTTTGATTTCTTCTTCTTCTTTGCTTCTATTAGATTCATGGTTTGGGGATTATTCTTTGTATATCTTTTGTACCCAACCATGAACTAACTTGATTGGTTGGGGTTATTATGTTTTGTTGTTGTGAAAAACAATTGGATTTTGTTTAGGTAATAAGAGTTTGCACTTTCAATTCAAGGTTTACTCATTCTTGGTTCTTATTCTTGTTTGCGAGTGAATTGGGAGAGGATCTCGTAACTTCATCTATTTATCTAATATCGGGAGAGTTAGATTCAAGAAACGAATGAGTATGGTCTTTATTCAATCTATTGATGGTGAAGATTAATCCGGATTAGGAATAAGTTAAGCATTTCAACGGCTAAGAGGAGCGCAAGATTGGTTGTTGTTCACCCTTGATTCACGCAGGGATGTATTATCAAGGCATGCACAAGTAGCTAGAGTTTCGACTTAGGGATAAGAAGAAACCATTGAAGAACACTCTGCCGAACCTTGAAGTTGCTGCCCAGAAGCCCAAGTAGTTGCCCAGCTAGTTGCCCAAGCAACCATCGATTAGTTGCCAAGGTAACCCCGCTGTGCAAGTTGCCACGGCAACTGAGTTGCCCTTGCACTCTTTTACCAAGACGATCCAATCGGCTATCACACCTCAACTCACGATAACCTGGCCTATTCTCTCTTTTTCTTTCATCTATTCTTTTAGTTTATTGCTTTTACTTTTCTCGCTAATTAAAACCTCTATTATTAATTGTGTTTTTACTTTTCACAGTGCAGTAACTTAAGCAAAGTGGCCCAAACCAATCCCTGTGGAGACGATACTCGATACTCATATCACTTTATTACTTGCGACGTGTATACTTGCACAATTGCGTAGCACTTATCACACGCAACAGTGATCAACATAGGATTTGTCCCTCCTACATAATATGAGTAATATCACAGGCCACTTGATCGAGTGAGACTAGAAACGCATGGCCATGCTCGAATTATTGTTAGACTTAGGCTCATATTAGTTGCATAATTAGTCATTCATGCATTAATTCATGTTTTTTCCACCGTTGAGCTTGATTACATAACTTGGTGATTTTTGTGGAAAAAGATGCTACTTTGGTGTGCTTTTTTGTGTGTGCAGAATCACTTGCCCAAACAAGGCTGGAACTAGTTGCCAGGGCAATGCATGAAGGAGATGCCGAGCTAGTTGCCAGGGCAATTTTCGACAAGGAATAAGATGATATGGTAGTCGAAATTGATGACTAGATAAGCCCAAGATGATGTGGAGCAAAGTTAAATCCCAAAGGAGTTTGATTTCCACAAAGAGGTTAAAGAGAAATTAAATCCCAAGAAGATAGGAGAAGTTCTAGAAGGAATTTAAATATAATAAAGAATTATATTCTTTAAAGATAATTTAATTCCAACTTAACGTCCTCCTCAAAAAAGACTTTAACCTAGCCCTATAAATTTAGGATCAAGCCGTCAACTCCAAGGGGAGAGAGGAGAGAATTTTTGACAAGATCAAATGCAAGGGAGATTTCGACAAAGCTCCATCCATTCTTTATCTTTTTCTTTCTTGTTCAATTAGGTTTATGCTGGAATTCTTTATCTTGTGTTTCTTTGGAACCTAGCCATGAACTAAATCTATTTGGCTAAGGTTATTGTGTTTTGTGGTTGTGAGAAACAATTGGATTTTGTTTAGGTAATAAGAGTTTACACTTTCAATTCAAGGTTTACTCATTCTTGGTTCTTATTCTTGTTTGCGAGTGAATTGGGAGAGGATCTCGTAACTTCATCTATTTATCTAATATCGGGAGAGTTAGATTCAAGAAACGAATGAGTATGGTCTTTATGCAATCTATTGATGGTGAAGATTAATCCGGCTTAGGGATAAGTTAAGGATTTCAACGGCTAAGAAGAGCGCAAGATTGGTTATTGTTCACCCTTGATTCACGCAGGGATGTATTATCAAGGCATGCACAAATAGCTAGAGTTTCGACTTAGAGATAAGAAGAAACCATTGAAGAACGCTCCGCCGAACCTTGAAGTTGCTGCCCAGCCGCCCAAGTAGTTGCCCAGCTAGTCGCCCAGGCAACTATCGATTAGTTGCCAAGGCAACCCCACTGTGCAAGTTGCCACGGCAACTGAGTTGCCCTTGCACTCTTTTACCAAGGTGATCCAATCGGCTATCACACCTCAACTCACGATAACCTGGCCTATTCTCTCTCATTCAATTACATCTTCTTTTACTTTATTGCTTTCTAGTTTAGTTGTTAGTTAAACTCCTACAATCTTCTACTTGTGTTCCTTTTACTTTTTACAGTGCAAGAGATTAGATTCTTGAAGTGGCACCAATCCCTGTGGAGACGATATCTTTTATACTATAACTTGCGATGTATACACTTGCACAATTACGGAGAACTTTTTACGCGCAACAAGTTTTTGGCACCGTTGCCGGGGATTGCCAATAACGACTTTGTTTTTATTTTCTTGCATTTTTTTATTTTTCTTGTTTAAGATTCAAAAGGTTAACAAACTTTGGTTTTGCATTGGTATATGACTAGGGCGAGACCGATTACACCAAAATATCCCTTTAATCTAGAGATCGAACGAACCATGCAAAGACTTAGACGAAGGTTAAGCGTAGCAATGGCTAATCGAGACGGCAATATGAATCAAGATGTTCCAGCAGGAGGAGGAGTGTGATTCTTTCACAAAATAGAACTATTCGAGACTGTCTTGAAGAAGATCATGAAGGACTTAATCCATGAGTTGTCACACCTGAAATTGAAGCCGACCACTTTGAGTTAAAACCGGTGATGTTTAATATTTTGAACACAATTGGTCAATTTGGCGGCTCAGCAACTGAAGATGCACAACAACATCTTAAATCTTTCCTCGAGATTTGCAATTTATTCAAAATACAAGGAGTCACCCCTGATGTTTTACGACTAAGATTATTCCCCTATTCACTGAGGGATAGGGCGAAAGCATGGTTGAATAGTTCATGTCAGATCAATAGGATCTTGAACCGATCTTTGTCGTGATTTCCTTGCTCAATTTAATCTTACAAATTTGACTGATAAGCAACGTTACGAACTTACTTATTTTCGGCAGCCAGATGATGAATCCATGTACGAGGCTTGGGAGCGATATAGAGAACTTCTACACAAATGCCCCCTACACGGATTCCCAGTGTGGACACAAGTAACAATGTTTTACAACGTTGTGAATACACCAACAAAGATGATGCTAGATGCCTCGGCAAACGACATACTCCTAGATAAGTCACCGGAGGAAGCAATGCAAATTCTAAACAGGCTTGCCAAGAATGATTATCAATTTCCAACTGATAGAAGAGGAGGAGTTAGATGCCAAGCCACAATACATGAACTTGGATCATCAGACTCAATTTTGGCACAATCGGCCACTCTAACTAAGATGGTCCAGAACATGCAGAAACCAAACAACACACAGGAGGTCAAGGTAATGGATTCTTTTTGTGAGTTATGTGGTGGTAACCATGATTCTTCTGAATGTATGCAGAATCCAAAATCCAGCTTTTATGTAGGGAATTACAACCGGAACAACAATGTGATGTCCAATACATACAATCCATCTTGGAAGAAGCACCCAAATTTCTCATGGAGTAATCCCAACAATGCTCTAAACTAGAACAATCAGAATGCACAAGCATCGGGATTCCAACAGAATATGCCATGGAAACAGTTGGCGCAACAGCAACCGATAAAATCTAGTTCTTTGGAAAATTCTCTCAATGCTTTTATGTTGAAAACTGAATCTTATATGGATGAGAATAGTAACTTCATAAAGAGAACTGATGCTTTTATTAACAGGACCGGGATGAGATTGCAAAACCAAGAGGCGACAATCAAATCATTGGAAAATTAAGTCGGACAATTTGCTCAAAACCCGAATACTAGACCGCAAGGAGGTTTACCTAGCGATACTGAAGTCGCAAGAGGAACTGGCCATGAGCAATGTAAGGCGATCACCACTAGAAGTGGCCAAAAACTTAAAAAGGCTCAAGCTTGCTCATCAAACAAAACTCCACAAAAAGATCAAGACGAACTCAGCGGCAAAGCCTCAGATGCTGAACCAGGAATTACCTCGGCAACCAGCGATAAGCATGCCTCGACAACTGACGATAAGGATGCCTCGGAAACCAACGATAGGCACGCCATGGCAACCCCAATTAACAATGCCTCGGCAACTCCAGTTGCCCCAGAAATGCCATCAATCAGGTTCTAGACCAATAAAAGGATCGAAGATATCCGACTTCCACCACCATTCCCACTGAGGTTGAAGCGACAAAAGCAAGAATATCAATTCAAGAAGTTTCTTGATATCCTAAAGCAAGTCCACATCAACTTGCCATTGGTTGAACAATTGAACAAATGCCGAACTATGCCAAGTTTCTTAAAGACATTGTGTCCAAGAGAACAAGGCTAGGAGAGTTTTAAACAGTTACCGCAACAGAGGGATGCATGGCCATGTTGCACAATCGCATGCCACCCAAGTTGAAGGATCCCGGAAGTTTCACAATACCTTGTTCTATCAGAAACCACTATGTCGGGAAAGCATTATGTGACCTTGGAGCAAGCATAAACTTGATGCCTAAATTGGTTTTCCAGAAACTAGGAATCGGGAAGGCAAGACCTACCACAGTTATTCTACAGTTAGCCGACAAATCCTATGTGCTTCCAGAGGGAAAAATTGAAGACGTACTGGTAAAAGTTGATAAATTTATTTTTCCCGCTGACTTTATTGTTTTGGATTGTGAAGCAGATGAACATGCACCTATCATTCTCGGGAGACCCTTTCTAGCAACAGGGATAACCTTGATCGATGTTGAAAAGGGAGAACTCACAATTAGGGTGAATGACCAGCAAGTTAAACTAAATGTGTTCCAAACACTAAGGCATGCCGATGATCCGAAGGAATGCCAACTTCTCCATGCCACGATAGAGTTTAACTTCGATGAGGAATTTAGTTACTTTGCCAACTACATTGCCGATCAAGAGGAACCTGAGGAGTATGAAGAACCAATCGATGAGGAACAACAAAATGAGGCAAATTAGTTATTCAATCGACCAGGTACATACTTTGAACCACTGGATTACTCAGGTAAGGAAGGTAAACTCGAAAGGCCCTCCATTGAACAACCACCGATTCTTGAGTTGAAACAGTTGCCAGGGCAACTAAAATATGCTTACTTAGGAGCCGACAATACATTGTCTGTAATTATTTCCTCTAAGTTACAGCCTGAGCAGGAAAAGAAGCTGATCAAAATGTTGATGCTACACAAGAAGGCAATAGGCTGGACAATTGCCGACTTGAAGGGAATTAGCCCGGCAGTGTGCATGCACAACATTTTGTTGGAAGATGATCACAAACCTTCGATTGAGGCCCAAAGGAGACTGAATCATGCCATGAAAAGGGTTGTAATGAAAGAAATCATCAAGTGGCTTAACGCCGGCATCATATACCCTATCTCGGATAGTACATGGGTAAGTCCAGTATAATGTGTACCAAAAAAGAGAGGTATAACGATGGTAAGTAATGAAAACAATGAACTCATTCCAACCAGGACTGTGACCAGTTGGAGGGTTCGTATGGATTATCAAAAGCTAACCAAAGCCACTAAGAAAGATCACTTCCCATTACCCTTTATTGATCAAATGCTTGACCGTCTTGCAGGTAAACCCTTTTATTGTTTTCTTGATGGTTATTCAGGTTACAATCAAATTGCCATAGCACCAGAAGATCAAGAAAAGACAACCTTCACAGGCCCATACGGTATTTATGCTTTCCGAAGGATGCCGTTCGGATTGTGTAACGCCCCGACAACCTTCTAAAGATGCATGATGGCACTCTTTTCAGACATGGTCAAAGACTTCCTTGAGATCTTCATGGATGATTTTTTCGTTTTTGGTAATGACTTTGACAGCTGCCTCGACAATTTAGAGAAGGTGTTGGGAAGATGTGAAGAAACCGATTTAGTCTTTAATTGGGAGAAATGCCATTTTATGGTAGATGAAGGAATAGTGCTCAGCCACAAGATTTCATCCAAGGGAATTGAAGTAGACAAAGCCAAGGTGGATGTGATCGAGTGATTATCCCCACCAAGTTCAGTTAAAGGAATCTGAAGCTTTCTTGGACATGCAGGTTTTTACAGGAGGTTCATTCATAATTTTTCTAAAATTACTAAACCCTTGTGCAATTTGCTTGAACAGGATAAAGTCTTCAATTTTGATGATTCTTGCGCCCAAGCATTCGAAACCCTAAAGAAAAGCTTGCCTCAGCACCCATTGTCGTTCCACTAGAATGGACGCTACCTTTTGAGCTCATGTGTGATGCAAGTGATTTCGAGTTAGGAGCAGTCCTAGGCCAACGCACAGGTAAGACCTTGCATGTGGTATACTACGCTAGTAAAACTCTTAATAGTGCTCAAGTGAATTACACAACAACGGAGAAAGAGTTACTAGCCGTAGTTTTCGCATTTGACAAGTTCTGATCCTATTTGATTGGTACAAAGGTAATTGTCCATACGGACCATTCGACAATTAAGTATCTATTTGCTAAAAAGGATGCCAAACCTCGTTTGATTCGTTGGATTTTACTTTTTCAAGAGTTTGACATTGAAATTAAGGACATGAAAAGAACATAAAATCAAGTGGCCGATCACTTATCACGCTTAGAACGCAGTAGGGAGGAGGACGCAGATTTAGAGATATGTGATGCATTCCCAGATGAGCAACTGTTAGTTGCCTCGGCAACCATGGACGCGCACGCCTCGGCAACCATGGATGCTCATGCCTCGGCAACCCTCGACGCTTCAGCAACTCTCGACGCGCACGCTGCGGCAACCACTGATACGCATACCTCGGCAACCATGGATGCGTATACCTAAGCAACTCTAGACGCACAAGCTTCGGCAATCTTGGAAGCAGTCGCCACGGTAGCACATGCCTCGGCAATACCCTGGTATGCAGATTTATTTAATTTCCTTACTTGTGGTATTTTACCTTATAGCCTTACTCACCAAGGGAAGAAGCGGTTCCGCCATGATGCTAAGCATTACTTTTGGGATGAGCCTCTTTTGTTTAAACAATGTGCAGATCAGGTTATACGCCGATATGTCCCTAAAGAGGAGCAACAGAATATACTCCGGCAATGCCATTCTTCACCCTATGGAGGACATTTTAGAGGAACTCGTACCGCGGATAAAGTTTTGCAATCTAGTTTGTATTGGCCAACACTGTACAAAGACGCCCAAGAATTTTACAAGCAATGTGATCGTTGCCAGAGGACGGGCAATATCTCTAGACGATATGAGATGCTGCTCCAAAACATCATCTAGGTAGAATTGTTTGATGTATGGGGGATTGATTTTATAGGACCTTTCCCATCTTCATTCGGCAACCTCTACATTCTACTTGCTGTTGACTATGTGTCTAAATGGGTTGAGGCAGTTGCGGTTCCCACCAACGATTCCAAGACCGTGCAAAGATTCTTGCAGAAAAATATATTTACATGGTTTGGGATGCCGAGAGAAATTATCAGTGATGAAGGCAAGCACTTCGACAACAAACTCATCGCCAAGATGTTACAACGCTTGGTGTATCTCACAAGATTGCCACAGCATATCACCCACAAACCACTGGGCAAGCAGAAATTTCCAACCAAGAATTGAAGGGTATACTCGAGAAAGTTGTAAATCCCTCTAGGAAGGATTGGTCAGTATGACTAGATGACGCACTTTGGGCATATCGCACTACATTCAAAACACCCATAGGTATGTCTCCCTTCTGACTTGTCTATGGCAAAACATGTCATCTACCGGTGGAAATCGAACACAAGGCATATTGGGCAATCAAGACCGTAAATATGGATTGGGAAAGTGCTGGGCAAAAGCGTTTGTTGGACCTCAACGAGATAGAAGAATTCTGTGCACTTGCCTATAGAAATGGCATGATAAGAAACTATTGCCACGACAATTCATGCCAGGGCAACTAATTCTCTTATTCAATTCTCGGCTAAAACTTTTCTTGGGAAAACTGAAATCAAGATGGTCGTGACCATTCGAAGTTGTTAAACCATTCTCCCATGGTGCCGTGATAATCAAGTCCATCACTGATGAACATGAATTCAAAGTTAACGGACAAAGATTGAAGTACTACAACGGTGCCCATGTAGAACGTAACAATGAAGTGGTCACCTTAGGAGATGCATGAGCATGCTCTCCTTTCGATATTTTTTTTTTATTTTTTTGAACTATTTTTTTCTTTATTTATTTTTGAATTTTTAGGAGATATTTTATTTTATTTTTCTTCATTATCTTTAGTTTCCAAGTTTTCTTTGTTTTCTTTTCTTTTCCACAACAAGACTCACAACCACCATGCTAAGGAAATTCACTGCCGACTGCTTGCCACGACAACCACAACAGAGAATGCCCCGGCAACTACCTCAGCAGTTGCCACGACAACAGAAACTGGCGATGCCTAGGCAACAACAATGGCTTCGACAACTACTGATGCCCAGGCAAGTGAACCTGCATCGGCAAACATGGATCAAATCAAAGCAATGCTATTCACGCGGTACCAGCCACAAGCAATCAACCACCGACCGAAATATGAATCAAGCAAACGACACGAAGAAAACTTATCACTCAAGGTGACGACCTCTCTGACTAACTCATTTCATTTAGTTTCTTTTAAATTTTGTTTGACTTTTACGTGCATTGAGGACAATGCTTCTTGTTGCGTGTGATAAGTGCTACGCAAATGTGCAAGTATACACGTCGCAAGTAATAAAGTGATATGAGTATCGAGTATCGTCTCCACAGGGATTGGTTTGGGCCACTTTGCTTAAGTTACTGCACTGTGAAAATAAAAACACAATTGATAATAGAGGTTTTAATTACGAGAAAAGTAAAAGCAATAAACTAAAAGAATAGATGATAGAAAAAGAGAGAGATAGGCCAGGTTATTGTGAGTTGAGGTGTGATAGCCGATTGGATCGTTTTGGTAAAAGAGTGCACGGGCAACTCAGTTGCATTGGCAACTTGCACAACGGGGTTGCCTTGGCAACTAATCGATGGTTGCCTGGGCAACTAGTTGGGCAACTACTTGGGCGTCTAGGCAGCAACTTCAAGGTTCGACAAAGCGTTCTTCAATGGTTTCTTCTTATCCCTATGTCGAAAATCTAACTACTTGTGCATGCCTTGATAATACATCCCTGCGTGAATCAAGGGTGAACAACAACCAATCTTGCGCTCCTCTTAGCCGTTGAAATCCTTAACTTATTCCTAAGCCGGATTAATCTTCACCATCAATAGATTGAATAAAGACCATACTCATTCGTTTCTTGAATCTAACTCTCCCGATATTAGATAAATAGATGAAGTTACGAGATCCTCTCCCAATTCACTCGCAAACAAGAATAAAAGCCAATAATGAGTAAACCTTGAATATAAAAGTGCAAACTCTTATTACCTAAAAAAAATCCAATTGTTTCTCACAACAACAAAACACAATAACCCCAACCAATCAAGTTAGTTCATGGTTGGGTTCAAAAGATATACAAAGAATAATTCCCAAACCCAGAATCTAATGGAAGCAAAGAAGAAGAAGAAATCGAACTCTCGCCCTCCTTGCTATCTTGTCGAAATCTCTTCCTTCTTGCCCTTTGGAGTTGTCGAAAATCCTCTCCTCTTGCTCTCTATCAGTTGTCGAAATCTCCATCCTATTTATAGGGCTAGGGCAAAGTCCTTCTTTGAGGAGGAGTTTAAGTTGGAATTAAATTATCTTTAAAGAATATAATTCTTTATTATAATTGTATTCCTACTAGAACTTCTCCTATCTTCTTGGAATTTAATTCTTCTTTAATCTCTGCATAGAAATCAAATTCCTTTGGGTTTGGGCTTTGCTCCACGTCATCTTGGGCTTGTCTAGTCATCAATTTCGACTACCATATCACCTTTGCTCTTGTCGACAATTGCCATGGCAACTGGCTCGGCGTCTCCTTCATGAATTGCCCTGGCAACTGGCTCGGCATATCCTTCATGCATTGCCCTGGCAACTAGCTCTAGCCTTGCTTTGGCAAGTGATCCTGCACACACACAAAAACACACCAAAGCAGCATCTTTTTCCACAAAAATCACCAAGTTATGTAATCAAGCTCAACGGTGGAAAGAAACATGAATTAATGCATGAATAACTAATTATGCAACTAATATGAGCTTAAGTCTAACAATAATATGAGTAAAAAGGGTAATAAAAATAGTACTTTTGAACACTTATCACGCCCCCAAACTCAAACTATTGCTTGTCCTCAAGCAATGCAAACTAACAATTACCTGCCAAGACTTTAATCATCAAAGACATGCTTCAAACTTGAATTCAAACCTCGGAACCGTGGCACAAAGTATGATCACCTTTTAATTTTTCGGATAACATAAAAATTACCCGGAACCAAACTATAGTGCTCGTGACAATATGTGTGCGTAGTTGTGTACAAGTTGATTTTCAAGATTCTATGTGAACAATAGGCTTTTATCAATTTAAGTACCGAGACATTTTTTTTTATTTTCACTAGAGCCAATTTTGGGCACCTATAGCAAAGTAAGAAATTTCTCATTTTATTTTAGTCGACTAGAGCCAATTTCGGGCACCTCTAGCGATTCTTTAATGTGCATTAACTACTAGAGCCAGTTTCGGGCACCTCTAGCAAGAAAGTGCATTTACTACTAGAGCCAGTTTTGGGCACCTCTAGCAAGAAATTAACTTTTAATTTTCAATTTTAAATTTACCCAAATTTTAAGCAACCTAAGTTCACTAAGTTTCTTTCAATCAACAACCCACAACCGTGTAAAAAAAATTCAACATCATAGTAAAATTCTAAGTTCTTTTCATGCAATCCTAAGATTAAAGGTTCTTTCAATTAAGTGCAGTGGCAAAAATTCATCATTGGATATTCAACAAGTCTTAAGCAATTAAATCCAATTAAAGGAGTGACAAGTAACATATGCAACCTATATGTGATTGCTAAAAATGAATGCAACTAAACATGAAGCTAACTATAAACCAACACCCCCCAAACTCGAGAGAAGCATTGTCCTCAATGCGTGTAAGAGTGAAATAAAATTTAAAAGAAACTAAATGAAATGAGTTAGTCGGAGAGGTCGTCACCTCGAGTGATAAGTTTCCTTCGTGCCGTTTGCTTGATTCATTTTTCAGTCTGTGGTTGAATGCTGGTGCTGCGTCACTAGCATTGCTTTGATTTGATCCATGTTTGCCGATGCAGGTTCACTTACATGGGCATCAGTAGTTGCCGAAGCCATTGTTGTTGCCTGGGCATCACCAGTTTCTGTTAATCCTATTTAATATGGTTCCTGCAAATTGATGGTTAAGCGTTAATCATCACAGTGGTTACTATTTAGGATTTGATAAATCACATGTTAACTATCAATGTGTTGATTATGGGGTGATGATCGTTGATCATGATCGGCACATGAACAATGGTTGTTCTAAGGCAGAAAACCTCAGGGATTGAAAATCCTAAAAACACGATTCTATTGATAAAAGTTATCAAATCGTGAGGTTTTTCCACAGTAACAATGAGAGCGATCTTTAAAAAATTCTTAGCCACTGACCGATCAGCAGCACCCCCGTCGGCCGCATCGGGGCAGTCAGACCTCCACAAGGGGCTCCGCCCCTTAACCCCTTCGTAAGTAACAAAGATCACAGGTTTACATTGGTAATTTTAATAAACAAGATAAAATATATGTATGTTATGATTGTTATGCATGGTGTTTTTACAATGCATGGTTATAGCCCTAAAGCCCATTTAGTTTTATTTACAAAAGGCTGTAACTTTAAATATGGCCTGCGTGTCGTGCATCTCTATATTTCTATTGTAAATTATCTTCTCATCTTAGTCCCTCGTATGTAAAATGAGTTTCTCAAATTGTATTTTACGAAGATGCGAAAGGATTAGAAGGATGGGCCGCCTGAAGCTTGTGAAGCGATTATTACCTTAGGACTCCTTTGGTTCTCCCATTGGCTTGGGATGGGCCACCATAGTTTAAAGGGCCATAACCATTGCATTTATTTACTGCTTTATATTTTTCATGTATGTGATGCTATGGATGGTATGTTAACATGCTAATTAATTGATAAGATCAAGTAAAAGATTAAATGGTGAGATTATTATTAAAACCCCTCAACAAAATCTAAGTTAATATAACCTCCCAATATTTACCCTCGTTAAAGCATCAATCGATATTATGTGGGTTTTGCCAAAGCAAAGGCACATGGATCTATCCCAGTTAAACGCGAAGAATAAATAAGTGATATTCGTAGGTTGAAATATTGGTTGATAACTTAGCTGGGTTACTCTAATAGGATTAGAAACCTAGAGGTTAGTTATTTTGTTAATCATGAGATGATCACCAAACTAAAGAATTACATGAGATGTAATTAGCAAGAAGTTGCTTACCTAAATAACCATTCTCTTAAGAGTTAAATCCAAAGCTAACTTAGGAGAAGGTGAAATATGGATCCTCACCACTAGAAAAACTTTAAGATGTTTTTCCGAAATTAAAGTATGAGGGTTTTTAATTTTGAATAAAATAGTGGGAGCCTCTTTAATAAAGACCTATTAAAGATTTTAAACTTGGTAAGGATTTACTCATATATATATATATTTCTATAGTTGTAGATTAAATGGAAACAAACGATTTATCATTGCTATCGGTCCTTGAGAAGGACAAATTAAACGGCTTGAACTTTCTTGACTGGTTTCGTAATTTGAGAATTGTTCTTGAATAAGAGCGGAAATTACAAGTCATCGAAGAACCCGTTCCTGATGAACCGGCAGCTACTGCCTCTAGAGCTGACAAAGACAAGTATAAGGAAATACATGGATGATATGGTAGACATAGGATGTCTAATGCTTGCTACCATGACCCCTGAGCTTCAGAAGCAACATAAGGACATGGTAGCGTATGATATGATTCAAAACCTCAAGGAATTTTATGAGGGGCAAGCACGCCAAGAGAGGTATGAGACCTCAAAAGCTTTGTTTCAGTGCAAAATGGCTGAGGGATCCTCCGTAGGAACCAATGTCATCAAGATGATGGGCTATATCCAAATGTTGGAGAAATTGGGATTCCCTCTCAAAGATGAGTTAGCTATTGATGTTATTTTGCAATCGTTGCCAAATAGCTTTAGTCAATTTGTCCTTAATTTCAACATGAATAAGATTAACAAGACTTTTCCACAGTTACTCGGCATGTTACGAACTGCTGAAGGTAACATGAAAAAGGTTGGAACTAAGCCCATTCTGATGGTCCACAAGGAAAAGGGAAAGGGCAAGAACAAAGGAGTGGCAAAGCCTAAAGGAAATGGCAAGGCCAAGCCCAAAGAAAATGATGCATTGAAACCCAAAGGAGGATTAAGCAAGGAAGAAAAATGTTTCCACTGCAACAAAACCGGACACTGGAAAAGAAACTGCCCTGTTTATCTTGAAGAGGTCAAGAAGGCAAAAGAAAACGGAATGTCTGTTTCAGTTATTTATGTTATTGATATTAACTTATCAACATCTACTTGGGTATTAGATACCGGTTGTGGTTCTCACATTTGTACTTCTGTACAGGGACAACAAAAGAGAATGAATATGGTTAAAGGAGATGTGGACCTATGAGTTGGAAATGGAGCAAGAGTTGCTGCATTAGCTATAGGAACATATGTTTTATCTTTACCTAGTGGACTTGATTTATGTTTAGAGGATTGCTATTTTGTGCCCAGTTTGACTAAGAACATTATTTCTATTTCTTGTTTGGACAAGATATGCTTTGAGATAATTATTAAGAATAATTGTTATTCATTTTATCTCAATAATGTTTTTTATGGATCGGCACAACTGGTTAATGGCCTTTACATTTTAGATCAAGATAATTCCATTTATAACATAAATAATAAAAGATAAAAAACAAACGACTCAAATCAAACTTATCTTTGGCACTATCGTTTAGGCCATATAAGTGCGAAACGTATATCAAAGCTCCATAAAGATGGAATTTTAGATTCATTTGTTTTCGAACAATTTGATGTATGCGAATCTTGCTTATTGAGAAAAATGACTAAGGCCCCCTTTAATAGTAAAGGTGAGCGAGCAAGTGATTTATTGGGATTAATACATAGTGATGTATGTGGGCCAATGAATACACGAGCCAGAGGGGGTCAATACTTCATTACTTTCACTGATGATTTCAGTCAGTATGTGTATGTTTACCTCATGCACCATAAATTTGAAGCCCTTGAAAAGTTCAAAGAGTTAAAGAATGAAGTACAAAACCAATTAGGAAAATCTATTAAAGTACTTCGATCAAATCGATGTGGGGAATATTTGAGCTTAGAGTTTGATGAATTCCTAAAAAAATGTGGGATTGTCTCACAACTTACACCACCTGGTACACCACAGTGGAATGGAGTTTCTGAAAGGAGGAATCGAACTTTGTTAGACATGGTTTGATCGATGATGAGTTTTAGCGATCTTCTGACTTCTTTTTGGGGACATGCACTTGAGGCAGCTGCTTTCACACTAAACCGTGTTCCATCTAAATTGGTTCAAAAGACACCATATGAGATATGGACTGGGAAACATCCTAGTATGTCTTTTATGAAGATTTGGGGCTGCGAAGCTTATGTCAAACATCAGATGTCTACAAAGCTCGAATCCAAATCTCAAAAATGCATCTTTGTAGGATATCCTAAAGAAACTAAAGGGTATTATTTCTTTAATCCTATCGAGAACAAAGTGTTTGTTTCTCGAACGGGAGTTTTTCTCGAAAGAGAATTTCTCTCCAAGAAAGGGAATGGTAGAAATGTAGAACTCAGAGAAGTTCGAGAACAAGAGATCAATGAACCAGAGATTGAACAAAATCGAGTTCCACAAGTTGTTGAGGAATAATCAACCAATTTAGAAACACAACCACTGCGAAGATCTTTAAGAGAATACCACTTATCTGAGAGATATGGATTTCTCGTTACCACTCATGTTCATGTTGTTCTTATGGATCAAGATGAGCCTAGGACTTATCAAGAAGCAGTGTCGAGCCCAGACTCTAAGAAATGGCTTGAAGCCATGAGGTTTGAGATGGATTCCATGTCAGAAAACCAAGTATGGACTTTGGTTGAACCACCTGAAGGGGTTAAACCTATTGGGTGCAAATGGGTTTTTAAGAAGAAAACCGACATGGATGGTAATGTACAAACATACAAAGGACGATTGGTTGCTAAAGGGTTTCGACAAATTCATGGTATAGACTATGATGAAACTTTTTCTCTTGTTGCTATGTTTAAATCCATTCGGATCTTGCTTGTTATAGCTGCATTCTATGATTATGAAATCTAGCAAATGGATGTCAAAACCTCTTTTCTTAATGGGAAACTTGAAGAGGATGTGTATATGACACAACCAGAAGGTTTTGTCAATCCAAAAGATACTGGAAATATTTGCAAGCTACAAAGATCCATTTATGGATTAAAGCAAGCTTCTCGAAGCTGGAATCTTCGTTTTAATGATGCTATCAAAGAGTTTGGTTTTATCAAAAACGAAGATGAGCCTTGTGTTTATAAAAAGGCTAGTGGGAGCATTGTTTCATTCCTAATATTGTATGTAGATGACATACTAATCATAGGAAATGACATACCTACCTTACAGTCTGTAAAGACTTGGATAGGAAGTTGTTTTTCTATGAAAGATTTGGGTGAGGCAATATATATCTTAGGAGTTAAAATCTATAGGGATAGATCAAGACGATTCCTAGGTTTGAGCCAGAGTACATATTTAGACAAAGAGCTAAAAAGGTTCAACATGGATGAATCCAAGAAAGGATTTCTACCTATGAGTCATGGCGTGTCACTCTCGAAGGAAATGTGTCCTTCAACCTTACAAGAGAGATAACAAATGAATAAGATTCCATATGCTTCGGCTATTGGTTCTATCATGTATGCCATGATATGTACTCGTCCAGATGTATCGTATGCTTTAAGCATGACGAGTCAGTAGCAAGTAAATCCCGGTGAAAGTCATTGGGTTATAGTTAAAAACATCCTTAAGTACTTAAGAAGAACTAAGGATACATTCCTTATATATGGAGGTGATGAAGAGCTTAGTGTAAAAGGTTACACTGATGCTAGCTTCCAAACTGATAAGGATGAATCATGATCACAATCGGGTTTTGTGTTTTGCCTTAATAGAGGTGTTGTGAGTTGGAAAAGTTCAAAGCAAGATACAGTAGCTGATTCTACAACAGAGGCTAAATACATTGCAGCCAGTGAAGCAGCAAAAGAAGCTGTTTGGATCAAGAAGTTCATTTCTGAACTAGGGGTTGTTCCCAGCATATCAGATGCCGTGGAACTCCACTGTGACAACAATGGAGCCATTGCACAAGAAAAGAAACCCAGATCTCACCAAAGATCCAAACATATTCTCAGGCACTTTCATCTCAATTGAGATATCATTGATCGAGGAGATGTGGAAATATGCAGAGTACACAGGGATGATAATATTGCTGATCCACTGACCAAGCCTCTAACAAAGCAGAAGCATGATCGTCACACTGAGTCACTCGGTATTATATATATGAGTGATTGGTCTTAGTGCTAGTGGGAGATTGTTAGAGTATGCCAAAGACCAATCATGAGATGATTGTAACCACATACTTACTTTACCACTTCTATTAAGGCATTGCCATTTATTATTTTTGGTTTTATTTCTGTGTTCTTATATATAAGTTGTATGATAATAAAGTCCATAGAATAATATGATTATTCTTAAAAGGTCCATAGCCAAGTATTATCGTAGGCTTAGATAACGATAATACATTAAAGGCTATTGTGTAGTTGATTGATGGCAAAGTGTTGTCATTGCCATGGAGATGTCAAAATCAATACATGAGTATGTTTTAGAGAACAACATACTAGAATGACCCGCTATAAGCATGTTTCTTGGATTATTATGTGACAGTCACAAACATGTTCATAGTGATGACTAATTGTATGATCCTCAGACTTGAGATCATTATTATCTCGACATCTATAGTCTCATGTTTTGATACAGTTAAAAGTGTGCCGTAATTAGTTACATCATAAAGACTGATATTGGACATGCCACAATATATGTAGTGAGATTTAAGTGATCAACATAGGATTTGTCCCTCTTACATAATAGGAGTAATATCACAGGCCACTTGATCGAGTGAGACTAGAAATACATGGCCATGCTCGAATAAGCTGATATGAGATATCATAAATTATTCGTTTGTTATAGTCTACTCAAGATATCAAGAAACATTAGATGGACTATACAAGTGTGACTATTCCATGACTTGTGTCCAATCTAGATATAAAGGACAAAAGGATGTAATGCAAGAAAGAGAGTTAATCACATAGAGGTTATGTCGAATCATGACTTCTTGTAACTTAGGTGACAATGATACATTGCTAGACGTCACTCATTGTTTGTAATAATAGAATTGTTCTAATATTTAGTACTAATGTTACATGAACCTACAGGGTTACACCCTATGGTTTGATCAAGCAAATGTTAAACGAATAATACACGTACAAAGTTGTTGTACATAAATGAAGATATAATTAAAATTTATGTATATTTATATATATATATAGATTTTGGTTAGTCGAATTTAAAGTTTATATATATTTGATATATATAGAATTTAAATTATTCTGAATTTAAAGGATAAACATTAAAGGAGAGTAATTAAATGTAATTATAACTCTTTAATCCATGAAATTCGGAAATAGTCAACAACTCTAATTCAAGTTGAATTAGGGTTATTTGCATTATAAAAGGAACATAAGGGTCTAGCAGCCACTTATGCTTTTTTGCGAAACTCTCTAAACAGTTTAGAGAAGAAAGTTATTTGCTTGCAACCGGGTGAACTGAGTGGAGGTCGGGACATTTTCGTTGCGACTAAGGATTCGAAACGCGTGATCGTGATTGCATCTCCGTTCTCTTCTACCTCTATCCAGACGAACTAAGGTAGTTTTTCTGCATCCTTCTTCCCGATTTCGATTAATCGTACATGGATCACTGGTGAGATTATCGAAATAATTTTTCCACTGCGCAATGGGGTGTACCGGCGATCCCTACAACGATAACTTACTATATGATAATATCATAATATTTTCTTGTTTGTTCATTTATCATAATATGTCATTTATTCCTCAATGATGAACATATATATCATGTTACAAGCTAATGAATGTGCTTGTTCTATTCCTTTAACATAATATCACTACTTACCATTAATGTTAAACTTTTAAGTTTAACATACTTACCATTTTCATGCCTAATAACATAAGTTACCTCACATGTACTAACATATATCAAAATTTTTTCTTCGTCATTTAACCTGTAAAAATCAACATCTCATATACATATGTTAGGCATGGTAAGTCAATTCAATATTCTCAAAAATCTCTTGTTTTCCTTTTGAATCATATTAAGATTACTTATACAAATTCTTTATACCTTTAGCCCAAGAATTTTATATAGAGAGAAACTTAAGTATGCGAGATCGGTACTCCCAGAGTACTAGTCATCGAAGTGACAATAAACATATAGACACATAAAGTGCCGGTAACATATAGATCCGAAGATTGGTGTGTAGCTACACGCAGTCCCAGATTGCTAGACCTCTAATGGCATGCCACTATACTGTAACTCTCTATAATATAATTTTATGTATAGAGAGCAACTTAAGTATACAAGGCCGGTACTCCTTGAGTACTAGTCACCGAAGTGATAATAACTTGTAGACACGTAAAGTGCCGAAAACATATAGACACATAAAGTGCCGGCAAACATATATATTCGAAGATCGGTGTGTAGCTACACTTAGTCCCAGACTACTAGACCTCTAATGGCATGCCACTATACTGTAACTCTCGATCATAAACTTGGGCAATAAATCCATATCAATAACTTGTAAATTATCATTTTGAAAATGATTCATACATCACCATTATTCAATAATAACTTCATTAATAGAACATAATAGGGCAGTTCATACTCTATCATGTACTAACCTTTTTCCTTTTCTTGTAGAACATCATATAACTTATACAAAAACCATGTTATCATTTCAATAAAATCAAACAAATAAAATTCTTAAAAGTCTACTAAAATACATTTCAAAACATATAAATGCGCTCTATTTGATCCTTTCTTTCATAGTACCTCGAACCCTCTTTTGAATAGGATCAAACTTCATTAATCACATGAATGTAAACAACAAATTGTTAGATTCAAATCTAACAATTTCTCAAACATGCTATCAAATCTAATCATTTGAATATACAGAATTTCCAAAATTTCCTTCCTTCCTTAAATTGTTCGAAAACTCATTATGGTCCTTAGTGACCAATTTGAACTTCCATTAACCCCTTTCGAGCTTACTAATTAACCTTAGATACAAAATATATCAATTCTCATTTTTGGCAGATTGAACTACCTTCAAAGAAATATTTCTATAAAATAATTTACAACTCAGAATTCGACTCCGTTTGTTCTGAAAGAAACTAGATTCAATAAGCTTTTCACCCATATAAATTAGTAGTCCATATTCAACTTGTACGATTTATGGCAAATTTTCAAAGACAATTACAGACCTGAAATTCGGAATAGACTGGTGCTCTATTTTTTGACCTTTTGTCACTTAAAAATTCATATCTTTTGACTCAGAACTCGAAATCAGATTCTGTTTGTTGGAAACGAAACTAGACGAACAAATCCTTACATCGGTATAAAATTCACCATCTAGCCATTGTTGTAGAATTTATGGTGAATTTTCAAACTTACTGCCATAATCCAGTTTTCTACACAACTTCCATAAATAAACTTCAAATTTTTATACTAACTTCTCCTTACTTCTCTACTTTTCAATTTAGTCCAATTGCTTGCTTTAAACCACCAACTCATCACCTTCTTCACCAAATAATTATTCAAAATAATTCTCCCTTATTTTTCATTCTTTGACAAAATAGTCACTAAAATGCAAAGATAAGGATTCAAGCTTCTTAACTTTGCAAATTAGTCCTCAATTCATCATTACTACCTTAACTCCATCATTACAACTAAAAATCAGATTTAGCCCCCATACAAAACTTCATTTTCGATTTGGTCAATTTGACAATTTGTCAAAATGGTCACTAATTCGACTCAACATCAATTTAACATTCTAACTTCAATTTCATGTCTTTACATCATTAATAACATAAATACACACCAAAATCGTAAAAATTAGATTTGGTCCTCTAACTTTTAAACTTGCCAAAATGGTCCCTATACCTTTAACTTAAGGTTTTGCTTCCAAATAACAATTCAAGCTTACTAGATCATTAATTCAACCTTACAAACCCTAAATTAAACTTGAATCCTTAAACCCTAATCATCTTCATAAAAATCAAAAACATGTAGAACTTAAATCCCAACTCAATATCATGATTTTAACATCATACTAACTTTATTTTAACTTGAATTCAATCATGGAATCATAAAATCTCAAAAGCCCCAATTGATCCATAAACCCTAATTTTTTTCTCATGTAAATTCTCATCAATCAAGCATGAATTCCATGAATTATTGATATCAGAAGATAGAGCTTGAAGAGTAGAACAAATTTTCAGTTTAAGAGATTACTTGAAAACTGAGTTTCGGGGCTTGAATCGAGCTTGGAAAAATTCTCTTTCTTTCCCTAGCTCTCATGGCTTTGGCTGGAAAAGATGAAAATTTTGTTCATCTTTTCACCTTTATTTTACACATGTAACTATTAAATGAATAGTGAAATTACATTTTTACCCTTTTTATCCAATGGTTAAGATTGATTTTATCATCAATCAAGGGCCAAGATTTAATTTTCCATTTCCTCTTTCCAAAATTTCCCTTATAAAATTTTAAATATTTCAAAATTGCCATTGAGGCTAAATGACCAATTTGCCCTCCAACTAGTTTTATTTACTAGTTTGCCATTCTTGTAAAAAATCAACTAAGTCTAGTTGGAATCCAACCAAATGTAATAAAATATTAATAAAATAGTATTTTATGAATTTTCCATGGCTTTTGGATTAGCCTATGAAATTGCAGTTCGATCCGCTTTCTCGATTTTACAACTCAGAATTATGGAATAAAATACTTATACTGCGATTTTACCTTTATCGACCTGTCGGATTTATTCCAATAATTCTATATTTCCATATTATGGAAATCCACAATATCATCTCATAAAATTTTTCTTTCCTAAGATCTTAGACTGAATTTTCTTAACTCATTCTATTTTCCCGATACTTATCGAAAATCTTCATAGAATAAAATTTCTCTTAGAATTCCTTTATCGATAATCCATACAAATACTCTCTACTCTTACTGAGTCCAAAATATCGATCTGAAACACTTTTATGGGACCTTCCCGGAGGTCACCCACCTAATATTACCCTGGCCTGGCCACGCTTGACAATTTTATTCGATCCAAATATAATACCTTTTACTACATCTTAATTCTTAAAAATAATATCAAGGTACTTATTTCGATCTGATTCACTCTTATACTGAATAAAATTACTGATTGGGGAAATTTACACTTTAGTCCCCAAACTTTTCCAAAGTTTATACTTTAACCCCAAAACTTTTAAAATTTACATTTTGGTCACTAGCCAAAAATTTGTGATATTACAATTATTCCCCCCTTTAAGAAAATTCTTCTTCGAATTTTCAACACGTCCAGTTTCAAACATTTGCAGGTATTGCTCCCTCAATTTCTTTCAATTTCCCAAGTAACTTTTTTAATCTTGTGATTCCTCCTCAGAGCTTCAAATATAATCTCTTAACAAATCAATTATTTCTTAGCTTCTTTTCTAACCATCTCAGTAGTATCACTACTTAACTTTCCAATTCTCCCCTTATATGTACTGTCAGTACAGACATCTTATAATGAGATACTACTGAGTTATTTTCATCATAACTTCAATCCTTAGCAGAAGCTAACTTCCATGCTTATTTCACTGTATCATATCCGCTTTGGTTCATTTCTTCACCTCCAAGATTTGTCAATTGACGAAATCCATTATTGTTTTAATTTTCTTATTCTAGCTTCATTCCATCTTATACTAATGAGGAGCAGTATCAAGTCATACAATTAACACATCAGTAATATGATATCCTAGGGGCATGTACTTACTGATAAATTCATATCAATCTTGGTTTAGCATCCAGAACCGGCTAAAACTTTGCTCTGATACCATTAAATGTAACACCCTTAACGTATACTCGTAGAACGAATATACATTAAAGATGTTACGGAGTCGTTTAAAGAAATCCTGACTTATAATAATTTTTTATACATATAAATCTTGTCTTTATTATTCTAACCCTTTTCTCGATTTTCTTGAAATCACAACTTATGTGTAGTTAGCCAATTTCGACCCTGAATTAGTTTGTAAAACATATTAGTCAGTTATTAAAACGATAATGCAATTTGGGGTGAAAAATAGGTTCACGGCCTAGGCCCTTTCTTGATTTTTAAATCCTTATGCAATTACCGATAAATAAAATTTTAAACTGATTAAACACGATTTACTACCTTTTTAAGCTTATCGATCATTCATATTAACAAAGTAAGCTTCCTTTCTACTTTAGTTTATTCTTTCATATTACTAATACCTTATCTTGCTTTATCCATATATTAATCATCATTAAAATTGATCAATTATCTATCGTTTAATCTAATTTAATGCATCATATACTACCAAAGGATAAATAATTACATGCCCACTAGAGATTATCATAAGCTAGAATATCTTACTGATGTTTTGCAGATTGATCAGTATGCTCAACTCCTCTTCAAGTACTCCATCTTAACCTACGTGTGAATCAAACCCTAATAACACAAGTTACCTCACATGTACTAACATATATAAAATTTTTTCCTTTGTCATGTAACCTGTAAAAATCAACATCTCATATACATATGTTAGGCATGGTAAGTCAATTTAATATTTTCAAAAAATATCTTGTTTTCCTTTTGAATCATATTAAGATTACTTATACCAATTCTTTATACCTTTAGCCCAAGAATTTTATATAGAGAGAAACTTAAGTATGTGAGATCGGTACTCCCAGAGTACTAGTCACCGAAGTGACGATAAACATATAGACACATAAAATGCCGCTAACATATAGATCCGAATATTAAATTCATTTAATAGTGAAATTATAATTTTACTCTTTTTATCCAATGGTTGAGATTGATTTTATCATCAATCAAAGGCCAAGATTTAATTTTCCATTTCCTCTTTCCAAAATTTCCCTTATAAGTTTTTAACTATTTCAAAATTGCCATTGAGGCCAAATGACCAATTTGCCCTCCAATTCTTTATACCTTTAGCCCAAGAATTTTATATAGAGAGAAACTAACGCATTGTATTCAATTTTAAAGGTAAATGTAAACCTAAACATCAAGCATCTTATAAACCTTTAAACATATTTTATGCTAGACATATAAATACAACATTATGTATATTTTGGAAGTCACTACATCCCAATTTACATTATAGTAAATAAACAATTTAGCAAGGACATGTCTCTAGTTATACTTAGAGTTTTACTTTTCTATTTACCATGATGTCTACTAACTTAACATACAAGAAACCATGCCAAAACAGACCTCCATTCGAACATGTACAAGACATTATTCATGACATTAGCTATCTAAAACATGCTTCCTCACTTAATTCATGCATAACAAACAACCACATAAAACTAAACATCAACCATTTATAACAAGTACTTATAGAGGCCATTTACAAACATTTTCAAGATAGCATACTAATCACAAATATTTACATACCAACTGAACATATATGCATCTAAATGCAATACAAAACATGTTGCCACCCTTTTAGGATTATTTAAACAAAAGGAATATCAAAACATACATCAGATTACTTGTGATCTAGCCAAGCTCCCGAGCTAACAAGCAATCCAAGCTTTATCTTGGAATAGATGAAAGGAATACATAAGTTTTCACTTAGTGAGGTAGTTTAAAGCAACATAAATAATAAGAATCATTTAAGCTTTCCTTTCATTCATTCCATAGATCACATATAACAATATTTTGGACAAGAAGATAGAAGGTACAATATAGGCATTCGAATCCATAGATCACATATAACAATATTTTGGACAAGAAGATAGAAGGTACAATATAGGCATTCGAAACAAGCTACTGCAATTAGACATGGTATTCAAGACATTTCAATCAAATAATTGCTTAAGGCACATTTATCAACAATTCATTTTGCAAGATGTATCATACTAACAATTTGTATACATGAGTAACTATAAGCTTCTTAATTCCTTTTTATCATGTTCTATAATCAAGGATAATGACATATATATATATCTTGTTATGCAAGCTACTTTAATACTTCTTTAATTTCTTTATATCTTTCATGAATTCATATTAAAATAGCCTTGTGATTCAAGTTACAACCTAGGTACACGAATCCCCAATCAACTGTCGCCAAGATAATAAAAAAAATGGTACTCATAGTACCGGTCAATCCCTTCTACTGTCACCAAATGACCAACATACATCCCTCCTACTGTCGCCTCATAAGAACCGTAGTTCACCCCAAACATGAGCTCTATAGACTCTATGGCATGCCAACTATACCTAAGACTAACTCGAATCAAGGCTTTCATATTTGTCATTTCTTTTGCAGAATAGAGTGAGCATAACTTCTTATCAAGATATCATTTCAACAATCTCTTTACCCTTAAGCAATTATTCACCACATGTGAATTTATTATAATAATCACACCTCATTTTCGAAGGGTATCAAAACAAGAGTTTCCATTAATATATATATCATATATAAATCACATTATAAGTACTTTGACTATGTCACGTATAGATTATCATAGACATGAATTGCACATCTTCAACATATCATAACTCAGCTTACCTCTCGTCCAAGCTTGTTAATGCAAGTAATGTATGCACATTTAAAGTAAATAATGAAATTATTAATAAGAAATGCTCGGGAAGGTTTTGAGCCTCTCCCGAGACTTTAAACTACACCCACTAGTAGTCCAGCTATGTTTGATCTCGAATCACGATTCATTTTTGTTTATCTACGATTGGATCTACTTTAGACCTTATTGCTTCAACTCCTTCTTGGTCTCTCACTCAAGCTAACCGATCAAAGAATCATATATGACTCAACCTAAGTTAAATCTTCCTTTCCAAGAATGCAATCCAAGCCACTACCCTCTTATTTCGGCTTTGTCTAAAGAAAGAAGAAGAAGATGATAACATTTTGGGTGAAATTTCTTCTCAATTGCCAGTTCTAATCCTCTCTCATTTCCCCTCCTTACACGTGAAGCGCAATTGCATGCCATATTTGTAAGTCCCCTAAACCCTAAACCCTAACCCTAAACCCTAAACTCTAACCCTAATATAAGGTCAAACTCATTGAATGGTAAAGCTAGAAGATCGGCAGGAAAAGGAATTCCTTAAATAAAGAAAGGGCAATTTTTGCATACATGATTAACAATTACTTTATCTCCTAAAGGATTGGTAGCTATCAAATTACAACATATGGGTTTAGGCTTCAACTTAAACTTTGCAATCAAGGAAGAACAAGTTAAAAGATTTGGTTGATCTCGAATCAAATAGAGCATTTACATGATGTGAAAATAACTTGATAGTACCTGCAATTACATCAAGGGATTCTTCTTCTTCCTGGCCTCGGCCATGGTACACTCGGGCTGGTGCCCGAGATTCCTAGTAAGTAGCATTTGAAGCTTGACCCTGATTCTTATCATAATTACCAGACTGAGCTTGCTTAGGCCCTTTTCCCATTAGTGACTGAACAAAATTCGAATTCTTTGACACATGAGTTGGGAGTTTATTCGGGTTTTGAGGATAATGTTTGATGAAATGATTTGTTTCTCCACACAAGAAACAGGCTTTTGATTGCCTTCTGCATTGACCAACATGATTCTTTTGACAAACATTACATGTAGGAACTTGTGATTCTCTTCCCACATTCCCCATGCTCTTAACAGTGACCGAAGGTGCAAAAGTTTTGACCACAGTCTGAGGCTTTGGCAAGAAATTACTCTTTGGAGAAAATTTGTAATTTACAGAACTCCCTCCTTGATACTTTGGCTTCTTGGACTGCCAACGGGGTTTTTTGTCATCCCTCGATCATTTATCCTTCTGAGATTAGTTCCCCTTTCTCTTCTCAGATGCCTTCATCTTGGCTTTAGTATCTATAGCTCAGTTTACTAACTCTTGAAAGTCAGTAATTCCCAGGGTAGTAAACATAGGGCCTAGTTCATCATTGAGCCCATCAATAAACATCTAACACTTGTCCTCTTTTTTCTTGATAAATTCAGACCCATACTTGCAATATTTACAAAATTTGCTTACATACTTCTCTATAGATTTCCCTCTTTGCTTCAAATATAAGAAACGTCTTCTACGTTCAGCAAGGTATTGCTCGCTTGTGTATTTCTTTTGAAATTCTTTAAGAAAGAATTCCCAAGTGATAGCATCAGTCGGGGCCGTAAGGGTTGTAGTTTCCCACCAACTTAGTGCCTCATCAGCAAGAAGGGCTATGACATACTCCAGTTTATGTTCATCTGTGCATTATAGTTGTCTAATCAAAATTCTGGTAGTAGCTTCTAACCAGTATTCAGCATCTTCTGGCTTCTCATCATTAGCACCAGTAAACGTATAAGCTCAATGTTGAGCTAGATTATCAATTGAGGCTCTTATCATCACTGCTATAGGAGGAGTGGGAGCAATTGGAGGATTTTGCCTCAAGGAGGTGGCTAACTGATCAAACATCTCCTTCATTCTAAGGAGACATTCCCGTTGAATGAGATGGGTTATAGGAGTTTCCTGCTGAACATGTTGAGGTTCAATAGTCTAATGAGGTTCTCGTTGCTCTTGGTTCATTCTTACGCTACCTCCTTCATTTGAGGAGCCAACGGGCTTTCATTATCCCGGCCTAGATGTGTCCCCGACATTGCTATTGACTATATAAGAAAATGGATCTTTATTAAACATAGATCACAAGTATATATCAACTTAACTCCTAGGTGGCACATGTAATGACTGAAAATGCACAAGACTCAGTTTAGTCCTAGGATCGACTAAACCTTAGCCCTGATTACCAAATTGAAACACCCCTAAATCAGTATAGGTGAAATACCGAGTTCAGAAGTGTAACTTTCAAGCAAAGACTATCAAACATAATTATAAGGGATTACTACCTCCTCACATGAAAGAAATAAGGATAGAAATCATGGCATGTAATAACAAAAATAGATTCACATATGGAATGGTGCTACACACTAACCCCTAGATTAACTATTAACATACTAGAACAATAAATATCATAGAGCTAATTCATATTTATATCGGACTCAAACACACATCTAATCACCCACAACTTCATAATAAATAACAATTCTACTTGTTCCCTCTCCAAAAGTACTGTTTTTAATGTCAATCTTACAATGCTTTTGCTTGTTTTTAGGTACATTTAGTCGCATTAGGATGTTAAAATCATGCATTTACATAAAGAGTTTAGAATTCTTCTACGCCAGTGTGAAGGGTTGTTTTGTTGGCAATTTTGAAGGTTTGGCATAGTATTTGGCACATAAAGGCAATGTAGTAAGGAATGCCAGAGAGAATGCCGAGTGTTGTTGGTACAGTTAGACCAGACAATGCCAAGCATCGGTTGGCAGAAAAGTGAACTTGATGCATGCCAATAAGCTTTTGGACCCTGAAAAAATAGGACAAGATCAGGCTCTAAAAAGATAGCAATTGGATCAATCTCTGAGAAAATAGCGGATAAGATGGTGCCAAGATTGGTTAGCAGATTCATGCCAAGCTTGGATGTCGAGGCAGCGTTAGTAGTATGACATCAGCCCTAGCCTGATTAGCTCTCATTCAAACTTGGATAAGATGATTATCTCTTATCCCTTCAGAATATAAAATTCAAATAAAGAGCTCATCATATCCCTTCCTTGTATTCCTATTTAAACACCAACCGAAGAGGCTTAGGAGGAGAATTATTTCGTGTGATTGAGTGAGGAGTTGGAGTGCAAGACGATTGACAACCGACTGCACCTTGGAAGGGTGGTTCGACTAGCTTGGCCGAGAGCCTGGATCTTGAAGGGCTGCATCGAGAGACCCTTTCTCGCCCATTTTCTCTTTCGAGTTGTTTTACCTCGTTTTTAATGATAATGTACTTTGAAAACGTTTATGGTTTTTTGGTTAAATCACTCACCATGAACTAATATAATAGTTGGTGGGGGATGTTTTGCGTTGAACATTGTATATATTTTAGTTTTTGATAATAAATCTGCCTTGGCAATGTTTTATCTATTCGGCATACTTTAATGTTTTCTAAATACTATACCAAGAGAGAGCTGGCACTGTTGGCCTATTGCTCCTCAATATCTTAACAGACTTAGGGTGGCAACTATTAAGTTGTTGAATACTAAGGAGAGAAGCTTTGAGAGATGAACTTACTTCGGGAGTGAAATCTACCACTTAGGAGTATAGATTGGATTTTAATCAAATTGGTTCATTTAAAAGCATGCACTGTAGAGATATAGGGTTTTTTACATGATCAATTTAGGGCAATGACCATTGAGAGAGGATTTGTTAATTTTGAATATGCTCGGCAAACAATGCCAAGACAGGTTGTTATTAAAGGCTGGCACGACATAAATAGCCTGAAAACCTGGCATTCCCTACCAACGTTCATCATTCATTAAAGAACATTCCTTACCAACGTCTTTACTTTACTTTTATTTCTTTTCCATTCAATTATTTCCAAAACCAACTTAAAAAAAACAACTTTTTTCTCAAGGCAAGTAACAATCAAGGCAGTCGAATTCCAAGTCAATCTATGTGGGATCTATACTCAGCTTAACTGCAGTATTACTTGCAGACCGTGTATACTTGCATGCAAAAGAATCATCTTGGCACAATTTTATACTTTTCTAATGCATATATTCTGCCCCCTTTTGCCAGCGAGAGCCTACAAGTTTTTGGCGTTGTTGCCAGGGATTGCGACAAAATTTATTGCTTTAATTTTTACTTGTTTTTTTGTTTTTGTTTTGATCATTAATTTTTTTCTTTTTTTAAAAAAGCTACAAAGAAGAGAATGGGCTGCCACATATGGTATGATGATGACTACATTTTTCCAACTTATGACTACCAATATCCAACTCCAAGAGCTGTCTATGAGCAAAGACGATGTGAAAAACATGAAGAGGATGCCTATACAACACTATCGACATAGATTTCTGAACTGAAAAACATGATTACATCAATGCAAGTGCCTAACAAGTTTAACAAAAAGACAAGTAACACCCGTTGTTTGTGCATATTGTAGAGGATGCCACTCATTTGACAATTGCCCCTTCAACCCTAATTCCTATTGTTACACAGAGCACTGTAATGTGAACAACCTTTCCTCTTACAATTTCAACCAAGGATGGATCCATCAACAAAATATTTTTTGGAATAATCAAGACGACGATTATTTTTATGCACCTAACAACTTTGCTGCACCACCAGACTTCAAACAAATGCCATCCCAAGGTAGCATTCTTCATGAGAAATCAGCCACAAATCTTTATGGATCTAACGGATCGTTTGCCATGGCATAATTGCCTTTAGAAATGCCGATGCATAACAATCCACCTCAAGAGCAAACAAATTACATTGGAGATGCATTTGAAGAAGCCATGGATGCTATGAGGGGCTTAGAAGAACAAGTCAGGAGGCTTGCCAATGTTGTGAATGGCATGCCTCAAGAGAACGAGATAAAGCTTCCATCAAGGCAGCAAGAGGTGGCAAACACTTCGGTTAGTGGTAACAATCAGAATGCCATGGCAACGCTACATCAACAAGTTGGCAATTTTCTTCCTCCATCTGCTCCTCAAGGAATTCAGAATCAACATTATGAGTATCAGGTTTTTCCTAACACACTTGAATCAATATATTATGCTGATGAAGAGTATTCCACAACAGGTATATTAGACTCATTAGTGGTAATAGAGTGTAAGGAAAAATTTGAGGACAAGGATCCTGAACACAACAACATCGAGGCAGAGCTAGATAATATTGCCAAGTTCGATGCCAAGATAGAAGGGGATTCTGAACTTCCAAACCAAGAAGAAAAAGACAATTAGCCGATTATTTGCCAGAAAGAGAAATCAGTGATAGCAGGTGAACCCAAGGACGTAGAGAAAGAAAAGGAAAAGGCTGATGATGCCATATCACTATCTGATGCCAAACCTCCAGAAACTCTGCCATGTGATACGTATGATGCTCGACAAAAAGGGAGAGAACAAAGCAAAGCTGTTACTCCCCTAAGTGGCAACCAAGTCGAGATTTTAACGTGTAAAGAAGAGCCAATTATTTGCCATGCGAATAAATCAATGCCATTAGAAGAAACCAAAGAAGCTGAGAAATGGGGAAGCAAGCACCAACAATGCCAGATCTGAATCTGATGCCAACACCACATTGCCAAAACCAATGGAGCCAGTAATTGCCAACCTTACATTGGTAAGACAAATAAATGTTACTTTTAATGATGACAAAGCTCTTAAGTGTACAGATAAACGTGAAGAATTGCCATGCAATTAGACTAAAGGAATCCATTCTAGATGAGAACTTGGCATTAAATTGCCAGGGGACAGATTTTGATTCCATGAAGCTGGATGATGAAGATGTGGCAAGAGACGGATTTGATGAACCACCTATGCTGCATGAAGTAATTAGCTACCATAGGAGGCCCGAGTCACTAGAGTTACCTGGCAAAGAAATCCAGGCACCAAAGCCATCCATTGAGGAGCCACTAAAGCTAGAACTATTGCCAAGCCACCTCGAATATGCTTATCCTAGAAACGAGTCCACTTTACCAGTTGTCATTACCATAGACTTAGCTAAGGACCAAGAAGCTAGATTATTGCCAACATTGGGCAATCATAACCAAGCTCTAGGGTAGACCATTGCCGACATCCGAGGAATAAGCTTGGCAATATACATGCACAAAATTCTCCTATAGGAAATCGATGGCAAAATAATTGAGCAACAACAAAGGTCAATTCTGATCATGAAAGATAACGTGAAGCAAGGTGTGCTCAAATGGCTTGTTGCTGGAAGAAAAAATGGATGCCAAATGACTGAGAGTGAAGAGCTGAAGCAAATTTTTTTGCCGTACCAAAAATATGAAACTGAAGATTTCATGGAAAAAGATGAGGATGACTATGCCTCGCCAACAAAGAGATTCTTAAATATCTATGGTGGTTGTTCAAAGCCATCATGGCAAAATATTCTCTTTCATTTTGCAATCAAGAGTTTGGCATACTCAAAGGAAAGTAATTATTTAGCTTTCTATGTTGGTTATTTAAACCCAATACTGCCACAGCCTACCATCCACCAACCAAGGGACAAATATTAAAGCACTATTTGGAAGGTGATCAAAACAATGCCAAGGAGGTGATCCTCTTGGCAGAGGTAAAGTAAAAACATCACCAGGTTTGAATTTCTGTACATATTAGGTTAGTTATTTTTCTTTGTTTTTAGGGTTTTCATTTGTATTCCTTTACTTTGTTGAAAGGTTTTCTTTGAGCTTATGCAGACAAGTATGCCATGAACAATGCCAAGGAAAGACTTGGCATGATCTGATGCCATAAAGAGAAAATTATGCACGACAAGCACAATGCCAAAGCAGCTTGGCATACGACATATTGAAAAATGGAAATAGGAGGTAAATCCTAGCTTGATCGGACTATTAAATAAGAGAGAATATTTCTCTTTAAACCTAAACCCTAGCCGCCTAAAAATTGGGTTGAAATTTAAATCCAACCTAATCACCTTATCATTCCAATCTTTACTCAATACTATCACCTGCAACCTTATCACTTCACCCTTATCACTTTACCCCCTTTCAAATCAAATCTTTTTATCTTCCATCATTATCCCCATTTACTCGGCTACCATTATTAACCCCATTAAAACACCCAACCTTTTCACTTTCTTATCCTAGCCGATTTTAAAGAACCAAGTCTCTTTCTTTTTTCACTTTTTTCATCAAGCAAGAACCAAGATTCACATCGTCTCTTCTTCTTCATCCTTTGAACTGGTCCAAAAATCTTAATCGTTTTCAATGGCTTCTCTTCTATTTTCAACCAATTTTCCTATAGGAAATCGATGGCAAAATAATTGAGCAACAACAAAGGTCAATTCTGATCATGAAAGATAACGTGAAGCAAGGTGTGCTCAAATGGCTTGTTGCTGGAAGAAAAAGTGGATGCCAAATTTGAGAGAGTGAAGAGTGAAGCAAATTTTTTTTTGTACCAAAAATATGAAATCAAGATTTCATGGAAAAAGATGAGGATGACTATGCCTCGCCAACAAAGAGATTCTTAAATATCTATGGTGGTTGTTCAAAGCCATCATGGCAAAATATTCTCTTTCATTTTGCAATCAAGAGTTTGGCATACTCAAAGGAAAGTAATTATTTAGCTTTCTATGTTGGTTATTTAAACCCAATACTGCCACAGCCTACCATCCACCAACCAAGGGACAAATATTAAAGCACTATTTGGAAGGTGATCAAAACAATGCCAAGGAGGTGATCCTCTTGGCAGAGGTAAAGTAAAAACATCACCAGGTTTGAATTTCTGTACATATTAGGTTAGTTATTTTTCTTTGTTTTTAGGGTTTTCATTTGTATTCCTTTACTTTGTTGAAAGGTTTTCTTTGAGCTTATGCAGACTCAGTATGCCATGAACAATGCCAAGGAAAGACTTGGCATGATCTGATGCCATAAAGAGAAAATTATGCACGACAAGCACAATGCCAAAGCAGCTTGGCATACGACATATTGAAAAATGGAAATAGGAGGTAAATCCTAGCTTGATCGGACTATTAAATAAGAGAGAATATTTCTCTTTAAACCTAAACCCTAGCCGCCTAAAAATTGGGTTGAAATTTAAATCCAACCTAATCACCTTATCATTCCAATCTTTACTCAATACTATCACCTGCAACCTTATCACTTCACCCTTATCACTTTACCCCCTTTCAAATCAAATCTTTTTATCTTCCATCATTATCCCCATTTACTCGGCTACCATTATTAACCCCATTAAAACACCCAACCTTTTCACTTTCTTATCCTAGCCGATTTTAAAGAACCAAGTCTCTTTCTTTTTTCACTTTTTTCATCAAGCAAGAACCAAGATTCACATCGTCTCTTCTTCTTCATCCTTTGAACTGGTCCAAAAATCTTAATCGTTTTCAATGGCTTCTCTTCTATTTTCAACCAATTTTTCAACGAGGAGATCCGAAAAAAGATTGAAGTTAAGTTTGCTTCAAGGTCGTTTTGCTATGAAAAATACTTTGATTTCAAGAAGGAGACAAGCATTGGCTTCCCTCCAGAATTCATGGCAATAGTTGACATGCACAAGTGGAATCTGTTTTGCCAACAAGAATGGGAGATTTATGCCACCATTGTTCAAGAATTCTACGCTCATCTTGTGACCAAGGATTCGCCCTTCTTGATGATTCGAGGTAAGTGTGTGTGTTTCGATGGAGGGTATATTAACATTATGTTTGAATTGGAAGGTGCAGAGGATGGATATTTTAATTATGCCAATTCGATTAATGTTGCCAAGAGAAAGAAGCTGCTGGCAGACTTAAAACCTTCACAAGCATCTTTTGTTATTTTAAGTTGTGTTATCTTATTTTGAGTTAAGCTATGGTGGAATATGCTTGGATTGAGGTAAGTACCTAAATCCTAATTGGTTTATGAAATGCAAATTGCTTGTATTGGTTTTATGCTCATATTGAGATTGCACATGCTTGAAATGAAATTTTGTTATGCAAACCTTTGAACTAGATAAATCATCAAACTTAGAATTATACATAAATTATATATATGATTGACATGATAAACAATAAGTCTTGCCATTTGATATTTTGACTATGACTCTATTTTCAGTTTTGATTCTGATATGAATGAGACATGCTATTCGAATAAGATGAGAAAAATGTATTGAGAAATTCACATGAGGTGAATACATGACTAAAATGAAAGGGCAATAAGCTTTGTTAATATGATATTTTGATAAGGAGTTGTACTCAATATATCTCTAATAAGATAAGATAAATGTGAAAGCCTTGGTCTCGAGTCAGTCCTAGATATAGTTGGCATTCCATAGAGTCCATAGAGCTCGTGTTTGGGGTGGACTATGGTCCTTATTTGGCGATAGTAGGAGGGAAGTGTTGTGGTCACTTGGCGACAATAGGAGGGATTGACCAGTACTGCGAGTACCATTTTATTAGGCGAAAGTTGGTTAGGGATTCGTGTACCTAGGATGTTACTTGATTCTCAAGGCTTTGAAGATTTATAATGAAACTTGCAATTAAGTTAATGAATAATACTAATACCTTTTGTGACAAAGATCTATGCCTATAATATGATATGTTTACTATCTTATATGACAAGTGACATTTGATCTTGTTATGCTATGTTTGATAAGTGTTTGATAGGTAATAGACAAGTAACTTATGTATTGATAGCCTATGTTAAAAGAAACCAAGAAAGTTTATAAGTTAAATAATGAATCATGATAATAACATCTATAGCAAGTAAAATGTATCTTTGGATTTTCGAATGTTCTTTTGTGTGATTATACATGCTTGATAAAATGTCTACATCCTTGAATTACTGGACTGTTTTAATTACATGTTTGTATACACATGATTATTGGGTTGTTTCGAGTATAATTGAGTATATACTGGACTGTTTTGATTACATGATTGAATACACATGATTATGGGGCTGTTTTGAGTATAACTGGGTATATATTGGACTGTTTTAATTACATGTTTGTATACACATGATTATGGGACTGTTTCGAGTATATTTGAGTATATGCTGGACTGTTTTGATTACATGATTGAATACACATGATTATGGGGCTGTTTTGAGTATAACTGGGTATATATTGGACTGTTTTAATTACATGTTTGTATACACATGATTATGGGGCTGTTTCGAGTATATTTGAGTATATGCTGGACTGTTTTGATTACATGTTTGAATACACATGATTATGGGGCTGTTTTGAGTATAATTGGGTATATATTTGACTGTTTTAATTGCATGTTTGTATACACATGATTATGGGGCTGTTTCAAGTATAATTGAGTATATACTGGACTGTTTTGATTACATGTTTGAATACACATGATTATGGGGCTATTTTGAGTATAATTGGGTATATATTGTAATGTTTTAATTACATGTTTGTATACACATGATTATGGGGCTGTTTCGAGTATATTTGAGTATATGCTGGACTGTTTTGATTACATGTTTGTATACACATGATTATGGGGCTGTTTTGAGTATAATTGAATTTATGCTGGACTGTTTTGACGAATAGAATATGTATACAAGTGTATTGGATAGTTTAGAATTACATAGTTTAATGCTGTAAAAAGAGTATAAGATATGTTATGCTTATGATATGTTGATGTCGTAGGTGGCAAGTAATTCAAGACTAGGATTACTTATATGACAAGTAGCCACTTCAAGTGATGTTTTGTTTAAGAAGTCATAAGTTATTATAAAGAATCAACATGAAAACTTGTGTGATAAGTAACTAACATATAATTGATATTTATGCTTAAGTGGATCACGAAATAGTGCCATATTCAAAATCTTGTGGTTACAATGACTTGTAATCGATCAATCTTGTTACTTGCCTATATCCATTAGACTTGAAGAAAGAATAGAGTTATATCATAGACCTTTTGATTCTTGTTTTTGGCTATTTAAGCTACCTCACTAAGCAATTGCTTACTCAATTCTTTCAAACGTTTCAGGGTATACTTGCATTCGAGTACCTTGAGAACTTGGACGAGATCACAAGGGTCAAGAAGTATGTTTGTAAACTTACTTTAAGAACTCCTAGATGGTGGCACATAGATGATATATGCATAAGACATCTAATTTATCTTTTTTGGTCTTGTATGTATTTACATTAATTAAGTATTTATTATGATGTGTAAAGGCCCTTAATATATTCAATGGTTGTTTTGGTTTGTGTTAGTTGTTATGATCATTTGAGTGATAATTTACATGTATATGTCTATATAGAAGCTAGATTATCATGTTGCTATCTATGGTTGGCTTCTGAATGTTATTTGAATATGTATGAAACGAATAGTATGATATAGAAATGGTTGCTGGAACGCATAAGTAATTAGAAGCCTTTGTCATGTCTAGGATACCTTAGATCATCTTTAAAATTTCGACACTTATGGTGAATTCTTGAATTACATGGATATGATACTTATTAGTAGTTTTGAATGCGATATATAAGATTGATCTATAATGAAATTTTGTATCTTAGTTAAGGGGATTACATAAAGTGATAATGAGTTCTACGGTGCTTGAGAGTTCGTATGATGTCGTGTTAAGTGTTTAATGTGTGCATGATCTTGCAACTAGGTCATGGTGTATAAATTAGTGCAACCTGAGGAAATTCTATGTCCTAACAATATGCCCTGTTAGATAATTTTTGTGACAACCTCTAGTGCTTTTAGATCATATCAAACATTTGTATATGCTTAACATGGTTGTTTGTTGTTAAAACCCTTATAATAATTTATGAGTCATCTGTAACACCTTGGTTTTGGGCTTAGCGGTTTTAAGGTTTATTAGACGGTCAGGTGGACCAAGTTAGAGATTCAAGTCAGATTCAGGATCGTATATTTTTCGGTAAGATAAAAATATGGAAAATAGTTAAAAATCAACTTTTAATATATATTGGTTTTTGGTGGAATCAATTTTAGAAAAAGGAATTTGGAAATATGACATTTTGGGTTAGTGACCAAAATGCGATTTTTGAAAACTGTTTTAAAGTGACTAAAATCAAAAGGGTCAAATCCTTAGAATCCTTAAGGAGCTAATATACCAAGTGTTTGCTGGTGGTTTCTCTCTTCAATTAAAACATTTTAAAATGATGTTAATAAGGATTAAATATCTAAAGTTAGTTATTAGCTTTTAAAAAAAATTCACGTAACTTTTTCCTAAACCTTTTCTCTCAACCTCTTTTCTTTCAAACACTCAGAATTTCATCAAAATCCAGAGGTAAAAAACTCTTTTCACTCAGATTATTAATTTTAATTTGATTCTTTAACTTTGTTTTGCAAAATCTCATTGAAATCTTATATTTTCTTAGCTTTAAACAAGCCAATTGAGGGAGAAATCACATAACAGAGGTAAGGTTCGTGATCTCCTCTATTAAATGGTTCTTTATTGATATTTCCAAATATTTAATCCTTGATTTATAAGTTGTAATGTGATTTTAATGTTTTATCCATGTTTAAGTGAGTTATTTTGGAAATATTGATGAAACATGGTGATTTTCGAAGTGGATCTGATTTCCAGTATTTGAGATTGATTTAATATATGTTTTGGATGTGTTTTGATGTTGATAAGTTGTTTTTTTCAATAGAATTCTGAAACTCTTGAATCTCTAATTATTTAGGTTGCTAGTTTTGAGTTATTGTGGTGATAATCGAGTTTAATCTTTGTTGGAGATAAAATGATGTTAGGAAAGGGTTTTTGGATGTTATTAGATGTTGGTTGATGGCTTGAATTGTTGTTTTATGAGTGGGTTAAGTTTCAAAAATGTTTGATGTTGATTTCGGTATGTTTCAGATGGTTTTCGAGTAGGCAACTTGGGATTTGAGGGAGATTGCAGTTAGGCAATGGTTTGAATTCATTTTAATGCATTTATCCTTTGGTTTTATGTGTTGAAAATAGGGGATAGTCAAGGTGACGAAGCTTGAAGTTGTTTGGTGGCTTGCCGGGAGCTTGATTCGTGTTGACAAGGAAGACGAGGCATATCAGTGAGTGGAAACTGGTTTTAAATGCTTTACAGATGTTTGTAAAGGTTGTTGGGAGTTTAGGGTAAGCGTGAGACACTTACGTAAGCTCAGAAGTAAGTTTCTCTTATTTTGCTCTTGAATATCGGCTTAGATATGAGCATGTTGTTCGCATGTTTTGATGATAAACATAGTATGATTTACTTACTGGTAATGCACGATTTTGAGTACATATGCAGGGGTTTGAAAGTAGATTAAATGCTATTGAGCATTGGGTTTCATTCTGGTTGGGAATAGTATTAATGCATTGGCAATGAGATTGGCATATGTGGTGTTATATGAAATGCATTGTAAATCAGTAACTAAATGGTTTTGTAAATGATATATTGGCTATGTGACAAGATGAGAAAACAATCGGATATAGTTGGTATGCCATAGGATTAAAAGTGCGCTATAAAATATGAACAAAATCGATCGTGGCCATGGGTCCTTGAGGTATGGCGATGTAACAAGGCCACTCAGACTATTGGGAACCTCATTTGGGGATTTGTGGTCTAACTAGGCAACCCAAATTGATGGTGATCTTGTGGATTAACTAGGTAAGGTCGGTATACTTGCGGTTTAATTAGGCAAGGGTGAGATCTCACGGTTTAACTAGGCGAGAGTGTCAAATCTTGCGGTTTAACTAGGCAAGGTTTGGGATATCATACGGCTTAACTAGGCATGGTATGAGAGATCCGTGTATCTGATATGTGTATAGGATAGAGGTAGTCTATCTAGGTCACTATAAATGCCAATATATGAGAAAGTTCATGTGTTGAACCTTGTTTGTAATGTTTTGGGATTTAAGCATAGTTTGTTTAAAATGCTTTGGGAATTAAGCATGGATTGTATAAGATGTTAAATGTTGATTATTATGTTTTGATTAAGTTGGAATAATGGGAAAATGCTTAGGTTGTAAGCATGTTTTGGGAAAAGCAAGCATGTGGTTTTTAAATGGTTTTAGTGCATCATTGATTATTAGCATCCTCACTAAGCATGTGAATTTACGCTTTCTTTTTTCGAATGATGAAGAGCATTAAAGTTCGGGGCAGCAAAGGCAAGGTTTGCAAGGATCCAAGAGATAAACTACTTTTGAGTATAAACTCGTTTTATATTTTTGGTTAATAAAGCAATGTCTTAGAGCTTTCATTTCAATCACTGAATCTTGTTTTGTCAATTATTTGAGCATGGATGATCGTCTGAAGCTGATATTTGACATATAAGCATGAAATGAACCTAATTAAAGGTTGGTAGCTTAAAAAGTGAAAAAGTCCTTTTATATTACTAAATTTATGTTTTGGTCCCTAAATTGTGTTGTGGCCAATTGGATGTCATTACGATGCCCAATTGAGATGAGTGCTCACCTATGAATGATATGGTCATGTAGGAAAGCGTTAATGCATCTAGACAAAGTAAAAGGAAAAAATGACGTGTTTTAGGTTTAATCTTCACGATTTACTTTGGTAAACCTAATGTAGCTTGCTTAGACCGGTCTTGCGACTAGGCCGGGTCGAGGGGGTTACATTTGTTGGTATCAGAGCCAGGTTTATGAAAAGTTGGGATGTTGTTGTTTGATTAGCTGGTGTTGTTTGAACTGGACGATGATTGTGTATATGTTCGGTGTTTGTTTAATGTTCTGTTGGGGTATGTTTGGGAACATATTGCCTATTACCGAGGATTTTAAATGCATTTTAAAGTTAACTTGGATCCCTTGCCTGACGCTAGCCTGATGCTTTTGTTAGCATGGCTTGACCTAAGACACGATCTATGGTAATATTACCGGGTTAGGCAGAATATTGAGACAGGCGAGAATCTCTTTCATATTTTACCTCCTCCTTCAGTGGTTCCTCCAGTTGACGTTGGGGCGGGTGAAGCACCCAGGTTCACCAAGTGCCAGTATATGCTGATTTGACTCTTTTAGTTCAGGAGATAACAGGAGCTTTTCAGGCAGCGATGGCTAGAGTGTATGCAAAGGCAACAACACCTATTGTGGTGGCAAATCAAGGTTTACCCTTGGAGTGTTTGAGGAGTTTGGGAGGTGAGGAGTTTCAAGGTTTGAGCCCTGAGGCAGCTGAAGGTTGGCTGGAGAAGATAGTTCGCATCATGAATTAGATGGGATGTAACGAGAAGCGCAAGTTGGGTTGCACTGTATCTCTGTTGCATGGGGATGCATACCATTGGTGGGTGACCACAATTTCTGGCGTTCCTAAGGCAGACATTACTTGGGAGTTCTTTCAGAGAGCTTTCAAGAGGAAGTATCTCAGTACCCAGTATTTGGATACGAAGAAGCACAAGTTTATGTTGTTATCTCAGGGAGGCATGTATGTTGCTGAATATGAGGTGAAGTTTGTCCGACTGAGTCAGTATGCCCTGGAATTGGTTCCAGATGACCAGCAGAGATGTGACAGGTTTTGTTATGGTCTTGTTAAGGACATTAAGACGTACATACTGGCTGTAGATTACATGAATTTCAATGTGTTGGTCAATCGGGCCAAGGATATCAGCAGTCTTTGGGTGCACCAGTTTAGGCTGCAAGTGTGAACTTGGGTAAAAGAGTGGCAGACTTTAGCTATTATGGGAGGTAGAATAGGAGGTTCAGGGACAAGAGGCATAAGCCAGATCACAGGCGTGGTGGTGGAGTTGGCCAAGGTGTTTAGGGAGCTCGTGTTACACCAGAGTGTGAGCGATGCGGTAGGCATCACGCAGGTATGCGCTGGGGTGTTTATCTGATCACTTAAAGCGTGATTGTTCTCGGGCTACGAGAAATGTACCAGCTTAGGTTGCTGCACCTGCTAGGGGCCAAGGCCGTGGCAAGGGCAATTTTTAGAGATGTGAGGATGGTCAGAGGGGTATGGCTCATGCTGCAGCGGTGGGACCTGAAGGTGGTGGACCGACTCGGGTCTTTGCTCACCATGAGGGTCATAATGACACGGATGTGATCACATGTACTTTCACTTTGTAATCCTTGTCATTGTTATCTTTGATTGATTCGGGGTCTACGCATTCATATATCTTGAGTGAACATGCATCTTTGCTGAATGTTCCTATTGAGATTTTAGATGTTGGTATGTTGGTCACAAGTTCTTTTGGGGAGACAGTTACAACATGAAGGTTGTATCAGTGCTGTCCTTTGGTGGTGCAAGGTCATGAGTTTGCAGCAGATCTGATGGAATTTCCATTCCATGGTTTTGATATCATTTTGGGTATGGATTGGTTGTGTGAGCATAGAGTAGTTGTGGATTGTGAATCCAAGAGGATTTTCTTGAGGTTGGCTGACGATTATGAGGTTGTGGTGGTTAGCGAGAATGTTAAGTTTCTGTCCAATGTGGTTTTGGCTGTTAGAGTAGAGAAGATGATGTTTAATAGCTATCAAGCTTATTTGGCTATTGTTATGAATTCAGAAGCCAAGGGTGCTCGAGTGCAGGACATTCAGACTGTTTGTAACTTTCCTGAGGTTTTTCTTAAGGAGTTACCGGGTTTACTTCCGGATAGAGAGGTGGAGTTTCGTATCGAGACATACGAGGGTACAGCATCGGTGTCCATTGCTCCTTATAGGATGGCACTGAAAGAATTGAAGGAGTTGAAGTCACAGCTTCAGGAGTTGTTGGACCATCGGTTCATTCGACCAAGTGTTTCTCCGTGGGGTGCTCCTGTTCTTTTCGTGAAAAATAAGGATGGTACGATGTGTATGTGCATTGATTATCGTCAATTGAACAAGTTGACGGTAAAGAACAGGTACCCGTTGCCTCAGAACGATGACTTGTTCGATCAGTTTCGTGGAGCAGCAGTGTTTTCAAAGATAGATTTAAGGTCGGGGTATTACCAGTTGAAGGTTAAGGATGTAGATGTGCATAAGACTGCGTTCCGTACGAGGTATGGGCATTCTGAGTTTTTGGTCATGCCTTTCGGTTTGACAAATGCCCCATGTAACATCCCTTTCCCGTATTTATCACCAAATACGAGTCAGTGATGTTATTAACCAAATTTAAACCCTATTCTTTCTTTTCCTTAAGAAAATAGTCAGCATGCACTACTTTACTTAAAAATTTATAAAAAAATTTATAGACATCAAAAGTTCATTCTGAAATTTTCTAATTAAATTAGATTCATTAAGCTTTCTAACCATATAAATCATTAATATAAACTAATTACATAAAAATTCAAATAAATCTTTGAATTCACATCACAGCCCCAAAAATACTGAAATTCTGCTGCCCTGTTTTCTAACCTTCTATCGAATAAAAATTCATAACTTTTTACATACAACTCGAAATTAATCACCGTTAATTTTGTAAGAAACTAGAAAAAAATTTATAGTTCAAACATATAAGATTCATCTTCTAAGTCAAATTGTGTAATTTATGCTGATTTTTCAAACTCACTGCTTTTGCATACACATCTGGACAGATTTTAAATCTTTCTACCTTAAAACCCACATTTTATAAAAACTTAGTCCATTATCATTTATAGACATAATAGGACTTACTAGGTTCATCATCCATATTATAACAACTATTAACCAACCATATTTGGTAATAAGTTATTACAACCCCATTGATTATACATGTCATCTAGTACATTTCTAAAAGAAAAGGATGGATGTCATTCATTACTATGAGTATGGAGATATACCTCCCAAAATAAGAAAGTGATGCTCGACTACTCTTCCCTCAAAGCTCCTTTAAAACGTAAGCATGAAATTCATCATACGCTAAGCATATACTTAGTGAGGCAACAACATTTAATTCATATATAAATGAACATGGATAATAATATAATTAAAATAATATGATCACTTCCATTTTATGCTTGCTAGTATATATGATATGATATGTATAATAACAACATATTACATGGTAATAGCTTTGATTCTTACCAATACCATTGCCATATTTATCCTCGAGCTTTCAAGCTTTTTATCCTGTTCTTTTTTCAATTCATTTAGCCCAAGTATCGATTTAAGGAAATCTATGTACACGAGTCATACCCCCTATACTTACTTGAGTATAGTGTATTATATGCACCGTAGTGTTTAGCACCCTAAGTGCTTCAGTATACCCAAACCTTGCATGAGTATACCCTCATTGAGTATTAATAAAATTACACCGTAGTGCTTAGCACCCTAAATGCTTCCGTATACCCAAACCTTGCATGAGTATACCCTTAGTGAGTATTTATGAATATTGCACCGAAGTGCTTAGAATATTTATACAGCTGTTTATAACTCTATGGATATCCATCATAATATCATACATGGCAACATATATACATATTGAATATTTCATATCCAAAATAACATTCCAAGAATAATTAGTGATCCATGCATGTGTTTCAACCTTTGACATATTTCTAATATGTCAAATATATGATAAATGACATAAAGATCATGCTATACATGCATTGTATTCACCTTAAGTACTTTTTATCTTCTTTCTTCACTCGTTTGATCTCGAACTTGCTTGTTATATGTATGTACATTAAATACATGACACAAGCAACCTTAAGTACATGTCCAACCTTTACTAATACATGTACATACCAATATGGAAAATTTAATATTTTCAACCATGTACTTCTTTGCAACCACAATGTTTCCTATACTTTAATCTCATCTCAAATTGCACATACAACCAATAATTTGATAATTTACATTTAAACCCTAAATTCTATCTCTTAGGGTTTATAAACTAAAATTTGGAAACTTCCACATTTCATCTCCATTTTCAAAAATTTTAATACCAAAATGATCCTTGTACCATAGCAAACAACATAACCATGCTTCTTGAACATTTTACAATTTCTCACTTATTTCACTCAATTTACACAATTCAAAAATTGGTCCTAAAATGATGTTTTCTTCATTTCGACAACATAATTCAACTGAAAAAACATCATTCTAATCAAATCCATCATCAAAATAATTTTTACAAAGTTTCCCCTAATATTCATCATTTTGCCGAATTGGTCCCTATAGATTTTCCAAGGGATTTTCATCATTTCAAGAATAAAAACAACATTACAACACCATTGTCAACTTGATTGAACCTTAAAATATGAAAACCTAACATGTTCTTCAACGACCCTAATCATCAATCTCAACTTAGAGACATGGAAACTAAGCAAAACTTATACCAAAAGATAGAGAATTCAATGGAGATCAAATCTTTGTTTCATGACTCAACTCAAAAACCAACTAAATCAAGCAAAAAATTGAATTGAAAATTTTCTTACCTAGCTTGAAGGAAACCCATGGCAGACATGGAGAAATTGAGAAAATTCTACAACATTTTCTTTCTTTAATTCTATACCAAATGGCTTATAATCCTTTTTTTTAATAGAAAAATCCTTCATAGTAAAATGATCATTCTACCCTTGGGTTATGACCAATTACAATTAACACCTACACTTTATCCTCTTCCATAATTAATTTTTATTAAAAAGTATAGGTGAAATGACTAAAATGCCATTATTGAAATAATTTATTTTCAAAAATTCCATTACATCACCTATACCAAATACTGAATATAATCGAGTCTAAACCGATTAAAAAATGATTCAAAACTTCAATGCTATGCTCCTCGGGTCTTCCTAAGACTTCCTTCAATTTTTCAAGAAATTCTGAGCTCATACGATTACACGAATTAACTTAAACTTTAACCATAATTTCCCAATAATAGAAACATCAGATCAAACCATAGTTATTATATTCGACCACACCCTTAGATGATCTATTTTTTTCATGGAATAAAAATAATTATTAGGAAAATTACCATGTTGGTCCTTAAACTTTTCTCAACTTTTTTACTTTTGTCACCAAACATTAAAACTTTACACTTTAGACACTAATCAAATAATGAGATATTACAATTCTCTCCCCCTAAAAAAATTTTGTCCTCGAATTTTTAGAACGTACCAGGATTAAACAAATGCGGGTACTGTTCTTTCATTCGCTCTTCAGTTTCCCAAGTGGCTTCTTCCACTTTATGATTCTTCCAGAGCACTTTAACCAATGGAATCGATTTGTTTCTCAATTTCTTCACCCCATTAGCTAAAATCTTTACTGGTTCTTCTTCTAATGTCAAATCAGGTTGCATCTCAAATTCTACAGGTGAAATGACATGCGAAAGATCTGACCTATATTTGCGAAGAATCGGTATATGAAAAACAACATGAATCTTGCTCAGTTTCAAGATTTCATACGGACCAATGAATCTGGGACTAAGCTTCCATTTTCTTCCAAATCTCATTATTTTCTTCCATGGTGAAACTTTTAAGAATACTTTGTCTCCCACTTGGTATTCGATATCTTTTCTTTTTGGATCTAAATAAGCTTTTTGTCTATCGGAAGCTGCCCTTAGATTATCTCGAATTATCTTCACTTTTTCTTCTACCTCTTGAATCAAATCAGGCCAAAAAATCTTGCGATCTTCCAACTCAAACCAATTTAACGGAGTCCGACATTTTCTTCCATATAAAGCTTCATAAGGTGCCATTTTAATACTTAATTGGTAACTATTGTTATACGCAAATTCAGCCAATGGTAAGTACTTTTCCCATGAGATTGCAAACTCAATAACACATACTCTAAGCATATCTTCCAAAATCTGAATTGTCCTCACTGATTGTCCATTAGTTTGTGGGTGGAAGGCAGTACTAAAATGCAATCTAGTACCCATTGCTTCCTGTAGTGCTTTCCAGAATCTAGAAGTAAATCTGGGATCTCTGTTAGACACAATAGAAATAGGAACTCCATGTAATCTAAGAATCTCCCGAATATACAACTCTGCATATTTACTCAAAGAGAAATTTGTTCTGACTGGTAGGAAATGTGCTGATTTGGTTAATCGATCCACAATCACCCAGATTGAGTTTTTCCTGCTCGCCGTCATTGGTAATCCGGTTACAAAATCCAGTCACTTTTTCCCATTTCCATTCTGGAATAGCAATTGGTTGAAGTAACCCTGATGGCACTTGATGTTCTGCTTTAACTTGCTGACAAGTTAAGCATTTAGATACGAATTTCGTTATAGCTCTTTTCATTCATCGCCACCAAAAATGACTCTTCAAATCTTGATACATTTTATTTCCTCCCGGGTGCATTGTTAAAGGAATATAATGTGCTACTGTACGAATTTCCTTTTTCAATTCCTCATCTTCAGTAATATAAGCACGTCCTTTATAATATAAACATCCATCAGACTTCACTTTGGAGTCCGAAGATTTTACATTTTCAACTTCCTTATTTCTTTTTAAACAATTTTTATCTTTTTTCCGGTGATTCTTTTATTTTGTCTATCAAGGTAGACTTGATGTTTAGCTCAGCAAGTAAAGCACCATCATCCAATATTGATAATTGAGCATTTGATATTCGTAGAGCTAAGAACATCTTTCGGCTAAGTGCGTCCCCCACCACATTAGCCGTTCCTGGGTGATAATCAATAATTGCATCATTATCCTTAATTAGCTCAATCCATCGCCCGTGTCTTAAATTCAGCTCCTTATGTGTTAAAAGATATTTTAGCCTTTAATGGTCTGTGTATATATAACATTTTTCACCATATAAGTAGTGGCGCCAAATTTTTAGAGCAAAACAACCGCAGCTAACTCCAGATCATGACTAGGATAATTCCTCTCATGAGTTTTAAGTTGCCTAGAAGCATAAGCTACCACTTTCCCGTCTTGTATAAGCACACAACCCAAACCATTATGTGATGCATCACTATACACCACAAAAATCTTACCCGATTCAAGTTGATCTAACAGCGGAGCTTCTGTCAAGATTTTGTTCAATCTTTCAAAGCTTTCTTGACATTCTTTAGTCCATATAAAAGATACATTCTTCCTGAGCAGTTTGGTAATAGGTGCAGCAATCATCGAGAAATCTTTCATGAACCGACGGTAATATCCTTCCAATCTGAGAAAGCTTCTAACCTATGCAACATTTTTAGGAGGTTTCCACTCCATGATAGCTTGAATTTTTTGAGGATCAACCCGAATTCCTTCAGCCGATACTATATGTCCAAGAAATGTCACCTTAGAAAGCCAAAACTCACATTTAGATAGTTTGGCATATAACTTATTCTCCCTCAAGACCTGAAGAACTATTCTGAGATGAACATCATGATCCTCCTTGGTTTTAGAATAAACCAGGATATCATCTATGAATACCACTACAAACTGGTCTAGGTATGGCTGAAAATTTCGGTTCATCAAATCCATAAATGCTACTGGGGCATTAGTCAATCCAAACGGCATTACCACAAATTCATAATTACCGTATCGGGTCCTGAAAGCCATCTTTGGAATATCCCGCTCTTTAATCTTCAATTGATGATTACCCGATCGAAGATCAATTTTAGAAAACATCGTTGTCCTCTTTAATTGATCAAAAAGATCATCAATTCTTGGCAATGGATATTTATTCTTTATCGTCACTTTATTAAGTTGACGATAATCAATACGCAATCTCATCGATCCATCTTTCTTCTTTACAAATAGTACGGGTGCTCCCCATGGTGATATACTTGGCCGTATAAAACCTCGATCATGTAATTCTTGTAGCTGTAACTTGAGCTCTCAGAGTTCAGCGGGTGCCATACAATACAGTGCCATCGATATGGGTGTTGTACCAGGTAATACATCGATTCCAAATTCTACCTCTCTATCTGGAAGTAATCTCGGTAATTCTTTTGGAAATACATGTGAGAATTCTCGCACCGTAGGTATATCTTCTATTTTCACTTCCTGCTTCAAGGTATCACTTTCAGGAGTTCAATAAGTTTCACAGCCATCCATCAACATTTCATTCGAACCAACAGCCGAAATAACATCACTACGATGATTTGGTTTCTCACCCACGAATAATATTCGTGATCCATCTAGTGCCTTTAAAGTTAATCTTTTTAATCGGCACTCCACCACAGCATCATACGCAAATAACCAATCCATCCCCAATATTATTTCAAATTCACAAAACGGTAATTCCATAAGGTCAGCAGGGAGATTCATGTTCTGAATTTTAATAAACACAAACGGAAAATTCTTTTGACCTTAGCACTCTGGCCTAACGGATTGGTTGCTACCACCTCACTCGTAATTAGTTCTACTCGAATGTTTCTTTCTAGTATGATTCTAGAACTAATATACGAATGAGTGGAACCAGGATCAGTTAGTGAAAAAATAGGTCTATCAACGAGTTCAAGCGTACCTGATATCACATCAGGATCATCTTTATCCTCTGTGGTCTTGGTATTATATACACGAGCAGGAGCTTTGCCTTTCAGGTTGGATGCAACTTCTAATGCATCTTGATGAAAATTCCAGCCTCGGTTTCCTTTATTTTTCTAAGAAGCAGCCATATATTGCTTTTCTTGTAATTCTGGACATTCACGTTTGGATTGGATCCGAAATTCACCACCTTTAGCTCTACTCGTTCGATTGTGGGCTTGTTTGGATTTACTAGCAGAAGAATTCTTCTTTACGGACGACATTGATCCAATTGATCCTTGCTGCTGAAATCCTTTACCACGTTTAGACCAGGGTAAACTGGGACCTCCAGGTCGCTTGGTTGACTGTGGTTTCTTATCTGAAGCTTTTTCTTGCTCTACTCGTTCCAGCCCTTTGGCTCAGTTTACCACTTATTGAAATACAGACAAATCAAGAGCAATGAAGAATTTCTTATACTTCGGATCTAGACCTCCCACAAATCTAGTAACTCTATGCTTCTCAGTCGGAAAAAATTCTGTAGAAAACCGGCTAAGCTTATTAAACTCACATTCATACTCATATACTGATGTGCCTGCTTGCTTCAAATTCAAAAATTGATTCGTCATATCCTCGATGAAAACATCACCAACGTACTTGTTTCGAAACTCTTGGAAAAAGAATTCCCAAGTAACTCGTTCATGAGGAATCTGAGCAGTAATGGTGGTCCACCAAATTCGAGCAGGTCCCATCAAAAGTGATGATACACCTTCAAGTTTTCCTTGATCATCACACCGGATAGTATCTAGCATGATTCTAATAACATTTAACAAGAAGTCCACAGACATCGGGTCAACATCAGAATCACCTTGAAATTCTGATGCCTTCAGCTTTCTCAACTTCCTTGGTATAGATACCAGTTTTTGTCTATTTAAAATATCATTTAATGCCTGTAGGAACAGTCCACGATCCTGAACCGGCATGTCTTGTTGTCCTTGTGCAGTTGCCTGACCTTGATATTGCTCCTGAGGTACATTCTGATTTACCTCGTTACTCCCACTCTGCACAGGGACCTCGTGTTCAAACGCATGTCTAGAACCCTGATGGTCCGACGTCTGAACAGAACACATTTTCAACAAATATCTTAATATAGAGTAGCATTACTAATTATAGAGCATCAGAGTATTCTGCACATAATCATCAGTAATTATGACATCCTAGTGGCATGTATACAATTCTCACTCATTTTTAAACTCAATTTCTATCTAGAATCAACTAAATATGAAGCTCTGATACCAGCTAATGTAACATCCCTTTCCCGTATTTATCACCAAATATGAGTCTGTGATGTTATTAACCAAATTTAAATCCTATTATTTCTTTTCCTTAAGAAAACAGGCAGCATGCACTACTTTACATGAAAATTTATAAAAATTTTTATAGACATTGAAAGTTCATTCCGAAATTTTATAATTAAATTAGATTCATTAAGATTTACAACCATACAAATTATTAACCTAAACTCATTACATAAAATTCAAATAAATCTTTGAATTCACTCCACAGCCCCCAAAATACTGAAATTCTGCTGTCGTATTTTCTGACCTTCTATCGAATAAAAATTCATACCTTTTACATACAACTCGAAATTAATCACCGTTAATTTTTTAAGAAACTAGACAAAATGTATAGTTCATACATATAATATTCACCTTATAAGTCAAATTGTGGAATTTATGCTGATTTTTCAAACTCACTGCTTTTGCATACACATCTGGACAAATTTTAAATCTTTCTACCTTAAGACCCACATTTAATAAAAACTTATTCCATTATCATTTATAGACATAATAGGACTTACTAGGTTCATCATTCATATTATAACAATTATTAACCAACCATATTTGGTAATAAGTTATTACAACCCCATTGATTATACATGCCATCTAGTACATTTTTTAAAGAAAAGGATGGATGTCATTACATTACTATGTGTACGGAGATATGCCTCCCAAAATATGAAAGTGATGCTCGGTTACTCTTCCCTCGAAGCTCCTTTAAAACCTACGCATGAAATTCATCATACGCTCAGCATATACTTATTGAGGCAACAACATTTAATTCAAATACAAATGAACATGGATAATATAATTAAAATAACAATTCATATGATCACTTCCATTTTATGCTTGCTATCATATATGATATGATACGTATAATAACAACATATTACATGGTAATAACTTTGATTCTTACCAATACCATTGCCATATTTATCCTCGAGCTTCCAAGCTTTTTATCCTTTTTTTTCAATTCATTTAGCCCAAGTATCGATTTAAGGAAATATATGTACACGAGTCATCCCCCTATACTTGCATGAGTATAGTGTATTATACGCACCGTAGTGCTTAGCACCCTAAGTGCTTCCGTATACCCAAACCTTGTATGATTATACCCTCATTGAGTATTAATAAAATTACACCGTAATGCTTAGCACCCTAAGTGCTTCCGTATACCCAAACCTTGCATGAGTATACCCTCAATGAGTATTTATGAATATTGCACCAAAGTGCTTAGAATATTTTTACAACTGTTTTATGACTCTATGGATATCCAACTATACTTTTAATTTCCTATGTCATACATTGTGCTTTATATCAATCATAATATCATACATGGCAACATATATACATATTGAATATTTCATATCCAAAATAACATTCCAAGAATAATTAGTGATCCATGCATGTGTTTCAACCTTTGACATATTTCTAATATGTCAAATATATGATAAATGACATAAAGGTCATGCTATACATGCATTGCACTCACATTGGCACTTTCAAAAGTAAACTTTATACTAGCCTCACTAAGCTTGGTTGTACATTTTATCTTTTTTCTTCACTCGTTTTATCTCGAACTTGCTTGTTATCTGTTTGTACATTAAATACATGACACAAGCAACCTTAAGTACATGTCCAAACTTTACTAATACATGTACATGCCAATATGGAAAATTTAATATTTTCAACCAAGTACTTATTTGCAACCACAATGTTTCCTATACTTTAATCTCATGTCAAATTGCACATTACAACCAACAATTTGATAATTTCCCTTTAAACTCTAAATTCTCTCTTTTAGGGTTTATAAACTAAGATTTAGAAACTTCCACATTTCATCTCCATTTTCAAAAAATTTAATACCAAAATGATCCTTGTATTATAGCAAACAACATAACCATGCTTCTTGAACATTTTCCAATTTCTCACTTATTTCACCCAATTTACACAATTCACAAATTGGTCCTAAAATGATGTTTTCTTCATTCCAGCAACATAATTCAACTTAGAAAACATCATTCTAATCAAATCCATCATCAAAATAATTTTTAGAAAGTTTCCCCTAATATTCTACATTTTGCCGAATTGGAGAAATTGAGATTTTCCAAGGGATTTTCATCATTTCAAGCATAAAAACAACACTACAACACCATTTCCAACTAGATTGAACCTTAAAATATGAAAACCTAACATGTTCTTCAACCACCCTAATCATCAATCTCAACTTAGAGACATGGAAACTAAGCAAAACTTATACCAAAAGATAGAGAATTCAATGGAGATCAAATATTTGTTTCATGACTCAACTCAAAAACCAACTAAATCAAGCCAAAAATTGAATTGAAAATTTTCTTACCTAGCTTGAAGGAAACCCACGGCAGACATCGAGAAATTAAGAAAATTCTACAACTTTTTCTTTCTTTAATTCTATGCCAAATGGTTTATAATCCTTATTTTTAATAAAAAAATCCTTCATAGTAAAATGATCATTCTACCCTTGGGTTATGACCAATTACAATTCAACACCTACACTTTATCCTCTTCCATAATTAATTTTTATTAAAAAGTATAGGTGAAATGACTAAAATGCCATTATTGAAATAATTTATTTTCAAAAATGCCATTCCATCACCTATACCAAATACTGAATAGAATCGAGTCTAAACCAAATGAAAAATGATTCAAAACTTCAATGCTATCCTCATCGGGTCTTATAAGACTTCCTTCAATTTTTAAAGAAATTCTGAGCTAATACGATTACCCGAATTACACATAAACTTTAACCGTAATTTCCCAATAATAGAAACATCATATCAAACCATAGTTTTTATATTCGACCACACCCTTAGATGATTTATTTATTCATGGAATATAAATAATTATTAGGAAAATTACCATGTTGGTCCTTAAATTTTTCTCAACTTTTTTACTTTTGTCACCAAACCTTAAAACTTTACATTTTAGTCACTAATCAAATAATGGAATATTACAATTCTCTCCCCCTAAAAAAATTTGTCCTCGAATTTTTAGAATGTACCTGGATTAAACAAATGCGAGTACTGTTCTTTCATTCGCTCTTCAGTTTCCTAAGTGGCTTCTTCCACTTTATGATTCTTCGAGAGCACTTTAACCAATGGAATTGATTTGTTTCTCAATTTCTTCACCCCATGAGCTAAAATCTTTACTGGTTCTTCTTCAAATGTCAAATCATGTTGCATCTAAACTTCTACAGGTGAAATGACATGCGAAAGATCCGACCTATATTTGTGAAGCATCGATATATGAAAAACATCATGAATCTTGCTCATTTATGGTGGTAAAGCCAATTGATAAGCCACTGGTCCAACTCTTTTCAAGATTTCTTATAGACCAATGAATTCGGGGCTAAGCTTCCATTTTCTTCCAAATCGCATTATTTTCTTCCATGGTGAAACTTTTAAGAATACTTTGTCTCCCACTTGGTATTCGATATCTTTTCTTTTAAAATCTGAATAAGGTTTTTGTCTATCGAAAGCTGCCATTAGATTATCTCGAATTATCTTCACTTTTTCTTCTACCTCTTGAATCAAATCAGGCACAACAATCTTGCGATCTTCCAACTCAAACCAATTTAACGGTGTCTGACATTTTCTTCCATATAAAGCTTCATAAGGTGCCATTTTAATACTTAACTGGTAACTATTGTTATACGCAAATTCAGCCAATGGTAAGTATTTTTCCTACGAGATTGCAAACTCAATGACACATGCTCTAAGCATATCTTCCAAAATCTGAATTGTCCTCTTTGATTGTCCATCAATTTGTGGGTGGAAGGCAGTACTAAAATGCAATCGAGTACCCAATGCTTCCTGCAGTGCTTTCCAGAATCTAGAAGTAAACCTGGGATCTCTGTCAGACACAATAGAAATAGGAACTCCATGTAATCTAACAATCTCCTGAATATACAACTCTGCATATTTACTCAAAGAGAAATTTGTTCTGACTGGTAGGAAATGTGTTGATTTGGTTAATCGATCCACAATCACCCAGATGAGTCTTTCTTGCTCGGCGTCATTGGTAATCTAGTTACAAAATCCATAGTCACTTTTTCCATTTCCATTCTGGAATAGCAATTGGTTGAAGTAACCCTGATGGCCTTGCTGACAAGTTAAGCATTTAGATACGAATTTCGTTATAGCTCTTTTCATTCCTAGCCACCGAAAATGGCTCTTCAAATCCTGATACATTTTATTTTCTCCCTGGTGCATCGTTAAAGGACTATAATGTGCTTCTGTAAGAATTTCCTTTTTCAATTCCTCATCTTCAGCAATATAAGCATGTCCTTTATAATATAAACATCCATCAGACTTCACATCGAAGTCTGAAGATTTTCCCTTTTCAAATTCCTTTTTTCTTTCTAAACAACTTTCATATTTTTACTGTGATTCTTTCATTTTGTCTATCAAGGTAGACCTGATGTTCAGCTCAGCAAGTCAAGCACCATCATCCAATATTGATAATTGAGCATTTGATATCCATAGAGCTGAGAGCATCTTTCGGCTAAGTGCGTCTGCTACCACATTAGCCTTTCCTGGGTGATAATCAATAATTGCATCATAATCCTTAATTAGCTCAACCCATCGCCTTTGTCTTAAATTCAGCTCCTTCTGTGTTAAAAGATATTTTAGGCTTTTATGGTCTGTATATATATAACATTTTTCACCATATAAGTAGTGGCGCCAAATTTTTAGAGCAAAAACAACCGCATCTAACTCCAGATCATGAGTAGGATAATTCCTCTCATGAGTTTTAAGCTGTCTAGAAGCATAAGCCACCACTTTCCCGTCTTGCATAAGTACACAGTCCAAACCATTATGTGATGCATCACTATACACCACAAAATCCTTACCCGATTCAAGTTGAACTAACAACAGAGCTTCTGTCAAGATTTTCTTCAATCTTCAAAAGCTTTCTTGACATTCTTTAGTCCATATAAAAGATACATTCTTCCTGAGAAGTTTGGTAATAGGTGCAGCAATCATCAAGAAATCTTTCACGAACCGACGGTAATATCCTGCCAATCCGAGAAAACTTCTAACCTCTGCATCATTTTTAGAAGTTTTCCGCTCCATGATAGCATGAATTTTCTGAGGATCAACCCGAATTCCTTCAGTGGATACTATATGTCCAAGAAATGTCACCTCAGAAAGCCAAAACTCACATTTAGATAGTTTGGAATATAACTTATTCTCCCTCAAGATCTGAAGAACTATTCTGAGATGAACATCATGATCCTTGGTTTTAGAATAAACCAGGATATCATCTATGAATACCACTTCAAACTGGTCTAGGTATGGCTAAAAATTCAGTTCATAAAATCCACAAATGCCGCTGAGGCATTAGTCAATCCAAACGGCATTACCACGAATTCATAATGACCGTATCGAGTCCTGAAAGCCGTCTTTGGAATATCTTGCTCTTTAATCTTCAATTGATGATAACCCGATCGAAGATCAATTTTAGAAAACACTGCTACCCCCTTTAATTAATCAAAAAGATCATCAATTCTTGGCAATGGATATTTATTCTTTATTTTCACTTTATTAAGTTGACGATAATCAATACACAAACTCATCGGTCCATCTTTCTTCTTTACAAATAATACAGGTGCTCCTCATGGTGATATACTTGGCCGTACAAAACCTCGATCCTGTAATTCTTACAACTATGACTTGAGCTCTCGGAGTTTAGCAGGTGCCATATGATACGGTGCCATTGATAAGGGTGTTGTACCAGGTAATACATCGATTTCAAATTCTACCTCTCTATTTGGAGGTAATCCTGGAAATTTTTTTGGAAATACATCTAAGAATTCCCGCACCGTAGGTATATCTTCTATTTTCACTTTCTGCTTCAAGGTATCACTTTTAGGAGATGAATAAGTTTCACAGCCATCCATCAACATTTCATTCGCAACAACAGCCGAAATAACACCACTACGATGATTCGGCTTCTTACCCACGAATAATATTCGTGATCCATCTGGTGCCTTTAAAGGTAATCTTTTTAATCGGCACTCCACCACAACATCATACGCAAATAACCAATCCATCCCCAATATTATTTCAAATTCACAAAACGATAATTCCATAAGGTCAGCAGGGAGATTCATGTTCTGAATTTTAATAGGACACCAACGACAAATTCTTTTGACCTTAGCACTCTAGCCTAACGGATTGGTTGCTACCACCCCACTCGTAATTAGTTCTACTCGAATGCTTCTTTCTAGTATGATTCTAGAACTAATATATGAATGAGTGGAACCAGGATCAGTTAGTGCAAAAATAGGTCTATCAAAGAGTTCAAACGTACCTGATATCACATCAGGATCATCTTTACCCTCTGTGGTCTTGATATTATATACACGAGTAAGAGCTTTTCCTTTCAAGTTGGATGCAACTTCTGATTCACCTTGATGAAAATTCAAGCCCCGATTTCGTTTATTTTTCTAGAAGTAGCCACAAATTGCTTTTATTGTAATTCTAGACATTCACATTTGAAGTTACACGGCTTCCCACATTGATAATATACTGTCTCCGGTGCATACAAACACCGACCAGAATGTCTTTTTCCACAAGTCTTGCATTCATATTGGATCTGAAATTCACCACCTTTAGCTCAACTCATTCGATTGTGGGCTTGTTTGGATTTACCAGCAGAAGAATTCTTCTCTACGGAGGACTTTGATCCGCTGATCCTTGCTGCTGAAATCCTTTACCACGTTTAGACCAGGGTAAAACACTAGGACCTCCAGGTCGCTTGGTTGACTGTGCTTTCTTATCTGAAGCTTCTTCCTGCTCTACTCGTTCCAGCCCTTTGGCTCGGTTGACCACTTCTTGAAATACAGACAAATCAAGAGCAACGGAGAATTTCTTATACTTCGGATCTAGACCTCCCACAAATCTAGTAACTCCGTGCTTCTCAGTCGGAAGAAATTCTGTAGCAAACCGGCTAAGATTATTAAACTCACATTCATACTCATATACTGATGTGTCTTCTTGCTCCAAATTCATAAATAGATTCCTCATATCCTCTATGAAAACATCCCCAACGTATTTGTTCCTGAACTCTTGTAAAAAGAATTCCCAAGTAACTCGTTCCCGAGGAATCTGAGCAGTAATGGTGGTCCACCAAATTCGAGCAGGTCCCATCAAAAGTGATGTTACACCTTCAAGTTTTCCTTGATCATCACACCAGATAGTATCCAGCATGATTTTAATATCATTTAACCAGAAGTCCGCAGACATCGGGTCAACATCAGAATCACATTGAAATTCTGATGCCTTTAGCTTTCTCAACTCCCTTGGTACAGATACCAATTTTTGTCTATTTAAAATATCATTTAACACCTGCAGGAACAGTCCACGATCCTGAACCGGCATGTCTTGCTATCCTTGTGCAGTTGCCTGACCTTGATATTGATCCTGAGGTAAATTCTGATTTACCTCGTTACTTCCACTCTGCATAGGGACCTCCTGTTCAAACGCTTTTCTAGAACCCTGATGGTCCGACATCTGAACAGAACACATTTTCAACAAATATCTTAATATATAGTAGCATTACTAATTATAGAGCATCAGAGTATTCTGCACATAATCATCAGTAATTATGACATCCTAGTGGCATGTATACAATTCCCACTAATTTTTAAACTCAATTTCTATCCAGAATGAAGCTCTGATACTAGCTAATGTAACATCCCTTTCTCGTATTTATCACCAAATACGATTCAGTGATGTTATTAACCAAATTTAAACCCTATTATTTTTTCCTTAAGAAAACAGGCAGCCTACACTACTTTACTTAAAAATTTATAAATTTTTTATAGACATCGAAAGTTCATTCCGAACTTTTATAATTAAATTAGGTTCATTAAGCTTTCCAACCATGTAAATTATTAACCTAAACTCATTACATAAAAATTCAAATAAATCTTTGAATTCACGTCACAACCCTAAAAATACTGAAATTCTGCTGCCCTGTTTTCTGACCTTCCTTCGAATAAAAAATCATAACTTTTTACATACAACTCGAAATTAATCACCGTTAATTTTGTAATAAACTAGATAAAATTTCTAGTTCATACATATAAGATTCACCTTCTAAGTCAAATTGTGTAATTTATTCTGATTTTTCAAACTCAATGCTTTTGCATACACATCTGGACAGATTTTAAATCTTTCTACCTTAAGACCCACATTTAATAAAAAAACTTAGTCCATTATCATTTATAGACATAATAGGACTTACTAGGTTCATCATCCATATTATAACAACTATTAACCAACCATATTTGGTAATAAGTTATTACAACCCCATTGATTATACATGCCATCTAGTACATTTCTAAAAGAAAAGGATGGATGTCATTACATTACTATGAGTATGGAGATATACCTTCCAAAATATGAAAGTGATGCTTGGCTACTCTTCCCTCGAAGCTCCTTTAAAACCTACGCATGAAATTCATCATACGCTAAGCATATACTTAGTGAGGCAACACCATTTAATTCAAATAGAAATGAACATGGATAATAATATAATTAAAATAACAATGCATATGATCACTTCCATTTTATGCTTGCTAGAATATATGATATGATATGTATAATAACAACATATTACATGGTAATAACTTTGATTCTTACCAATGCCATTGCCTTATTTATCCTCGAGCTTTCAATCTTTTTATCCTATTTTTTTTTCAATTCATTTAGCCCAAGTATTGATTTAAGGAAATCTATGTACACGAGTCATCCCTCTATACTTACTTGAGTATAGTGTATTATATGCACCGTAGTGCTTAACACCCTAAGTTCTTTTGTATACCCAAACCCTGTACGAGTATACCCTCATTCAGTATTAATAAAATTACACCATAGTGCTTAGCACCCTAAGTGCTTCCGTATACCCAAACCTTGCATGAGTATATCCTCAATGAGTATTTATGAATATTGCACCGAAGTTCTTAGAATATTTATACAGCTATTTATGACTCTATGGATATCCAACTATACTTTTAATTTCCTATCTCATACAATGGGCTTTATATCAATCATAATATCATACATGGCAACATATATACATTTTGAATATTTAATATTTTCAACCAAGTACTTCTTTGCAACCACAATGTTTCCTATACTTTAATCTCATATCAAATTGCACATTACAACCAATAATTTGATAATTTCCCTTGAAACCTTAAATTCTCTCTCTTAGGGTTTATAAACTAAAATTTGGAAACTTTTACATTTCATCTCCTTTTCAAAAATTTTAATACCAAAATGATCCTTGTATCATAGCAAACAACATAACCATGCTTCTTGAACATTATCCAATTTCTCACTTATTTCACCCAATTTACACAATTCACAAATTTGTCCTAAAATGATGTTTTCTTCATTCCATCAACATAATTCAACTTAGAAAACATCATTCTAATCAAATCCATCGTCAAAATAATTTTTACAAAATTTCCCCTAATATTCTTCATTTTGCCGAACTGGTCCCTATAGATTTTCCAAGGGATTTTCATCATTTCAAGCATAAAAACAACACTAAAACACCATTTCCAACTTGATTGAACCTTAAAATATGAAAACCTAACATGTTCTTCAACCACCCTAATCATCAATGTCAACTTAGAGACATGGAAACTAAGCAAAACTTATACCAAAAGATAGAGAATTCAATGGAGATCAAATCTTTGTTTCACGACTCAACTCAAAAACCAACTAAATCAAGCCAAAAATTGAATTGAAAATTTTCTTACCTAGCTTGAAGGAAACCCACAGCAGACATGGAGAAATTGAGAAAATTCTACAACTTTTTCTTTCTTTAATTCTATGCCAAATAGCTTATAATACTTATTTTTAATAAAAAAATCCTTCATAGTAAAATGATCATTCTACCCTAGCGTTATGACCAATTACAATTCAACACCTACACTTTATCCTCTTCTATAATTAATTTTAATTAAAAAGTATAGGTGAAATGACTAAAATGCCATTATTGAAATAATTTATTTTCAAAAATGTCATTCCATCACCTATACCAAATACTGAATAGAATCGAGTCTAAACTGATTAAAAATGATTAAAAACTTCAATGCTATGCTCCTCGGGCCTTCCTAAGACTTCATTCAATTTTTCAAGAAATTTCGAGCTCATACGATTACCCGAATTACACTTAAACTTTAACCATAATTTCCCAATAATAGAAACATCAGATCAAACCATAGTCTTTATATTCGACCACACCCTTAGACGATCTATTTATTTATGGAATAAAAATAATTATTGAGAAAATTACCATGTTGGTCCTTAAAGTTTTCTCAACTTTTTTACTTTCATCACCAAACTTTAAAACTTTACGTTTTAGTCACTAATCAAATAATGGGATATTACAATTCTCTCATGCTAAAAAAATTCATCCTCGAATTTTTAGAATGTACCTGGATTAAACAAATGCGGGTACTATTCTTTCATTCGCTCTTCAGTTTCCCAAGTGGCTTCTTCCACTTTATGATTCTTCTAGAGCACTTTTACCAATGGAATCGAATTGTTTCTCAATTTCTTCACCCGATGAGCTAAAATCTTTAATGGTTCTTCTTCAAATATCAAATCAGGTTGCATCTCAACTTCTACAGGTGAAATGACATGCGAAGGATCCAACCTATATTTGCGAAGCATCGATATATGAAAAACATCATGAATCTTGCTCATTTCTGGTGGTAAAGCCAATTGATAAGCCACCAGTTCAACTCTTTTCAAGATTTCATACGGACCAATGAATCTGGGACCAAGCTTCCATTTTCTTCCAAATCTCATTATTTTCTTCCATGGTGAAACTTTTAAGAATACTTTGTCTCCCACTTAGTATTCGATATCTTTTCTTTTTGAATCTGAATAAGCTTTTTGTCTATCGGAAGCTGCCCTTAGATTATCTCGAATTATCTTCACTTTTTCTTCTACCTCTTGAATCAAATCAAGCCCAACAATCTTGTGATCTTCCAAATCAAACCAATTTAATGGCGTCTGACATTTTCTTCCATATGAAGCTTCATAAGGTTCCATTTTAATACTTGACTGGTAACTGTTGTTATACGCAAATTTAGCCAATGGTAAGTACTTTTCCCACGAGCCTGCAAACTCAATGACACATGCTCTAAGCATATCTTCCAAAATCTAAATTGTCCTCTCTGATTGTTCATCAGTTTGCGGGTACTAAAATGTAATCGAGTACCCAATGCTTCTTGTAGTGCTTTCCATAATCTAGAAGTAAACTTGGGATCTCTGTCAGACACAATAGAAATAGGAACTCTATGTAATCTAACAATCTCCTGAATATACAACACTGCATATTTACTAAAAGAGAAATTTTTCTGACTGGTAGGAAATATGCTGATTTGGTTAATCAATCCACAATCACCCAGATTGATTCTTTCCTACTCGGCGTCATTGGTAATCCGGTTACAAAATCCATAGTCCCTTTTTCCATTTCCATTCTAGAATAGCAATTGGTTAAAGTAGCCCTGATGGCCCTTGATGTTCTGCTTTAACTTGCTGACAAGTTAAGCATTTAGATACAAATTTCGTTATAGCTCTTTTCATTCCTGGCCACCAAAAATGGCTCTTCAAATCCTGATACATTTTATTTCCTCCTTGGTGCATCGTTAAAGGACTATAATGTGCTTCTATAAGAATTTCCTTTTTCAATTCCTCATCTTCAGGAATATAAGCATGTCCTTTATAATATAAACACCCCAGCTGCATTTATGGACATGATGAATAGAGTGTTCCATGAGTATCTTGATCAGTTAATGGTGGTGTTCATGATGATATTCTCGTGTACTCCCAGACCGAGGATGAGCATGTTCGGCATTTACGGATAGTGTTGCAAGTGTTAAAGGATAATCAGTTGTACGCTAAGTTGAGAAAGTGCGAGTTTTGGATAAGGGAAGTGACATTCCTTGGTCATGTGGTTTCCACGGAGGGTATTTGCGTTGATCCGCAGAAGATTGAGGCTATTCTCAATTGGAAGCCACCTAAGTCTGTGGCGGAGGTGTGTAGTTTTCTTGGGTTGGCTGGTCATTATCGTCGTTTTGTTGAGGGGTTTTCGAGTATTGCAGCACTGTTGGCCAAGTTGTTACAAAATAATGTTCCTTATGTGTGGACGGAGAAGCAGCAACACAGTTTTGAGAAGTTGAAGGAAGTTTTGACATATGCTCTGTGCTAATTCAGCCTGAATCTGGGAGGGAGTTTGTGGTTTATAGTGATGCGTCGTATGTTGGCTTGGGTTGTGTGCTGATGCAGGATGGGAAGTCGTGGCCTTTGCATCAAGGAAATTGAAAGTTCATGAGCGCAATTATCCAACTCATGATTTGAAGCTTGCGGCTGTGGTTTTCACTTCAAAAATTTGGCGACATTACCTCTATGGTGAGAAGTGTGTGATCTTTATAGAGCACAAGAGCTTGAAGTATTTGATGTCCCAAAAAGATTTGAATCTTAGGCAGCGTAAGTGGTTAGAGTTGCTTAAGGATTACGACTTGACCATTGAGTATCATCCTGGTAAAGCCAATGTAGTGGCGGATGCATTAAGTCGTAAGGTTGCGGTTGAGTTTGAGCTTTGTTTGCAAGGTTGAGTGTGACGTGGGAGGGTGGTTTGCTGGCTGAATTGCAAGTTACTCCTACGTTATCACAGTTGATTAAATCTAAGCAACCGTACGATGATTCGTTGGTTGAGCATGTTAAGAATATAGCAAAGGGTAATCCGACAGATTTTTATTTTGATGATGATGGAGTTTTGTGTTTCAAGGGTCGAATAGTGGTGCTGGATTATCCGGAGTTGAGGCACACTATCTTGACGGAGGCACACTTTAGTCCTTTTGCTATGCATCCGGGTAGTGTTAAGATGTATCATGATTTGAATGATACATACTATTGGTTGGGTTGAAAAAGTATGTGGCTGAGTTTGTTTCCAAGTGCATGGTATGTCAGCAAGTTAAGGCTGAACATCAATTTCCATCCAGGTTGTTGCAACCGTTGAAAATTCTAGAGTGGAAATGGGAGAGAATCACCATGGACTTTGTAATAGGTTTGCCGTCGACACTGGCTAAAAAGGATTTCATTTGGGTGATTGTTGTCTGATTCACAAAGTGTGCACATTTCCAGTCAGTGCATATAATGTACACATTGGACAAGTTGGTAGATTTATATATAATGGAGATTGTGCGCTTGCATGGTGTACCTAAATCCATCATTTTAGATACGGATCCAAGGTTTACGACAAGGTTTTGGAGGAGTTTGCACTAGGCCTTAGGTTCGAGGTTGAGTTTTAGCACTACATATCATCCTCAGTCGGATAGGCAGTCTGAGATGGTTATCCAGGTTTTGGAGGATATGCTAAGATGCTATATTATCAAATTTCAAGGAACCTAGGAGAAGCATTTTCCTTTAGTTGAGTTTGCTTACAACAACAGTTATCAGGCGAGTATATAGATGGCACCTTATGAGGCATTATATGGCTGGAGATGTCGTATGCCTTTGTGTTGGGTTGAGGTGGGGGAAAAGCATGTTACCCTACCGGATGTGTTAAAAGACACAGATGAGAAGGTTAAGCTTGTATGAGACCAGTTGAAAGCGGCTGCGGATTGGCAGAAATCTTACGCGGATTTGAAGCGTAAGGAGGTTGAGTATGCGGTGGGCAATCGCGTATTCTTGAAAGTGTCACCATGGAAAAAAGGTGATGAGATTCAGACGTAAGGGAAAGCTTAGTCCGAGGTTCATTGGACCATACGAGGTTATTGATCGTGTAGGTCTTGTGGCATACCGATTGAGGTTGCCTCCCGAGTTGGAGAAAATTCATAATGTGTTCCATGTATCGATGTTGAGGAGATATCGATTAGATCCATCACATGTTATGCCGGTGGAGGATGTGGAGTTGAGGCTGGATCTATCCTTTGATGAGGAACCCATAGAGATCCTCGATACCAGCAAGAAAGTTCTACGTTGTAAGACGATAGAGCTCGTGAAAGTCTTGTGGCGACACCGAGGTGTTGAGGAAACTACTTGGGAAGGCAAGCCGGATATGAGGAGCAATTTTCGCATATGTTTCCTCCAGGTAATTTCGGCGATGAAATTTCTTAAGTGGGGGAGAGTTATAACACCCCGATTTTGGGCTTAGCAGTTTTGAGGCTTATTAGACGGTCCGGTGGACAGGGTTAGAGATTCGAGTCGGATTCGGGACCGTATATTTTTCGGTAAGATAAAAATATGGAAAAATAGTTAAAAATCATCTTTTAATATATATTGTTTTTTGGTGGAATCAATTTTAGGAAAAAGGAATTTGGAAATATGACATTTTGGGTTAGTGACCAAAATGCGATTTTTGAAAACTGTTTTAAAGTGACTAAAATCAAAAGGGTCAAATCCTTAGAATCCTAAAGGAGCTAATATACCAAGTGTTTGCTGGTGGTTTATCTCTTCAATTAAAACATTTTAAACATGTGTTTTAAAAGGGTGTTAATAAGGATTAAATATCTAAAGTTAGTTATTAGCTTTTAAAAGAAATTCACGTAACTTTTTCCTAAACCTTTTCTCTCAACCTCTTTTCTTCCAAACACTCAGAATTTTATCAAAATCTAGAGGTAAGAAACTTTTTTCACTCAGATTATTGATTTTAATTTGATTCTTTAACTTTGTTTTGCAAAATCTCATTGAAATCTTATATTTTCTTAGCTTTAACAAGCCAATTGAGGGAGAAATCACATAACAGGGGTAAGGTCCGTGATCTCCCCTGTTAAATGGTTCTTTATTGATATTCCTAAGTATTTGATCCTTGATTTATAAGTTGTAATGTGATTTTAATGTTTTATCCATGTTTAAGTGAGTTATTTTGGAAATATTGATGAAACAAGCTGATTTTCGAAGTGGATCTGATTTCCAATATTTGAGATTGATTTAATATATGTTTTGATGTTGATAAGTTTTTTTTATCAATAGAACCCTGAAAATATTGAATCTCTAATTATTTAGGTTGCTAGTTTTGAGTTATTGTGGTGATAATCGAGTTTAATCTTTGCTGGAGATAAAAAGATATTAGGAAAGGGTTTTTGGATGTTATTAGATGTTTTTTGATGGCTTGAATTGTTGTTTTATGAGTGGGTTAAGTTTCAGAAATGTTTGATGTTGATTTCGGTATGTGTCGGATGGTTTTCCAGTGGGCAACTTGGGAGTTGAGGGAGATTGCAGTTAGGAAATGGTTTGAATGGATTTTAATGCATGTTTCCTCTGGTTTTATGTGTTGAAAATAGGGGATAGTCAAGGTGACGAAGCTTGACGTTGTTTGGTGGCTTGTCGGGAGCTTGATTCGCGTTGACAAGGAAGGCGAGGCGTATCAGTGAGCGGAAACTGGTTTTAAATGCTTTACAAAGGTTTGTAAAGGTTGTTGGGAGTTTAGGGTAAGTGTGAGACACTTACCTAAGCTCGGAAGTAAGTTTCCCTTATTTTGCTCTTGAATATCGGATTAGATATGAGCATGTTGTTTGCATGTTTTGATGATAAACATGGTATGATTTACTTACTGGTAATGCACGATTTTGAGTACATATGCAGGGGTTTGAAAGTAGATTAAATGCTATTGAGAATTGGGTTTCATTCTGGTTGGGAATGGTATTATTGCATTGGCAATGAGATTGACATATGTGGTGTTATATGAAATGCATTGTAAATCAGTAAGTAAATGGTTTTGTAAATGATATATTGGTTATGTGACAAGGTGAGAAAATAATTGGATATAGTTGGCATGCCGTAGGATTAAAAGTGCACTATAAAATATGAACAAAATCGATCATGACCATGGGTCCTTGAGGTATGGCGGTGTAACAAGGCCAGTTGGACTGTTGGGAACCTCATTTGGGGATTTGCGGTTTAACTAGGCAACCCAAATTGATGGTGTTCTTGCGGATTAACTAGTCAAGGGTGAGATCTCGCAGTTTAACTAGGCGAGGGTGTCAAATCTTATGGTTTAACTAGGAAAGGTTTGGGATATCATGCGGTTTAACTAGGCATGGTATGAGAGATCCGTGTATCCGATATGTGTATAGGATAGAGGTAGTCTATCCGGGTCACTATAAATGCCAATATATGAGAAAGTTCATGTGTTGAACCTTGTTTGTAATGTTTTGGAATTTAAGCATGGTTTGTTTAAAATGCTTTGGGAATTAAGCATGGATTGTATAAGATGTTAATTGTTTATTATTATGTTTTGATTCGGTTGGAATCATGGGAAAATGCTTAGGTTGTAAGCATGTTTTGGGAAAAGCAAGCATGTGGTTTTTAAATGGTTTTAGTGCATCATTGATTATGAGCATCCTCACTAAGCATGTGTGCTTACGCTCTCTTTTTCCTAATGATGCAGAGCATTAAAGTTCAGGGCCGCAAATGCAAGGTTTGCAAGGATCCAAGAGATAAACTACTTTTGAGTATGAACTCGGTTTATATTTTCGGTTAATAAGGCAATGTGTTCGCCAAGGATTTTGAGACTTGTAAATCCATTGTATTGTGGTTTCTTAGAATGATTCTATGATGGTTTTTGATGATGGTTATATGTTGTTTAGCTTTATGTTATTACTTACCCATGGTTGAGGTTGAATGGATGTGTAGGTATGCATCTAGAGTTTCCTTGTGGATTGCTATGTCGTGCTAGTTTGACCAAGTTTAGTATGCTATGTTAAGTGTGTTGGCACACTGCTTATGCTGAGAATGGCGTAATTGAGCATTTTGGTATGTTTGGCAAGGTGGTTTAGGAAGTATGCCTCTAGAGTGGTCATTTAGAAGCTTGATGTTGTTTTGCTTACCTAATCTTGGCATAAATGTTAGATTATGTATATTGAGGTGTTGATATGCATGTTTGAAAGTTGATAGGGACCTACTACATCTAGAATTATGTGAAAAACCAACTAATCTTGACATTACAGGCCCAAGCGTACCGATACGCGAGGGATTGCATCGGTACGACTAGGTAATTTTGGGCAAGGCGTTTCGGTACAGGCAGAGGTGTTTCGGTACAGATAGGCAAACAAGGCCAGAGTGTATTGATACGAGCAAGGGCATTTCGGTACCCCTAGTGGTGGCTGGAATTTTACTTTTTGGAGATGAGGTCGTGTAGCAAAATACCAAGGGAGCGTATCGGTACAATGTGAATTGATTTTAAATCGTATTTTAAACTCGAAGTAGTGTACCGGTACGGGCCTCATCGTATCGAAACGATGTGTTCACAACCGTATCGATGCGAGTCTCAGCGCATCGATACGGATGTCGTTAAATCTGTTAATGTCATGGAAGACCAGTTCTGTTTTCTTTCGTTTCAGTCCCTGAATCTTGTTTTGTCAATTATTTGAGCATGGATGATCGTCTGAAGTTGATATTTGACATATAAGCATGAAATGAACCTAATTAAAGGTTGGTAACTTAAAATTGGAAAAGTCCTTTTATATTACTGAATTTATGTTTTGGTCCCTAAATTGTGTTGTGGTCAATTGGATGTCGTTACGATGCCTGATTGAGATGAGTGCTCACCTATGAACGATATGGTCATGTAGGAAAACGTTAATGCATCTAGAGAAAGTAAAAGGAAAAAAAGATATGTTTTCAGTTTAATCTTCCTAGTTTACTTCAGAAAACCTAATGTAGCTTTCTCGAACCGGTCTTGCGACTAGGCCGGGTCGAGGGGGTTACATTATCCATGCTTTGGTTGAATCGATTTATGTTTGAATCTTATAAAATTGATGATAATGAATCTCATATGTTCAATTTTTTGTTCGAATTATGTTCTTCAATGTATATAATCATGGTTTATTTCCTTGTTTCGTATAGAGATATGTTTCAGACCTATATTAAAAGACTTGGTTTGGTTACTTCTAATTGGTGGTAACAAAAGTTAGTAATAAATAAGGTAAGGGACCTAAGGTGTCTCACTTCCGAATAACTTGTATTCAACCAAGTTGGTTTGCCATGCTATGAATCAAATCTATAGTTACCTTTGCGATCAATTGAAAATTTTAGTCCCTAAAAATGGTCTTAATCTTTGCTAGTATGCCTTGAATATTCACCTTAGTTGATTGTTTGTTTGTTTGTATTTGTTTTGAAACACATACTAATGCGTTTTACTCCTAAGCTGGGTTAGGGGTGTTACAATCGCTGTGACTGATTCTGTTACGGATTGGTACATGATGTTAAGATATACATGTCGGACACTGATTATATGGATTTTGACGTGTTGGTTACACGAGCGAAGGATATTAAGTAGAGTTTGGGTTTATCTCTTCATCCATGAGGTTTTGGCTCGGGGAAGAGAGTTGCAAATTTTGGTTCTAGTGGTGGTCAAACTAAGAGGCACCGTGATAGGAGGTTCCGTTCAGATGCGAGGCGTGGTGGAGATAGTGCTGGGCAAGGATCATATGGGCAGAGTACCCAGGCCAGAGTAGCGCATAATGTTTGTTGGGTTTGTGGATCACGAGATTATTTGAGGTGAGACTGTCCACGTTTGGCCAGAGAGGGACAGACTCATTTGACTGTGGCTGTGAATTCCTGTTGGAGTTGTGGGTCTGGGGATCATATGAGACGTGATTGTCCGTTGTTAGCTAGAGTTTTTCGAGCTCCTATACCTATTGTTGCACCACAAAGAGGTCGTGAGTGCAGTCGAGGTAATTTTTAGAGAAGGGAGAAAGGACAGAAGACTGTAGCGCATACAGTGGCAGTTTGACCCGAGGGTGGCGGACCAACGAGGATCTACGCACATCGCGAGGGGAAGAATGAAACGGATGTGATAGAAGATACTTTTACCTTGCATTCTATGTTATTACTTTCTCTGAAAGATTCTGGTTCTACGTATTCATATATTTTACATGAGCATGAGCATTTGCTTGGTATACTAGTAGAAATGTTAGATGTGGGTATGCAAGTAACAAGTTCTTTTAAAGAGACGGTTGTTATGAGAAGGTTGTATAAGAGATGTCCTTTGATGATTTAAGGTCGCATGTTTGCGGTTAATTTTATGGAGCTGTCGTTTCATGGTTTTGATGTGATCTTAGGGATGAATTGGTTGTCTGAGCATAGGGCTGTGGTTGATTTTAAAACCAAGCAAGTTTTTTTGAAACTTGCTAACGATTATGAAGTGGTGGTTGTGGGTAAAAATGTTAAGTTCTTGTCTAATGTGGTTTCAGCCTTAGAAGCGTAGAAGTTGTTAGAGTGTGGGTGTCAGGCATATCTAGCTTATGTTATGAACCCGAATATGGAAGAAGTGCAGACTAAAGATATTTGTACTGCTTGTGATTATCCGGATGTGTTTTTTGAGGAGTTGCCTGGATTGCCACCGAATAGAGAGGTAGAGTTTTGTATTGAGAAGTATACTGATACGGCTCCAGTGTCGATTGCACCATATCGCATGGCACCAAGGGAGTTGAAAGAGTTGAAGATGCAACTCTAGGAGTTGTTGGACCGTGGTTTCATCCGACCTAGTGTTCACTGTTGGGAGCACCGGTGTTGTTTGTGAAAAAGAAGGATGGCACTTTGAGGATGTACATTGACTATTGGCAACTGAACAAGTTGACGATTAAGAATAAGTATCCTTTTCTGCGAATTGATGACTTGTTTGATCAATTCTAGGGTGCTACAGTGTTTTCCAATAATAATTTGAGATCTGGATACTATCAGTTGGAGGTTAAGGATAAAGATGTGCCGAAGACTACTTTTCGTACAAGGTACGGGCATTATGAGTTCCTGGTGATGCCGTTTGGGTTGACGAATGCGCTTACAGCATTCATGAACATGACGAATCGGGTGTTTCATGAATTTTTGGATCAATTCGTAGTAGTGTTCATTGATGATATTCTTGTGTACTCTCGTACCGAAGAGGATCATGATCGACACTTGCGGATTGTGTTGCAAACCTTGTTGGATAACCAGCTTTATGCCAAGTTGGGCAAGTGTGAGTTTTGGATTAAAGAAGTGGTTTTTCTTGGCTATGTTGTTTCAATGGAAGGTATCCAGGTGGATCCACAAAAGGTTGAGTCGGTTGTGAATTGGAAGCAACCTAATTCAGTAATAAAAGTTCGTAGTTTCTTGGGGTTGGTAGGTTATTATCGTCGCTTTGTGGATAGGTTCTCAAGGGTTGCTGCTCCGTTGCAAAAGGATGTACGTTTTGATTGGATGAAACTAGATAGCAAGCTTTCGAGAGGTTGAAGGAATCTTTGAAACAAGCTCCAATCTTGATTCAACCTGAGTCAGGAAAAGAGTTTGTGGTTTATAGCGATGCATCCTATGTTGGTTTGGGGTGTATGTTGATGCAAGGTGGGAAAGTTGTAGCTTATGCATCGAGGCAATTGAAGGTACACGCGTGCAATTACCCTACGCATGATTTAAAGATTGCTGCGATAGTATTTGCGTTGAAGATCTGGAGACATTACCTTTATGGTGAGAAGTGTATTGTATACACATATCATAAGAGTTTGAAGTATTTGATGTCGCAAAAGGAGTTGAATCTTCGGCAACATAGGTGGTTGGAGTTGCTTAAGGATTATGATTTGATAATTGTGTATCATCCAGGCAAGGCGAATGTTGTGGCCGATGCTTTGAGTAGAAAATCCGTTGTGGAGTTGAGAGCAATGTTGCAAGGTTGAGTGTTGTAACCCCCTTGACCTGGTCTAGTCGCAAGACCGAATCGAGCGAGCTATATTGGGGTCTACCGAGACAAACCCAGAAGATTTACATAGGAAACAATCAATTTTTTATTTTATCTTTTCTAAATGCATAATTAAGTCCTAAGTTGATCATGCTGAAATCGGCGAAGATTACAACTCAATATGGCATCGAATTGGCATCTAATTGCACGAATTAACATTTTAGGGGCCAAATTGTAAATTTAGATAATTAAGAGGACTTCCTTGAAATTAAAGTTACCACCCTGTATCGATATGGGTTCTAATTTCAAAGGCGTACCGATACGTTCCTCAAGTGTATCGGTACGGGTATGAAATATTCAAAAATGAGGATTCTAGTAGCCAAAAGGCATACCGGTACGGTTGTCGGTGTACCGACACCAAGCCAAATTATCAACATCGTGTACCGATACGGTACCAAGGCGTATCGGTATGCCAAGGCATTTTTGCCCAGATTGAGCCGAGACAGGTCCCAGCGTACCAATCCCTAAGGACCCGCATCGAACGAACATACCTATATTGACCCCTTGGTCGAACACATGGAACTTTGGCTCAATCTAACATGCTCCAATCCTCATCTAAACACCATACAACATCTCAAATATAAATTCCTCAATCATAAAAGCATGGTAGAAGATCATATGCAACATATCAAAACCAAGCAATTGACCTATAGGCATGATCTCTACCCAAGAATGCAAATTGTTTCCCAACCCCTCAAAACCAAACATTAAGCATCATACAAGTCCAAAGCATCAAAAATAACTTGTAAAAATAGGGAGTATCCAAAATAAACCTCCCAATTACAACTTGGTCACATTGCCTCTTATTACTACTAACCGTTTGTAAAACCATACTTGAAAACACTTCAATCCTTGGATCTTCCCTTGCTTACTCGTTGTCTGAAAGAGTCTATTTCTCTGCATTGATGAGAAAGGAGAACGTAGGCTAGAAGCTTAGTGAGGGAATCTCAAAAACACTCATCAATGCATTTAAAACCATTTCATAGCAAACCAAGTTTATAATGTTCATTCCAAAACCAACTCATGCTTCTCAAATCTATTCAATATACACATTTAAATCATTTGCAACACATGTATCATGGATATCTATCTCAACCTCAATTTAAGCTTTTTATGCCAAAATCACCATACAACAAGATTAAAGAGCATCTCATGTATAAACCACTTTATACAAACATGAACCCTTCCTCGTGATACATTAACTCATATATTGGCTTCCAAGTGAATCAAAAACAAGTTTCATTAAACTTATAAAAACACATCAGATACACGAATTTCTCAAGTGGTTCATTCAACCACTTAACATACATCTAACCGAAGCAAACAGTACATTTAACCTTCAATGGTTACGATGTATAATATATACAATGGGAGAAAACGACACATTTAACCCCTAAAACATTGTGATACTCAATCCTCCAGTGGGAGAATACGGCACAATTAACCCCTCGACCGCTGCTGTTCCCATGGTGGAGAAAACGGTACAATTAACCCCTCGACACACATGATGCGAATTATTATAGTTCACTTTAAATTGCATGGCTAGCTAACTATATCCGATAACATTTTACCTCAGCCACTTGCCAATATATTCAAATAAACCACATTACCTCATTGTTTTAATATGCATCAAATCAATCCAATTTCAAATACATTAAACCATGTATTCTAGCATTCTCAAAATGCTTTCATAAACCTTATTTCATTTTTAATAACCATCATGTAAGATCATTTGCAACATCTTTCATTTCTAAAACATGCATATAACAGTAAGTAATCAAATATACAAACATATGCATGAGATTGTATTTTGCAAAACCGAAAATGAGAGAGAGAGCTCAACCAATACTTACTTCGGAGCTTAGATAAGTGTTTTGAACTTAATCTAAACTCCCAACAACCATCTTCAAACCTTTTAAAAGTATTAAAACGTGTTTCCACTCACCAACAACCCAAAGCTCTCTTGCCGTTGCGAGAATCAAGCTTTCGAAGCTTCCGCAACCTCTCCAAAAGCTAAAGGATCCAACTCCCATACTTTACCCAATCAAAAACAGAGGATTAATGCACTTCCATGCATCTCTAAATTCTAGCTATCATCAAACACAACTTTGCCACACAGAAACCAGCAAACGCCTCTCTAAAACAACCGAAATCATCACCAAACTTTATCTAGACAAGACCCAGCTAAAACCTATTGATTTTAACATATTAACAACATCAATTAACATCCAAAAGCATCTTTATAACGTCCTTATACCTCCAGCAACCTTACACCACCAAGATCACTGCAAAATCTAACTATTTACAACCTAGAAAATTAGCAATTCACATAGTTTAGGGATTCTTTTAATTAATCTCTTCTTTCAACATTAAAACACATTTTATAAGAGATCTAAATAAATTAGATTCAATACAAAATAGATCCGTAACATTGTTTATCAAATTTTCACATCAAAACTCAATTTAATCACCATATTCATAACATAAATCAGTTGTAAGGGATCAAGAACTTGGGAATTTCATTATGAACCTTTAATTATAGGAGAAAAACGAAAATCACCTCTAATTGATGATTTCTCCCTTAATTGGTAAAGATTGGATGAAAGCTTCAAGAAACCAAGTATATTTTGTTGTAGAAATCAAAGAAATCAAGTAGGAAATCAAAAGAGATTGATTCCTGGAAATTTTGGAAGGAAATTGATAGTTTGGCTGCTGAGAAATTTGAGAGCAAAATTAGTTACGTGAGAAAATGAATTGTGTAATTAAAATCTCTTTTATTAATTCTATTTTATTTTAATAATAAAAACATTTAAAAACCCATTAAAATATCCTAAATTAGGGAAAAATCCGATGGAAAAGTTTGGTTAATTAGATCCTTAAAGATTCTAAATTTTGACCCTTTTATGATTTAGTCACCAAAACAGTTTTGAAAACTTTACATTGTAGTCAGCAGACCAAAATGTCCCAAAATCAGATTTAATTCCTTCAAATTGAATTTACCAAAATACTTAAAATATTAATTAAGTATTTTCTATTATCTCCATATTTTATTTTAGCTAAAAACAATTTATTGAGATTTAATTCCCGAAACTAACTCAAACTGCCTAATTCGGTTCTCCCGAACCGTCTAATCGATCTCTAATATCTAGGCCCAATTTCAGGGTGTTACAACTCTTCTCCTTTTAAGAAATTTCATCCTTCACTTGGTGGAAAAAGGTAAGGAAACTGCTTCAACATGTCCTTCTTACTTTCCTAGGTGGCTTCCTCGACACCACAATGTCGCCACAACACCTTCGCCAACTCTATGGTCTTTCCACGAAGAACCTTGCTACTTGAATCAAGAATTCTCATTGTCTTCTCATCATAGGTTAAATTCAAATTCAACTCAATCTCCTTAATAGACATTACATCGAAGGATCTGATCTATACCTCTGAAGCATCGATACATGGAAAACATCATGTATCTTTTCCAACTCCACCGGCAACCTTAACCTATAAGCAACTGGACCAACACGCTCCAACACCTCATAAGGCCCAATAAACCTAGGACTTAAATTGCCCTTCCATCCAAACCTCATCACCTTCTTTCAAGGCGAAACCTTAAGAAACACTCGATCAGCAACAGAAAACTCAATCTTCAAACGCTTCAAGTCAGCATATGACTTTTGCCGATCTGAAGCCGCCTTCAACCGATCACTAATAAGCTTCAACTTCTCATTGGTATCCTTCAACACATCAGGCAAAGAAACATACTTTTCTCCTGCCTCCGCCCAACAAAGTGGCATGCGACATCTTCTACCATACAAAGCTTTATACGGTGGCATCTGGATACTAGTTTGATAACTATTGTTATAAGAAAACTCCACCAAAGGTAAATTCTTCTCCCATGTTCCATGGAAATCAATGATGCAACACCGTAACATGTCCTCCAACACTTAGATAACGCGTTCAGACTGACCATCTGTTTGAAGATGATACAACGTATTAAAGTTCAACCGTGTACCCTAAGCCTTATGCAAACACTCCCAAAACTTTGTTGTAAAATGTGGATCCCTATCCAATACTATAGACTTTGGCACCCTGTGCAACCTCATGATCTCGGCAACATACAGCTCTGCCAACTTATCCAAAGTATATATCGTATGCACAACCAAGAAATGTGCACACTTCGTAAACCTATCCACAATCACCCAAACAAAATTCTTCTTTGATGGCGTCAAAGGCAAACAGTTCACAAAACCCATGGTAATTTTTTCCCACTTCCATTCCGAAATCCTTAACGGTTGCAACATCCCAGAAGGAAACTGATGCTCACCCTTAACACCCTGACATACCATACAATGAGCAATAAAATCTGCTACATCCTTCTTCAAACCAACCCAAAAATAACCCTTTTTCAAATCCTGATACATCTTTGTGCTTCCTGAATGCATAGCAAAAGGACTCAAATGTGCCTCAGTCAAGATAGTGTTCCTTAACTCCTCATCATTTGGCACAACCACTCGACTCTTAAAACATAAAACTCCTTCATCACTGAAGCAAAAATATGTTTGATTGCCATTCATTATGTCCTTGACATCCGGTACCAAAGAATCATCATACGGTTACTTCTCCTTTATTAACTGCAACAAAGATGGTTTCACTTGCAACTCAACCAACAAACCACCATCACGCATTACACTCAACCGAGCAAACATCACCCTTATATGCAACCTTTCTACTCAAGGCATCGTCTACACCATTAACCTTTCTTGGATGATACCCTATCATCAAATCATAATCCTTGAGCAACTCTAACCATCTCCGTTGCCTAAGATTCAACTCTTTCTATGACATCAGATATTTCAAACTCCTGTGATCCGTGCACGCAATACACTACTCACCATAAAGATAATGTCCCTAAATCTTTAATATAATGCGTAGGATAGTTTCGCTCGTGCTCCTTCAACTGCCTAGATGCATAAGCCACAACCCTTCCCTCTTGCATCAACACACATCCTAAACCAATGTAGGATGCACAACTATAAACCATAAACTTCTTCCCTGACTCAGGTTGAATCAAGATTGGAGCTTGCTTCAAAGCTTCATTCAACTTATCAAAAGCTTTTTGTCTACTCTCCGTCCACTCAAAACTTACATCATTTTGCATCAACTTCGTCAAAGGAGTAGTAATCCTCGAGAACCCATCCATGAAGAATCGATAATATCCTACCAACCCTAAGAAACTACAAACTTCTAACATCGACTTAGGTTGCTTCCAATTCAAAATAGCTTTAATTTTCTGCGAATCCACGTGAATACCCTCGGCCAAAAAGACATGTCCAAGAAAAACCACTTGCTTGATCCAAAACTCATACTTACTCAGCTTGTCGTAAAGCTTATTTTCTAACAGAACTTACAACACAATCTGTAGGTGTTGATCGTGATCTTCCTCGGTGTAAGAGTATACAAGAATATCATCAATGAACACTACCAAGAATTGATCCAAGAATTCATGGAATACCATATTCATCATATCCATGAATGTTGTTGGTGCATTTGTCAACCCAAACGGCATCACTAAAAACTCATAATGCCCATAACGCGTGCAAAAAGCTATTTTCGGCACGTCTCTATCCTTCACCTTCAACTGATAATATTCATACCTCAAGTCAATCTTGGAAAACACTGTAGCTCTCTGGAACTGATCAAACAGATCATCAATCCTTGGTAAAGGATCTTATTCTTATTCGTCAAATTGTCCAGTTGTCGATAATCAATGCACATTCTCATCGTGCCATATTTCTTTTCACAAACAACACCAGTGCTCCTCACGCTGAAACACTAGGCTGAATAAAACCATGGTCCAACAACTCCTGAAGCTGCGTCTTTAACTCCTTCAATTCCTTTGGTGCCATGTGATACGATGCAATTAACAACGGTGTCGTATCCGCGTATGTCTCAGTGCAAAATTCCACCTCCCTATCCGATGGTAATCTTGGCAACTCTTCTGGAAACACTCCTGGAAAATTGCAAACAGTGAGAATATCCTAGGCACACGCTTCGTTCATATTAGGGTCCATAACATAAGCTAGGTATGCTTGTACTTCAGATTCTAACATCTTCAATGCTTCCAAAGCCGAAACAACATTGGACAAGAATTTGACATTCTCGCCCACAACCACCACTTCGTAATCTTTAGCAAGTTTCAACAAAACTCGCTTGGTCTCAAAATCAACCACAACCCTATGTTCAGACAACCAATCCATCCCTAAGATTACATTAAAACCATAAAACGAAAACTCCATCAAATCAATCACAAACACATAACCTTGGACCATCAAAAGACATCTCTTATACAACCTCCTAGCAACTACTGTCTCACCAAAAGAACTAGCTACCCGTATACCAATATCAAAGAAAGCATTGGTATGGACTATAAAGTAAATGTGCCTACAATCACATCGGTATCATTCCTTCCCACAAAGTACGCAAAAACCCTCGCTAGTCCACCACCCTCAGTTTGAACCATTACAGTATGAGCAACTGTCTTCTGACCATCATTCCTTCGCTGAAAATGTCCTCAACCGCGCCCATGGCATCTCTGTGGCACAAAAACAGGTGCATGAGCCTAACCTTTTCTAGCTAATTGTGGACAATCACACCTCAGGTGATCTCGCAATCCACAGCTCTAACATGTACCAAAAGTACCCCAACACTACCTTGAATGTCGCCTACCACATCGTCTACACTCGGGGTACTCTAAAGTGGGTTTTCTGACCTTGCTGACCATGCCCAGCACCATTCTCTCCGCGTCTCTGATTCAAACGATACCTCCTATCTCTATGCTTCTTGTATCGATCTTTGCCCACATCTGACTCAATATTCCTTTTCCCGCCGAAGAACTCCCTAATATAGAAGACAACCCCAAATTATGTTCTATGTCATTAGATCAGAAAACCAGGACATCAAAATATGTATAATGCATTTCTTCACCTCCTTCGCCAACCTATAACAGAAATGATCACATCGCTGTCGCTCATCAAGAATTAGTTTAGGAGCATACTGGCTCAATCGCACAAACTGGACATCATACTCAACCACAGACATGTTCCCCTGCTCTAAAGCCATGAACTCTCTCTTCTTCTCATCTTGATAACGAGATCTCAAATACTTCTTCTGGAAAATAGCACAAAAGAACTCTTATGTCACATCAGTAGGAGCTAAACCCGCGATAGTAGTTATCCACCAACTGTAAGCATCACCCTAAAGCAACAACACTATACAATCCAACTTGCGAACATTCATACACTCCATCTGGCCAACGATCCTCTCTGTGCTAGCAAACCACTTTTCAGCTACCTCTTGAGCCAAAACTCTAAACTCGATACCACCCAAGCTACATAAATATTCCAACAGAAGCCCGGTATTAACAGCTATAAGAGTCGATGCAAGTACTTGCACTCTAGCCATGGTCGCCTGAAAAGCTCTAGTCATCGCCTGGATCAACGGTGTCATATCACCAAAAATAGGTCCTTGGGGTGCATGAGGTGCACCACCCTCAACTTCAGCACTCGTATGAGGAATCAGTGAGGAAGAGGCAACTCGCCATCTTGTCTATCCACAACACTCCCCATATGAGCTCTCGTCTCTCTTATCGGTCCCATTTTGCAAAAAAATATGAATCACTCATGTTTCAAAACAAAATTCATTTAACACTAGTAGTAATAAGGCAATGTGTCCCCAAGTTAAACACCTCATCATATCACATTTCAGTTATAATATCACAGAATCAAGCACCGTGCATACGAAACAATAGAATCATACATTAAACAACCATAACCCACCTCCCAACAATCATAACCTAGCTTTGATACCAATAAATGTAACCCCCTTAACTCGGTCTAATCGCAAGACCGAACTGAGTGGGCTACAATAGGGTCTGTCGAGACAAACTCAGAAGATTTACTTAGGAACTGTGCATTTTTTTTCATTTTATCTTTTATAAATGCATAATTAAGTCCTAAGGTGATCATGCTGACATCAGTAAAGATTACAACTCAATCAGACGTCAAATTGACATCCAATTGCACGAATTAACATTTAAAAGGCTAAATCGTAAATTTAGATAATTAAAAGGAATTCCTTGGAATTAAAGTTACCAATCCTTAATTAGTCATATTTCATGGAATAAGATTAAATTTCAACTTAAAATAACCATCCAAACTCATCCAATTGCATAATCAAGAAACAAAGACTAAACTGCAAATAATCAAAATTCAGAAAGCATTTTAACGGAAATAACTAACTGCATATCGGTACACTGTCACCCCATATCAATAAGGTTTCTAATTTCAAAGGCGTACTGATACGTTCCTCAAGTGTATCGGTACGTGTATGCAATATTTGAAAATGAGGATTCTAATAGCCAAAAGGCATATCGGTACGGTTGCCCGTATACCGACACCAAGCTAAATTATCAACATCACATACTGATACGATCCCTAGGCGTATCGATACACCAAGGAATTTTTGACCAAATTGAGCCAAGACAGGTCCCTGCGTACCAATTCTTGAGGACCCATACCGGTACGGACAGACCTGTAATGACCCATTGGTCGAACACATGACACTTTGGCTCAATCTAACATGCTCCAATCCTCATCTAAACATCATACAACATCTCAAACATAATTTCCTCAATCATAAAATCATGGTAGAAGATCATATGCAACATATAAAAACCAAACAATTGTCCTATAGGCATGATCTCTACCCAAGCATGCAAATTGTTTCCCCCCTCAAAACCAAACATTAAGCATCATACAAGTCCAAATCATCAAACATTAGTTGTACAAATAGGGATTATCCAAAATAAACCTCCGAGTTACAAATTGGTCACATTGCCTCTTATTACTACTAATCGTTTGCAAAACCATACTTGAAAACTCTTCAATCATTGGATCTTCCCTTGCTTACTCGCTGTCTGAAAAAGTCTATTTCTTTGCATTGATGAGCAAGGAGAGCGTAAGCTATAAGCTTAGTGAGGGATCTCAAAAAAACTTATCAATGCATTTAAAACCATTTTATAGCAAATCAAGCTTATAATGTTAATTACAAAGCCAACTCATGCTTCTCAAATCTATTCAATATACACATTTAAATCATTTGTAACACGTGTATCATGGATATCTATCTCAACCTCAATTTAAGCTTTATATGCCAAAATCCACATATAACAAGCTTAAAGAGCATCTCATGTATAAACCACTTTATACAAACATGAACCATTCCTCATGATACATTTTATCTCATATATTGGCTTCCAAGTGACTCAAAAACAAGTTTCATTCAATTTATAGAAACACATCGGATACATGAATTTCCCAAGCGGTTTCTTCAACCACTTAACATAAATCTAACCGGAGCAAACAACACATTTAACCCCTCAACGGTTATGATGTATAATATCTACAATGGGAGCAAACAGCATATTTAACCCCTCAACCATTGTGATACTCAATCCTCCAACTGGAGAATAAGGCACAATTAACCTCTTGACATACACGAGGTGACTTATTATAGTGCACTTTAAACCTATGGCTAGCCAACTATATCCGATAACATTTTACCTCAGCCACTTGCTAATATATTCAAATAAACCACATTACTTCACTATTTTTCATATGCATCAAATCAATCCAATATCAAATACATTAAACCATGTATTCTAGCATTCTCAAAATGCTTTCATAAACCTTATTAAATTTTTAATAACCATCATATAAGATCATTTGCAACATCTTTCATTTATAAAACATGCATATAATAGTAAGTAATCAAATCTACAAATATGTGCATGAGATTATATTTTACAAAATCGAAAACGAGAGAGCTCAACCAATACTTACTTCCGAGCTTAAATAAGTGTTTCAAACTTAATCTAAACTCCCAACAATCATCTTCAAAACTTTTAAAAGCAGTAAAACTCATTTCCACTCACCAACAACCCAAAGCTCTCTTGTCGTTGCGAGAATCAAGCTTCCGCAACCTCTTTAAAAGCTAAAGGATCCAACTCCCCTGCTTTACCCAATCAAAAATAGAAGATTAATGCACTTCCATGCATCTTTAAATTCCAGCAACCATCAAACACAACGTTGCCTCACAAAAACCAGCAAATGCCTCTCTAAAATAACCAAAATCATCACCAAACTTCATCTAAACAAGACCCATCTAGAACCTATTGATTTTAACATCTTAACAACATAAATTAACATCCAAAAACATCTTTATAGCGCCCTTATACCTCTAGCAGCCTTACAACACCAATATCACTTCAAAATCTAACTATTTACAACCTAGAAAATTAGCAATTCACATAGTTTCGGGATTCCTTTAATTAATCTCTTCTTTCAACACTAAAACCCATTTTATAAGAGATCTAAATCAATTATATTCGATACAAAATATATCTATAACAATGCTTATCAAATTTTCACATCAAAACTCAAATTAAAAACCATATTCATGTTTCAATCATAATTCCATAAGATAAATCAGTTGTAAAGGATCAAGAACTTGAGAATTTCATTAAAGAACCTTTAATTAGTGGAGACAAATGAAAATCACCTCTAATTACTGATTTCTCCCTTAATTGGCAAATATTGGATGAAAGCTCCAAGAAACCAAGTAGATTTTGTTGTAGAAATCAAAGAAATCAAGTAGGAAGTCAAAAAGTAAATCAAAAGGGATTGATTCCTAGAAATTTTCTAAGGAAATTAATAGTTTAGCTACTGAGAAAGTTGAGATAAAAGTTGATAGCAAAATTAGTTACGTGAGAAAATGAATTGTGTAATTAAAGTCTCTTTTATTAATACTATTTTATTTTAATAATAAATCCATTTAAACACCCTTTAAAATAGCCTAAATTAAGGGAAAATCTTATGGAAAAGTTTGGTTAATTAGCTCCTTAAAGATTCTAAGTTTTGACCCTTTTACAATTTAGTCACCAAAAACAATTTTGAAAACTTTACATTTTAGTCATCAGACCAAAATTTCCCAAAATCAGATTTAATTCCTTCAAATTGAATTTACCAAAATACTTAAAATATTAATTAAATATTTTTTAACATTTTTCTATATTTTATTTTAGCCAAAAACAATTTATTGAGATTTAATTCCCGAAACTAACTCAAATTGCCTAATTTGGTTCTCCTGAACCGTCTAATCGATCCATCTAACATCTAGAAACAATTTCAGGGCGTTACAAGTGTGACGCGTGATGGAGGTTTGTTGGCTGAGTTGCAAGTAAAGCCATCATTGTCACAGTCGATTAAGGAAAAACAACCTTATGATGAAGGCATTGATACCACATGTTAAGGATATCATGGATGGAAATCCTACAAATTTTCACTTTAATGGTGATGGGGTGTTGTGTTTTAAAGATCGGATAGTGGTGTCTAGTGATGCTGAGTTGAGGCAGATTATTTTGGCTTAGGTACATGCACTACCTTTTGCTATGCATCCTGGTAGTACCAAGATGTATTGAGATTTGAAGGAAGAGTACTATTGGGTGGGCTTGAAAAAGGATGTGGCTGATTTTGTTGCGAGATGTATTGTATGTCAGCGTGTGAAGGCTGAACACCAGTTTCCTTTCAAGTCGTTACAACCGTTGAGGATTCCGGAGTGGAAATAGGAGAGAAACACTATTGATTTTTTGTCGGGGTTACCTTTGACACTGACTAAAAAAGATTCTATTAAGGTGATTGTTGATCGGTTTACGAAGTGTGCATATTTTCTGCCAGTGCATACGACGTATACCTTGGATATGTTGGCGGATCTTTAATTTGCTAAAATTGTAAGGTTGCACGGGGTGCCCAAGTTGATTTTTTTGGATAGGGATCTACGGTTTACAGCGAGTTTTTGGGAATGTTTGCATCGAGCTTTGAGTACTCGCTTTAATTTTAGTACTTCGTATCATCCTCAGACGGATGGTCAGTCTGAGCGTGTTATTCAAATTTTGGAAGATATGCTGAGATGTTGCATCATTAAGTCCCAAGGAACTTGGGAAAAGCAATTGCCTTTGGTAGAGTTTGCGTACAATAATAGCTATCTGAAAGTATAAAGATGGCACCGTATGAAGCCTTGTATGGTAGGAAGTGTCGTACACCCTTGTGTTGGGCTGAGGATGGGGAAAAGTATGTTTCCATGCCTGATGTGTTGAAGGACACATATGAAAAAGTAAAGCTTATTTTTGATCATTTGAAAGCGGCCTCAGATAGGTAGAAATCCTACACATATTTGAGGCGTAGAGAAGTTGAGTACGCAGTTGGTGAGAAAGTTTTCTTGAAAGTCTCACCTTGGATAAAGGTGTTGCGCTTTAGGCATAAAGGGAAGTTGAGTCTGAGGTTTATTGGGCCGTATGAGGTGTTGGAACGTATAGGTCTTGTGGCTTATCGGTTTAATTTGCCTCTTGAGTTGGAGAAGATTCATGATGTGTTTCATTTATCCATGTTGCGAAGGTATCATTCGGATCCGTCGCATGTGATGCCAATGGAGGATGTCGAATTGCGACCGAATTTGTCTTATGATGAGGAACCAATGGAGATTATTGACTCCAATAGTAAATTTCTTCGTGACAAGACGATTGAGCTTGTTAAGTTGTTGTGGCGACATCGCGGTGTGGAGGATACCACGTGGGACAGTAAGTCGGACATGATAGAGCAATTTCTGCATCTGTTTCCTCAGGTAAATTTCGAGGATAAAATTTCTTGAGGGGAGACTTGTAACACCCCAGTTTTGGGACTAGGAGTTTTCTAGGTTGATTAGACGGTCCGATGGATCAGATTATAGGATTCGAGACAGTTTCGGGATTAAATGGAAATAAATATTTTTGAGTGAGAAAAAATATGGAAAAATATCCTAAAATCATTATTTAATATGATAATAATTTTGGTAAAATCAATTTTACAAAAATAGGTTTCAAAAAGTGACATTTTGGGTCAGTGGCCAAAATGTAACGTTTTAAAACTATTTTTAGTGATTGTTTTGTAAAAGGGTCACAACCTAGAATCTTTAAGGAGCTATTTGTCTAAAGTCTAATATCATACTTCTCTTTTTCAATTGGATATTTTAAAAGGGTTTAAAATTAAATAAAAAGGCTTGGGGAAATTAATTTCATAATTAGCATTTAAAGAAAACTTTACGTAACTAACTTTTTACCAAAAGATTTTCTCTCAATTTCTCTACAGCCAAACACTCTTTTCTACTCCAATTTTCTCAGTTAAATACTTGATTTCAAAATTCTTTTTATTCCAAATGAATCCTTAATGGTTTCCTAACAAAACCTACTTGATTTGATCTTGTTTTCTCAAGAAAATTCATCCAATTAAGAGAAAAAGCAAGTTTAGCGGCGAGCTTCGTTCTTCTCCTCTGATATAAGGTTCTTTACTAAAATTCTCAAGTTATTGATTGTAACGCCTCGGTTTTGGGCCTAGGAGTTTTCAAGGTGGTTTAGACGGTCTGTTGGAAGAGATTAGAGGATTCGAGTCAGTTTCAGGATTTAATTTGAAACAAATATTTTTGAGTAAGATAAAAATTTGGAAAAATGATCTAAAATCATTATTTAATATGGAAATAATTTTGGTAAAGTCAACTTTACAAAAAAGGGTCTTGAAAACTTTACATTTTGGCTCCTCTAATCCGATCCAACAGACCGTCTAAACCACCTAGAAAACTCGTAGGCTCAAAGTCGGGGTGTTACATTGATCCTTTACATATGTTTTCTAACTTGATTTGATGATTTAATTATGGAAAATTGGTTAAATCAAGGTTTAAATGATGAGATTGATGTATTTTCGTATAGGCTTTGTTTTGCTGAGTTCTTGATTGATTCTAATCATAATTTTGATGTGTTATAAGGTTAATAAGTTGATTTCAACAATGGAATCCCGAAACTAATCCTAAAATTAAGTGAATCTCTAATTATCTAGGTTGTTAGTTGTGAGATTTGGAGAAGTTGTGGAGATTTAATGAATGTTGGAGGTATAAGAATGATGTTATTGTGTTTTTAGATGTTAATTAAAGGGCTAAAACATTAGGTTTTGGCTGGGTTAAGTTTGGAAGATGTTTGATGTTGATTTCGGTTGTTGTGGAGTGAAATTCGGTAGAGGTTGTTGAGGATTTATGTGAATTGATGTTGCTGGACTGTTGAATGCATTTTGGTGCATTGAATCCTCTATTTTTATGTGGATAAAATAGGGGAAGTTGAATCTCAAGCTTGAACGAATGTTTTGGAAGCTTTGGAAACATGTTTTCTATATCGGCAAGCGAGCCTTTGCGTGTCGGTGAGTGAGAACGAGATTTACAGCTTTTCAAAGGTTTGAAATTTGTGTTTGGGAGTTTATATCAAGCTTGAAATACTGGTCTAAGCTCGAAAGTAAGTAAAGGACGAATTCTCTCTCGAACTCGGTTTGGCAATTGGTTTTAATGCACTTGTTTTGATAACTTGATTACTCACTGTATATGCATGTTTTGAGCTTGGTTTAATGTTGGTAAATGGTTATATAATGTTGATGATGCATTTGGAGGTAATGCATGTTTTGTAAATGTTGTTGAACATTGGTAATGCAAGGTAAAATGCATTGAATAAATGGTTTTGATTGATGCATATGAAAATAGTGAGTTAATGTTTAAGAAATGAATTATATTGGCAAGTGATGGTGTAACCCCCTCGATCCGGCCTAGTCGCAAGACCGAACTGAGCGAGCTACATTAGGTTTACTAAAGTAAACTGGAAGATGAAACCTAAAACACGTCCATTTTTTCTTTTATCTTGTCTAGGTGCATTATTACTTTCCTACATGTGCATATTGTTCACAAGTGAGGAATCAACTCAATTGGGCATCGAATCGATATCCAATTGGACACAAACACAAATTATGGACTAAACTGCAATTTCAGCAATATACATGGATTTTTCCCAATTTTAAGTTACCAACCTTTAATTAAATATATTTCATGCTTACATGTCAAAAATCAACTCAAAATGACCATCCATTCTCATCTAATTGCATCCACAACATTTAAGGACCAAAATGTAAGAAAACAAAACCTTAGAATATTTCATATAACCAACTTAACTACCACCCGTATCGGTATAGGTACTCGTGTTTCGGTACGACTTCATTACCTTTAATACCCCAAATACCAGTAGCCAAAATCCGTTTCGATACGCCCCCGCGTATTGAAACATCATTCAATGAAATACCATGCCATATCCAAACAGGTATCTGCGTATCGAAACGCTAGCTTAAATTGCCTTACTCAATACCGAAATAGCTGCCGCGTACCAGTACGCTAAGCCTGAAATGGCCTACTCGTACCGAAATAGGGACACCCGTACCGATACGCCTGGACCTGTAATATCCATTTCAGCTGGTTAAACATACTTTCAGCGAAACCAAACCACCCTAACAAGCTTCTAACATACATCCAACATACTCATGGTTCAAACCACATCCAAGCATCACAGATTCAACATCGATTCATGGCATCTTGCATCAAATATAAATCTATAGGCATGCTTCTTAGACAACAATTCAAGCAAAACACCAAACTTCATACTATCACCAAAAATAAACCATAAAGGCCATTTACAACTCAAGATCAACCAAACAAACTTGCTCAAACAGGGAGTTCAACAAAACATCTCCCAAATAACAACGGAAACCCCCATTGCCCTTATTACTTATAGTCTAGTTCAAACATACTTTGGTTACATAGTCTTGTACCGATCCCTTGCTTCCCGTTGCCTTCCAAGCTTCTAATTCTCTGGATTGATGGACAAAGAGAGCGTAAGCACACTAGGCTTAGTGAAGAGTGCTCAAAAACAAAACACCATCAATGCATTTTATACAATTTCTCAACAACGCATTGAAATCTCATTTCAATCATTCTTTAAGAATTATTTAAACATTACCATTGAAACATCATGCCTTGAAAACCATGCACTTTTTATCTTTAAAACCAGCATATTAAACCATATGCAATATGAATCATTTACAACAGCAAATTCCATTGCTAGACCTCAATTTAAGCTTTTCCATGCATAACAACCATATGCAAAGCTTAAAGAGTAAACGTACAACATGTATCATTAACCAACACCAAGCTCCATTGCTAAATCTCAATTTAAGCCTTCCCATGCATAACAACCATATGCAAAGCTTAAAGAGTAAACATGTATATAAATCACATTATACAACATAAACTTTCCAATGATCCATCAACAATTATATTGGCTTACAAGTGATCATTAAAAAAGTCCATTAACAAAAGAGTTCATCGGATACACGAATTCAACAAGTGTTCAACCAACACTTCAAGCCATCTTAAACGAAATAGCAATTCAATAACAATTGCGGTACATTACCAACCGAGTACACCTTTCAACCCATAGGGACACCAACCCCAATCATCAGATAGATGCTTAATCCACTAATGGGAGTCTACGGTACTGTTTAACCCCTATACTGTTAGGGTACTCGGATGGAATTTTCGGTACACGGATCTAAACACCTCAACATCAGAGGCGACTTATTATTGTGCACTCAATCCTATGGCCGGCCAACTATATCTGATAACAATTTTAAAACCACATCACTTGCCAATATAATTAACCATTTAACATTTACCTCACTGTTTTTAACAAGTATTAACCAAACCATTTTTCCAAAGCAACAACCATCTTTAAATCACAAGTATAAACCATATACTTACAAGGATCACTTACCATGTGCATCCTTCAGCATTTCATGCTTATAAACAGTATATCAAATACTTTAAATCATGCTTAAATAGTAGGTAATATGTAAATGAAAACAAGTGCATAAAACCATTTAACACTAGCACGACCGAGAGGGAAAATCCACTTTTGCTTACTTTCGAGTTTAAACCAGCGTATCAAGCTAAGTTTAAACTCCCATAAACCACCTTTAAAAAATTCCAATGCTGGAATCCACGTTCTTACTCACCAATACGCGAAACCTCGATTCGCCGACGCGAATACAAGCGTCCGAAGCCTCCAAAGCTTCACCGATCACTTCCGGATCCATCTCTCCTGTTTTAACCACATAACAACAGAGGATTAATGCACTCCATGCATTTACAACACTACAACAACAGATCCTTATGGACTCTTACATTCACCTCACAATTACCCAACCACAACAACCGAAAACATCATCTAATCCCTTCCAAACACAACCCAGCCACAAGCTATCAATCTAACATCACATTAACCATCAATTAACACCTAAAAACAGAACCAAAGCAATCTTACACCTCCAACAAACACACAACCACCATAACACCTCAAAAACACAAATCTAGTAACCAAAACAATTACAAATTCAAGAGTTTCAGGATTCCATTGATAAAATCGACTTATCAACATCATTTAACATCCAAAACATGTTCAAAAACAATCCATAACACTAGAAATTAGATTCAATTCGAATCTTTCATCATTTCATAAATTTTACCCAATTAAATCTATATAAAAACACAAAATCAGATTATAAACCATAAATCAAGGATCAAATACTTGGAATATCAATAAAGAACCATTTAACAGAGGAGATCACGACCTTACCCCTTTTATGTGATTTCTCCCTCAATTGGCTTGTTTAAAGCTAAGAAAACATAAGATTTCAATGAGATTTTGTAAAACAAAGTTAAAGAATCAAGTTAGAATCAAAAATCTGAATGAAAAAGATCTCTCACCTCTGGATTTTGATGAAATTCTGAGTGTTTGGCAGAAAAGAAGTTGAGAGAAAAGGTTTAGGAAAAAGTTACGTAAATTTTCTTTAAAAGCAAATAACTAACTTAGATATTTTAATCCCTCTTAATCACCCTCTAAAACACATGTTTAAAATGATTTAATTGAAGGGAGAAACCACCAGCAAAAACTTTGTAATTTAGCTCCTTAAGGATTCTAAGAATTTGACCAAAATCGCATTTTGGTCACTAACCAAAATGTCACATTTCCAAATTTCATTTTCCAAAGTTGATTCCACCAAAAATCAATATATATTAAAAGATGATTTTTAGCTATTTTCCACATTTTTATCTTACCGAAAAATATACGGTCCTAAATCCGACTTGAATCTCTAACCTGGTCCACCAGAACGTCTAATAAGCTTCAAACCTGCTAGGCCCAAAACTGGGGTGTTACAACTCTCCCCCACTTAAGAAATTTTTTCCTTAAAATTTGCTTAGAGGTAACCAAAAGCAGAAACCTCCCCGACATCTCCGACTTACATTCACATGTAGCTTCTTAACACTGCGGTGTCTCCGCAACACCCTAACAAGACCAACCATTATACTACGCAGAACCCTACTGCTGGCAACAAGGATCTCCACGGACCCTTCACACAAGATAACTCAAATCTCAACACAGTGCCTTTCACCGGCACAACATGCGAGGAAATCCAACCGATGCCTTCGTAACCCCATCACATAAAACACATCATGGAACCCCTCTAACACATGAGATAATCTCATCCCAACACACGGCGTACGTCACCTTCAACCACACAAGGCCTTGAATGGTGCAACACGTACACTTGCCTGATAATTGTCATTAAAGCAAACTCTACCAAAGGCATGTGCCTTTCGCACTTTCCCTGGAGCTCAATGATACACAACCCAACTTATCATTCAAAACCTGAATTCCATGCTCTATCCTGCCATCCAACTGGGAAAGATATATAGTGCATACACTCAAGCTTAAGCAGCATCTCCAGAACCTTACCGTAACTCACGGATCTCCGCCCAAAACTATAGACTCAAGCACACAGTACAACCGCATTAACCCGGCAATACACAAATCTGTCTCCTATCCCAAAACATACATTACAAGCATAGCCATAAAGGTGCGTACACTTCGCAATTCAATCAACAACCACCCACGAGGAATTATTTTCGATCAGAATCAAAAGCAAATCAAACACATAATTCATGGTGATTCTTTCCCACATCCAATCCGGTATCCTCAACAGTTTCTACAACCCGAAAAGAAACTGAGGCTCAGCTTTCACTCGTTGTCATACTATGTATCGATCAACAACATCAACCACATCTTCCTTTAAACCAACCCCACAAGAACTGGCATGTGCCTCCATCAAAACCATACACCTCAACTCAACATCATGAGATGCCACCTTCCGATCTTTAAAACACAACACCCTATCACCTTTATCGTGAAAATCCATTGAAATTCTTCTCCCAATAACCTGAACATGCGGCACAGATGCATCATCACACTGTTACCTTCCTCTAAACAACAGCGGCCATAATGACTTCACCTACAATTCAGCATCAAGCCTCCATCACGCATCATACCCAACCGCGTAAACAACATCCTCAACTCGGCTATAACCCTAGCTCGGACGATATCCAACCATCAAACTATAACTTTTAATCAACTTCAACCATCCAAGTCATCAAAAACTCAAATCATCATTCATTTTTTTAACCACACATGATCCATGTACACGTCACACTTCTCATCATAGAATTAATGTCTCCAAAACATTTAAACAACCACCAACGCAGCAAGCCTCACATCATACGTAGGACAAAAGTGCTCGTGCACCGGTAACTATCTAGATGCACAAACCACAACTTCACCTGCAACACAACAACCTCAACAACTCTCAATGCTAAGAACTGGATCTAACCAACCCACAAACTACCAAATCTAACTTTGGTCGCTCAAGAACTAGCACAAGCCTCACTCCCAAGAACCATATTACCAAAACCACCTTCATACATTACCTTACCTATACCATCACTCCATTGATTTTCGATCAGTCATCCGTAAATGTGAACATATGTATGCATGATCACTTATATGCCCTTATAGATGTCTATGTGTATGTATGCAAAACCTCTAATGTTATGCCCAAATGTATGCATGTACTGACATATTTACATATACATATAAGTGTTTTTGCACTGTGCATGTTTATCTGTTCACACTTACTAATAACATTCTCAAAACCAGAATTCTTAGCAACATACCCAAAACTCGTACTTCCCAAACAAGGAGCAACGCTCGCTCCCCCCAAAAATATACCAAACCAACCATACATATCGATCAAAACCCTTCTTGATGCTTCTGTACACGGAAAGACCATCAATCAGGACAACAACCAACTGACCTAAAAACTCATGAACTACTCAACTCCTCATATCTATGAACGTAACCCATGCATCGGTCAACCCAAATGGCATAACCCAAAAATACATACCGCTGCAGCCCTAACAGAAGGTAAAACTAAACACAAACACAACTTTTACACTCGACATGTGACACCCAGGCCTCGAACTAATCTTATAAACCACCGAAGCACCTCTAAAAAGATTAATAGAACATCAACTTACTCAGCTACCACATCCCCATGCATATCTGCATCATGCCATCCTCCTTTTCCACAACAACACCGGCGCAACCCCCAGCAAAACACTAAGCCTAACAAAGCCTTGATTAAGCAACTCCCTCAAGCCATGCATAGAGAGCAATAGACACTGGAGCTGCGTTTTTATACAATTCAATGCCAAACTCAACCTCTCAATCCAATGGCAAACCCGACCATTCCTTAAAAACACCTAAAAATTCATATACCGTACGAATATCTTGCGTATGTACATCATTTGACCCTAGATTCATAGCATAGGCTAGGAATACCTTACAACCAAGGATCTATCAAATGACTCGCTCCCAGCGCCGAAACAACATTAAACTAGAATTTAACATTCTCGCCCGTGATTACCACCTCATAATCATTAGCAAGTTTCAAGGAACTCGCTAGGATCTAAAACCAATCACAACTCCCTGATCCAGCCACTAATTCATACCTAGAATTACATCAAAACCCGTAGAGCAGCAACTCCAACAAATCAACCGCAACCTCAGGATTTAAACCACCAAAGGGCATTTTCAAACATCCTTCCCGCAACAACCGTCTCAGTAGGAGAACCAGCCCCCTGCATTCAGACAACTGTCATCTATAAGGCGATCATTTAAACTATAATTCTTACAACCATCAACAACAAGTACAGGGGTTCACACTCTACATATCAAATGCGGATAATCACACCTCATGAGATCATACGATCCACATACCCAACATGCGTTAACTACTATTCTAGTCTAGATACTCTAACCCCGCGGTCCTCACCCAGCACTGCCATCTCCTCGCCCCAACTTAGGGCAATATCTTTTATCACACCTCTTTTAAACTGAACATTTTCGGAACTAGAATCCACATTTCCCTTGCCAGAGCCAGAACCTCCCACACTAAACCAATAAACTCAGGTTCTGCTTGATGTACTTCTCCCGTGTACCAACACATCAAAAAGTGTGTAGTCAAAAGCTAACATGTACACCCTAACATCCTATACCAACTCATAACAGATTCGATCATAGCGATACTTCTCTACCGGTACTAGTTCAGGAGCATACCGGCTTAACTGAACAATTTGTACCTTAAACTCGGCCACATACACACAGCCTTGAACCCAATCCATGAACTCTCGTTCCTTTTTATCGAACTATCTAAACCCTAGACACTTCTTCTTGAAGACAACATGGAAAGGCTTCTAATCCACCTCATAGAGTTCCACACATGCAGATACAATTGTCCACCAACTAAGAATATCACCTTGCAATAGAGAGTTAACACATCCCAACTTACGGGTACCAATACACCTTATCCGATCCAAACATGGATAACTTTGACCATCCCAAACTCGGATGCCTCAGATGACACCCCACGATACCCAACTCCTTCCAAACTACAGAGATATTCCAACAGCAACCTCGTTTGCCAAACTGCTGGTGCAACCACACGCACTCCAGCAACAATAGCTTAAAAGCTCAAACATCGCCTATAGAAAGGCATCATATCACCCAACACTGGCTCAACCGGCACAAGTGGTACACCCTTCGGGGTGACAAACCCCCATAAAACACAACACTCTCTTCACTCACTACCCAAAGGCAACAGCATCACGCTAATTCTCATTCCTCCTCTCGGTCGTAACATAACATATTTTCTAAGGCATGATAATCATTTCAAAACAAAATTAATCAGGCCAGCTTCAAGCAAGGATCCAAGACTTTTATTTCAAAATCATAACATTTCATACTATAATAATAAGGCAATGGGTTTCCCAAATTTCCCCCAACATAGCATAAAGCAATCAACGTGAATTTACAATCACCGTGCATAGCAAACAACAGGGTTCAACTCACAATAACATCACATCAATCATACCAACTCCCAATTATCACAAACCTGACTCTGATACCACCAAATGTAACCCCCTCGACCCAGCCTAATCGTAGGACTGAACCGAATGAGCTACATTAGGTTTATCGAAGTAATCCGGGAAGATGAAACCTAAAAAGTGTCTATTTTTTCTTTTATCTTGTCTAGATGCATTATTACTTACCTACATATACATACTGTTCACAGGTGAGGACTCAACTCAATCGAACATCGAATCGATATCTAATTGGACACAAACACAAATTAGGGACAAAACTACAATTTTAGCATTCTATAGGGATTTTGCCCAATTTTAAGTTACCAACCTTTAATTAAATATATTTCATGCTTACATTTCAAAAATCAGCTCAAAACGATCATCAATTCTCATCTAATTGCATCCACAACATTTAGGGACCAAAATGTAAGAAAATAGAACCTCAAACTATTCCATATAACCAACTTAACTACCACCCGTATCGGTACGGGTACTCACGTTTTAGTACGGCTTCATTACCTTGAATACCACAGATTCCAATAGCCAAAATCCGTTTCGATAGGCCTCCGTGTACCGAAACACCTTTCAATAAAATACTTTGTCGTATCGAAACAGGTATCCGCGTATCGAAACGCTGGCTTAAATTGCCTGAATTAGTACCGAAACAGCTGCCCGTGTACCGGTATGCTAAGCCTGAAATGGCCTACTCGTACCGAAACAGGGACACTCGTACCGGTACGCCTGGACCTGTAATGTCCATTTCCGCTGGTTAAACATACTTTCAGCCAAACTAAGCCACCCTAACAAGCTTCTAACGTACATCCAACATACTCAGGGTTCAAACTACATCCAAGCATCACATATTCAACATCAATTCATGGCATCTTGCATCAAATGTAAATCTATAGGCATGCTTTCTAGACAACCATTCAAGCAAAACGCCAAACTTTATACTATCACCAAAAACAAACCATAAAGGTCATTTACAACTCAAGATCAACCAAACAAACTTGCTTAAACAGGGAGTTCAACAAAACATCTCCCTAATAACAACAAAACCCCCATTGCCCTTATTACTTATAGTATAGTCCAAACATACTTCGGTTACCAAGTCTTGTACCGATCCCTTGCTTCCCGCTACCTTCCAAGCTTCTAATTCTCTGCATTGATGGACATAGGGAGGGTAAGCACACTAGGCTTACTGAGGAGTACTCAAAAACAAAACACCATCAACGCATTTAAAACCATTTCTCAACAACACATTGAAATCTCATTTCAATCATTCTTTAAGAAGCATTTAAACATTACCATTGAAACATCATGCCTTGAAAACCATTCACTTTTCATCTTTAAAAACCAACAAGTTAAACCATATCCATTATGAATCATTTACAACAGCAAATTCCATTGCTAGACCTCAATTTAAGCCTCTCCATGCATAACAACCATATGCAAAGCTTAAAGAGTAAACATACAACATGTATCATTAACCAACAGCAAGCTTCATTGCTAAACCTCAATTTAAGCCTTCCCATGCATAACAACCATATGCAAAGCTTAAAGACTAAACATGTATAAATCACATTATACAACATAAACTTTCCAATGATACATCAACAATTATATTGGATTACAAGTGATTATTAAACAAGTCCATTAACAAAAGAGTTCATCAGATACACAGATTCAACAAGTGTTCAACCAACACTTCAAGCCATCTCAACCGAAATAGCGATACAATAACAATCGCAGTACATTACCAACCGAGTACTCCTTTCAACACACGAGGACACTAACCCAAATCATCGGTTAGACGCTTAATCCACTAACGGGAGTCTACGGTACTATTTAACCCCTCTATCGTTAAGGTACTCAGATAGAGTTTTTGGTACACGGGTCTAAACCCCTCAATATCCAAGGCGACTTATTATAGTGCACTCAATCCTATGGCCGACCAACTATATCCGATAACAATTTTAAAACCACATCACTTGCCAATATAATTAACCATTTAACATTTACCTTACTATTTTTAACAAGCATTAACCAAACCATTTTTCCAAAGAAACAACCATGCTTTAAATCACAAGTATAAACCATATACTTATGATAAGTGTTCAAAAGTACTATTTTTATTACCCTTTTTACTCATATTATTGTTAGACTTGGGCTCATATTAGTTGCATAATTAGTCATTCATGCATTAATTCATGTTTCTTTCCACCGTTGAGCTTGATTACATAACTTGGTGATTTTTGTGGAAAAAGATGCTGCTTTGGTGTGTTTTTTGTGTGTATGCAGAATCACATGCCAAAGCAAGGCTAGAACCAGTTGCCAGGGCAATGCATAAAGGAGATGACGAGCTAGTTGCCAAGGTAATGCTTGAAGGAGATGTCGAGGTAGTTGCCAAGGAAATTTTTGACAAGGAATAAGATGATATGGTAGTCAAAATTGATGACTAGATAAGCCCAAGATGACGTGGAGCAAAGTTAAATCCCAAAGGAGTTTGATTTCCATGAAGAGGTTAAAGAGAAATTAAATCCCAATAAGATATGAGAAGTTCTAGAAGGAATTTAATATAATAAAGAATTATATTCTTTAAAGATAATTTAATTCCAACTTAACTTCCTCCTCAAGAAGGATTTTGACCTAGCCATCTCCTATTTAAAGGACCAAGCCGTCAAAGAGAGTTAAGAAAGAAGAGAGAAATTTTGACAAAACTCCAAAGAAGAAAGAGGGGAGAGATTTTGACAAGGGAGAAATCTTGGAGGGAGAGTTTGATTGAGAGGTTTTCCAAAGAGGGCTGATCGATTTCTTCTTCTTCTTTTTTGCTTCCATTAGATTCATGGTTTGGGGATTATTCTTTGCATATCTTTTGAACCCAACCATGAACTAACTTGATTGGTTGGGGTTATTGTGTTTTGTTGTTGTGAAAAAAAATTGGATTTTGTTTAGGTTTTTGAGTTGAAATTCAATTTTCAAAGTTTGTTCATTCTTGGTTCTCAATCTTGTTTGCAAGTGAATTGGGAGAGGATCTCGTAACTTCATCTATTTATCTAATATTCGGGAGAGTTAGATTCAAGAAATGAATGAGCATGGTCTTTATTCAATCAATTGGTGGAGAAGACTAATCCGACTTAGGAATAAGTTTAAGATTTCAACGGCTAAGAGGAATGCAAGATTGGTTGTTGTTCACCCTTAATTTACGCAGGGATGTATTATCAAGGCATGCACAAATAGCTAGAGTTTTGACTTAGGGATAAGAAGAAACCATTGAAGAACGCTTCGCCGAACTTTGGAAGTGAATGCTCAATTGCCTAGGCAGTCGACCCATCCTTAATTGCCCAGGCAATTGCGGGAGCATTGCCCAGACAATCTGATCAGACAACAAGGGGGAATTGCCCTGGCAACCGACCAGGCAACACGGCTGAATTGCCCTGGCAATCAACCAGGCAATTGCAACCAAATTGCCCTGGCAATCGACTAGGCAATCATAGCAGAATTGCCCTAGCAATCCGGCTGCTACTCAATCACCAAGACGATCCAATCGGCTATCACACCTCAACTCACGATAACCTGGCCTATTCTTTCTTTTGCTTTTATCTATTATTTTAGTTTATTGCTTTTACTTTACTCATTAAAATAAACTCCTACTATCAATTGTGTTTTTACTTTTACAGTGCGATAACTAAAGTAAAGTGGCCCAAACCAATCCCTGTGGAGAGGATACTCGATACTCGTATCACTTTATTATTTGCGACGTGTATACTTGCACAATTGCATAGCACTTCTTATGCACAACAAGTTTTTGGCGTCGTTGCCGGGGATTGGCAATTGGTGTTAGTTGTTTTTGTTATTGCATTTTTTTTCTCTTAGTTTTACTAACTTTTCTTTTTGTTTGTTTTATCAAAAAAAAACATTTAGGTGCGCTACAAGTTAAGGGACATCAACATGTCGGGAAATAAAAAGCCAATCTATTCGAGAGATGATGTTGGAAGATAGGAATCAATCCAATCAAGAGTTTCTTGCTCCCTTTGATGATTACCTATACCAACCGAGAAAAGCCCAAAGAGCCTATACCGTGGAAAAATCTTGTGCTATGTGTGGAGAACATCATGTGTTTGAAAATTGCCCTCACATTTTCGGTGCATATGACTACATGGAGGACCATAGAGGGAACCAGCAGCAAAATTCTTCATGGTATGGTCAAAAAGCTCAAAATATTTTTTACCATAACAATTATGCCATGGCAATGTAGTCCTTTTCAAGAGCATTCCAATTCCTTGGAGGAAACGTTGCTAGCTTCCTTGGCTAGACTTGACGGATCAATTGAAGAGATTCGAGAGCTATCAAAATTCATGGATACGAGGATAGCTCAGTGGGTTACAACCTTAGGGGATTCAGAAGATCAATTGAGGAGATCCACATATTCATGGATAACATGCACCAACAATCCATTCCGGGGGATACTGACGTCCCAAGGCAAGAGGATAAGGAGCAAAGCAAAGAAAGCTCTCCGATGTGTGGGGAACAACTAGAACCTCCAAGTCAAGAGGATGCCAAAGAGAGAGACTGCTCAACACATGATGAGCTTGAGCAACAAATTACCTCGGCAATGATTGAGGAGCCTGAACAGAGCAATGCCGCGACAACACTCAATGAAGCTGAGAACAACAATACTACATCAAATTTTGAGGAGCCTGATGCCCAGAAGGTTACAACATTGATGTTAAAGCAGGAATTCGTAGATTTCTCTCATCTTCAGTTGCCACAGCAAATACACGACCACATGCAAGATTAACGAGATGATAATACTTTGCCAATGGAATATGAGCAGGTAATGGTTGAACCTTTCGAATTCTTTAAAAACTCACCTCGTCCATTGCAGGTATGTCTTGAGGAACCGATGTTGGTAGATTTGAAGCCATCAAAATCTCTACTGATGGAGATGTTTGAGAGGCCAAAAGAAAAAGGTGTTTTGATTCGTAAAACTTTTCAAAAAACTGGTTCTTCGCTTGGCTTACAGCAAATTTTGGCAACTGATTGCCACGGCAATTGGCTAGAGCATCAATTGCCACGACAACGAAGGCTACATCCAACCATGATGGAGCCCGACGAGAATGAGGTAATTAAATGGTTGGATGTTGATATAAATTTTCCTAATAGTAAATTCATACCTTCAGGAATAGTAGCAAGGTGGAAGATTTGCATGGACTACAAGGGAACACGGAAGAAAGACACGCCCACCATGGTAATGCAAAAGGGAGTAGCTGGGAGCACATTGGCCCAACTCTTTTTGGGCAATATTGTCACTCGATGGAGGGTGCAGATGGACTATAAGAAGTATCAAAAATGACCATCCTCAAGTTTTGTCAGATATGCAGTAACATTAGAAGACGCATGATGGCACTCTTTTCAGACATGGTCGAAGTCTTCCTTGAGATCTTCGTGGATGATTTTTCCGTTTTTGGTAATGACTTCGACAGTTGCCTCGGCAATTTAGAGAAGGTGTTGGTAAGATGTGAAGAAACCGATTTATTCCTTAATTGGGAGAAGTGCCATCTTATGGTAGATGAAGGAATAGTGCTCGGCCACAAGATTTCATCCAAGGGGATTGAAGTAGACAAAGCCAAGGTGGACATGATCGAGAGATTACCCCCACCAAGTTCTGTTAAAGGAATTCGAAGCTTTCTTGGACATGCAGGTTTTTACAAAAGATTGGACGCTACCTTTTGAGCTCATGTGTGATGCAAGTGATTTCGCGGTAGGAGCAGTCCTAGGCCAACGCACAGGAAAGGAACAGAAAATCAAGTGGCATATCACTTATCACGTTTAGAACGCAATAGGGAGGAGGACGTGGATTTAGAGATATGCGATGCATTCTTGGATGAGCAACTTTTAGTTGCCTCGGCAACCCTTGACGCCTCGGCAACAATGGATGCGCATGCCTTGGCAACCCTCGACGCCGTAGCAGCTCTTGTCGCGCACGCCTCGGTAATCTTGGGAGCAGTCGCCACGGCAGCACATGCCTCAGCAATACCCTGGTACGCGGATTTAGTTAATTTCCTTGTTTGTGGTATTTTACCTTATGGCCTTACTCACCAAGGGAAGAAGCGGTTCCGCCATGATGCTAAGCATTACTTTTGGGACAAGCCTCATTTGTTTAAAGAATGTGTAGATCAGGTTATACGCTGATGTGTCCCTGAAGAAGAACAGGAGAATGTACTCCGACAATGCCATTCTTCACCCTATGGAGGATATTTTGGAGGAACTCGTACCGCGGCCAAAGTTTTGCAATCCGTTTTGTATTGCTCAACACTGTATAAAGATGCCCAAGAGTTTTACAAGCAATGTGATCGTTTCCAGAGGACGGGCAATATCATCGAGGTGGAATTGTTCGATGTATGGGGGATCAATTTTATGGGACCTTTCCCATCTTCATTCAAAAACCTCTACATTCTACTTGTCGTTGACTACGTGTCTAAATGGGTTGAGGCAGCTGCAGTCCCCAACAACGATTCCAAGACCGTGTAACGATTCATGCAGAAAAATATATTTACACAGTTTAGGATGCCGAGAGTAATTATCAGTTATGAAGGCAAGCATTTTGACAACAGACTTATTGCCAAGATGTTGCAGCGCTTAGGCGTATCACACAATATTGCCACGGCATATCACCCACAAACCAATGGGCAAGCAGAAATTTTCAACCGGGAATTGAAGGGTATACTCAAGAAAGTTGTAAATCCCTCTAGGAAGGATTGGTCAGTAAGACTAGATGACGCACTTTGGGCATATCGCACTGCATTCAAAACACCCTTAGGTATGTCCCCCTTCCGACTTGTCTATGGCAAAACATGCCATCTACCGGTGGAAATCGAACACAAGGCATATTGGGCAATCAATACTGTGAATATGGATTGGGAAAGTGCCGGGCAAAAGCGTTTGTTGGACCTCAACAAGATAGAAGAATTCCGTGCACTCGCTTATAACAATGCACGAATCTACAAGGAGAAAACAAAGCAATGGCATGACAAGAAACTATTGCCGCGACAATTCATGCCAGGGCAGCTAGTTCTCTTATTCAATTCTTGGCTGAAGCTTTTCCTGGGAAAACTAAAATCAAGATGGTCAAGACCATTCGAAGTTGTCAAACCATTCTCCCATGGCGTAGTGATAATCAAGTTCATTGCCGACGAACATGAATTCAAAGTTAACGGACAAAGATTGAAGCACTACAACAGTGCCCATGCAGAACGTAACAAAGAAGTTGACACCTTAGGAGATGCATGAGCATGCTCTCCTTTCGATATATTCTTTTTATTTTTTCTTTTTCTTTTTCTTTTTTTCTCAAACTATTTTTTTCTATTATTTTCGGTTATTTTTTTCTCTTTATTTATTTTTGGAATTTTTAGGAGATATTTTATTCATTATCTTTAATTTCTAGGTTTTCTTTGTTTTTTTTTTACAACAAGACTCACAACCACCATGCTAAGGAAATTCACTGCCGACTACTTGCCACAGCAACCACAAAAAAGATTGCCCAGGCAACAACAATGGCAGCGGCAACTTCTGATGCCCAAACATGGATCAAATCAAAGCAATGCTATTCACGCGGTACCAACCACAAGCATTCAACCACTGATCAAAAAATAAATCAAGCAAACGACACAAAGGAAACTTATCACTCGAGGTGACGACCTCTCCGACTAACTCATTTTATTTAGTTTCGTTTAAATTTTGTTTCACTCTTACATGCATTGAGGACAATGCTTCTCTCGAGTTTGGGGGGGTGTTGGTTTCTAGTTAGCTTCATGTTTAGTTGCATTCATCTTTAGCAATCACATATAGGTTGCACATGTTACTTGCCATTCCTTTAATTGGATTTAATTGCTTAAGACTTGTTGAATATCCAACTGCACTTAATTGAAAGAATCTTTAATTTTAGGATTTCATGAAAAGAACTTAGAATTTTACTATGATGCTGAATTTTTTTACACGGTTGTGGCTTGTTGAAAGAAACTTAGTGAACTTAGGTTGCTTAAAATTTGGGTAAATTTAAAATTGAAAATTAAAAGTTAAATTCTTGCCAGAGGTGCCCGAAACTGGCTCTAGTAGTAAATGCACTTTCTTGCTAGAGGTGCCCGAAACTAGCTGTAGTAGTTAATGCACATTAAAGAATCGCTAGAGGTGCCCGAAATTGGCTCTAGTCGACTAAAATAAAATGAGAAATTGCTTACTTTGCTAGAGGTGCCCGAAAATTGGCTCTACTGAAAATAAAAATAAATGCCCCAATAATTAAATTGATAAAAGCCTATTGTTCACATATAATCTTGAAAATCAACTTGTACACAACTAAGCACACACATTGTCACGAGCATTATAGTTTGGTTCCGGGTAATTTTTGTGCTATCCAAAAAATTAAAAGGTGATCATACTTTGTGCCACGGTTCCGAGGTTTGAATTCAAGTTTGAAGCATGTCTTTGATTATTAAAGTCTTGGTAGGTAATTGTTAGTTTGCATTGCTTGAGGAAAAGCAATAGTTCGAGTTTGGGGGTGTGATAAGTGTTCAAAAGTACTATTTTTATTACCCTTTTTACTCATATTATTGTTAGGCTTAGGCTCATATTAGTTGCATAATTAGTCATTCATGCATTAATTCATGTTTCTTTCCAACGTTGAGCTTGATTACATAACTTGGTGATTTTTGTGGAAAAAGATGCTGCTTTGGTGTGTTTTTTGTGTGCGTGCTGAATCACTTGCCAAAGCAAGGCTGGAACCAGTTGCCAGGGCAATGCATGAAAGAGATGCCGAGCTAGTTGCCAAGGCAATGCTTGAAGGAGATGCCGAGCTAGTTGCCAAGGCAATTTTCGACAAGGAATAAGATGATATGGTAGTCGAAATTGATGACTAGATAAGCCCAAGATGACGTGGAGCAAAGTTAAATCCCAAAGGAGTTTTATTTCCATGAAGAGGTTAAAGAGAAATTATATCCCAAGAAGATAGGAGAAGTTCTAGAAGGAATTTAAATATAATAAAGAATTATATTCTTTAAAGATAATTTAATTCCAACTTAACTTCCTCCTCAAGAAGGATTTTGACCTAGCCATCTCCTAGTTAAAGGACCAAGCCGTCAAAGAGAGTTAAGAAAGAAGACAGAAATTTCGACAAAACTCCAAAGAAGAAAGAGGGAGAGATTTCAATATGGGAGAAAGCTTGGAGGGAGAGTTTGATTGAGAGGTTTTCCAAAGAGGGCTGGTCGATTTCTTCTTCTTCTTCTTTACTTCCATTAGATTCATGGTTTGGGGATTATTCTTTGTATATCTTTTAAACCCAACCATGAACTAACTTGATTGGTTGGGGTTATTGTGTTTTGTTGTTGTGAAAAACAATTGGATTTTGTTTAGGTTTTTGAGTTGCAATTCAATTTTCAAAGTTTGTTCATTCTTGGTTCTCAATCTTGTTTGCGATTGAATTGGGAGAGGATCTCGTAACGTCATCTATTTATCTAATATCAGGAGAGTTAGATTTAAGAAACGAATGAGCATGGTCTTTATTCAACCAATTGGTGGTGAAGACTAATCCGGCTTAGGAATAAGTTTAGGATTTCAACGGCTAAGAGGAGCGCAGGATTGGTTGTAGTTCACCCTTGATTCACGCAGGGATGTATTATCAAGGCATGCACAAATAGCTAGAGTTTTGACTTAGGGATAAAAAGAAACCATTGAAGAAAGCTTCGCCGAACTTTGGAAGTGAATGCTCAATTGCCCAGGCAATCGACCCATCCTTATTTTCCCAAGCAATCGCGGGAGCATTGCCCAGGCAATCTGATCAGACAACAAGGGGGAATTGCCCTGGCAACCGACCAGGCAAACAGCAGAATTGCCCTGACAATCAACCAGGCAATTGCAACCAAATTGCCCAGGCAATCGACTAGGCAATCATAGCAGGATTGCCCTAGCAATCCGGCTGCTACTCAATCACCAAGACGATCCAATCGGCTATCACACCTCAACTCATGATAACCTGGCCTATTCTTTCTTTTGCTTTCATCTATTCTTTTAGTTTATTGCTTTTACTTTACTCGTTAAAATCAAATCCTACTATCAATTGTGTTTTTACTTTTACAGTGCGATAACTAAAGCAAAGTGACCCAAACCAATCCCTGTGGAGACGATACTCGATATTCGTATCACTTTATTACTTGCGACGTGTATACTTGCACAATTGCATAACACTTATTACGCGCAACAACTTACAAGGATCACTTACCATGTGCATCCTTCAGCATTTCATGCTTATAAATAATATATCAAATACTTTAAATCATGCTTAAATAGTAGGTATTATGTAAATCAAAACAAGTGCATAAAACTATTTAACACTACCACGGCCGAGAGGGAAAATCCACTTTTACTTACTTTTGAGTTTAAACCAGCGTATCAAGCTAAGTTTAAACTCCCATAAACCACCTTTAAAACATTCCAATGCTGGAATCCACGTTCACACTCACCAACACGTGCAACCTCGATTCACCGACGCGAAAGCAAACGTCTGAAGCCTCCAAAGCTTCACTGATCACTTCTGGATCCATCTCCCCTATTTTAACGACATAACAACCGAGGATTAATGCATCTCCATGCATTTACAGCACTGCAACAAAAGATCCTCACGGACTCTTACATTCACCTCACAATTACCTAACCACAATAACTGAAAACATCATCTAATCCCTTCCAAACACAAACCAGCCACAACCTATCAATCTAACATCACATTAACCATCAATTAACACCTAAAAACATAACTAAAGCAACCTTACACCTTCAGCAAACACACAGCCACCATAACACCTCAAAAACACAAATATAGCAACCTAAATAATTAGAGATTCAAGAGTTTCAGGATTCTATTGATAAAATCGACTTACCAACATCATTTAACATCCAAAATATGTTCAAAAATAATCCATAACATAGGAAATCAGATTCAATTTGAATCTTTCATCATTTCATAAATTTTACCCAATTAAATCTATATAAAAACACAAAATCAGATTATAATCCATAAATCAAGGATCAAATACTTGGGAATATCAATAAAGAACCATTTAACAGAGGAGATCACGGACCTTACCCCTGTTATGTGATTTCTCCCTCAATTGGCTTGTTTAAAGCTAAGAAAACATTATATTTCAATGAGATTTTGTAAAACAAAGTTAAAGAAACAAGTTAGAATAAAAAATCAGAATGAAAAGGATCTCTCACCTCTGGATTTTGATGAAATTCTGAGTTTTTGGCAGAAAAGAAGTTGAGAGAAAAGCTTTAGGAAAAAGTTACGTAAATTTCCTTTAAAAGCAAATAACTAAATTAGATATTTTAATCCCTCTTAGTCACCCTTTAAAACACATGTTTAAAATGATTTAATTGAAGGGAGAAACAACCAGCAAAAACTTGGTAATTTAGCTCCTTAAGGATTCTAAGAATTTGACCCTTTTCGTTTTAGTCACTTCAAAACAGTTTTCAAAAATCGTATTTTGGTCACTAACCAAAATGTCACATTTTCAAATTTCATTTTCCAAAATTGATTCCACCAAAAATCAATATATATTAAAAGATGATTTTTAACTATTTTCCCACATTTTTATCTTATCAAAAAATATACGGTCCCAAATTTGACTCAAATCTCTAACCCGGTCCATCGGACCGTCTAATAAGCCTCAAATCTGCTTGGCCCAAAACTGGGGCATTACAGATGGTAGATGGTATGAAAAGGTTTTGGAAATGTTATCGGATATAGTTGGCCAGCCATAGGATTGATAGTGCATTGTAAAAAGTCACATTGGATGTTGAGGGGTTTTGATCTAGTGTACCGAAAACTCCATCCAAGTACCGTAATGGTCGAGGGGCTTTGATCCATGTAAGGAAGACTCTTGTTAGTGGGTTATACATCTATGTGATGTTTTGGGTTGTGATTGTACCTGGTTGTAATTGTACCTTTAATGTCGATTGAGATGGCATGAAGTGTTGGGAACACTTTTTGAATCCGTGTATCCGATATTATATTTTGAAAAGTGGAACTTGGTTAATGGTCACTTGCAAGCCAATATAATTGATGATGCATCATGAGATGAATTATGTTGTTTAATGTTGGTTTAAACATGTTTTACTCTTTAAACCTTGCATTGGTAGTATGCATGGGAAAGTTTAAATTGAGGGTAGCAAATGAGATTTTGTTGTTAATTCATGATACATGTTGCATATGGTTTAATATGCATGTTTTGGAAATGTTAAGTGCATGGTTTGATAAGGCATGATGTTGAAATGATGATTGAAAGGTGTTTTGGAAAGTGGTTTTTCAAAAGGATTGTTAAATGGTTTTAAATGCATTGATGGTGGTTTGTTTTTGAGCCTTCCTCACTAAGCCTGGTGTGCTTACGCTCTCTTTTTTCATCAATGCATGGGATTAAAGGTTGGAGGCAGCAAGCAAGCGAAGAGAAATCCAAGGGCTTGTGTTTACGAAAGTATGACTTCGATATAGACTTGCAGTAATAAAGGCAATGTGGTCATTTGTTGTTTGGGAGGGTTCTTTGCTAAAGTCCATATTTGTGTAAGATTTATATGTTGGTTTAGACTTGTAAGAGGTTTAAAGTGCTTGAGATGTGTTTAGATTTATGTTTTGAATGTTGAGTAGGAAGCATGCCTCTAGATGTTGCGGATAATTGTGTTAGGCTTGCTAGAATTGTTTAAAATGTTGGTATGTTGATGTCAAGCATGCTTTCTGATGTTATATGATGTTTAGGAGTTGTTTAAAGTTGATTGAAGTAAGCCAAAGAGTTATATGTTGGATCTAGAGGTCATTACAGGCCTTCGCATACCGGTACGAGTACCTAAGGATCAGTACGCGGGGTCTGGTGAAGGCTCGATTGGGTGAAAAATAGCTTAGGGTATCGGTACACCCCCTATATTTTTAAAGAACCATACTGAGGGTACCGTATCGGTACACGAATTGTTTATTAGAATTCTAGGTTTTAAGAAATCACAAAGGGGATCGATATGGGGTCAAGACCATATATGTACGGGTAGGTCAACATACCGTATCGATACGGTGGTTCATGTATCGGTCGGTACATATAGCCATTGTGTTCATTAAGCTGTTGTTGCGCGTAATAAGTGCTACGCAAATGTGCAAGTATACACGTCGCAAGTTATAGTATAAAAGATATCGTCTCAACAGGGATTGGTGCGACTTCAAGAATCTAGTCTCTTGCACTGTAAAAATAAAAACACAAATAAAAGATTATAGAAGTTTAACTAATCTAGAAAGCAAATAAAGTAAAAGAAAGGATGAATTCAAATGAGAGAGATAGGCCAGGTTATCGTGAGTTGAGGTGTGATAGCCGATTGGATCGTCTTGGTAAAAGAGTGTACGGGCAACTCAGTTGCCGTGGCAACTTGCACAACGGGGTTGCCTTGGCAACTAATTGATGGTTGCCTGGGTGACTAGTTGGGCAACTACTTGGGCGTCTGGGCAGCAACTTCAAGGTTCGGCGGAGCGTTCTTCATTGGTTTCTTCTTATCCCTAAGTCGAAACTCTAGCTACTTGTGCATGCCTTGATAATACTTCCCTGCGTGAATCAAGGGTGAACAACAACCAATCTTGCACTCCTCTTAGCCTTTGAAATCCTTAACTTATTCCTAAGCCGGATTAATCTTCACCATCATTGGATTGAATAAAGATCATATTCATTCGCTTCTTGAATCTAACTCTCCCGATATTAGATAAATGGATGAAATCACGAGATCCTCTCCCAATTCACTCGCAAACAATAATAAGAACCAAGAATGAATAAACCTTGAAATAGAAAACCAATAGTTTCTCACAACCACAAAACACAATAACCATAGCCAAGTAAATTTAGTTCATGGCTAGGTTCCAAAGAAACACAAGATAAACAATCCATAGCATGAACCCAATCGAACAAGGAAGAAAAGATGAAGCTTGTCGAAAATCCCTTGCTTTCTCCCTTGGACTTGTCAAAATTTCCCTCTTGCTCTCTCTTGCTAAGTTGTCGAAATCTCCTATCTATTTATAGGGCTAGGCCAAAGTTCTTCTTTGAGGAGGAGTTTGAGTTGGAATTAAATTATCTTTAAAGAATATAATTCTTTATTATAATTTTATTCCTATTAGAACTTCTCCTATCTTCTTGGAATTTAATTCTTCTTTAATCTCTGCATGGCAATCAAATTCCTTTGGGTTTGGGCCTTGCTCCACATCATCTTGGGCTTGTATAGTCATTAATTTCGACATCCCTATTGCATTTTCTCTTTGTCGACAATTGCCATGGCAACTGGCTCGGCGTCTCCTTCATGCATTGCCCTGGCAACTAGCTCGGCATATCCTTCATGCATTGCCCTGGCAACTAGCTCGGCATTACTTTGGCAAGTGATCCTGCACATACACACACAAAGCACACCAAAGCAGCATCTTTTCCACAAAAACTACCAAGTTATGTAATCAAGCTCAATGATGGGAGGAAACATGGATTAATACATGAATGGCTAACTATGCAACTAATATGAGCCTAAGTCTAACAATAATATGAGTAAAAAGGGTAAGAAAAATAGGACTTTTGAACACTTATCACACCCCCAAACTCGAACTATTGCTTGTCCTCAAGCAATGCAAACTCATAATTACCTGCCAAGACTTCAACTTTCACAAACTTAGCTTTGAACTTGATTTCAATTCTCTGAACCGGGGCACAAAGTATGATTGGCTTTTTATTTTTCAGAAAACTGAGGAATTACTCGGAATCAAACTATAATGCTTGTGAGTGTGTGCGGAGTTGTGTGCAAGTTGATTTTTCGGATCCTATGCAAACAATAGGTTTTCAAATTACTTTATTGGGTTCTTTTTAACATGTTTTAGCTAGAGCCAGTTTTGGGCACCTCTAGTGTTTTATTTTTAGTTTTCTTAAGTTAATTTAATCGACTAGAGCTGGTTTCGGGCACCTCTAGTTAAATTTTTTTAACACCTTCTAGAGCCAGTTTCGGGCACCTCTAGTGGTCAATTTTTCTTTTAGCATATGCTAGAGCCAATTTCGGGCACTTCTAGCATTCATCCAATTTTTATTCTAATCCCCCAATTTGTTAATTATCAACCTAAGTTTACTAGAATTCCTTAAATCAATCAAACCACAACAGTGTTTCATCAAAATTAGCATCATAGTAAAATTCTAAGTTTTTCCATGGTTATCCTAGAATAAAAATTCTATCAATTAAGTGCATTGGCAAAGTCATCATCGAACATCAAATCTAAGCAATTCTTGCTCCAATTAAAGGTATGGCAAGCAATTTATGTATCCTAAATGTAATACTTAAGTGAATGTAACTAGACATGGTAACTACTAATAACAATCCCCCCCAAACTCGAGTTAGGCATTATCCTCAATGCATGCATAAAATAACGAAAAAAAATAAAAATAAAAATGCATACGAAGACTTACTCCGAGAGTTCGTCATTGTAGATGATTAGTTTCCTTCTAGTCGGTGTCTTGATTCTCTTGCTTGAACACAATAGTTGTTTTCTTGTTGCCGGTGGTGGAAACGATCGTCGTACGGGGTTGTCCTCATCGTCCTCTTCATCAATGTCAATGGCTTTTCGCTTGGAGGATTCAATTGGTGCGGTCTTTATTGGTTCAATGGAGGACTCGTCCGAATCTGAAAAATCAGAAAATGATTCCGTAGGAGTTGATTCGGGCATAGGTGCTTTACCTTTGGCTTTTGCAGTGGTTGCCGGGATGTCTTTAGCTTTGGTTGCCGTGGCATCTTCAGGGTTGGTTGCCGTGGCGTCAGCTTCCTTGGTTGCCGTGGCGATTGCTTCATTGATTGCCGGGGCAAGGATCTCGGCGGGAAATATTGGGAACAGCACACGATTGTCCGGGTACTTTTCTAGGATGACTTGGGTGATGGCATTGTTGTGCTCCTTCATGTACCGCATGAACATTAGTTGCAGATCTTCAATTTACCTTAGGCGGCTTGCCAATGGGTGCAAAAGTGCTTCAAAGTGTCCCGGGATTAATGGCCGAGTTGCCCTGGTGTTAGGTGCTTGGGCATTAGGGATTGCCGCTGCGGCAGGAGTTGCCATGGCAATTGGAGGCCTTGAAGAATCTCCCGGTGCCTCTCCCATTAGCTTTCGGATTAGTGCTTGATTCCAACCAGACTTGGGTAGGGCCTTTTCATCGGTGGACTCACTCGGGAGATGCATCTCCTTGCAAAGATTAGAAATTAAGCAAGGGAAGAAAATATAACCCTTATCTTTTGAGCTGCATACAAAAATCTCATCACAAATAATTTTTCCAATGTTAATGATGTGATTATGCAAAATAGAATGTATGAGCAAAAGACGTGGTATATCAACGGTAGTATTGTGTGTGGAGGGCATTAAAGAAGTTTTAACAAACTTATTCCATAGTTTTGCCTCGGGTTTAAGCTGAAGGCGATTTACCGTGCCCTTGTATTTACCGTCGTTCCAATGAGTTCCTGGTTGAGTGAGTTCTTGAAGCACCTTGTCGAGTTGCTTGGGATTGATTTGGTTAACGAAGGCTTGATGCTCGTCCGTCTCAATGTAAAGTCCGTAAAAGGTGTTGATGCTTTCGGGACTTATAAGTATGGCCTTGTCACGAACAAAAACATAAGGATTATCCGGGTTAGGTGAGTGAGCATAGAATTCTCTTACCCATGAGATGTTACCCGGTTCCGGTTGATGGCAAAAGATTTGCCACTTTTGATGTGCAATCCTCTTGAAGATGAATGGTTCAAGGCCGAAATCTTGATGAGAGTTGGAGTATTCAAAGCCTTGTTCTTCATGAATCTTCCGGCTTTCAAACTTGGATTGAAATCTTTCTTGAATCGCTGGTGTAGCAAACTTCTTGTATCTTGGTTCTTTGGAGGAACTTGGATGAACTAAAAGTTTAATCTTGGATGCCATGTATGATCTTGGTTGTGAACAAAGAAAAGAAAAGAAAAGAAACTAAAAAGTTGCAAGATAGAAAGTAGGAATAGGTTAAGGGTGATGGGTTTTATAGAAAAGATAGGTGGTTGTGATTGGGGGAAATTGAAAAAAAGGTTTAGGGTTTGGTAGTAATTTTTGACAAAGGGGTTTTGGTTAGGATGAATTGGAGGCTTTATATAAGCCTTAGATTCAGCCCATTAGTTTCCTTGTTGAAGATGTTTTCCTACTTGGTTTAGAATTCCTTCTTTATCTTGAACTTCCTTTCCTACAATTCAAAAACAAATCAAATAAGGATTAAAATTAAAGATAAACTAATAAAGAAAATAAATAAAGATGTGTAATAGGATTTTTAAACTAAAAAAAAATCTATCCCAAAACTACTTAATAATCGAAAAGAAAAAAAATAAAAGAAATCAGAAAAATAAAATACTTAATTAGTCGAAAAAAAATAAAAATAAAAATAAATAAAAATAAAGATAAACATATAAAAAGGGAGAGCATGCTCATGCATCTCCTAAATTGACCACTTCCTTGTTACGTTCCACATGGGCACCATTGTAGTGCTTCAATCTTTGTCCATTAACTTTGAATTCATGGTCGTCAGAGATGGACTTGATTATCACGGCACCATGAGAGAATGGTTTGACGACTTCAAATGGTCCTGACCATCTTGATTTCATCTTTCTCGGGAAAAGTTTTAGCCGAGAATTGAATAGGAGAACTAGTTTCCCTGGCGTGAACTGTCGTGGCAATAGTTTCTTGTCATGCCATCGCTTTGTTTTCTCCTTGTAGATTCGTGCATTGTTATAGGCTAGTGCACGAAATTCTTCTATCTCATTGAGATCCATCAAGCGCTTTTTTGTCCGCACTTTCCCAATCCATATTCACGGTCTTGATTGCCCAAGACGCCTTGTGCTCGATTTCCACCGGTAGATGACATGTTTTACCATAGACAAGTCGAAGGGGACATACCTAAGGGTGTTTTGAATGCGGTGCGATATGCCCAAAGTCGTCATCTAGTCTTAATGACCAATCATTCCTTGAGGATTTACAACTTTCTCGAGTATTCCCTTCAACTCCCGGTTGGAAATTTCGCTTGCCCGTTGGTTTATGGGTGATATGCCGTGGCGATCTTGTGTGATACGCCAAGCGTTGCAACATCTTGGCAATTAGTCTGTTGTCAAAATGCTTGCCCCTCACATCGATAATTGCTCTCGGCATCCCAAACCGTAAATATGTTTTTCTGCAGGAATCGTTGCACGGTCTTGGAATCGTCGTTTGGGAACTCGCAGCTGCCTCTACCCATTTAGACACATAGTCGACGGCGCGAGTAAGATGTAGAGGTTTCGAATGAAGATGGGAAAGGTCCCATAAAATCGATCCCCCCATACATCGAACAGTTCCACCTCGATGATGTTCTGGAGTGGCATCTCATGTCGTCTCGAGATATTGCCCGTCCTTTGGCAACGATCACATTGCTTGTAAAAGTCTTGGGCATCTTTGTACAATGTTGGCCAATACAAACTGGATTGCAAGACTTTGGCCGTTGTACGAGTTCCTCCAAAATGTCCTCCATAGAGTGAAGAATGGCATTGCCGGAGTACATTTTGTTGCTCTTCTTCAGGGGCACATCGGCGTATAACCTGATCTGCACATTGTTTAAACAAAAGAGGCTCGTCCCAAAAGTAATGCTTAGCATCATGGCGGAACCGCTTCTTCCCTTGGTGAGTAATGCCATAAGGAAAAATAGCACAAACAAGGAAGTTAACTAAATCCGCGTACCAGCGTATTGCCGAGGCATGTGCTGCCGTGGCGACTGCTCCCAAAATTGCCGAGGCGTGCGCGTCAAAGGCTGCTGCGGCGTTGAGGGTTGCCGAGGCGTCAAGGGTTGCCGAGGCGTTGAGGGTTGCCGAGGCAACTAGAATTTGTTCATCCGGGAATGCATCGCATATCTCTAGATCCGCGTCCTCCTCCCTATTGCGTTCCAAACGTGATAAGTGATCGGCCACTTGATTTTCTGTTCCTTTCCTATCCTTAATTTCAATATCAAATTCTTGTAAAGTAATATCCAACGAATCAAACGAGGTTTAGCATCCTTTTTACCAAATAAGTATTTGATTGCCGAATGGTCCGTGTGAACAATTACCTTTGTACCAATTAAATAGGATCGGAACTTGTCAAATGCGAAAACTACAGCTAGTAACTCTTTCTTCGTTGTTGTGTAATTCACTTGAACGCTATTAAGAGTTTTACTAGCGTAGTATATCACATGGAAGGTCTTACCTGTGCGTTGGCCTAGGACTGCTCCTACCGTGAAATTACTTGCATCACACATGAGCTCAAAAGGTAGCGTCCAATCCGGTGGAACGACAATGGGTGCCGAGGCAAGCTTTTTCTTTAGGGTTTTGAATGCTTGAGTGCAAGAATCATCAAAATCGAAGACTTTATCCTGTTCAAGCAGATTACACAAAGGTTTAGTGATTTTAGAAAAATTATGAATGAACCTCCTGTAAAAACCTGCATGTCCGAGAAAACTTCGAATTCCTTTAACCGAATTTGGTGGGGGTAATCTCTCGATCACGTCCACCTTGGCTTTGTCTACTTCAATTCCCTTGGATGAAATCTTGTGACCGAGCACTATTCCTTCATCTACCATAAAGTGGCATTTCTCCCAATTGAGGACTAAATCTGTTTCTTCGCATCTTGCCAACACCCTCTCTAAATTGCCGAGACAGCCGTCAAAGTCATTACCAAAAACCGAAAAATCATCCATGAAGATCTCAAGGAAGTCTTCGATCATGTCTGAAAAGAGTGCCATCATGCATCTTTGGAAGGTTGCCGTGGCGTTACACAATCTGAACGGCATCCTTCGGAAGGCATAAGTACCGTATGGGCATGTGAAGGTTGTCTTTTCTTGATCTTCTGGTGCTATGGCAATCTGATTGTAACCTGAATAACCATCAAGAAAACAATAAAAGGGTTTACCTGCAAGACGGTCAAGCATTTGATCAATAAAGGGTAATGGGAAGTGATCTTTCCTAGTGGCTTTGTTTAGCTTTCGACAGTCCATACAAACCCTCCAACCGGTCACAGTCCTGGTTGGGATAAGTTCATTATTTTCATTGCTTACCACTGTTATACCTCCCTTTTTCGGTACACATTGTACCAGACTTACCCACGTACTATCGGAGATAGGGTATATAATGCCGGCGTCAAGCCACTTGATGATTTCTTTCATTACAACCCCTTTCATGACATGATTCAGTCTCCTCTGGGCCTCAATTGAAGGTTTGTGATCATCTTCCAACAAGATCTTGTGCATGCACACCGCCGGGCTAATTCCCTTCAAGTCGGCAATTGTCCACCCTATTGCCTTTTTGTGTAGCTTCAACCTCTTGATCAGCTTCTTTTCCTGCTCAGGCTGTAAATTAGAAGAAATAATTACAGGCAATGTATTATCGGTCCCTAAGTATACATATTTTAGTTGCTCTGGCAATTGTTTCAACTCAAGAATTGGTGGTTGTTCAATAGAGGGTTTTTCGAGCTTACCTTCCTTACCTGAGTAGTCCAGTGGTTCAAAGTATGTACCTGGTCGATTGACTAGCCAATTTGCCTATTCTGGTTGTTCCTCATCAACCGGTTCTTCATACTCCTCATGTTCCTCTTGGTCGGCAATGTAGTTGCCGAGGCAACTAAATTCCTCATCGAAGTTAAACTCTGTCGTGGGATGAAGTAGTTGGCATTCTTCTGGATCATCGGCATGCCTTAGTGTTTGGAACACATATAGTTTAACTTGCTGGTCATTCACCCTCATTGTGAGTTCTCCCTTTTCAACATCAATCAAGGTTCTCCCTATTGCTAGGAATGGTCTACCGAGAATGATGGGTGCATGCTCATCTGCTTCACAATCCAAAACAATAAAGTCAGTGGGAAATATAAATTTATCAACTTTTACCAGTATGTCTTCGATTTTTCCCTCTGGATCCACATAGGATCTGACGGCTAGCTGCAGCATGACTGTTGTAGGTCTTGCCTTCCCGATTACTAGTTTCTGGAAAACCGATTTAGGCATCAAGTTTATGCTAGCCCCTAGGTCGCATAGTGCTTTCCCGACATAGTGATTTCCAATAGAACAGGGTATTGTGAAACTTCCGGGATCCTTCAACTTAGGTGGCATACGATTGTGCAACATTGCCATGCATCCCTCTGTTGCGGCAACTGTTTCAAACTCTCCTAGCCTTGTTCTTTTGGACACAATGTCTTTAAGGAACTTGGCATAGTTTGGCATTTGTTCAATTGCTTCCACCAGTGGCAAGTTGATGTGGACTTGCTTTAGGATATCAAGAAACTTCTTGAATTGGTATTCTTTCTTTTGTCGCTTCAACCTTTGTGGGAATGGTGGTGGAAGTCGGATATCTTCGATCCTTTCATTGGTTTGAAACCTGATTGATGGCATTATCGGGACATCTGGAGTTGCCGAGGCATTATCAACTGGGGTTGCCGAGGCATGCTTATCGCAAGTTGCCGAGGCGTCTTTATCATCGGTTGCCGAGTCATGCTTATTGCCGGTTGCCGCGGCAATTCCTGGTTCAACATCTGAGGCTTTGCCGCTAGGTTCGTCTTGATCTTTTTGTGGAGTCTTGTTTGACGAGCGGGTTTGAACCTCTCTAAGTTGTTGGCCACTTCTAGTGGTGATCGCCTTACATTGCTCATGGCCAGTTCCTCTCGCGACTTCAGTATCACTAGGTAAACCTCCTTGTGGTCTAGTATTCAGATTTTGAGCAAACTGTCCGACTTGATTTTCCAATGATTTGATTGCCGCCTCTTGGTTTTGCAATCTCATCTCGGTCCTGTTAATAAAAGCATCAGTTCTTTTTATGAAATTACTATTCTCAGCCATATAAGATTCAGTTTTCATCATAAAAGCATTTAGAGAATTTTCCAAAGAACTAGATGTTGTCGGTTGTTGCTGCGGCATTAGTTGCCGTGGCATATTCTGCTGGAATCCCGATGCTTGTGCATTCTGATTGTTCTGGTTTAGAGCATTGTTGGGATTACTCCATGAAAAATTCGGGTGCTTCTTCCAAGCTGGATTGTATGTATTTGACATCATGTTGTTGCTTCGATTGTAATTCCCCACATAGAAGCTGGATTTCGGATTCTGCATACATTCAGAAGAATTATGGTTATCGCCACATAACTCACAAAAAGAATCCATTACCTTGACTTCATGTGTGTTGTTTGGTTTTTGCATGTTCTGGACCATCTTTGTTAAAGCGGCCAATTGTGCCGAAATTGAATCTGATGATCCTAGTTCATGTATTGTGGCTTGGCGTCTAACTCCTCCTCTTCTAGTGGATGGGAATTGATAATCATTCTTGGCCAACCTGTTTAAAATTTGCATTGCTTCTTCCGGCGACTTATCTAGGAGTATGCCGTTTGCTGAGGCATCTAGCATCATCCTTGTTGGTGTATTCACGGCGTTGTAAAACATTGTTACTTGAGTCCACACCGGGAATCCGTGTAGGGGCATTTGTGTAGAAGTTCTCTATATCGCTCCCAAGCCTCGTACATGGATTCATCATCCGCCTGCCGAAAAGAAGTAATGTCGTTACGGCTTATCAGTCAAATTTGTAGGATTAAATCTAGCAAGGAAATCACGACAAAGATTAGTCCAAGATGCTATGGATCCGCAGAATGCTATTCAACCATGCTTTCGCCCTATCCTCGGTGAATAGGGAATAATCTTAATCGTAGGACATCGGGGGTGACTCCGTGTATCTTGAACGAGTTGCAAATCTCGAGGAAAGATTTCAGATGTTGCCATGCATCTTCAGTTGCTGAGCCGCCAAATTGACCAATTGTGTTGATCACATTAAACATTACCGGTTTCAACTCAAAGTGGTCGGCTTCAATTTCAGGTGCGACAACTCCTAGGTTATAAGTCCATCAAGATCTTCTTCAAGATAGTCTCGAATAGTTATGTTTCGTGCAAGAATCACTCCTCCTCCTGCTCGAACATCTTGATTCATATTTCCGTCTTGATTTGCCATTGCTTCTCTTATCCTTCGTCTAAGTCTTTGTAAGGTTCGTTCGATTTCTGGATCAAAGGGATATTCTGGAGAAGTCGGTCTCGCCCTGGTCATATACCAATGCAAAACCAAAGTTTGTTAGCCCTTTGAATTTTAAACAAGAAAAATAAAAAGAAAGTGCAAGAAAGTAAAAACAAAGTCGCTATTGCCAATCCCCGGCAACGGCGCCAAAAACTTGTTGCGCGTAATAAGTGCTACACAAATGTGCAAGTATACACGTCGCAAGTTATAGTATAAAAGATATCGTCTCCACAGGGATTGGTGCTACTTCAAGAATCTAGTCTCTTGCACTGTAAAAATAAAAACATAAATAAAAGATTATAGAAGTTTAACTAATCTAGAAAGCAAATAAAGTAAAAGAAAGGATGAATTCAAATGAGAGAGATAGGACAGGTTATCGTGAGTTGAGGTGTGATAGCCAATTGGATCGTCTTGGTAAAAGAGTGCACGGGCAACTCAGTTGTCGTGGCAACTTGCACAACGGGGTTGCCTGGGCGACTAGTTGGGCAACTACTTGGGCGTCTGAGCAGCAACTTCAAGGTTCGGCGGAGCGTTCTTCAATGGTTTCTTCTTATCCCTAAGTCGAAACTCTAGCTGCTTGTGCATGCCTTGATAATACATCCCTGCGTGAATCAAGGGTGAACAACAACCAATCTTGCGCTCCTCTTAGCCGTTGAAATCCTTAACTTATTCCTAAGCCGGATTAATCTTCACCATCATTGGATTGAATAAAGATCATATTCATTCGTTTCTTGAATCTAACTCTCCCGATATTAGATACATGGATGAAATCACGAGATCCTCTCCCAATTCACTCGCAAACAATAATAAGAACCAAGAATGAATAAACCTTGAAATAGAAAAGTGCAAACTCTTATTACCTAGACAAAAACCAATAGTTTCTCACAACCACAAAACACAATAACCATAGCCAAGTAAATTTAGTTCATGGCTAGGTTCCAAAGAAACACAAGATAAACAATCCCTAGCATGACCCAATCGAACAAGGAAGAAAAGATGAAGCTTGTCGAAAATCCCTTGCTTTCTCCCTTGGACTTGTCGAAATTTCCCTCTTGCTCTCTCTTGCTAAGTTGTCGAAATCTCCTATCTATTTATAGGGCTAGGCCAAAGTCCTTCTCTGAGGAGGAGTTTGAGTTGGAATTAAATTATCTTTAAAGAATATAATTCTTTATTATAATTTTATTCCTATTAGAACTTCTCATATCTTCTTGGAATTTAATTCTTCTTTAATTTCTGCATGGCAATAAAATTCCTTTGGGCTTGGGCCTTGCTCCACGTCATCTTGGGCTTGTATAGTCATTAATTTAGACATCCCTATTGCATTTTCTCTTTGTCGACAATTCCCATGGCAACTGGCTCGGCGTCTCCTTCATGCATTGCCCTGGCAACTAGCTCGGCATATCCTTCATGCATTGCCCTGGCAACTAGCTCGGCATTGCTTTGGCAAGTGATCCTGCAGATACACACACAAAGCACACCAAAGCAGCATCTTTTCCACAAAAACTACCAAGTTATGTAATCAAGCTCAATGATGGGAGGAAACATGGATTAATGCATGAATGGCTAACTATGCAACTAATATGAGCCTAAGTCTACAATAATATGAGTAAAAAGGGTAAGAAAAATAGTACTTTTGAACACTTATATCAATACACCATGTTGTTTTGTGCATGTCAGTCTACTAAAGTTTGGAAATTGTGCAATTTGGTCCCTATATGTTATATATGCAATTACTTGAGCTTGGATGACTATTTTTAGCTAAAATTTAACATGTGAGCATGAAATTGGACTAATGAAGGACCGACAATCTTAATTTCAAGTAAGACCCTAAAATTTGTGGAAATTACATTTTGGTCCCCAATATGTGCGCTTAAGCGATTGGACCTTATTTTGAAATATGATTTCAATGTAACGTTTTCGCTAATGTTTGTACACCATATGAATTAAATTGACACATTTAGATAAGATAAAAAAATGGACCGATTTAGGTTATTAGCTCGGGTTTGCTTTGGTAAACCAAATGTGACCCTTTTAGCTCGGTTTCAGCAAGGCAGGGTTTAGGGGGTTATATATATTTTGTCAAAGTCCCTTGGTTGTTCCTTTGTCCTACATAAAAATTGCTTTGTGCCTTCTGTGGTATGGCATTCTGGTTGAAACCTTGCTGAGCATTGTTATTCTGATGTTGGGCATCGTTGTTCTGCTGCTGGGCATTGTATTGATTACCTCCTTGATTTCCCCAAGCTAAATTTGGGTGTTGCCTCCAACCTGCATTGTAAGTATTGGAATTTGCATTATAATTACGATTGAAATTGCCAACAAAATTTATTGACTCAGGGTTGGCAGTGCAATCTTCCATGTAATGGTTCTCCCCACATATTGTGCAAAATGGGTCTAATGCCTTGACCTCTTGGGATTCTTTATTATTTTTCAAAGTTCTCACCATGCTAGTAAGATTGGAAATCTCAGCGTGGATGGATGTTAGTTCATCTAGTGTTAATTTCTCACCAGTTTTAGTTTCAATGCCTAGTCTGGTAGTAGGATACTTGAAATCATTAGTTGAGATCCTTTCAAGGATGCCAACTACCTCTATATAGTTCTTGCCAAGAAGCGAACAATTTGCTGAAGCATCAAAAATAGTATTGGCATGAGCATTGAGTCCATTGTAGAAGGTCTCCATCTAGGTCCAATTTGGGAATCCATGCATAGGACACCTCCTCAACAGGTCCTTGAATCTTTCCCAGGCATCATATAGGGTCTCATCATCAGCCTGCCTAAACGTAATAATCTCACTCCTTATCTTGGCAGTGAGTTTAAGTGGCTGGAATCACAACAAAAATTTCTGGCATAGATCTCCCCATGAAGTGACAGAACCAGGTGGCAAAAAACTAAGCCATGTTTTTGCTCGATCTCTTAGGGAAAATGTGAACAATTTCAGCTCCACTCTATTTTCTGATACTTCAAGCTGCTAAAATAGCTGGCAAACTTCCATACATTGCTTCAAGTGTTGCCTCGGGTCTCCAGTAGGTGCTCCATCAAATTGATCTACTAGAGACTCGCGGCAACACTTGAAGCAATTCATGGAAGTTTGTCAGCTATTTCAGCAGCCTGGAGTGTCAAAAGATACAATGAAGCTGAAATTGTTCACATTTTCCCTGAGAGATAGAGCAAAAACGTGGCTAAGTTCTTTGCCACCTGGTTCTGTCACCTCATGGAGAGATCTATGCCAAAAATATTTACTGCGATTCCAGCCACCTAAACTCACTACCAAGCAGAGGAGTGAGATCATTACGTTTAGGCAGGTGTAGTGACTATTTTTTTGAAAACGAAAATAGTTTCCCACTTTTTATAAAAATAATTAATTTAAAAGGGGGATTTTATAAAACTCTTTTTTCGTAAAATTTGGAGTCGCCACCGATCATTTCAAAAAAGGTAGACCAGACACGATAAAAACAAAACCAGAGAAAAATTTGGGTTCGGGAGTTGGTTATGTATGGGGAAGGATTAGCACCCCACAACGCCCAAAATTGGTACCTAAAGGTTCGCATCATAATTATTAAGAAAAATAAAAATTTGACTTAATTTAAATTTTAATTCATAAAACGCATGTATGCATGACAATTCAAAATTTGCCACTATATTCACGGCAATCGAAGGAGATGACACCTGGACGCCAGGATGCCACTCCCAGCAGAGTACCGAAACAATTAGGCCTACCGCTATATGCAGCAAAATATATATGCATAATAAATTAATTTGAAATAAAAATTACAATAACATATAAATAAATCATAAAACAATATTAAGGTGTAAACATGAACACATATGAACATTATTTAATATAATATACTATTATACAATAATCTACCATATAATAATAATAATAAATATAATAATGACTTAAAAAATAAAAAAAATTTACAGAACCAAGATTAAAAGCAAATAAAGGACCGAATTGAATGATCTGGGAAATTAGGACTACGGGGGTGAATATTTTAGGGCGGAGGTCCTTATTATGCTATTTTTCCATTTTAGTTAAGCTATTCGGACCTAATTGGAATAAAAACAAAATTTGGAAATTAAAATAAAAAGGAAAATGACGTGATTTTAAGATTTTAAAACTACGAAGGATTGTATTAGCTAATAGACCATGCGGCAGATCATTAGTGTAAATTGGTTTGGGGAAGAGGGACTTATGCTGTAATTAACCCTTTTGTTTTGATTTATAACCTAAAAATAAAAACTGACCCACTTTCACTTTTTTTCATTCCAGCCGCACCCCTCCCCCTTTTCTCTGTTTTTTTTTACTTTCAAACCCTAAACACAAAACTCCCTTTTTTCATACCCAAAAATTAAAACTCCCTAGATCTGACTAAACAACAAAGGTTCGGAGTTGGCCAAGCAAGGCGGCGGTAGTTCGAGATCGAACTGAGGTAAATCGAATCGTTTCCCTCTCCTTTTTATTTTATATTCGAATAAAAATAAAAAAATGATATACCTTCTTTTTTCAAACTCTAAAACTTGGATCTGGAAATTTTTATTTCTTGTTTGAAAAAAAACCTTTTACAGATTACAAGTGCCTGAGTTTTATACCCATTTTGTTACATATAAAAAATATAAAATAAACCCCATATTTATTGTTTGATTTGGCTCTGTTCATGATGTTGTTTAAGATAACTCTTCTTTATCTTTGCTTTTTGCAGATTCGAAGCAACATTGGGCGGTGGAGTTAGGCGTGTCAGGCGGCGGCCCGTCGGGTGGGCTATGGTGATGCACGTGCAAGCCACGGTGTTCGAATAGCCGGCTCGTGGCTCGCACGTGCCTATGGATGATGGATGGTTAAAAGGTTTGGCGACAGCAGCTAAGGGATTAGGGTTTTTTTAGGTTATATATGGGTCAGGTAGGGTTAAATAGGTATCGGGTTGTGGGTTATGGGTCAACTATTGGGTTATCTGATATGGGCTTATAATGGGTCTTGTATTAAATGGATTGTATTTGGACTGGTTTTACAGATTAATGAATGGGTTTGAATTAAATTGGATCTGGTTTATTTAATTTTAAATTGGGTTTGGTTTGGGCTTAGGCTTGGACAAAAATGGGTTATGACAGCTGCCCCTCTTTGCTCATTGTTGTGTAACATGAATAGAGCAAAGACAAAAGAATAACCATTTTTGTCCTGGTCAGGTCTGGGTTTCGGGTTCCTATCTCTTGCCATCGCCTCTTCTTGAGCTTTAGTTAGTGCAATCGGCCGCTCCTAGAGGTAATATCTTCGAAATGAGATGATCTGTAAGGGAAACAAAATCTTCAAATCAGAAATTTGAGGTCACAAGTTCTTTTTATATAGAACTGTTCTCTCTTCTTCTGACTAGAGCCTCGGAAAAGAAAATTCTCCCTATATAGAATTTTGGCTTGTCCTCGATAAAGTCTTCGGGTTGCAAGTCCTTCTTATGTAGAATTTTTTGCCTTCAACTATTAACGCTGTAGATTCTCCCTGTATAGAATCTTCTGCATCCTAGGTGAATTCTTCGAGCTACAAGTTCTTCATATATAGAATTTCTCGTCTTGGAATCTTAAAGGTACAAGTTTTTCGTAAATAAAACTCCTCGCTTTGAAGTTTTTTGAGCCGCGGGTTCTTCCTATATAGAACTTTTTGCTCTTCTTCGGCCAATTCTTTAAGTTTCAATCTCTTCAATGCCCTTATTTATACTCGTCTCGACATTAGAAAAATCTTGACATCATGCCCGAAGGTCTTACTGATGGCCCGAAGGTCTTATCACCATGCCCGGAGGACTTATTGGTGGCCTGAAAGACTTATCATCATGCCCGAAGGACTTACTGATGGCCTAAAGGACTTGAGATCTGGATTCACGCCAACATGGCTACCAATGTCCTTCTTAAAATCTGGATTCACACCAACATGGCTACCAAAATCCTTTAAAATGATACCCCAATTTCTACTAGTCTTGAAATCACAATAAGGTTAGCATTATGCCCGAAGGAGTTACTGATGACCTGAATGTCTTATCACCATGCCGAAGGACTTATAGGTGGCCCGAAGGACTTATCATCATGCCCGAAGGACTTACTGATGGCCCCCCGAAGGACTTAATATCTAGATTCATGCCTGGCAATAGCGACTTTGTTTTTATTTTCTTGCACATTCTTTTTATTTTTCTTGTTTAAAATTCAAAGGGCTAACAAACTTTGGTTTTGCATTGGTATATGACCAGGGCGAGACCGACTTCACCAGAATATCCCTTTGATCCAGAAATCGAACGAACCTTACAAAGACTTAGACGAAGGATAAGAGAAGCAATGGCAAATCAAGACGGCAATATTAATCAAGATGTTCGAGCAGGAGGAGGAGTGATTCTGCACGAAAAATGTAACTATTCGAGACTATCTTGAAGAAGATCTTGATGGACTTAACCCAGGAGTTGTCGCACCCGAAATTGAAGCCGACCACTTTGAGTTGAAACCGTAATGTTTAATATGATCAACACAATAGGTCAATTTGGCGGCTCAAAGAATCGAAGATGCATGACAACATCTGAAATCTTTCCTCGAGATTTGCAACTCGTTCAAGATACACGGAGTTACCCCCGATGTCCTACGATTAAGATTATTCCCCTATTCACTGAGGGATAGGGCGAAAGCATGGCTGAATAGCATTCCTGCCGGATCCATAGCATCTTGGACTGATCTTTGTCGTGATTTCCTTGCTAGATTTAATCCTACAAATTTGACTGATAAGCTTCGTAACGACATTACTTCTTTTCGGCAGGCAGATGATGAATCCATGTACGAGGCTTGGGAGTGATATAGAGAACTTCTACACAAATGCCCTCTACACGGATTCCCGGTGTGGACGCAAGTGACAATGTTTTACAATGCCGTGAATACACCAACAAGGATGATGCTAGATGCCTCGGCAAACGGCATACTCTTAGATAAGTCACCGGAGGAAGCAATGCAAATTTTAAACAGGCTGGCCAAGAATGACTATCAATTCCCATCTACTAGAAGAGGAGGAGTTAGGCGCTAAGCCACAATACATGAACTAGGATCATCGATTCAATTTCGCACAATTGGCGCTTTAACCAAGATGGTCCGAACATGCAAAAAACCAAACAACACACATGAAGTCAAGGTAATGGATTCTTTTTGTGAGTTATGTGGTGATAACCATAATTCTTCCGAATGTATGCGAGAATCCGTAATCCGGCTTCTATGTGGGGAATTACAATCGGGCAACAACATTATGTCCAATACATACAATCCGCTTGGAAGAAGCACCCGAATTTTTCATGGAGTAATCCCAACAATGCTCTAAACAGAACAATCAGAATGCACAAGCATCGGGATTCGGCGAGAATATGCCACGACAATGGATGCCCAAAGAACAACCGACAACATCTAGTTCTTTGGAAAATTCTCTAAATGCTTTTATGATGAAAAACTGAATCTTATATGGCTGAGAATAGTAATTTCATAAAAAGAACTGATGCTTTTATTAACAGGACCGAGATGAGATTGCAAAACCAAGAGGCGGCAATCAAATCATTGGAAAATCAAGTCGACAATTTGCTCAAAATCTGAACACTAGACCACAAGGAGGTTTACCTAGCGATACTGAAGTCGCAAGAGGAACGGCCATGAGCAATGTAAGGCAATCACCACCAGAAGTGGCCAACAACTTAGAGAGGTTCAAACCCGCTCGTCAAACAAAACTCACAAAAAGATCAGGCGAACCTAGCGGCAAAGCCTCGGATGCTGAACCAGGAATTGCCACGGCAACCGAAATAAACATGCCTCGCAACCGATGACGCCTCGACTTCTTGTGATAAGCATGCCTCAGCAACCCCAGTTGATAACGCATCGGCAACTCCAGATGTCCCGGCAATGCCGTCAATCAGGTTTCAAACCAATGAAAGGATAGAAGATATCCGACTTCCACCACCATTCCCACAAAGGTTGAAGCGACAAAAGCAAGAATACCAATTCAAGAAGTTTCATGATATCCTAAAGCAAGTACACATCAACTTGCCATTGGTGGAAGCAATTGAACAAATGCCAAACTATGCCAAGTTTCTTAAAGACATTGTGTCCAAGAGAACAAGGCTAGGAGAGTTTGAAACAGTTGCCGCGACAGAGGGATGCATGGCAATGTTGCACAATCGCATGCCGCCCAAGTTGAAGGATCCCGGGAGTTTCACAATACCCTGTTCTATTGGAAATCACTATGTCGGGAAAGCACTATGCGACCTAGGGGCTAGCATAAACTTGATGCCTAAATCGGTTTTCGTAAACTAGGAATCGGGAAGGCAAGACCTACAATGATTATCTTTGCAGCTAGCCGACAGATCCTATGTGCATCCGAGGAAAAATCGAGGACATCTTGGTAAAAGTTGATAAATTCATTTTTCCCGCTGACTTTATTGTTTTGGATTGTGAAGCAGATGAGCATGCACCTATCATTCTCGGGAGACCATTCCTAGCGACAGGGAGAACTTTGATTGATGTTGAAAAGGGAGAACTCACAATGAGGGTGAATGACCAACAGGTCAAACTAAATGTATTCCAAACACTAAGGCATGCCGATGATCCGAAGAATGCCAACTACTTCATGCCACGGCAGAGTTTAACTTCGATGAGGAATTTAGTTGCCTCGGCAACTACATTGCCGACCACGAGGAACATGAGGAGTATGAAGAACCGGTCAATGAGGAACAACCAGAAGAGGCAAATTGGCTAGTCAATCGACCAGGTACATACTTTGAACCCTTTGGACTACTCGGGTAAGGAAGGTAAGCTCGAAAAACCCTCATCGAAAATCCACCAATTCTTGAGTTGAAACAATTGCGAGCAAATGAAATATGTATACTTAGGGATCGATAATACATTACCCGTAATTATTTCCTCTAAGTTACAGCCTGAGCAGAAAAGAAGCTGATCAACATGTTGAAGCTACATAAAAGGCAATAGGGTGGACAATTGCCGACTTGAAGGGAATTAGTCCCGCGGTGTGCATGCACAAGATCTTGTTGGAAGATGATCACAAACCTTCAATTGAGGCCCAGAGGAGACTGAATCATGCCATGAAAGGGGTTGTAATGAAAGAAATCATCAAGTGGCTTGACGCCGGCATTATATACCCTATCTCCGATAAATGCGTGGGTAAGTCCGGTACAATGTGTACCGAAAAGGGAGGTATAACAGTGGTAAGCAATGAAAATAATGAACTTATCCCAACCAGATGTGACCGGTTGGAGGGTTTGTATGGACTATCGAAAGCTAAACAAAGCCACTAGGAAAGATCACTTCCCATTACCCTTTATTGATCAAATGCTTGACCGTCTTGCAGGTAAACCCTTTTATTGTTTTCTTGATGGTTATTCAGGTTACAATCAGATTGCCATAGCACCAGAAGATCAAGAAAAGACAACCTTCACATGCCCATACGGTACTTATGCCTTCCGAAGGATGCCGTTCGGATTATGTAACGCCCCGGCAACCTTCCAAAGATGCATGACGGCGCTCTTTTCAGACATGGTCGAAGACTTCCTTGAGATCTTCATGGATGATTTTTCGGTTTTTGGTAATGACTTCGACGGCTGTCTCGGCAATTTAGAGAGGGTGTTGGCAAGATGCGAAGAAACAGATTTAGTCCTCAATTGGGAGAAATGCCACTTTATGGTAGATGAAGGAATAGTGCTCGGCCACAAGATTTCATCCAAGGGAATTGAAGTAGACAAAGCCAAGGTGGACGTGATCGAGAGATTACCCCCACCAATTTCGGTTAAAGGAATTCGAAGTTTTCTCGGACATGCAGGTTTTTACAGGAGGTTCATTCATAATTTTTCTAAAATCACTAAACCCTTGTGTAATCTGCTTGAACAGGATAAAGTCTTCGATTTTGATGATTCTTGCACCCAAGCATTCGAAACCCTAAAGAAAAAGCTTGCCTCGGCACCCATTGTCGTTCCACCAGATTGGACGCTACCTTTTGAGCTCATGTGTGATGCAAGTGATTTCGCGGTAGGAGCAGTCCTAGGCCAACGCGTGTAAGACCTTCCATGTGATATACTACGCTAGTAAAACTCTTAACGATGCTCAAGTGAATTACACAACAACGGAGAAAGAGTTACTAGCTGTAGTTTTCGCATTTGACAAGTTCGATCCTATTTAATTGGTACAAAGGTAATTGTTCATACGGACCATTCGGCAATCAAATACTTATTTGCTAAAAAGGATGCTAAACCTCGTTTGATTCGTTGGATATTACTTTTACAAGAATTTGACATTGAAATTAAGGACAGGAAAGGAACAGAAAATCAAGTGGCGATCACTTATCACGCGTTTGGAACGCGCAATAGGAGGAGGACGCGGATCTAGAGATATGTGATGCATTCCCGGATGAACAAATTCTAATCGCCTCGGCAACCCTTGACGCCTCGGCAGCCCATGACGCCTCGGCAACCATGGATGCACACGCCTCGGCAATTTTGGGAGCGAGACACTACGGCAAAGACATGCCTCGGCAATACCACGCACGCAGATTTAGTTAACTTCCTTGTTTGTGGTATTTTTCCGTATGGCATTACTCACCAAGGGAAGAAGCGGTTCCGCCATGATGCTAAGCATTACTTTTGGGACGAGCCTCTTTTGTTTAAACAATGTGCAGATCGGGTTATACGCCGATGTGTCTGAAGAAGAGCAACAGAATGTACTCCGGCAATGCCATTCTTCACCCTATGGAGGACATTTTGGAGGAACTCGTACCGCGGCCAAAGTCTTGCAATCCGGTTTGTATTGGCCAACATTGTACAAAGATGCCCAAGACTTTTACAAGCAATGTGATCGTTGCCAGAGGACGGGCAATATCTCTAGGCGACATGAGATGCCACTCCAGAACATCATCGAGGTGGAACTGTTCGATATATGGGGGATCGATTTTATGGGACCTTTCCCATCTTCATTCGGCAACCTCTACATCCTACTCGCCGTCGACTATGTGTCTAAATGGGTAGAGGCAGCTGCAGTTCCCAACGACGATTCCAAGACGTGCAACGATTCTGCGAGAAAAACATATTTACGGTTTGGGATGCCGAGAGCAATTATCAGCGACGGGGCAAGCATTTTGACAACAGACTAATTGCCAAGATGTTGCAACACTTGGCATATCACACAAGATCGCCACGGCATATCACCCACAAACCAACGGGCAAGCAGAAATTTCCAACCGGGAGTTGAAGGGAATACTCGAGAAAGTTGTAAATCCCTCAAGGAAGGATTGGTCATTAAGACTAGATGACGACTTTGGGCATATCGCACTTTGCATTCAAAACACCATTAGGTATGTCCCCTTCCGGCTTGTCTATGGTAAAACATGTCATCTACCGGTGGAAATCGAGCACAAGGCGTCTTTGGGCAATCAAGACCGTGAATATGGATTGGGAAGTGCGGACAAAAGCGCTTGATGGATCTCAATGAGATAGAAGAATTTCGTGCACTCGCCTATAACAATGCACGAATCTACAAGGAGAAAACAAAGCGATGGCATGACAAGAAACTATTGCCACGGCAATTCACGCCAGGGCAACTAGTTCTCCTATTCAATTCTCGGCTAAAACTTTTCCCGGGAAAGCTGAAATCAAGATGGTCAGGACCATTTGAAGTCGTCAAACCATTCTCCCATGGCGCCGTGATAATCAAGTCCATCTCTGACGACCATGAATTCAAAGTTAATAGACAAAGATTGAAGCACTACAATGGTGCCCATGTGGAACGTAACAAGGAAGTGGTCAATTTAGGAGATGCATGAGCATGCTCTCCCTTTTGATTTTTTTATTTTTATTTTTATTTTTTTTATTTTTGTTTTTGTCGATTAGTTAATTATTTATTATTTATTTTTTATTTATTTTTTTCGATTTTTTTTTTATTTATTTTATTTTGCCGATTATTAGTAGTTTTAGGATAGATTTTTTTTATTCAAGTCTAAGAATCCTATTACACATCTTTATTTATTTTCTTTATTAGTTTATCTTTAATTTTAATCCTTATTTGATTTGTTTTTGAATTGTAGGAAAGGAAGTTCAAGATAAAGAAGGAATTCTAAACCAAGTAGGAAAACATCTTCAACAAGGAAACTAATGGGTTGAATCTAAGGCTTATATAAAGCCTCCAATTCATCCTAACCAAAACCCTTGTCGACAACTCCTACAAAACCCTAAACCCTTTTTCGTTTTCCCCTAAACCCTAGTCCCACCCACCTATCGATTCTATAAAACCCATCACCCTTAACCTATTCCTACTTTCTATCTTGCAACTTTTTAGTTTCTTTTCTTTTCTTTGTTTTTACTCACAACCAAGATCATACATGGCATCCAAGATTAAACTTTTAGTTCATCCAAGTTCCTCCAAAGAACCAAGATACAAGAAGTTTGCTACACCGGCGGTTCAAGAAAGATTTCAATCCAAGTTTGAAAGCCGGAAGATTCATGAAGAACAAAGCTTTGAATACTCCAGATCTCAAGATTTCGGCCTTGAACCATTCATCTTCAAAAGGATTGCACATCAAAAGTGGCAAATCTTTTGCCATCAACCGGAACAGGGTAACATCTCATGGGTAAGAGAATTCTATGCTCACTCACCTAACCCGGATAATCCTTATGTTTTTGTTCGTGACAAGGCCATACTTATAAGTCCCGAAAGCATCAACACCTTTTACGGACTTTACATTGAGAAGGACGAGCATCAAGCCTTCGTTGACCAAATCAATCCCAAGCAACTCGACAAGGTGCTTCAAGAACTCACTCAACCAGGAACTCATTGGAACAACGCTCAAAAGATAAGGGTTATCTTTTCTTCCCTTGCTTAATTTCCAATCTTTGCAAAGAGATGCATGTCCCGAGTGAGTCCACCGATGAAAAAGCCCTACCCAAGTCTGGTTGGAATCAAGCACTAATCCGGAAGCTAATGGGAGAGGCACCGGGAGATTCTTCAAGGCCCCCAATTGTCACGGCAACTCCTGCCGCCGCGGCAATCCCTAATGCCCAAGCACCTAACGCCGGGGCAACTCGGCCATTAATCCCGGGACACTTTGAAGCACTTTTGCACCCATTAGCAAGCCGAGTAAGGCAAATTGAAGATCGGCAACTAATGTTCATGCGGTACATGAAGGAGCACAACAATGCCATCACCCAAGTCATCCTAGAAAAGTACCCGGACAATCGTGTGCCGTTCCCAATCTTTCCCGCCGAGATTCTTGCCCCGGCAACCAATGAAGCAGTCACCACGGCAACCAAGGAAGCAGACGCCACGGCAACCAACCCTGACGACGCCCCGGCAACCACTGCAAAAGCCAAAAGTAAAGCACTTATGCCCGAATCAACTCCTACGAAATCATTTTCTGATTTTTCAGATTCGGACGAGTCCTCCATTGAACCAATAAAGACCGCACCAATTGAATCTTCCAAACGAAAAGCCATTGACATTGATGAAGAGGATGATGAGGACAACCCCGTACGAGGATCGATTCCACCACCAGCAACAAGAAAACAACCATCACGTTCAAGCAAGAAAGTCAAGACGCCAACTAGAAGGAAACTAATCATCTACGATGACGAACTCTCGGAGTAAGTCCTCGTATACATTTTTATGTTTATTTTTCGTTATTTTTATGCATGCATTGAGGACAATGCCTCACTCGAGTTTGGGGGGGGATTGTTACACTTAAGTATTACATTTAGGATACATAAATTGCTTGCCATGCCTTTAAATTGGAACAAGAATTGCTTAGATTTGATGAATATTCAATGATGACTTTACCAATGCACTTAATTGATAGAATTTTTATTCTAGGATAACCATGGAAAAACTTAGAATTTTACTATGATGCTAAATTTGATGAAACACTGTTGTGGTTTGATTGATTTAAGGAGTTCTAGTAAACTTAGGTTGATAATTAACTAATTGGGAGATTAGAATAAAAATTGGATGAAGGCTAGAGGTGCCCGAAATTGGCTCTAGCATATGCAAAAAAAAATTGATCGCTAGAGGTGCCCGAAACTGGCTCTAGGAGGCGTTAAAAAAAAATTTTAACTAGAGGTGCCCGAAACCGGCTCTAGTCGATTAAATTAACTTAAGAAAACTAAAAATAAAACACTAGAGGTGCCCGAAATTGGCTCTAGTTAAAACATGTTAAAAAGAACCCAATGAAGTAATTTGAAAACCTATTGTTTGCATAGAATCCGAAAAATCAACTTGCACACAACTCCGCACACACTCACAAGCATTATAGTTTGATTCCGAGTAATTCCTCAGTTTTCTAAAAAATAAAAAGCCAATCATACTTTGTGCCCCGGTTCAGAGAATTGAAATCAAGTTCAAAGCTAAGTTTGTGAAAATTTGAAGTCTTGGCAGGTAATTATGAGTTTGCATTGCTTGAGGACAAGCAATAGTTCGAGTTTGGGGGTGACCAAAAACTTGTTGCGCGTAATAAGTGCTACGCAATTGTGCAAGTATACACGTCGCAAGTTATAGTATAAAAGATATCGTCTCCACAGGGATTGGTGCCACTTCAAGAATCTAGTCTCTTGCACTGTAAAAAGTAAAAACACAAGTGAAGGATTATAGAAGTTTTAACTAATAACTAATCTAGAAAGCAATTAAGTAAAAGAAAAGATGAATTCGAATGAGAGAGATAGGCTAGGTTATCGTGAGTTGAGGTGTGATAGCCGATTGGATTGTCTTGGTAAAAGAGTGCATGGGCAACTCAGTTGCCGTGGCGACTTGCACAACGGGGTTGCCTTGGCAACTAATTGATGGTTGCTTGGGCGACTAGTTGGGCAACTACTTGGGCGATCGGGCAGCAACTTCAAGGTTCGTGGCGTTCTTCAATGGTTTCTTCTTATCCCTAAGTCGAAACTCTAGCTACTTGTGCATGCCTTGATAATACATCCCTGCGTGAATCAAGGGTGAACAACAACCAATCTTGCGCTCCTCTTAGCCGTTGAAATCCTTAACTTATTCCTAAGCCGGATTAATCTTCACCATCATTGGATTGCATAAAGATCATATTCATTCGTTTCTTGAATCTAACTCTCCCGATATTAGATAAATGGATGAAATCACGAGATCCTCTCCCAATTCACTCGCAAACAATAATAAGAATCAAGAATGAATAAACCTTGAAATAGAAAAGTGCAAACTCTTATTACCTAAACAAAAACCAATAGTTTCTCACAACCACAAAACACAATAACCATAGCCAAGTAAATTTAGTTCATGGCTAGGTTCCAAAGAAACACAAGATAAACAATCCCTAGCATGAACCCAATCGAACAAGGAAGAAAAGATGAAGCTTGTCGAAAATTCCTTGCCCTAGATGCTTGCCGAAAATTCCCCTTGCTTCCTCTCTTGGAGTTGTCGAAATTAACTCTTGCTCTCCCCCTTGATTTGTCGAATTTCCTTGCTATTTATAGGGCTAGGCCAAAGTCCTTCTTTGAGGAGGAGTTTGAGTTGGAATTAAATTATCTTTGAAGAATATAATTCTTTATTATAATTTTATTCCTATTAGAACTTCTCCTATCTTCTTGGAATTTAATTCTTCTTTAATCTCTGCATGGCAATCAAATTCCTTTGGGCTTGGGCCTTGCTCCATGTCATCTTGGGCTTGTAAAGTCATGAATTTCGACATCCATATTGCTTTTGGTCTTTGTCGACAAATGCCATGGCAACTAGCTCGGCATATCCTTCATGCATTGCCCGGCAACTAGCTAGCTCGGCATTGCTTTGGCAAGTGATCCTGCACATACACACACAAAAACACACCAAAGCAGCATCTATTTCCACAAAAATTCACCAAGTTATGTAATCAAGCTCAACGATTGAAGGAAACATGGATTAATGCATGAATGGCTAACTATGCAACTAATATGAGCTTAAGTCTAACAATAATATGAGTAAAAAGGGTAAGAAAAATAGTACTTTTGAACACTTATCAATGCCAACATGGCTACCAAAATAGAAATCTTCAATAAGATCTACCTCTTCAACATGAAGCTGCAGACTAAATAACTGGATTCACGCCAACATGGCTACCAATAAAAATCTTCAATAAGATCTACTTCTTCAACATGAAGCCGCGGATCAAAATCTCTAGTAATCTTTTAATACCTGTTTAAAACAAGCAAAATGCTTCTACATTAGCATGCCACTAACATAGGGATATCTATATATGATGCATGCATTGTAATACTTTTTCTTTTCTCTTCTCTTTTTTTTCTTTCAACTTTGTTTTAAAATCCTATTCCCTAAAAGGTCATTTTTTGGATTTCTTCATTGAATATTCATATTGCATTTGACTCACTCTTTTAACCCTTTTGTGCGAGTAACTCTCTTATTCTTCAGGATCACTACCCATTTCGCAAATAATCTCATTCTAGTCCCCATACCACTCTTATGTAGGGACTTTCATCATCACTTTGGTTCAGCATTGCCTCATTTAAACTATGGGCTCAACTACTTCAAAGTTCTTGACCCAACATGCAGAGTCTTCATTCATCTTAACATCGAGGCAAGCAACATGCATTCACTCCCTTAACTCAATCTTAATTTTCTTGTAGCATCTAGGCGGGAATCAAATCTTGGTTCCTATACTTTAATTCTCATCAATTATTTTTGCAAAAAAGCCAGACATTTTGAAAATAAAACTTGGAGAAAATGCCAAACACTTTGAAAACTAATGTTTGGGGTAAAAGCTATAGATATCTTAAAAATCAAGGTTTAGAAAAAATGCCAAACATTTTTGAAAACTGATGTTTGGAGGAAATGGGAAGTATTAAAAGAATCAAAATTTGAAGAAAAATGTCAAACATTTTTCAAAAATTAATGTTGGAGTAAATCAAAATTTTGGAGTAAAAGCCCAAACATTTTTGGAAACTACTGCTTGGAGGAAATGACAATACACAAAATAATTGAAATTTGGAGAAAAATGTCCAAACATTTTTTAAAACTAATGCTTGGAGGAAATGACCAATATGTAAAAGAATTGAAATTTGAAAAAAAAAAGTCCAAACATTTTTGAAAATTAATGTTTGATCCTAAAATATCAAATGCACTAGTGAATTTGTATGTTTAGAAGATCTTCACTATTTTGGCGATATACGCATAGGTATGGTCTCCCCTAGTTCATTTAGGCTTTCGAGAGGAACATTTCCCATACCTAATTTCTAACCCATTTAAGGTGGCTCTCTTGATCTCACCACTCACTATGCCACATCCTTCCCTCATTTGGGTGTCGATCAGGCACTTCAAAGTTTGACGTTCCTTGAAGAAAGGTTAACCCTTATAGGCGGAATGTAATCTGAAGACAATCTCATTCAATTCAGATATCTATGAATGATCAAAATGGTCTTTGGAGGCTTTTATTGTAGACCATGTGTAAAAAATCGTGCTCCTGGAATCGTTTAATCTGAATATGCTCATATGAAGTATTCTCTTCTCTTTCATTCCTCGGATCACTCTTGACTGCCCATTTTTGGGTTTTCAACCTAGAGTTCATTTCATTTCTTTTGTAACTTCAGACCGACTTGTTTTCTAGTCGGCACTGCTGTTCACTTTCTAATCAAGGTGATTGATCCTCTATATTTATTCAAAACTGAAATTTACTTGAAAGGAGGATTTCGTATAAATTCTCTAGAATTTTTCTTCTAATCAAATCCTTCATCATGTGCTTGACTTGCTCAGACTGAATTCTCTTTTCTCTTTATTTTCAGGATAGCTCTAGATTACCCATTTTTTGGGCTTTCACCCTAGAGGTCAATTTCTTTTTTTGTACCTTCGAACTGACTTGTATTCTGGTCAACATTGATGCTTGCTTTCTATCCAAAGGTGGCTGGTCTTCCAAGGTTCCTCAAAATTGAGATTTCTTGAAGGGAGAATTACGTAGATGTCACTTACTCGTTTCTTTCAGTTAAAGCCTTATTCTTAATCTGGGTGTACTTATGTAAAATATTCTTTTCTCTTTTATTCTTCTTCTTTTGCTTTTGCTTTTGCTTTTTCTTTCTTTTTTATTTTCTATTTTCTTTTCTCTATTTCTTTTCTTTTTTCTTTTTTTCTTTTCTTTTTTTCTCCTTTTTTAATCTCTCTTTTTCTCTTTCTTTTTTACTGACTATTTTAGGGTTTTCAGTCTCGAATCTCCTTTCTTTTATTGTATCTGTATTAGACCTTGATGTTTATTTCTGCTTGTAAGTAGTCAATTCTCTATGATTCTCTCAAATTGATGCTTATTTGATAGTGACTTCTTCATGTGTCTTCTTTTTTACTGCACTGCTCAATTTACTGCGCTCACTCTTGATTGCTTCATTTCTATGCCTGGAATTTTCCTTCTTTGTTTGGTTTACTCATTGAACCTAATATTGTCTTCAATCACTTCCTTCTGGTGATTATATGGCCTTCGTATCCAGTATAGTTTGTCTCATTTCTTCCCTTTAGGAAGTGAAAGAATGACATTCGTCATCCCATTCATAGACATCGAGATAAAATCTTCAGGGCAGAAGTTTAGGGTCAACACTCTATTCAAAGATCTTAAACGACAAATTCCTGATAAGGGAATTTCCTAAAATGGGAACTGTCCAGTATCTAAACACTTGATTTGTTCCTCTATTGGCCTAGATGGACTAGCAGATACCCACATTCGTAATATTCCCATGGTGTTCAATCTAAATCTAATGCAATCTTACATTTGAGGTTTAACGACCTAATAAAAATGGTATGTACCTATGCATGTTTTTTCATAAATATATGGGAGGACAAAAACTAGCAGATACTCACATTCGTAATATTCCCATGGTGTTCAATCTAAATCTAATGTAATCTTACATTTGAGGTTTAACGACCTAATAAAAATGGTATGTACCTATGCATGCTTTTTCATAAATATATGGGAGGACAAAAACTACCCCATAATAATGACTGAAATGCTTCAATAATCAAAGAATACAAAATGCAAAAATGTTTTCTAAATAACAAAATGAAATTTTCATTCTAACAAAAATAACTACAATCTTTACAAAATAATCCTACTGCTTTTGGGCTTGAGCCGTAGGTTCTTTTTTTTGCATAATTCAAAAAGGAAAACCAAAATGTAGGAAACCAAACTACCCACTTCACAAAAGATGAGAAATCCACGTATAGGGACATTCGAACCATTGTGAGGGTGCCAACTTATTCTGGCTTTCTAGGTGCGGTGAAAACTTGCCCCAATCTTTTTTCTTTCCACTGCAGGATCGATTCTTGTGTCAAAACTCCATTTCTGACTAGTTTCTTGATCTCTTCCAACAATGATATACACTTCCTAGTAGGATGCCCCATATGAAAATCACAAGTGCTATTCGAGTCATAGCTATGAGCATATGGATCATGTATTATTTTCATTGGTTTGGGAGTGAGATGGTGACTTTTAACCAAATAGGGAAATATGTCTGAAATGTGTACCCCAAATATTTCCAGGTCTGTGCTTGTTCGGGGAATTTTTCTTGGTGACTCAAAATAATTGGCGAGTCTTCTTTTGCGATTACGAGTGTTTTGGAGATAACACTCATTTCCCTCTTTTTCTTCTTTTACTTCCTCATTAGTTTGGTCTTTAGACTTAGATCCCAATTTTCCTTCTTGGATTGCGTACTCTATTCTCTCTCCCACTGTCATAAAATCCTCAAATCTGCTCCTTAATCTTTCGAGCATTATGTCAAAAAATAGGTGGGGAAGAGTCGCATGAAATATGGGAGTCATTTCTTCTTCAGCTATGGGAGGCTGAATCTGGACTGCCAAACTTCGCCGTCTTAGTGCATAATTCTTGAAGCTCTCATCTGGTTTCATTTTCATGCTTTGAAGATATTGACGAGTCGGTGCTAAGTCTAAGGTATACCTATATTGGCTCAAAAAGGCGTTGGCTAAATCATCCCAAGACCGAATCTGATTTCTATTCAATCGGTTATACCATATCGCAGCGGGTCTTGCCAAACTGTAGTGGAAGTAGTGGATCAGCAACTTTTCACTCTTCAAGTAACCCTCTATCTTTCTGTAGAACATGGTCAAATGAAGTCTCGGACAACTTGTGTCGTCATACTACACAAATCTGGGAACCTTGAAATTCGGAGGAATGACCAAATTAAGGACTAAACAAAATTCAGAGGAATGACTAAATCTGGGAACCTTGAAATTCGGAGGAATGACCAACTTAATTTTCCAATATAATATACTTCAAAAACAAATTCAACCATCAAGTCCCTAAACTTTCCAAAATTTACAATTTGGTCCCTAATGCAAAATAATTAGGGATTTTCATTCCAAACAACTTATATCATCATAATAAACCATTCTTCCTTCAATCATGTTCTAAAATTCCAAACTTGGCATAAACCCTAATTTTCCATCTTTCAAGAACATGAGTATTTCTTCTTCCAAACAACAAAATCAAACTTGTATAACATCATTCTCATCATTTCTATCATCAAAATAAATTTTGCAAGAATTTCTCCTAATTTTCCTAATCTAATCGAATAGTCACTTAACCATTTTCCATGAAAATTTCATCATTTGAACCATAAAAACAACATCATAAGCTTATTTCTAACATGAACAACCATTAAAACACAAGTTTCCAACAAGTTCTTCATCCACCCAAATCACCAAACTCAACTTAGGAACATGGAAACTAAGCAAAACTTATACCAAAAGATAGAGAATTTGATGAAGAACAATTTCTTATTTCATGTCTTAACCCCAAAACCAATCCAATAAGCTTAAAAATTGAATTGAAAATTTCCTTACCTTTTCTTGGAACCTCACGACAAGAAGAAAAAGATGATAGAATTCTCCAAACTTTTCTATTTCTTTAATTTATGCCAAATGGCATTTTAATCCACCATATTTAATATAAAAATCCTTTTAATAGTGAAATGACTATTTTTCCCTTGAATTATGACCAATCACAAGCCAACACTTGCTTATTCTTATCCTTAAAATCATAATTATTCATAAAGTAAGGGTGAAATGACCATTTTGCCCTTAATGAACCAACTTATCTTCAAAAATGGCATTTTCACCTATTTCACCCAATACTGCATAGAACCAAATTTAAATCGAATAAAAACGATTCAAAAGCCACAATGTCATATTCTTCTAGTCTTTCTAAGATTCCCATAAAATTTTCATAATTTTCTGAATTCGAATAATCATCCGAAATAATTTCTGAAACTGATTCCCCTTGTAACTTTTCACACAAATCCCGTACCAAAAATCCGATTCCCACCAAATTTTTTATACCGGAATAAACTACTCATTTTTGCCATAAAATGATTATTAGGAAAATTACCATGTTGGTCCCTAAACTTTTCCCAACTTTTCACTTTAGCCACCAAACTTTAAAATTTTACGTTTTAATCACTTAACTAAAACCACTAACTTTTGATTCTTTGCATTTTAGTCACTAAGCAAATATTGGGGTATTACATGAACTCTAGTTTAGGGAACTTTAGTTTCACTCTACACGTAGTATGTATCGAGTTTTTTAAACAAACTTAGGTTATCTTTAAACTGAACTCTAAACAAAAAGAGAAAAAAAAAGAAAAATTAGAAAACAACAATTTCGGGGTAGAAAAAAAGAATAAGGCAACAATGTTTTGCCAAAATCTGGAAAAAAAAAACTTGAGAACACTCATCTGCCTTAGGGAAAATAATTAACTTGGGTCATCGTGGTTTGCTCCCTCTTAGCTCTCAAGCCAACATAACTTTAGGGTATGAGTGTAATGGGTTAGCTTAGTGATGTAATCTAGATTAACGTGGGTATTCGTGGTTTGCTCCCTCTTATATCTCACGCCAAACAGTATATGACGCGACCCTAGTCAAATGCTAGCATAAAAACACCCTTGGCGAATAAAGAGAAAAATAAAAAAAAATATTCTCAGTTTGGGTAGTAAAGATGACTAAGGGAGTTGAGTAAATTTGATGCATATTGTCCGCACTGCATGCACACTTGATGACCTTATACTAGAACTATATTGCTGCACTTGAATTTGCTTATTTGTTTAGCATTAATACACTGAATATCTGAGGACAGACCTAGGATAATATTAAGTGTTGGGAACTATGACAATTTTTGCTCATGTACTTTTTCTATTTTTATAGATTTTTAGTTGCATTACTTAAGGACAAGCAATGAGCTAGGTTTGGGGGTGTTAACTCCTCAAAAGTGCTCATTTTCATGCTTATATTACAATGCTTTTGCTTTCCTTTGAGTACATTTAGTTGCATTTAAATGTTAAAATCATGCATTTGCGTAAGGAGTTAGGAGCTATTTTGTTGTCAGTGAGAAAGGTTATTTTGTTTGTTTTGATGCAGGACACAAGCAGGCAACCATGGCAAAAGAGGCATTCCCAGAGAAAGTAGGAAAGAAAGCAAGAGAATTACCGAGTAGTAGTTGGCATAGATAGACCAAACAATGCCAAGTTGGGCTGGCAAAGGATTGACGTCCGATGATCAGTCTAGGTAGCCGTTGGACCTTGTACACGTCAACCCTGGATTCAAATCGAGATAAGAGGATAACGCGTCTTATCCCTTTGCACATTCAAAATTCAAACTCAAGAGCTTATCCTAGGGTTTCCACGGAAGCCTATTTAAAGGAGCTCAAGCCACCACTTGAAGGGAATCGAAATGAAGAGAGGCTGCACCTTGGTGAACCGAGAGGCGACGTGGTTCGATCAGCTAAGACCGAGAGCTCTAGAGAATTTGAAGGTCTGCATCGACGGATCTCCTTCTCGCCCATTCTCTTAGTTTTATTTTTATTCAAATGGTGATGTTAAGATACGATAATATTTTGTAGATGGACCCCCAACCATGAACTAAGCTTTTATAGTTGGTTGGGGGATGTTTGCTATTAACACTGGTTTTATGTTTGGTTTTTAAGAATATAAGTGCCTTCGCATTATTTTCTATCTGCTAGTACTTAATTTTCTCAAATCCTTTTCCATACAGCAGTTGGTGATAAGTGTTCAAAAGTACTATTTTTATTACCCGTTTTACTCATATTATTGTTAGACTTAGGCTCATATTAGTTGCATAATTAGTCATTCATGCATTAATTCATGTTTCTTTCCACTGTTGAGCTTGATTACATAACTTGGTGGTTTTTGTGGAAAAAAGATACTGCTTTGGTGAGTTTTTGTGTGTGTGCAGAATCACTTGCCTAAGCAAGGCTAGAACCAGTTGTCAGGGCAATGCATGAAGGAGATGCCGAGCTAGTTGCCAGGGCAATTTTCGACAAGGAATAAGATGATATGGTAGTCAAAATCGATGACTAGATAAGCCCAAGATGATGCGGGGCAAAGATAAATCCCAAAGGAGTTTGATTTCCATGAAGAGGTCAAAGAGAAATTAAATCCCAAGAAGATAAGAGAAGTTCTAGAAGGAATTTAAATATAATAAAGAATTATATTCTTTAAAGATAATTTAATTCCAACTTAACTTCCTCCTCAAAAAAGACTTTGATCTAGCCCTATAAATTCAAGACCATGCCGTCAACTCCAAGGGAGAGAGAGGGGAGAATTTTCGACAAGATCAAAGGGGGAGATATCGACAAGGCTCAACCATTCTTCATATTTTTCTTTCTTGTTCCATTAGGTTTACGCAAGGAATTCTTTGTTTTGTGTTTCTTTAGAACCTAGCCATAAACTAAATCTACTTCGCTAAGGTTATTGTGTCTTGTGGTTGTGAGAAACAATTGGATTTTGTTTAGGTAATAAGAGTTTGCACTTTCAATTCAAGGTTTACTCATTCTTGGTTCTTATTCTTGTTTGCGGGTGAATTGGGAGAGGATCTCGTAACTTCATCTATTTATCTAATATCGGGAAAGTTAGATTCAAGAAACGAATGAGTATGGTCTTTATACAATCTATTGATGGTGAAGATTAATCCGGCTTAGGGATAAGTTAAGGATTTCAATGGCTAAGTAGAGCGCAAGATTGGTTGTTGTTCACCCTTGATTCACGCAGGGATGTATTATCAAGGCATGCACAAATAGCTAGTGTTTTGACTTAGGGATAAGAAGAAACCATTGAAGAACGCTCCGCCGAACCTTGAAGTTGTTGCCCAGCCGCCCAAGTAGTTGCCCAGCTAATCACCCAGGCAACCATCGATTAGTTGCCAAGGCAACCCGCTGTGCAAGTTGCCACGGCAACTGAGTTGCCCTTGCACTCTTTTACCAAGACGATCCAATCGGCTATCACACCTCAACTCTCGATAACCTGGCATATTCTCTCTCATTTGATTACATCTTCTTTTACTTTATTGCTTTCTTAGTTTAGTTGTTAGTTAAAACTCCTACAATCTTCTACTTGTGTTTTTACTTTTTACAGTGCAAGAGATTAGATCCTTGAAGTGGCACCAATCCCTCTGAAGACGATATCTTTTATACTATAACTTGCGACGTGTACATTTGCACAATTGCATAGCACTTATTACGCGCAACAAGTTTTTGCCGCCGTTGTCGGGGATTGGCAATAGCGACATTGTTTTTATTTTCATGCACTTTTTTAATTTTCTTGTTTAAGATTCAAAGGGTTAACAAACTTTGGTTTTGCATTGGTATATGACCAGGGCGAGACCGATTACACCAGAATATCCCTTTGATCCAGAAATCGAACGAACCTTGCAAAGACTTAGACGAAGGTTAAGAGTAGCAATGGCTAATCAAGACAGCTGATAAATGTTCAAAAGTACTATTTTTCTTACCCTTTTTACTCATATTATTGTTAGACTTAGGCTCATATTAGTTGCATAATTAGCCATTCATGCATTAATCCATGTTTCCTTCCATCATTGAACTTGATTACATAACTTGGTAGTTTTTGTGGGAAAAGATGCTGCTTTGGTGTGTTTTGTGTGTATGTGCATGATCACTTGCCAAAGCAAGGCTAGAGCTAGTTGCCAGGGCAATACATGAAGGAGATGCCGAGCTAGTTGCCAGGGCAATACATGAAGGAGACGCTGAGCCAGTTGCCAGGGCAATTGTCGACAAAGAGCAAAGGTGATATGGTAGTCGAAATTGATGACTAGACAAGCCCAAGATGACGTGGAGCAAAGCCCAATCCCAAAGGAATTTGATTTCTATGAAGAGATTAAAGAAGAATTAAATTCCAAGAAGATAGGAGAAGTTCTAGTAGGAATATAATTATAATAAAGAATTATATTCTTTAAAGATAATTTAATTCCAACTTAACTTCCTCCTCAAATAAGGACTTTGACCTAGCCCTATAAATAAAAGGGAGATTTCGACAATCCAAAGAGAGAGCAAAGGAGGGGAATTTCGACAAGTCCAAGGAGGGCAAGAGGAGAGAATTTTCGACAAGCATCAAGGGCAAGGAGGATTTCGACAAGCCTCCTTCTTCATCCTTTTCTTTCTTGTTCGATTGGGTTCATGCTAGGGATTATTTATCTTGTGTTTCTTTGGAACCTAGCCATGAACTAAATCTATTTGGCTATGGTTATTATGTTTTGTGGTTGTGAGAAACTATTGGTTTTTGTTTAGGTAATAATAGTTTGCACTTTTCTATTCAAGGTTTATTCATTCTTGGTTCTTATTCTTGTTTGCGAGTGAATTGGGAGAGGATCTCGTGATTTCATCTATTTATGTAATATCGAGAGAGTTAGATTCAAGAAACGAATGAATATGATCTTTATTCAATCTATTGATGGTGAAGATTAATCCGGCTTAGGAATAAGTTAAGGATTTAAACGGCTAAGAGGAGCGCAAAATTGGTTGTTGTTCACCCTTGATTCACGCAGGGATGTATTATCAAGGCATTCACAAGTAGCTAGAGTTTCGACTAAGGGATAAGAAGAAACCATTGAAGAACGCTCTGCCGAACCTTGAAGATTGCTGCCCAGACACCCAACTAGTTGCCCAGGCAACCATCGATTAGTTGCCAAGGCAACCCCGTTGTGCAAGTTGCCACGGCAACTGAGTTGCCCGTGCACTCTTTTACCAAGACGATCTAATCGGCTATCACACCTCAACTCACGATAACCTGGCCTATCTCTCTCTCATTCGATCTCATCTTTTCTTTTACTTATTTGCTTTCTAGATTAGTTATTAGTTAAAACTCCTATAATCATTTACTTGTGTTTTCTTTTACTTTTTACAGTGCAAGAGACTAGATTCTTGAAGTGGCACCAATCCCTGTTGAGACGATATCTTTTATACTATAACTTGCGACGTGTATACTTGCACATTTGCGTAGCACTTATTACGCGCAACAAGTTTTTGGCGCCGTTGCCAGGGATTGGCAATAGCGACTTTGTTTTTATTTTCTTGCACTTTCTTTTTACTTTTCTTGTTTAAGGTTCAAAGGGCTAACAAACTTTGGTTTTGCATTGGTATATGACCAGGGCGAGACCGACTACACCAGAATATCCCTTTGATCCAGAAATCGAACGAACCTTACAAAGACTTAGATGAAGGATAGGAGTAGCAATGGCTAACCAAGAAGACGACAATATGAATCAAGATGTTCCAGCAGGAGGAGGAGTGATTCTTGCACGAAACAGAACTATTCGAAACTATCTTGAAGAAGATCTTGATGGACTTAATCCAGGAGTTGTCGCACCTGAAATCGAAGCCGACCACTTTGAGTTAAAACCGGTAATGTTTAATATGATCAACACAATTGGTCAGTTTGGCGGCTCAGCAACTGAAGATGCATGGCAACATCTGAAATTTTTCTTCGAGATTTGCAACTCGTTCAAAATACATGGAGTCACCCCCGATGTCTTACGATTAAGATTATTCCCCTATTCACTGAGGGATAGGGCGAAAGCATGGTTGAATAGCATTCCTGCTAGATCAATAGCATCTTGGACCGATCTTTGTCGTGATTTCCTTGCTCGGTTTAATCCTACAAATTTGACTGATAAGCTTCGTAACAACATTACTTCTTTTTGGCAGGCAGATGATGAATCCATGTACGAAGCTTGGGAGCGATATAGAGAAATTCTACACAAATGCCCCCTACACGTTTCCCGCTGTGGACTCAAGTAACAATGTTTTACAACGCCGTGAATACAACAACAAGGATGATGCTAGATGCCTCAACAAACGGCATACTCCTAGATAAGTCGTCGGAGGAAGCAATGCAAATTTTAAACAGGCTGGCCAAGAATGATTATCAATTCCCATCTACTAAAAGAGGAGGAGTTAGACACCAAGCCACAATACATGAACTAGGATCATCAGATTCAATTTTGGCACAATTGACCACTTTAACCAAGATGGTCCAGAACATGCAAAAACCAAACAACACACATGAAGTCAAGGTAATGGATTCGTTTTGTGAGTTATGTGGTGATAACCATAATTCTTCTGAATGTATGCAGAATCCAGAATCCAGCTTCTATGTGGGGAATTACAATCGGAACAACAATGTGATGTCCAATACATACAATCTAGCTTGGAAGAAGCACCCAAATTTTTCATGGAGTAATCCCAACAATGCTCTAAACCAGAACAATCAGAATGCACAAGCATCGGGATTCCAGCAGAATATGCCACGGCAACAGTTGCCGCAGCAACAACCGACAACATCTAGTTCTTTGGAAAATTCTCTAAATGTTTTTATGATGAAAACTGAATCTTATATGGCTGAGAATAGTAATTTCATAAAAAGAACTGATGCTTTTATTAACAAGACCGATATGAGATTGCAAAACCAAGAGGCGGCAATCAAATCATTGGAAAATCAAGTCGGACAGTTTGCTCAAAATCTGAATACTAGACCGCAAGGAGGTTTACCTAGTGATACTGAAGTCGCAAGAGGAACTGGCCATGAGCAATGTAAGGCGATCACCACTAGAAGTGGCCAACAACTTAGAGAGGTTCAAACCCGCTCATCAAACAAAACTCCACAAAAAGATCAAGATGAACCTAGCGGCAAAGCCTCAGATGCTGAACTAGGAATTGCCGCGGCAACCGGCAATAAGCATGCCTTGGCAACCGACGATAAAGACGCCTCGGCAACTTGCGATAAGCACGCCTCGGCAACCCTAGTTGATACCGCCTCGGCAACTCTAGTTGTCCCGGCAATACCGTTAATCAGGTTTCAAACTAATGAAAGGATAGAAGATATCCGACTTCCACCACCATTCCCACAAAGGTTGAAGCGACAAAAGCAAGAATATCAATTCAAGAAGTTTCTTGATATCCTACAGCAAGTCCACATCAACTTGCCATTGGTGGAAGCAATTGAACAAATGCCGAACTATGCCAAGTTTCTTAAATACATTGTGCCCAAGAGAACAAGGCTAGGAGAGTTTGAAACAATTGCCGCAACAGAGGGATGCATGGCAATGTTGCACAATCGTATGCCACCCAAGTTGAAGGATCCCGGAAGTTTCACAATCCCCTATTCTATTGGAAATCACTATGTCGAGAAAGCATTATGCGACCTTGGGGCTAGCATAAACTTGATGCCTAAATCGGTTTTCCATAAACTAGGAATCGGGAAGGCAAGACCTACAACAGTTATGCTACAGCTAGCCGACAGATCCTATGTGCATCCAGAGGGAAAAATCGAGGACATACTGGTAAAAGTTGATAAATTTATTTTTCCTGCTTACTTTATTGTTTTGGATTGTGAAGCAGATGAGCATGCACCCATCATTCTCGGGAGACCATTCCTAGCAACAGGGAGAACCTTGATCGATGTTGAAAAGGGAGAATTCACAATAAGGGTGAATGACCAGCAAGTTAAACTAAATGTGTTCCAAACACTAAGGCATGCCGATGATCCAGAAGAATGCCAACTTCTTCATGCCACGACAGAGTTTAACTTCGACGAGGAATTTAGTTGCCTAAGCGACTACATTGCCGATCAAGAGGAACCTGAGGAGTATGAAGTACCAGTCAATGAGAAACAACAAGAAGTGGCAAATTGGATAGTCAATCGACCAGGAAAAGAAGCTGATCAAAATGTTGATGCTACACAAGAAGGCAACAGGGAGGAGGACGTGGATCTAGAGATATGCGATGCATTCTCAGATGGACAAATTTTAGTTGCCTCGGCAACTATGGATGCGCATGCCTCGGCAACCCTCGACGCCTTGGCAACCATGGACGCACACGCCTCGGCAATTCTAGATGCCACAGCAGCCTTTGACGCGTACGCCTCGGCAATTCTGGGAGCAGTCGCCACGGCACCACATGCCTCGGCAATACCCTAGTACGCGGATTTAGTTAATTTCCTTGTTTGTGGTATTTTACCTTACGGAATTACTCACCAAGGGAAGAAGCGGTTTCGCCATGATTCTAAGCATTACTTTTGGAACGAGCCTCTTTTGTTTAAACAATGTGCAGATCAGGTTATACGCCGATGTGTCCCTGAAAAAGAGCAAAAGAATGTACTCCGGTAATGCCATTCTTCACCCTATGGAGGACATTTTGGAGGAACTCGTACCGCAGCCAAAGTTTTGCAATCCTGTTTGTATTGACCAACATTGTACAAAGATGCCCAAGACTTTTACAAGCAATGTGATCGTTGCCAGAGGACGGGCAATATCTCTAGACGACATGAGATGCCACTCCAGAACATCATCGAGGTGGAATTGTACGATGTATGGGGGATCGATTTTATGGGACCTTTCCCATCTTCATTCGGCAACCTCTACATTATACTTGTTGTCGACTACGTGTCTAAATGGATTGAGGCAGCTGCAGTTCCCAACAACGATTCCAAGACCGTGCAACGATTCTTGCAGAAAAATATATTTACACGGTTTGGGATGCCGAGAGAAATTATCAGTGACGAAGGCAAGTATTTTGACAACAAACTAATTGCCAAGATGTTGCAACGCTTCGGCATATCACACAAGATCGCCACGGCATATCACCCATAAACCAACGGGCAAACAGAAATTTCCAACCGGGAATTAAAGGGTATACTCGAGAAAGTTGTAAATCCCTCTAGGAAGGATTGGTCATTAAGACTAGATGACGCACTTTGGGCATATCGCACTGCATTCAAAACACCCTTAGGTATGTCTCCCTTCCGACTTGTCTATAGAAAAACATGCCATCTACCGGTGGAAATCGAACACAAGGCATATTGGGCAATCAAGATCGTGAATATGGATTGGGAAAGTGCCGAAAAAAATGTTTGTTGGACCTCAACGAGATAGAAGAATTCCGTGCACTCGCCTATAACAATGCACGAATCTACAAGGAGAAAACAAAGCGATGGCATGACAAGAAACTATTGACGCGACAATTCACGCCAGGGCAACTAGTTCTACTATTCAATTCTCGGCTAAGACTTTTCCCGGGAAAGCTGAAATCAAGATGGTCGTGACCATTCGAAGTCGTCAAACCATTCTCCCATGGTGCTGTGATAATCAAGTCCATCTCTGACAACCATGAATTCAAAGTTAATGGACAAAGATTGAAGCACTACAATGGTGCCCATGTGGAACGTAACAAAGAAGTGGTCACCTTAGGAGATGCATGAGCATGCTCTCCTTTCAATATTTTCTTTTTATTTTCATTTTTTATTTTTAGGTGATATTTTATTTTTTTTCATTATCTTTAGTTTCCAGTTTTTCTTTGTTTTCTTTTCCACAACAAGATTCACAACCTCCATGCTAAGGAAATTCTCTACAGACTACTTGCCACGGCAACCGCAACAGATGATGCCGTGGCAACCTACATCGTGCCTGCACAAGCTGATGCCACGGCAACCAAAGCTAAAGACGTCCCGGCAACCACTACAAAAGCTAAAAGTAAAGCACCTATGCCCGAATTAACTCCTACGGAACCATTTTCTGATTTTTCAGATTCGGACGAGTCCTCCATTGCACCAACAAAGACCGCACCAATTGAATGCTCCAAGCGAAAAGCCAATGACACTGATGAAGAGGATGATGAGGACAACCCCGTACGAGGATCGATTCCACCACTGGCAACAAGAAAACAACCATCGCGTTCAAGTAAGAGAATCAAGACACCGACAAAAAGGAAACAAATCATCTACGATGACGAACTCTCGGAGTAAGTCCTCGTATGCATTTTATTTTTCGTTATTTTTATTTTCCTTTAATGCATGCATTGAGGACAATGCCTCACTCGAGTTTGGGGGGGATTGTTATTAGTAGTTACCATGTTTAGTTACATTCATCTTAAATATTACATTTAGGATACATAAATTGCTTGTCATGCCTTTAATTGGAACAAGAATTGCTTAGATTTGATGAATATCCGATGATGACTTTGCCAATGCAATTAATTGATAGAATTTTTATTCTAGGATAACCTTGGAAAAACTTAGAATTTTACTATGATGCTAATTTTGATGAAACACTGTTGTGGTTTGATTGATTTAAGGAATTCTAGTGAACTTAGGTTGATAATTAACAAATTGGGGGATTAGAATAAAAATTGGATGAAAGCTAGAAGTGCCCGAAATTGGCTCTAGCATGTGCTAAAAAATTGATCGCTAGAGGTGCCCGAAACTGGCTGTAGTATGTGTTAAAAAAATTGATTGCTAGAGGTGCCCGAAACCGGCTCTAGTCGAATAAATTAACTTAAGAAAACTAAACACTAGAGGTGCCCAAAACTAGCTCTAGTTAAAACATGTTAAAAAGAACCCAATGAAGTAATTTGAAAACCTATTGTTTGCATAGAATCCGAAAAATCAACTTGCACACAACTACGCACACACTCACAAGCATTATAGTTTGATTCTGAGTAACTCCTAAGTTTTTTGAAAAATAAAAAGCCAATCATACTTTGTGCCCCGGTTCAGAGAATTGAAATCAAGTTCAAAGCTAAGTTTGTGAAAATTGAAGTCTTGGCAGGTAATTATGAGTTTGCATTGCTTGAGGACAAGCAATAGTTCGAGTTTGGGGGTGTGATAAGTGTTCAAAAGTACTATTTTTCTTACCCTTTTTACTCATATTATTGTTAGACTTAGGCTCATATTAGTTGCATAATTAGCCATTCATGCATTAATCCATGTTTCCTTCCATCATTGAGCTTGATTACATAACTTGGTAGTTTTTGTGGGAAAAGATGTTGCTTTGGTGTGTTTTGTGTGTATGTGCAAGATCACTTGCCAAAGCAAGGCTAGAGCTAGTTGCCAGGGCAATACATGAAGGAGATGTCGAGCTAGTTGCCTGGGCAATGCATGAAGGAGACGCCGAGCCAGTTGCCAGGACAATTGTCGACAAAGAGCAAAGGTGATATGGTAGTCGAAATTGATGACTAGACAAGCCCAAGATGACGTGGAGCAAAGCCCAATCCCAAAGGAATTTGATTTCCATGAAGAGATTAAAGAAGAATTAAATTCCAAGAAGATAGGAGAAGTTCTAGTAGGAATATAATTATAATAAAGAATTATATTCTTTAAAGATAATTTAATTCCAACTTAACTTCCTCCTCAAAGAAGGAATTTGACCTAGCCCTATAAATAAGAGGGAGATTTCGACAATCCAAAGAGAGAGCAAAGGAGGGGAATTTCGACAAGTCCAAGGAGGGCAAGAGGAGAGAATTTTCGATAAGCATCAAGGGCAAGGAGGATTTCGACAAGCCTCCTTTTTCATCCTTTTCTTTCTTGTTCGATTGGGTTCATGCTATGGATTATTTATCTTGTGTTTCTTTGGAACCTAGCCATGAACTAAATCTATTTGGCTATGGTTATTGTGTTTTGTGGTTGTGAGAAACTATTGGTTTTTGTTTAAGTAATAAGAGTTTGCACTTTTCTATTCAAGGTTTATTCATTCTTGGTTCTTATTCTTGTTTGCGAGTGAATTGGGAGAGGATCTCGTGATTTCATCTATTTATGTAATATCGGGAGAGTTAGATTCAAGAAACGAATGAATATGATCTTTATTCAATCTATTGATGGTGAAGATTAATCCGGCTTAGGAATAAGTTAAGGATTTCAACGGCTAAGAGGAGCGCAAGATTGGTTGTTGTTCACCCTTGATTCACGCAGGGATGTATTATCAAGGCATGCACAAGTAGCTAGAGTTTCGACTTAGGGATAAGAAGAAACCATTGAAGAACGCTATGTCGAACCTTGAAGATTGCTGCCCAGACGCCCAACTAGTTGCCCAGGCAACCCCGTTGTGCAAGTTGCCACGTCAACTGAGTTGCCCGTGCACTCTTTTACCAAGACGATCCAATCGGCTATCACACCTCAACTCACAATAACCTGGCCTATCTCTCTCTCATTCGATCTCATCTTTTCTTTTACTTATTTGCTTTCTAGATTAGTTATTAGTTAAAACTCCTATAATCCTTTACTTGTGTTTTCTTTTACTTTTTACAGTGCAAGAGACTAGATTCTTGAAGTGGCACCAATCCCTGTGGAGACGATATCTTTTATACTATAACTTGCGACGTGTATACTTGCACATTTGCGTAGCACTTATTACGCGCAACAACGGCAATATGAATCAAGATGTTCTAGTAGGAGGAGGAGTGATTCTTGCACGAAAATAGAACTATTCGAGACTATCTTGAAGAAGATCTTGAAGGACTTAATCCAGGAGTTGCCACACCTGAAATTGAAGTCGACCACTTTGAGTTGAAACCTGTGATGTTTAATATGATCAACACAATTGGTCAATTTGGAGCCTCAGCAACTGAAGATGCATGACAACATCTTAAATCTTTCCTCGAGATTTGCAATTCATTCAAAATACAAGAAGTCACCCCCGATGTTTTACGACTAAGATTATTCCCAAATTCACTGAGGGATAGGGCGAAAGCATGGTTGAATAGTATTACTGCCGGATCAATAGGATCTTGGACCGATCTTTGTCGTGATTTCCTTGCTCGATTTAATCCTGCAAATTTGACTGATAGGCTTCGTAACGAAATTACTTCTTTTTGGCAGGCAGATGATGAATCCATGTACGAGGCTTGGGAGCGATATAGAGAACTTCTACACAAATGCCCCTTACACAGATCCCCAGTGTGGACACAAGTAACAATGTTTTACAACGCTGTGAATACACCAACAAGGATGATGCTAGATGCCTCGGCAAACGGCATACTCCTAGATAAGTCGCCGAAGGAAGCAATACAAAATCTAAACATTCTTGCCAAGAACGATTATCAATTCCCCTCTGCTAGAAGAGGAGGAGTTAGACACCAAGCCACAATACATGAACTGGGATAATCAGACTCAATTTCGGCACAATTTTCCACTCTAACTAAGATGGTCCAGAACATGCAGAAACTAAACAACACACAGGAAGTCAAGGTAATGGATTCCTTTTGTGAGTTATGTGGTGGTAACCATGATTCTTCTGAATGTATGTAGAATCCAAAATCCAGCTTTTATGTGGGGAATTACAACTGGAACAACAATGTGATGTCCAATACATACAATCCAGCTTGGAAGAAGCACCTGAATTTTTCATGGAGTAATCCCAACAATGCTCTAAACCAGAACAATCAGAATGCACAAGTATCGGGATTCCAGTAGAATATGCCACGACAACAGCTGCGGCAGCAACAACCGACAACATCTAGTTCTTTGGAAAATTCTCTCAATGCTTTTATGTTGAAAACTGAATCTTATATGGCTGAGAGTAGTAACTTTATAAAAAGAACCGATGCTTTTTTTAACAGGACCGAGATGAGATTGCAAAACCAAGAGGCGGCAATAAAATCATTAGAAAATCAAGTCGGACAATTTGTCGAAAACCTGAATACTAGACTGTAAGGAGGTTTACCTAGCGATACTGAAGTCGCAAGAGGCCATGAGCAATGTAAGGCGATCATTACTAGAAGTGGCCAACAACTTAAAGAGGCTCAAGCTCGCTCATCAAACAAAACTCCACAAAAAGATCAAGACGAAATCAGCGACAAAGCCTCAGATGCTGAACCAGGAATTGTTACGGCAACCAGCGATAAGCATGCCTCGGTAACCGGCGATAAGGATGCCTCAGCAACCAACGATAGGCACGCCACGGCAACCCCATTTGACAATGCCTCGACAACTTCAGTTGCCCCAGCAATACCGTCAATCAGGTTCCAGACCAATGAAAGGATCGAAGATATCCGACTTCCACCACCATTCCCACAAAGGTTGAAGCAACAAAAACAAGAATATCAATTCAAGATGTTTCTTGATATCCTCAAGCAAGTCCACATCAACTTGGCATTGGTCGAAGTAATTGAAAAAATGCCGAACTATGCCAAGTTTCTTAAAGACATTGTGTCCAAGAGAACAAGGCTAGGAAAGTTTGAAACAGTTGCCGCAACAGAGGGATGCATAGTCATGTTGCACAATCGCATGCCACCCAAGTTGAAGGATCCCGGAAGTTTCACAATACCTTGTTCCATTGGAAACCACTATGTCGGGAAAGCATTATGTTACCTTGGGGCAAGCATAAACTTGATGCCTAAATCAATTTTCCAGAAACTAGGAATCGAGAAGGCAAGACCTACAACAGTTATGCTACAGTTAGCCGATAGATCCTATGTGCATCCAGAGGGAAAAATCGAAGACATACTAGTAAAAGTTGATAAATTTATTTTTCCCGCTAACTTTATTGTTTTGGATTGTGAAGCAGATGAGCATGCACCTATCATTCTCGGGAGACCCTTCCTAGCAACAGGGAGAACCTTGATCGATGTTGAAAAGGGAGAACGCACAATGAGAGTGAATGACAACCAGGACTGTGACCGGTTGGAGGGTTTGTATGGATTTTCGAAAGCTAAACAAAGCCACTAGGAAAGATCACTTCCCATTGCCCTTTATTGATCAAATGCTTGACCTTCTTGCAGGTAAACCCTTTTATTGTTTTCTTGATGGTTATTCAGGTTACAATCAAATTGCCATAGCACCAGAAGATCAAGAAAAGACAACCTTCACATGCCCGTACGGTACTTATGCTTTCCGAATGATGCCGTTCGGATTGTGTAATGCCCCGGCAATCTTCCTAAGATGCATGATGGCACTCTTTTCAGATATGGTCGAAGACTTCCTTCAGATCTTCATGGATGATTTTTCCATTTTTGGTAATGACTTCGACAGTTGCCTCGGTAATTTAGAGAAGGTGTTGGCAAGATGTGAAGAAACCAATTTAGTCTTTAATTGGGAGAAGTGCCATTTATGGTAGATGATGGAATAGTGCTCGGCCACAAGATTTCATCCAAGGGAATTGAAGTAGAAAAAGCCAAGGTGGACGTGATCGAGAGATTACCCCCACCAAGTTTGGTTAAAGGAATCCGAAGCTTTCTTGGACATGCAGGTTTTTATAGGAGGTTCATTCATAATTTTTATAAGATTACTAAACCCTTGTGAAATTTGCTTGAACAGGATAACGCCTTCAATTTTGATGATTCTTGCACCCAAGCATTTGAAACCCTAAAGAAAAAGCTTGCCTCGGCACCCATTGTCGTTCCACCAGATTGGACGTACCTTTTGAGCTCATGTGTGATGCAAGTGATTTCACGGTAAGAGCAGTTCTAGGCCAACGCACAAGTAAGACCTTTCATGTGATATACTACGCTAGTAAAACTCTTAATAGTGCTCAAGCGAATTACACAACAACGGAGAAAGAGTTACTAACCGTAGTTTTCACATTTGACAAGTTATGATCCTATTTGATTGGTACAAAGTTAATTGTTCATAAGGACCATTCGGCAATTAAGTATCTATTTGCTAAAAAGGATGCCAAACCTCGTTTGATTTGTTGGATATTGCTTTTACAAGAGTTTGACATTGAAATTAAGGACAAGAAAGGAACAGAAAATCAAGTGGCCGATCACTTATCACGCTTAGAACGTAATAGGGAGGAGGACGCAGATTTAGAGATATGTGATACATTCCCGGATGAGCAATTGTTAGTTGCCTCGGCAACCATGGATGCGCATGCCACGGCAACTAAGGACGCGCACGCCTCAGCAACCCCCGACGCCTCGGCAACCATGGATGCACATGCCTCGGCAACCCTCGTTGCCTCAGCAACTCTAGACGCGTACGCCTTGGCAACCATGGAAGCAGTTGCCACGGCAGCACATGCCTCGGCAGTACCTTGGTACGCGGATTTAGTTAATTTCCTTGTTTGTGGTATTTTACCTTATGGCCTTACTCACCAAGGGAAGAAGCGGTTCCACCATGAAGCTAAGCATTACTTTTGGGACGAGCCTCTTTTGTTTAAACAATGTGCACAGGTTTTACGCCGATGTGTCCCTGAAGAAGAGCAACAGAATGTACTCCGGCCATTCTTCACCCTATGGAGGACATTTTAGAGGAACTCGTACCGCGGCCAAAGTTTTGCAATCTAGTTTGTATTGGCCAACATTGTACAAAGATGCCCAAGAATTTTACAAGCAATGTGATCGTTGCCAGAGGATGGGCAATATCTCTAGACAACATGAGATGCCGCTCCAAAACATCATCAAGGTGGAATTGTTCGATGTATGGGGGATTGATTTTATGGGACCTTTCCCATCTTCATTCGGCAACCTCTACATTCTACTTGTCGTCGACTATGTGTCTAAATGGGTTGAGGCAGCTGCAGTTCCCAACAACGATTCCAAGACCGTGCAAAGATTCTTGCAGAAAAATATATTTACACGGTTTGGGATGCCAAGAGCAATTATCAGTGATGAAGGCAAGCACTTCGACAACAAACTCATCTCCAAGATGTTACAACGCTTTGGTGTATCTCACAAGATTGCCACAGCATATCACCCCAAACTAATGGGCAAGCAAAAATTTCCAACCGGGAATTAAAGGGTATACTCGAGAAAGTTGTAAATCCCTCTATGAAGGATTGGTCAGTAAGACTAGATGACGCACTTTGGGCATATTGCACTGCATTCAAAACACCCTTAGGTATGTCCCCCTTCCAACTTGTCTATGGCAAAACATGCCATCTACCGGTAGAAATCGAACACAAGGCATATTAGGCAATCAAGACCGTGAATATGGATTGGGAAAGTGCCGGACAAAAGCGTTTGTTAGACCTCAACGAGACAGAAGAATTTCGTGCACGCGAGTAACAATGCACGAATCTACAAGGAGAAAATAAAGCAATGACATGATAAGAAACTATTGCCGCGGCAATTCATGCCAGGGCAACTAGTTCTCTTATTCAATTCTCGGCTAAAACTTTTCCAGGGAAAACTGAAATCAAGATGGTCGGGACCATTCAAAGTTGTCAAACCATTCTCCCTGGGTGCCGTGATAATCAAGTCCATCACTAACGAACATGAATTCAAAGTTAATGGACAAATATTGATGCACTACAACAGTGCCCATGTGGAACGTAACAAAGAAGTGGTCACCTTAGGAGATGCATGAGCATGCTCTCCTTTCGATATTTTCTTTTTATTTTTCTTTTTATTTTTATTTTTTTTTGAACTATTTTTTTATTATTTTTGATTTTTTCTTTATTTATTTTTGGAATTTTTAGGAGATAGATTATTTTATTTTTCTTCATTATCTTTAGTTTCCAGGTTTTCTTTGTTTTCTTTTCTTTTCCACAACAAGACTCACAACCACCATGCTAAGGAAATTCACTACCGGCTACTTGCCACGGCCACTACAACAGATAATGCCACGGCAACAGAAACTAGCGATCCCAGGCAACTACTGAAGCCCAGGCAAGTGAACCTGCATCGGCAAACATGGATCAAATGAAAGCAATGCTATTCACGCGGTACCAGCCACAAGCATTAAACCACCGACCGGAATATGAATCAAGCAAACGGCACGAAGAAAACTTATCACTCGAGGTAAGGACCTCTCCGACTAACTCATTTCATTTTGTTTCTTTTAAACTTTGTTTCACTTTTACATGCATTGAGGACAATGATTCTCTCGAGTTTGGGGGTGTTGGTTTCTAGTTAGTTTCATGTTTAGTTGCATTCATCCTTAGCAATCACATATAGGTTGCATATGTTACTTGCGATGCCTTTAATTGGATTTAATTGCTTAAGACTTGTTGAATATCCAATGATGAATTTTTGTCACTGCACTTAATTGAAAGAACCTTTAATTTTAGGATTGCATAAAAAGAACTTAGAATTTTACTATGATGCTGAATTTTTTACACGGTTGTGGATTGTTGATTGAAAGAAACTTAGTGAACTTAGGTTGCTTAAAATTTGGGTAAATTTAAAATTGAAAATTAAAAGTTAAATTCTTGCTAGAGGTGCCCGAAACTGGCTCTAGTAGTAAATGCACTTTCTTGCTAGAGGTGCCCGAAATTAGCTGTAGTAGTTAATGCACATTAAAGAATCGCTAGAGGTGCCCGAAATTGGCTCTAGTCGACTAAAATAAAATGAGAAATTGCTTACTTTGCTAGAGGTGCCTGAAATTGGATCTAGTGAAAATAAAAATAAATGCCCTGGTAATTAAATTAATAAAAGCCTATTGTTCACATAGACTCTTGAAAATCAACTTGTACACAACTACGCACACACATTGTCACAAGCATTATAGTTCGATTATGGGTAATTTTTGTGCTATTCGAAAAATAAAAAGGTGATCATGCTTTGTGCCACGGTTCCTAGGGTTGAATTCAAGTTTGAAGCATGTCTTTGATGATTAAAGTCTTGGCAGGTAATTGTTAGTTTGCATTGCTTGAGGACAAGCAATAGTTCGAGTTTGGGGGTGTGATAAGTGTTCAAAAGTACTATTTTTATTACCCTTTTTACTCATATTATTGTTAGACTTAGGCTCATATTAGTTGCATAATTAGTCATTCATGCATTAATTCATGTTTCTTTCCACCGTTGAGCTTGATTACATAACTTGGTGATTTTTGTGGAAAAAGATACTGCTCTGGTGTGTTTTTGTGTGTGTGCAGAATCACTTGCCTAAGCAAGGCTAGAGCCAGTTGCCAGGGCAATGCATGAAGGAGATGCCGAGCTAGTTGCCAGGGCAATTTTCGACAATTAATAAGATGATATGGTAGTCAAAATCGATGACTAGATAAGCCCAAGATGACATGGAGCAAAGCTAAATCCCAAAGGAGTTTGATTTCCATGAAGAGGTCAAAGAGAAATTAAATCCCAAGAAGATAGGAGAAGTTCTAGAAGCAATTTAAATATAATAAAAAATTATATTCTTTAAAGATAATTTAATTCCAACTTAACTTCCTCCTCAAAAAAGACTTTGACCTAGCTCTATAAATTCAAGACCATGCCGTCAACTCCAAAGGAGAGAGAGAGGAGAATTTTTGACAAGATCAAAGGGGGAGATATCGACAAGGCTCAACCATTCTTCATCTTTTTCTTTCTTGTTCCATTAGGTTTATGCTAGGAATTCTTTGTTTTGTGTTTCTTTAGAACCTAGATGTGAACTAAATCTACTTGGCTAAGGTTATTGTATCTTGTGGTTGTGAGAAACAATTGGATTTTGTTTAGGTAATAAGAGTTTGCACTTTCAATTCAAGGTTTACTCATTCTTGGTTCTTATTCTTGTTTGTGAGTGAATTGGGAGAGGATCTCGTAACTTCATCTATTTATCTAATATCGGGAGAGTTAGATTCAAGAAACAAATGAGTATGGTCTTTATGAAATCTATTGATGGTGAAGATTAATCCGGCTTAAGGATAAGTTAAGGATTTCAACGGCTAAGAAGAGCGCAAGATTGGTTGTTGTTCACCGTTGATTCACGTAGGGATGTATTATCAAGGCATGCACAAATAGCTAGAGTTTCGACTTAGGGATAAGAAGAAACCATTGAAGAACGCTCCGCCGAACCTTGAAGTTGCTGCCCAACCGCCCAAGTAGTTGCCCAGCTAGTCGCCCAGGCAACCATCGATTAGTTGCCAAGGCAACCCGCTGTGCAAGTTGCCATGGCAACTGAGTTGCCCTTGCACTCTTTTACCAAGACGATCCAATCGGCTATCACACCTCAACTCACGATAATCTGGCATATTCTCTCTCATTTTATTACATCTTCTTTTACTTTATTGCTTTCTTAGTTTAGTTGTTAGTTAAAACTCCTACAATCTTATACTTGTGTTTTTACTTTTTACAGTGCAAGAGATTAGATTCTTGAAGTGGCACCAATCCTTGTAGAGACGATATCTTTTATACTATAACTTACGACGTATACACTTGCATAATTGCGGAGCACTTATTACGCGCAACAGTTGGCATATGTGATTATTGCACCTTAATATCTTAACAAACTTGAGGGGCAACAATCAGCTGCTAGATACTAAGGCGAGAAGCTTCGACAGAAGATGTTAAAGTAGATGAACTTACTTCGGAAGTGAGTCTACCCCTTAGGAGTAAAGGTTGATACTTAATCGAGTTAATTAATGAAAAGCTTCACTATAGACATATAGGGTTTTATCATGGTTAACTTAGGGTATTTCCATCGACAGAGGCAATACTACAATTAATCTGCTCAGCAATAAAACCAAGGCAAGATATTATTAAGGGCTGGCATAAGCAACGTGAAATCCAGGCATCCCTTGCCAACGCTCATCGTTTATTCTAATACACTTTCGTTGCCAGACTACTTCCATTTTCACTACTTTGTTTTCGCTATCTTTTCAATCAAAAATCCAAATCATTTTCAAACACTTTTTACAAAAAAGTAAACATTAAGCTAATAAGTTCTTGATCAATCCTTGTGGATTTGATACTCAGCTCACTGTTGTATTACTTGCTGACCGTGTATACTTGTACGCATAAGACTCACCTTGGCATTATTTTCTTGAACTTTACACTAAATATTCAATCATTTGCCAAGCATTAGCAATAGTCGACAACGTGTCCCTTTCAACACAGAATTCATTGCCTTGGCTAGGTTGGTCGTCATTTGTCCATATCGTACTCCACCATCGTATGATTGCACCCATTATTCTTTCCTGATATCATTAACCCACTTGTAAACGTCTTCATCGGAAGCATATATACTTTCCACTATATGATCAAATTTTGGTTACAGAAGCTCATACCCTATTTGAGAATATGTAGCTAATAATGAACTTTTATTACAAATAAATGGATACGTACGACTAAGTATAAGTTGCAATGAAAAACTTACCCATGTTCTTAACTTTATCACGGATCGCAGCTTTATGGAATTCACGCATACTATTACATTCAATATGACATAAAAAAATACAAGATATGCATGTAGAGGTATCCAACGACTTTTTTCCCGTTGAATTACAGATAGGATCCGTGTACCTCTATCAGAAATCAAGCAAATCCTATCTTGTTTGCATGCTTACGTAAATTGCTCAAAAAAGTCCCAAGACTCCGCTGTCTCATTCTCGACAATGGCAAATGCAATCGGAAATATATTTTGATCGTCATCTTGTGCAACAGCCATCAACAAAATTTGTTTACATTTCCCATATAGTCACATGCCATCAACTTGGACCATTCGTTTACAAAATGGGAACCCTTCGATATACGGCGTGAATGCCCAAAATAGTCGATAACATATTCTCTTCTCATTCAAAAGTTCCCCTTCTGTGTTGTATGCAGGAAAAGTTTCATACTCCACTATAGTTCATGGGATGAATTGTTGCATTTCTTGTAAAAACATCAGAAGCTCATTATATGATTTACCTCAATCACCGAATATCAACACCATTGCTTTATTTTTGCCTCCCAACACTTGTAGTATGACACAATATATCCAAATTGATTGCAAATAGATGAAGCTAAGACTGCAATCGGAACCCTTGGATTTTTTTCAACCAAGACCTTCATGTATGCACATATTACATCTGAATCTAATTTTGGATGGTCTTGTGTGATGGACTTCATCGTACATATGTGTGGCCCATTATACCTAGTGATTTCCCAAACATTTCTACTTTTTATCAACAAAAATTTGATCTTCCATTTACACTATTCCTCATAGTTAACACATTTTGCATAAAAGGTCTTCAGATTGGATTATTCAACTTTGCAATCTATGTGACCCTTTATGCAAAACTCTTTAATTGCCAACTTAACATTCGTTTTTTCTTGAAATTGAGTTCCAACAAACAATTCACCTGAGGATGTTTGACTGAGGTAGGAGACTTCTAGTCAAATTTGGCATATCGGGAAATTCAAGAGCCTTTATCGCATCATAATCTACTTCGTGCATATGAGATGGGGGTTGATACGATGGAAGCTCATCATGGTCCAAAACAATATCATCTTTATCAAATATAGGGTGATCACCAGCTTCAATGGGAATACCAGTTCCATCATCTTCACTAAACTCATCAAGAATTTCTCCCCAACGGCCAATATGGTGTTGAACGTTACAATCTCTTGTTGGCTCTTGAACTTGATACATGTATGGGGGGCTAAAATGATGCATTGTAGCCAAAGAGTTGAAGCTGTTTTATAAGTCTGGAATTTCAGCCGACTTGCATCAAATTTTCGGATGGGATCCAGGCACTTCTTAGTCTACATGTCTTCTTCAAACATATTTTTCTATCTCTTAGCTTTCCAACGCATCTTGGAACGCATCAATCCGACATCGGGAGCTCAAGTTATGTCCATTTTAGTGAAGACTGTGCAAGCAGAAATCTATATACGATTTTATCACGGGAAATATTATTTATTACGAATTTTCAATAATTTTATTGATTATTTGTACTTAAATTTAATCTAGGATTATTTATGAAGATATTTAGATGATTTAGGATTATATTTGTTATTTATTTATTAGTTTTTTAGGTTAGATAAAATATGTTTATTTATTTTATTATTATCTTTACTTTTCCTAATTTAAGTTGAACTTTTCATTTGTAGCCTATTTAAAGGCATATTTGCTTCACTAATAAGAACAACATTATGAATTTATGAGTTGCAAAAACCATTGGCCATGGGCCATTTTATTTTCAAGGTAGATAGATTTGCCTTGTTATTTTTCGTATCAGAAGTCTTCTTCAACGTAAGTTCGTCAAGTTCTTGTAATGGAGATCATCTTCACACTCTTGCTTGCCTAGGTAATTGCATCTAGGAGGGTGGGTTAGAGCCGCTTGAGGTTGCTTGCTTAGATAATCGCGTCTAAGAGGGTGCCGAGGACAAAATATCCTACAACATCTATCTCGTCATCATCCATTCATGGGAGAGATTCGTGCCGTTTGTAGGTGTTTGCCTATTCAATTGCGATTAGGAGGGTGCCAATGACAAATCTATCCAACACCGCCACCATCAAATTCATCCTATCTCGTCTTCTACATCAAGATCATGCTTTATTATCGGTTTGCTGAACGTGGAGTTTGGGATTTTCTCGGATCATATTAGTGAGTTTGCTAGATTAATTGTGATCTAGAGGGTTCCTAGATTTTGAGGTAATTCTTGGATCCTGGCTTCCGTATCAATTGGTAATCAGAGCCTTGGTTTAGGTGTTTGAAACAATTATCTTTTACTGTTGTTTTAGTAGTTGAGAAAAAAGAAAAAATATATAATCCTCTATATAGATCCTAGTTTTAATATTTCATTACTGGAGACATCTCAAGAGACTTGAAGGTTGTGATCAACAACTCTTAAGATTCGGGACGAATCGTTTTCAACAGGGGGAGAATGATACATGTATGGGGGGCTAAAATGATGCATTGTAGCCAAAGAGTTGAAGTTGTTTTATAAGTCTGGAATTTCAGCCGACTTGCATCGAATTTTCAGATGGGATCCGGGCACTTCTGAGTCTACATGTCTTCTTCAAACATATTCGTCTATCTCTTAGCTTTCCAACGCATCAATCCGACATCGGGAGCTCAAGTTATGTCCATTTTAGTGAAGACTGTGCGAGCAGAAATCTCTATACAATTTTATCACGAGAAATATTATTTATTACGAATTTTCAATAATTTTATTGATTATTTGTACTTAAATTTAATCTAGGATTATTTATGAAGATATTTAGATGATTTAGGATTAGATTTGTTATTTATTTATTAGTTTTTTAGGTTAGATAAAATATGTTTATTTATTTTATTATTATCTTTACTTTTCCTAATTTAAGTTAAACTTTTCATTTGTAGCCTATTTAAAGGCATATTTGCTTTACTAATAAGAACAACATCATGAATTTATGAGTTGCAAAAACCTTTGGCCATGGGCCATTTTATTTTCAAGGTAGATAGATTTGCCTTGTTATTTTTCGTATCAGAAGTCTTCTTCAACATAAGTTCGTCAAGTTCTTGTAATGGAGATCATCTTCACACTCTTGCTTGCCTAGGTAATTGCATCTAGGAGGGTGGGTTAGAGCCGCTTGAGGTTGCTTGCTTAGATAATCGCGTCTAAGAGGGTGCCGAGGACAAAATATCCTAGAACATCTATCTCGTCATCATCCATTCATCAGAGAGATTCGTGCCGTTTGCAGGTGTTTGCCTATTCAATTGCGATTAGGAGGGTGCCAAGGACAAATCTATCCAACACCGCCACCATCAAATTCATCCTATCTCGTTTTCTACATCAAGATCATGCTTTATTATCGGTTTGCTGAACGTGGAGTTTGGGGTTTTCTCGGATCATATTAGTGAGTTTGCTAGATTAATTGTGATCTAGAGGGTTCCTAGATTTTGAAGTAATTCTTGGATTCTGGCTTCCGTATTAGAACTTGTATGCTTACCTCGTCGCATTCTACTGACGTACATGTCGAGGCACCACTGACTTCATGTGACAAATAGTTGTGCGCCTCAACATATATCGCAATCATTGTACAATTAGATGATTCATGTACTGCAACCATGGTTCTGACATCATAATTGTCTTCGAGAGGCATTGCACCATACTTCACAGGATTGATACATACCTGTAACTCAAACCAGCAACATCAAGTCGTATTTTTCTACAAATTTCTTCCTTCATTTTGCTGAACGTGATATTCTTATCAAACATCATTCTTATCAGCCTTCGAGATTTAAATACAACTCCCAATTCATTTTCCAATCGCAAGAAAGTTGTTGCTCATTTTCTCTACGAATAATACCATAAATTGTTGCTCAGTCTACTACCAAAACATATTTCTATTTTTTCAGTCCTAAATTTCTATTTTCCAGTCTACTACCGAAACATATTTCTACCTCTTATTTTTCATAGTATTTAGCATTATTTTCAAAATTACTAATAAAACTATTATTTTTTATATGTCCTAAATTTCTATTTTCTATTCTACTAACAAAACTATTTAGCAAATATTTCTATGAAATTAATAACGTAGCACTTGGAGGAAAATGATTTCGTCGGATAAAATTCCAAGAAATATTGCAAAAATCACTTACACTTTGTTTGCAAAAGTGAAATAATAATATTATCAAAATATAATCTTAAAAAATAAATATACAAAGTATGAAATTATGCAAAAATCACTTAAACTTTGTCTCGAATATATTGAACCAAACTCACAATTTTTTCTCCAAATAAATAGAACCCACAGAACTTTTTTTCTCTACAAAAGAAACTCCCGAATTTTTCTCTACAAAACAAACACCAATTTTTTCCCTACAATGCAAAAACATTGCCACATCTAATATATAAACAAATTTTAACTTGTTTTTCTGCAAAAGCATTAATTATATATTTATTACCTATTTAAAATTTTAACTAATTTCATTTGTCGGTGCAGGGAGAACGGTAAGATTTAAGAGGGTGACGACACCTGCATGTGGCATCCTATAATTTAAATAAGGGAACCGCCCAGCTACTCTACTACCATAATAAAAGCAGGGCTGATGCCACCTACAAATGGCGCTCGGTTGAAGACCAATCAGCTAATTACCGTTGGAAACGGTAAGTATTAAATAGGTGGCACCACATGCAGGTGGCGTCCTAGATTTTTAAATTCTAACAGAACAATAAACGTCTTCAGTTAATTGATTTTAAAAATATAATAAAATAATGGTGACGCCACCTGCATAAGGCGTCACTAAATTAAAAAAATTTAAATTAAGGGTGACACCACCTGGAAACTACGTCACTTAGTTTTACTATAGCAATCACCCCATTCTCCTAAATAATGTTGGAAGAACCGCATTGCCCTAAATCTTTATTTTAAGGGCATTATTTCCCTAAATAAATCGAATTGTTGTACAACTCACCAAAAAGCCAAATATACAGGCTATATAAATTCATATATAGGATCGAAAAACCTAACTCGGCCTGAAAAGTCGACTACAACCAATTGATCTCATATTAACCCGATATTGACCTGACCTGAAATCAACTGAACCGAAAATAATCGACCTGATATTAACCGAACCAAAAGTCAACCGACCCGATACCCGAACCGAAATCACCATAGACCCAAACTAAAATCAAACCAGACCTAAATCGACCAGAATTGAATTTAAACAATTGTAGTCAGACTCAAAATGACCCGAACCGAACAACCCATTAACCGCCTCTAGTTTATCTATCTGCCTTTTTTATTTTCTTTTTGTGAAGATATATTGCCTCAATGTGTTGCTGAAAACTTCGAGGTGTTGATAGAGTTTAGGGGACGACAACGAAGTGAAATCAACGATGATAGTGAAATTTCTTGTGACAAAAAATAAAATTCCAATTGAAGATATAAAAACGAAATACTTTTTGCTCGACAGAGTAATGTGAGAGTTTGGAATGGAACAAAGCGAGGATATGATAACAGGGCTTGTCCAAAAAAGAAAGTGCACCGGAAAGCGAGGTTCGAAAAAGGGGTGGACTTTTCCACTTGGCTTAAAAAGTTCTTTTTAAAAATTGAAATTTTTAATATTTTTAATTTTTTAAAAATATTTTTAAGCAAAATTATTCATATATCCTCATTTATATCATCCATCTTTTATATTTTTAAAAATCCCTAAAATGAATATTTATTTACTTAAAAACATTTTTGACAACAACCCGAAACAATTAAAATTTGAACCAAACAATCCGAAAACACCTTTTAAAATCACTTCTTAAAAGTATTTTTTCACTATACTTTTTTTTATAGATAATACCGAAGCAACAGAGATTAAACTAAAGCAGCCAAGTCCCTAAGCAAAGCAGCAGAAGATTCTATAGGGGGTCGTTAAAGGTAATGCCTCCAATAGGGGCTCAACGGCAAATTCGAGCCAAACTATTTGCAACTCCGTTGGCTTCCCGTCCTACCATGGCGTACCACAACCATCCAGTCGAGAGCAATCTGTTTTTTAATTGTCGGGACAAGTTCGTTGTGCTGAAGAACTCTTGATTGACCCGTTAAGATCCTAGAGACATCCATGTTGCCCGTCTCCACTTCAACTCGGCAGTACCCAAGGTTCCAGGCGTGAGAAAGAATGTCGTGGATATCCCATAGCTCCGTGATCAAAATCGAGCAGACACCAATGCTTCAAGAAAATCCAAATAGCCAGTGACCCGATCATCTCTCAGTACTCCACCCACTGCTGCAGAACCAGTTCGAGGGTGGACAGTGCCATCAGTGTTTGCTTTAATCCACCCAACAGACAGTGGCTTCCATTTCACGGCTACAGTTTGAGCAACCCTTCCCCACTAGAGATACTCGCAGAACCAGCAATGTATTCCGCAGCTAACGATAAGCAGTGTGCCACAAAATCCACCCTTTCAATATATTATTCATTCAGAAGCAAATTACATCTTCTCTTCCATAATTGTCAACATACAACCGTAAATTTGCACATCCAATCATGATCATTACCCACGAACATACCAGAATCACCTAAATTTTTAATAATCCAGTCCTGCAGAGGCACTTCCACAAAGGTACCAAGCCGGTCAGCTGGAATTAAGCTAGTCCAAATAGCAACGGCCTTTGAACACCCGCAAAGAACATGATTGACATCCTCCTCACCCCGGCAGCATATTTGGCAAAGGCTTATATCTGTCATATGATGACTCAGATGCTCCACATTGGTTAATAACCCTCACTCATCTCAAGGCACAGAAAAACATGGATACGTTGGGGAACCAGTGATGACCAAACTAGTTTTCATCGAGACATAATATCCTCTTGTGTCCTCGGTCTTAAGGCTGCATATGCCGAACGTGTAGTAAACAATCTACTTTCTTCCTACTTCTATCCCAACTTATCATCACCTAATGAACGGTCCGGTGTTTTAACTGCTGCAATTTTTTGAAGAGTGTGGTTTGGAAGTATTTGTTCCAACTTGGTCCAGTCCTACTCACCTGAATCTGTTACAAAGAAAGCAACATTCGCCGGTTTCAGGCCCTCTGGGAGTAGACAATCCGAAGTAAGAGGTCCCTCAGCATCCAACCAAATATCATACCAAAAATTAGTTTGGAATCCATCTCGTACAATCCAGCATATACTTCAGCGTAGGTCATCCCAAATATTAACTAGGCCTCGCCAAAGTCTAGAGCAATTAGTTTTCCTCAACGTGCTTGGTAAAGCAGAACGCCATCCATACTTACTTTTCAGAACTCAAATCCATAGTTTGTTTTCATCAGAAACTAATTGGAAACCTATCTTCATAAGAAAGGCTCTGTTGTTGATGAATGTCTTTTAGCCCAAGACCACCCTCCTCGATAGGTTTCTGGACTGATTGCCAATTCACAAGTGAAATACCTTGTTTGTTTGGACCATTACCCTACACAAATCTCCTTATTAAACGTTCAATTTCATCACAGAGACCCTTCGGCAACCAAGCCAATTGCATAGCATACACAGGGATCGACTGTAGCACTGCCTTCGCAAGGGTTATCCGGCCAGCTAAAGTTAACGATTGAGCAGCCCATCCAGAAAACCATTGCTGCATATTTTCCAATAAATAATAATAAGTCGCTAATAAGTCGCCTTCGTCACTCTTGAGTGAAGTAGCAGAGCGCCAAGGTATTTCCCAAGATCCGAGACCTCCTCAAAGCCCAAGAATTGGACAATAACATCTCTACTTTGCGGCAAAGTATTCCTTGAAAAGAAGATTTGAGTTTTTTCCAAGCTTACCTGATGCCCGGCAAAACTTATCGAACACCTCTTTGAACACATCTATTTGACCTAAATTTGCTTCCACGAACAAGACTAGATCATCGGTGAAGAACAGGTGTGACAGGCCTGACCCTCGCCTAGATAGATGTATCTAATGCCAAGAACCATCCGCCACCCTATGCATAATAGACTGCGATAGCCGCTCCATACTTAGAATGAATAGATACGGCCAGAGAGGGTCCCCTGTCAAATCCCCCTTTTCAGCTTGAATTCCTGTGTTAGGTCATCATTCCAGAGTATTTGCGTTGAGAGATCGAACGTACGCAAGTCATAAGTAAACCCACCAAAGAATTTGGCATGCCTGTAAGATGAAATGTCTCTTCAATGAAGTCTCATTCTAACCTATCGTAGGCCTTTTGTAAATCTATCTTAATCGCCATCAACCCTGATCTACCCGTTTTATTGGTCATGGTATGGATCACCTCCTGTGCTAAGATTATATTGTCCGTAATGCGTCTCCCCGAGACAAAGCTTGCTTGTGTTCCTACAACCCAAGATGGAAGGAAAGGTTTTAGTCTCTCCACTATGATCTTTGTAATGATCTTGTAAGTGACATTACAGAGGCTTATCGGCAGAAACTATGAAATCTTTGTAGGGACAATTCACTTTCGAAACCAGAACAATAAAAGTTTTATTAATCCAACTTTCCAATGACCCTCCTAAAAGAATTATCGGTCAAATTAGAATATTAATTGATACGGAAGTCATGATTCATGAATTACCTCAAAATCTAGGAACCCTTTAGATCACAATTAATCTAGCAAACTCACTAATATTAGGATGAATTTGACGATGACGGTGTTGGATAGATTTGTCATTGACACCCTCCTAATCGCAATTGAATAGGCAAACACCTGCAAACGGCACGAATCTCTCCGATAAATGGATGATGACGATATAGATGTTGTAAGATATTTTGTCCTCGGCACCCTCTTAGACGCGATTATCTAAGCAAGCAACCTCAAGCGGCTTTAACCCACCCTCTTAGATGCAATTACCTAAGTAAGCAAGAGTGTGAAGATGATCTCCATTACAAGAACTTGACGAACTTATGTTAAAGAAGACTTCTAATACGAAAAATAACAAGGCAAATCCATCTACCTTGAAAATAAAATGGCCCATGGCCAAAGGTTTTTTGTAACTCAAAACTTCATGTTGTTCTTCTTATTAATGAAGCAAATATGCCTTTAAATAGGCTACAAATGAAGAGTTCAACTTAAATTAGGAAAAGTAAAGATAATAATAAAATAAATAAACATATTTTATCTAACCTAAAAAACTAATAAATAAATAACAAATCTAATCTTAAATTATCTAAATATCTTCATAAAGAATCATATATTAAATTTAAGTACACAATCAATAAAATTATTGAAAATTCATAATAAATAATATTTCCCGTAATAAATTCGTAAAGAGATTTCTGCTCGTATAGTCTTCACTAAAACGGACATAACTTGAGCTCCTGACGTCGAATTGATGCGTTTCAAGATGCGTTGGAAAGCTAAGAGACATACGAATATGTTTGAAGAAGACATGTAGACTCAGAAGTGCCTAGAATCCCATCCGAAAATTTGATGCAAGTCGGCTGAAATTTCAGACTTATCAAACAACTTCAACTCTTTGGCTACAATGCATCATTTTAAAATTTTTCTGATAGAATGCCACAGGAAGACCATCAACAGCCGGTGCCTTCAATGGAGCCATACTAAAAACAGTCTGGTGTACCTCTTCCAATGTAACCTCAGCCACCAAAGGTCTCAATTCGTCACTATGAAAATTATGGAACACACCCACAATTGTATTACTCATTTGCTGCTATGATTCACTAGTGAAAAGAGTTTGAAAGAACTTACATGCGTGGTTCCTGAGCATAACAGGGTCATCAATCCACCCTCTATCTTCTAATTCCAGCATGCGAACCGTGTTCCGTCTTCCACGCACTATTGTGGTAGCATGGAAAAAAGACGTATTTTGATCGCCGTGCATGATCCAGAGATTTTTGGAACCACATATTCTCCTCCTATTCATGAACCAGGCTTAACTCACGCTTTAGTTCCACTTTCAAATTAGACAAACATAGAATCTGATTTTTCCAAGGCTCTCTCAATACCTCTAATACGAGCAAGTAATAACGTTTTTCGCTTTCCAATGTGGCCAAAAATTTCAGTGTTCCAATCCTTGCTAACCTGCTGGAAATGCATAATATTCTCTTCCAAAGATCTGTCCACATTCTACGATTTTTCCAGCATTGTTCAAAATTCAAGGTGGTCGTTCCATACGGCTAAGAAATAGTAGGGGCGTGTGTTCAGTTGCTTTGGTTGGTTGCCCATAGAAAGCATAATAGGGCGGTGATCGGTTCCCAACCTTTGCAAATGAAAGATTTTAGAATTAGGAAATTTTGCATACCGCTCTTTATTGCATATACATCTATCTAATCTTTGAGATAGGTCTCCTCTCTTCCAGGTAAATGCAAGACCATTAAAATGCATGTCTATGAGCCCCGATGAAAACATAAAATCATTAAACCTCGAACAAATACCATTGCGCCTTTAAGAACCTCTATCCCTCTCAGATGCACTTCCAATGACATTGAAATTGCCACCTAGAGTCCATGGCCACCCCTCACCCGGGTCTAATACACACAATTGACTCCATAGACTCCTTCTCTTGATACTGTCTGGACTCGCATATACAAAAGTAAAGAAGAACTTGCACTTATTTGTTGGGACCGTAACCAGAGAATGTGCAAACTGGCTCGACACTACAAGAACATCAACACAAATAGAATTCCTCCACATAACCTAAATACCACCTAAAATCCCCTGGCTTCCACCCTATACGAGCAATCAAACCCTGGTAGGCGGATGAAGGAGTCAGCTTTGCCACCACTAACACGTGGTTCTATTACTACAAAGATATCAGGTGCCTATAGCTTGGTAAACAGCTTAAAGTAACGATTAAAATTAGAGTCGAGAGAGCCCTGAGTATTTCATAAGATAACTTTAAACATTAACAATATGTACAGTAGAGAGAGACAAAATCCCTTATGTCTGCATATCAGCATGATCCACATGATCAAACACCGTATTCGCACGCCACTGCACCGCCTCCCCAATAGGCTTTAAAGGATCCTGGATATTGGTTAGCTGTTGTTCCACTCGTGCTTGGGCAGTATCTAGTTCTGCTGTCAAGTCCGCTACCATTTCAGCTATGATCGGTTGTTGAGGCTGCTTGGTCTCTTTCTTCTTTTGTTTAACGCTCTTCCGAGAAACCCCTTTAAAGGCTGCATGACTCTTTCCCATTCCCTTCAAAGAGGTCCCAAAAAATGATGGAGGAAGCACCCTACCACTACGCTCTTGAAGGGCGGGTCGCTCAAATAGATCAACTACTTGTACTGCCATATGCTGGTCCTTGTTTAACGATGTTGCAACCGGTACAATTTCCTCCCTCGATGCCACTAAATTTTCCTTATTAGCCATGTACAATTTAGGATCATCCTTTCTACTCACTTCATTTCCGATGATAATTAATGTACTCCTATGTATAGGGGATGTCAAAGGAATCACACCCTGTCGAGCTCCTTGCTTACTAGTTTCAGCTATAAACCCACCTGGTCCATGACCCCGAGGTAGCCTAAGGCCTTGTTGACCCCCATTAAGAGTAACAGATTTATTTGATAGTCCAGTATCCCCTTGCCTCTCCTCAATTACTTCAAATAATGGTGCCAGTGCATTACAGCGTGAGTCGGATTCCCCACCTTTCGACCCCAAGCCCACTGTGGGTTATTCGACTCCTTCTGCAGCTCTATTTTCTTCTTCCTTCCTACAACCAGCATCCATGGCCCGTAAAGCTCATCCTTGGCCGGTTCCTCAACTGGTGGAGCTACAGCTGCAAGAGCTGGTTTATTTTCTAGACCGCACACCTCCTTGGTATGGCCGTATTTCCCACATCCATAACAAATGTTTGGCAGCCCCTCATATTCAATATGTTGTCATTGGCCTTCAATGATGACACCAGATTTTAGGGGCTTGTTCAGATCAACCACAATGGCAAGACGGGCGAAACAGCCATGATTTGCCTCATCTGTATTATAATCAATGCAAAACACTTTCCCGAGAGTCCCTGCAATAATACGGAAAAGGCTTTTCGTGTATTACCTAAAAGGTAGGTGTGGAAGACGAATCCATACCATAATTTCCGATAGGTAAGCCTCGGATGTTGAGAAATTTCTACTCCATGGCTGCACAGTTAAGTAGGAGCCGTAGATAACCCAAGGTCCTCCAGCTAAGACACGATCACAATCATCCTCTAACGCGAAGTGAACCAGGTAATATTCGTTATCTAGGTTTATCAAGCGCATCTCACCCCTAGGTTTCCACAATGCCTCAATTCGAGTTAGTAAGGCTTTGTAACCAATTGATTTACCCAGGAGGCCAACAATGACCGAATTTGCCAGCTTTTGATCAATGGAAAAGTGGACTTTCTCTGAGAATCGAATTTCAGGCAAGGCACCATCCGATACAACTTGAACATCCTCATCAAGGATTTCCACATCCAGGTCTTCAATAGCCTTAATGTGGGATTGATCCAAGGCTTCACCAACCATGATATCACGAAAGGATAATTTTGCCCTAGAAGTTGGTTGTGAGGTCTCTCCATCCTTTCCTTTTCCCTTACCATCAGTATCCTTCGTAACGACGACTCTATTAGTGCCTTCAGAATCCAACATAACTATCTCTGATCCACCATTTTCATTAGCATAATCCATATTAGCATCAGCACCATCACCACCAGTAATACCAACTGAGGTTTGGGACGATCCTTCATTACTCTAGTTTCTTCCTTTCTTGGACGCTCTATGCACATTTGATGGAACAGGTGAGCCAGGTCTTTCGAGAGGAGCCAAAATATCCACGGTAATCACAGTTTCTGTCGGCCTGCCGTGCAGGATTTCAAAAGTATTTTGAGTAGGGTTTTCAGGAATATCGAAGGATTTTCCATTAGTTAAAAAAAAAATTTCACCACTTTTTAAAAGTAATGTTAAACTAGATATTAAACTTTTCATGACACAAATAATTGAGTTAACAGACGAATGACTAGTTTATTATAAAAAGATAATATTAATAATTTTTTTATAAGTTTTGAAACTTTAGGCTTTATTTGGTAGAGAGGAAAGAAAATTAGAAAGATGGAAAATTGAAGTAATGGAAAATTGAAGGATGGAAAATATTTTTTTTTTCATCGGCATGCTTGGTTGAGAGGATGAAAAATTAGAACGAAGATAAGTTCCTTTCCTCTTTATTGTTTGGTACATAGAAAAGTAAGAAGAAATAAAATTAAGCTTTGAAAACTATAATTTATTTTTAATTTTTATAATTTAGTCAAATGTTTTTAATATTATTATTTTTATTCAATTTAGTCCCTAAAAATTTTATTTCATCTAAAATTAACCCCTATCTGTTTCTAATTTTTATAATTTAATCCAATATTTTTAATATAGTTTTATTTTTGTTCAATTTAATCTCTAAATTTTTTTAATTCAAAATTGACCTATATGTATTTTTATTTTTATACTTGAGTCCAATATTTTTAATATGGTTTTATTTTTGTCCAGTTTAGTCTATAAAATTTTTATTTAATCCGAAATTGACCTCTATTAATTTTTAATTTTTATAATTTGGTCTAATATTTTTATAATTTAATCTTGAGAGTTTCACTATTAATGCAACACCGAATATCCGGTAAAAACGAATCCAACCCGAATATCGAATGCTACAAATGACCCACTAGTGGCCTAGAATCATATTTTAAAAAACAAGCATATTTGATTACATGAAAGTAAACAACCAACATGAACATAAAGAGGAAACAATTAACTAAAGTCACCCGAGAAAATAAACCTTTAAAGACTTTAAAAAAAATAAACGATTTAACAAAAATGCATTTTGATAATTTTACAAGATTTAAACCCAAAAAAATTCAAAACTTAAATACAAGTTTCATATATGTAGAAACATCTTATACCTCTGTTTTGCTAATAAAAAGAAGTTCAAATTGAAGTAAATTTAACCGAATTGAGGTTTAGGTACTAAAATGTAAATAATTCATAAGTTTGGATTTTAAGCTAAAAAATTAGTTTCACTTCTGTTTTAGACTCATTAATTCCAATTAGACTTAATGGTAAATTCTTGTTGAAAACAAATTTGAAATAGTGTTAATTGCAAAATAAGTAGTTTATAGGACATTTTGAAAACATTCATAAAATACAGGGGCTAGTTTTTCAAAAAGTAAAATTAAACCTTCCTTTATGAAAAAAATGTAATAACTAACATATAGACCAAGTTTTAGGTTAATCCGAGCTAAAACGAGTCCTTACTTGCAATTATAAAATTAGTGACTAAAACATAAAGTTTACAATTATAAGATATTGAATTAAATTATAAAATAGAAATAAATAGAGGTCAATTCTAAATTAAACAAAAATCGAGGGATTAAATTGAACAATAATAAAACCATGGTAAAAATATTAGATAAAATTATGAAAATTAGAAACAAATATGAGTCAATTTTGGATTAAATAAATATTTTATAGAGTAAAGTGAACAAAATAGTATTATATTAATAATATTGACTTTAATAATAAAATTTAAAAAAAATAAGGGTAAATTTTAGATTAAATAAAATTTTTAGGAACTAAATTGAATAAAAATAAAATCATACTAAAAATATTGGATAAAAATATTTTAAATAAGAGGGTGTTTGGTAAACTTTTTGAAGAGGTTTTAGCTTATTTGAGCCCAAATAGCTGATTGGTAGTCAAACCCTCCATTTCTAGTGTTTGGTAAACACCTTTTTGAAAGAGCTGGTTGTGCAAAATAAGCTAAAAGAGAAAACATTGGATTTTCCAGCGGATTGGAAGAGCTGATTTGCAAAATAAGATATTCTCGATACACTCTAACTGATTGTGACAAGAGGGTTGAATTTACTTCCTGAATGAATTGGCTATTGAAAAATAGTGGACAATATTGCATGATGATTTTAGAGTTGTTCGACTATCCAACCGAGTCTACATCCACTACCTTAGCACACCACTAAGGATTTTCCAATTCACTACTATGAATTATTCCTTTTTACAGGCTCAAGGGATAACCTTTACAACCCTATCTTTTCAATGGCTAAGATAGAACCACTTTAGTTTTTCCTTAGGCTAAACTAAAACCTCTCTATTTTACAAGGTTTGTTTGGTAAACTGAATACCTCACGAGGTAGGTGTTTATACAAATGTTTAAGCTCACAAGAGTGCAAATGATAAAGACAATTAAGCACTCTCTATACACTATATACAAGAGAAATGAAGAAATAAGACTTAAAGACAATTTATCTTGATCATTATGCTTAGATGTGTTCTCTAACCATCTTTAAGTGTCCCAAGTCTTCTTTTAAAGTGTGGAATAAGCTACTAGCCGTTTATGTCCATTGGGGGTTGTTTGGAGCCGTTGGGGACTTTATTTCTAGCCATAAATACAATCTAGGCATCTTGGTATATGTACGAGGTACTCCGATATCGGTACATACCAAATCAAAAAATAGTTGTTGCAGCATTTAAGTTGTGCGTACCGGTACGCGATACATTCGTATCAGTACGGTACAAGGGGTATCGTTATGCGATGACTCGGACCTGTACCAGAATTCCTTTCTGGAATTCTAGAAGCAAGCTTGTATCGATACGCTTTAGGGCTGTACTGGTACGACTAACCGTTTTTGACATATTTGAGTATTTAAACATGTATGCAAGCCAAAAATTCTTACAAAAACATTTTTCATTCGTTATACCGAAACAAATATCTCAACAATCTTCTCCTTTTTGATATAACAAAACTCCTTGAAAAATTATTTTTGAAATTGCTCCCCCTTAGGAAAATAATTTTTGAAAAAGATAATATTTTCAAAAAATATTAAAGCACCTCTTTTCTTTTTGAAATTTAATTTTTCAAACACATCTCTCCCCTTTTTACTATGTCAAAAATAATTTCAAAATCAAGTTTGAAATCACATTTAAGTTCAAAACACCAATTTGTTGAAAGGATGATACCAATTATTGGAAATGTAGTGCCAATTGATAGAAAATACCAATTTTTGGTGTAAAAATAACAATGAAGAATAAGATAAAACCTTTTTTAAAATCAAAATCTCCCCCTTAATCAAAGCATTCCATTCAAACATTTTGTTCAAAATTTGACACTTAAAAGATTGAATTTCACCATTGAATCAAATCAATTTAAAAACACATGAAATTCAATTTATCTAATACTTTTAAAATTTTATGCAAACATATAAATGAAACAATATGATTCATATGCATAAAGCATCATAAAATGTCATGCACTTATAAATAAATAATCAATGATGCATGAACATTTATCAACAAAATAGGCAACCAAATGATTTATAACCAAATACATTTAGATTAGAGGTTACCCATCTTCTTCACTTGTGTGACTAGAGCATTTCCATATCTTTGCTTTTCTTGCCATTGCTCCAACACACCTACAAGAGAAATTTACTTGATTTTTGGTATCCAAATTGCTTTAGATCCTTTAACATTAGTTTCAATGTCCCTAGTTCCCTTAAGAACCCATACTTGTCTAATCCTATAAGTTTTTTCTTTTCTTTATAGGACAAGTATGCATAGAATGACCATGTTAATGACAGTGTGAGCATTTTGTCATTATGGGATGAGATGAATTATTGGAAATAATGTTATTTTCTTTTGTTAAGCTTTCAAGCTTAACCTTTAAATCAAGATTTTCTTTTTCCAAAACTCCATTGCTCATTTTTGAAAACTATAAATCATTCCTCAAAATCTCATTTTGGTTTTCAAAATCCAATTTTGTTTTCAAAAGAAAATCATTTTCAAATTCAAGTTTTGAAATCATCTTCTTAATGGAATTCATGGTCTCAAATTTCAAAAATAATTCATCAAATACATCTTGTAACTCATGAAAAGAAAATGAATTTAATTCATTTTAGTTAGAAGATACCTTGGGTTCATCGAGAGCCATAACACCATCCACCTTTGATGAGAAGAGGATTGCGCTTGAGGGAACTCCATCATTCTTCTCTTCTTTGCCATAGAATTTCTCAAGCTTCTTCCAAATTTCATTGTCACTTTTGGATGGGGAGACTGTTAAGTGTTCAAAAGAACTATTTTATTACCTTTTTTATTCATATTATTGCTAGACTTAGGCTCATATTAGTTGCATTATTAGCCATTCATGCATGTTTGCATCGTTTCCTTGGTAGACAAGCTTGATTTCATATTTTGCTTAATTTTGTGGAAAAAGATACTGCTTTGGTGTGTTTTGTGTGTGTGTGTGTGTGTGTGCAGAATCACTTGCCAAAGCAAGGCTAGAACCAGTTTCCAGGGCAATGCATGAAGGAGATGCCGAGCTAGTTGCCAGGGCAATGCATGAAGGAGATGTCGAGCTAGTTGCCAGCGCAATTTTTGATAAGGGATAAGATGATATGGTAGTCGAAATTGATGACTAGATAAGCCCAAGATGACGTGGAGCAAAGTTAAATCCCAAAGGAGTTCGATTTCCATGAAGAGGTTAAAGAGAAATTAAATCCCAAAAAGATAGGAGAAGTTCTAGAAGGAATTTAAATATAACAAAGAATTATATTCTTTAAAGATATTTAATTCCAACTTAACTTCCTCCTCAAAAAAGACTTTGACCTAGCCCTATAAATTGAGGACCAAGCCGTCAACTCCAAGAGGGAGAGAGGAGAGAAATTTCGACAAAGAGAGGAGGGAGATTTCGACAAGAGCAAGGAGAGATTTCGACAAGGCTTCAACCATTCTTCATCTTTTTCTTTCTTGTTCAATTAGCTTTATGCTAGGAATTCTTTGTCTTGTGTTTCTTTAGAACCTAGCCATGAACTAAATATATTTGGCTAAGGTTATTGTGTTTTATGGTTGTGAGAAACAATTGGATTTTGTTTAGGTAATAAGACTTTGCACTTTCAATTCAAGGTTTACTCATTCTTGGTTTTTCTTCTTGTTTGCGAGTGAATTAGGAGAGGATCTCGTAACTTCATCTATTTATCTAATATCGAGAGAGTTAGATTCAAGAAACGAATAATTATGGTCTTTATTCAATCTATTGATGGTGAAAATTAATCCGACTTAGGAATAAGTTAAGGATTTCAACGGCTAAGAGGAGCGCAAGATTGGTTGTTGTTCACCCTTGATTCACGTAGGGATATATTATCAAGGCATTCACAAGTATGATTGGCTTTTCATTTTTCGGAAAACTTAGCTTTGAACTTGATTTCAATTCTCAGAACTTTGGCACAAAGAATGATTGGCTTTTCATTTTTCGGAAAACTTAGGAGTTACTCGGAATCAAACTATAATGCTTGTGAGTGTGTGCGGAGTTATGTGCAAGTTGATTTTTCAGATTCTATACAAACAAGAGGTTTTCAAATTACTTCGTTGGGTTCTTTTAACATGTTTTAACTGGAGCCGGTTTCGGGCACCTCTAGCGTTTTGTTTTAGTTTTCTTAAGTTAATTAATTTATTCGACTAGAGCTGGTTTCAGGCACCTCTAGCGATCAATTTTTAGCACATACTAGAGCCAATTTCGGGCACCTCTAGCATTCATCCAATTTTTATTCTAATCCCACAACTCTTTAACTATCAACCTAAGTTCGCTAGAATTCCTTAAATCAATCAAGCCACATAGTGTTTTATCAAGTTTAGCATCATAGTACGATTCTAAGTGTTTCCACGTTTATCATAGAATAAAAAGTTATATCAATTAAGTACATTGGCAAAGTCATCATCCGATGTTCATCAAAGCTAGGTAATTTTTGTTCCAACTAAAGGCATGGCAAGCAATTCATGTATCCTAAATGCAATACTTAAGATGAATGCAACTAAACATGGTAGCTAACTAATAACAATCCCCCTAAACTCGAGTGAGGCATTGTCCTCAATGCATGCAACAAAGAAAAATAAAAATAAAGAAAAGTAAAATACAAACGAGGACTTACTCTGAGAGTTCGTCACCGTGGATGATTAGTTTCCTTTTGGCTGGTGTCTTGATTCTTTTGCTTGAACGCGGTGGTTGCTTCCTTGTTGCCCATGGTGGAATCGATCCTCATACGGGGTTGCCTTATCATCCTCTTTATCAATTTCATTGGCTTTTTGCTTGGGCTTGGAGGATTCGATTGGTGCGGTCTTTGTTGGTGCAATGGAGGACTCGTCCGAATCTGAAAAATCAGTCAATGATTCAGTACGAGTTGATTCGGGCATAGGTGCTTTACCTTTGGTTTTGTAGTGGTTGCTGGGGCGTCTTTAGCTTTGGTTGCCATGACATCTTCAGTGTTGGTTGCCGTGGCAACTGCTTGGGCAGGCGCAGTGTAGGTTGTCGCGGCATCATCTGTTGCGGTTGCCAAGGCAACTGCTTCATTGGTTGCCGTGGCATGGATTTTGGCAGGGAAGATTGGGAACGGCACACGGCTGTTCGGGTACTTTTCCAGGATGACTTGGGTGATGGCATTGTTGTGATCCTTCATGTGCCGCATGAACATTAATTGCCGGTCTTCAATTTGCCTAAGGCGGTTCACCAACGGTTGTAGGAGTGCTTGAAGTTGTCATGGGGTTGCTGGCCAAGTTGCCCAGGTATTAATTGCTTGAGCATTAGGAGTTACCGAGGTGGCAGGAGTTGTCGCGGCAACTGAATGCGTTGGGGATTTTACCAGTGCCTCTCCCATTAGCTTTCAGATTTGTGCTCGATTCCAACCGGACTTTGGTAGGGCCTTTTCATCAGTGGACTCACTTAGGACATGCATCTCCTTGCAAAGATTGGAAATTAAGCACAAGAAGAAAAGAGAACCCTTGTCTTTTGTGCGACATACAAAAATCTTATCACAAATAATTTTTCCAATGTTAATGATGCAATTATGCAAGATAGAATGTATGAGCAAAAGATGAGGTGTATCAACGGTGGTATTGTGTGTGGTGGGTATTAAAGAAGTTTTAACAAACTTATTCCATAATTTTGCCTCGGGTTTAAGCCGAAGGCAATTTACCGTGCCCTTGTATTTATCGCCGTTCCAATGAGTTCCCGGTAAAGTGAGTTCTTGAAGCACCTTGTCGAGTTGCTTGGGCGTGAGTTGATCAACAAAGGCTTGATGCTCGTCCTTCTCAACGTAGAGCCCGTAAAAGGTGTTGATGTTTTCGGGGCTTATGAGTATGTTTTCGATTTTTCCCTCTGGATGCACATAGGATCTACCGGCTAGCTGTAGCATAACTATTGTAGGTCTTGCCTTCCCGATTCCTAATTTTCAAAAAACCGATTTAGGAATCAAGTTTATACTTGCTCCAATGTCACATAATCTTTTCCCAGCATAGTGGTTTCTGATGGAACAAGGTATTTTGAAACTTCCAGGATCCTTCAACATGGGTGGCATGTGATTGTGCAGCATGGCCATGAATCCCTCTGTTGCGGCAACTGTTTCAAACTCTTCTAGCCTTGTTCTCTTGGACACAATGTCTTTCAGAAACTTGGCATAGTTCAGCATTTGTTCAATCGCCTCAACCAATGGCAAGTTGATGTGGACTTGCTTTAGGATATCAAGAAACTTCTTGAATTGATATTCTTATTTTTGTCGCTTCAACCTTTGTGGGAATGGTGGTGGAAGTCAGATATCTTCGATCCTTTCATTGGTTTGGAACCTGATTGACGGCATTGCCGGGGCAACTAGAGTTCCCACGACATTGTCAACTGGAGTTGCCGTGGCGTGCCTATCGTTGGTTGTCGAGGCATGCTTATCGCTGGTTGCCGAGGCATTTCCTGGTTCAGCATCTGAGGCTTTACCGCTGAGTTCGTCTTGTTCTTTTTGTGGAGTTTTATTTGATGAGCGAGCTTGAGCCTCTTTAAGTTGTTGGCCACTTCTAGTGGTGATAACCTTACATTGCTCATGTTCAGTTCCTCTTGCGACTTCAGTATCGCTAGGTAATCCTCCTTGCGGTCTAGTATTCAGGTTTTTAGCAAATTGTCTGACTTGATTTTCTAATAATTTGATTGTCGCCTCTTGGTTTTGCAATCTCATCTCGGTCCTGTTAATAAAAGCATCAGTTCTTTTTATGAAGTTACTATTCTAAGCCATATAAGATTCAGTTATCAACCTAAAAGCATTGAGAGAATTTTCCAAAGAACTAGATGTTGTAAGTTGTTGCTGCGGCAACTGTTGCCGTGGCATATTCTGATAGAATCTCGATGCTTGTGTATTCAGATTGTTCTGGTTTAAAGCATTGTTGGGATTACTCCATGAAAAATTCAGGTGCTTCTTCCAAGCTGGATTGTATGTAATGTACATCACAGTGTTGTTTCGGTTCTAATTCCCCACATAAAAGCTAGATTCCGGATTCTGCATACATTCAGAAGAATCATGGTTACCACCACATAACTCACAAAAGGAATCCATTACCTTGACCTCCTGTGTGTTGTTTGGTTTCTGCATGTTCTGGACCATCTTGGTTAGAGTGGCCAATTGTGCCAAAATTGAGTCTGATGATCCCAGTTCATGTATTGCGGCTTGGCTTCTAACTCCTCCTCTTCTAGCGGATGGGAATTGATAATCATTCTTGGCAAGCCTGTTTAGAATTTGCATTGCTTCCTCCGGCGACTTATCTAGGAGTATGTCGTTTGCCGAGGCATCTAGCATCATCCTTGTTGGTGTATTCATAGCGTTGTAAAACATTGTTACTTGTGTCCACACTGGGAATCCGTGTACAGGGCATTTGTGTAGAAGTTCTCTATATCGCTCCCAAGCCTCGTACATGGATTCATCATCTGCTTGCCGAAAAGAAGTAATTTCGTTACGAATCTTATCAGTCAAATTTGTAGGATTAAATCGAGCAAGGAAATCATGACATAGATCGGCCCAAGATCCTATTGATCCGACAGAAATACTATTCAACCATGCTTTCGCCCTATCACTCAGTGAATTGGGGAATAATCTTAGTCGTAAAACATCGGGGGTGACTCCTTGTATTTTGAATGAATTGCAAATCTTGAGGAAAGATTTAAGATGTTGTCATGCATCTTCAGTTGCTGAGCCGCCAAATTGACCAATTGTGTTGATCATATTGAACATCACCTGCTTCAACTCAAAGTGGTCGGCTTCAATTTCAGGTGTGACAACTCCTAGATTGAGTCCTTCAAGATCTTCTTCAAGATAGTCTCGAATAGTTCTGTTTCGTGCAAGAATCACTCCATATGCTGGAACATCCTGATTCATATTGTCGTCTTGATTAGCCATTGCTACTCTTAACCTTCGTCTAAGTCTTTGCAAGGTTCGTTCGATTTATGGATCAAAGGGATATTCTGATGTAATCGGTCTCGCCCTGGTCATATACCAATGCAAAACCAAAGTTTGTTAACCCTTTGAATCTTAAACAAGAAAAATAAAAAAGTGCAAGAAAATAAAAACAAAGTTGCTATTGCCAATCCCCGACAACGACTCCAAAAACTTGTGCTCGTAATAAGTGCTCCGCAATTGTGCAAGTGTACACGTCGCAAGTTATAGTATAAAGATATTGTCTCCACAGGGATTGGTGCCAATTCAAGAATCTAATCTCTTGCACTGTAAAAAGTAAAAACACAAGTAGGTGATTGTAGGAGTTTACTAACAACTAAACTAGAAAGCAATAAAGTAAAAGAAGATGTAATCAAATGAGAGAGAATAGGCCAGGTTATCGTTAGCTGAGTTGTGATAGTCGATTGGATCATCTTGGTAAAAGAGTGCAAGGGCAACTCAATTGCCGTGGCAACTTGCACAACGGGGTTGCCTTGGCAACTAATCGACGATTCCCTGGGCAACTAGCTGGGCAACTACTTGGGCGGCTGGGTAACAAATTCAAGGTTCGGCAGAGCGTTCTTCAATGGTTTCTTCTTATCCCTAAGTCAAAACTCTAGCTAATTGTGCATGCCTTGACAATACATCCCTGTGTGAATCAAGGGTGAACAATAACCAATCTTGCGCTCCTCTTAGCCGTTGAAATCCTTAACTTATTCCTAAGCCGGATTAATCTTCACCATCAATAGATTGAATAAAGACCATACTCATTCGTTTCTTGAATCTAACTCTCCCGATATTAGATAAATAGATGAAGTTACGAGATTCTTTCCCAATTCACTCGCAAACAAGAATAAGAACCAAGAATGAGTAAATCTTGAATTGAAAGTGCAAACTCTTATTACCTAAACAAAATCCAATTGTTTCTCACAACCACAAAACACAATAACCTTATCCAAATAGATTTAGTTCATGGCTAGGTTCCAAAGAAACACAAGACAAAGAATTCCTAGCATAAACCTAATTGAACAAAGAAGAAAAAGATGAAGAATGGTTGAAGCCTTGTCGAAATCTCCCTTGCTCTTTGATCTTGTCAAAATTTCTCTCATCTCTCCCCTTTGGAGTTGATGGCATGGTCTTGACCTTATAGGGCTAGGTCAAAGTGTCTTTTTGAGGAGGAAGTTAAGTTGGAATTAAATTATCTTTAAAGAATATAATTCTTTATTATATTTAAATTCTTTCTAGAACTTCTGCTATCTTCTTGGGATTTAATTTCTCTTTGACCTCTTCATGGAAATCAAACTCCTTTGGGATTTAGCTTTGCTCCACGTCATCTTGGGCTTATCTAGTCATCGATTTTGACTACCATATCATCTTATTCCTTGTCGAAAATTGCCCTGACAACTAGCTCGGCATCTCCTTCATGCATTGCCCTGGCAACTGGTTCCAGGCTTGCTTTGGCAAGTGATTTTGCACACACACACAAAACACACCAAAGCAGTATCTTTTTCCACAAAATTGAGCAAAATATGAAATCAAGTTTGTCCACCAAGGAAACGATGCAAACATGCATGAATGACTAATAATGCAACTAATATGAGCCTAAGTCTAGCAATAATATGAATAAAAAGGGTAATAAAAATAGTAATTTTGAACACTTAACACACACCCGAAACTCGAACTATTGCTTGTCCTCAAGCAATGCAAACTAATAATTACCCGCCAAGACTTCAATCATCAAAGACATGCTGCAAACTTGAATTCAAACCTCAGAACCGTGGCACAAAGTATGATCACCTTTTAATTTTTCAAATAGCACAAAAATTACCTGGAATCGAACTATAATGCTTGTGACAATGTGTGTGCATAGTTGTGTACAAGTTGACTTTTAAGATTCTATGTAAACAATATGCTTTTATCAATTTAATTACCGGGGTATTTATTTTTTTCACTAGAGCCAATTTCGGGCACCTCTAGCAAAGTAAGCAATTTCTCATTTTATTTTAGTCGACTAGAGCCAATTTCGGGCACCTCTAGCGATTCTTTGATGTGCATTAACTACTAGAGCCAGTTTCGGGCACCTCTAGCAAGAAAGTGCATTTACTACTAGAGCCAGTTTCAGGCACCTCTAGCAAGAAATTAACTTTTAATTTTCAATTTTAAATTTACCCAAATTTTAAGCAACCTAAGTTCACTAAGTTTCTTTCAATCAACAAGCCACAACCGTGTAAAAAAATCAGCGTCATAGTAAAATTCTAAGTTCTTTTCATGCAATCCTAAAATTAAAGGTTCTTTCAATTAAGTGTAGTGGCAAAAATTCATCTTTGGATATTCAATAAGTCTTAAGCAATTAAATCCAATTAAAGGCATGGCAAGTAACATATGCAACTTATATGTGATTGTTAAAGATGAATGCAACTAAACATGAAACTAACTAGAAACCAACATCCCCTAAACTCGAGAGAAGCATTGTCCTCAATGCATGTAAAAGTGAAACAAAATTTAAAGGAAACTAAATGAAATGAGTTAGTCAGAGAGGTCGTCACCTCGAGTGATAAGTTTTCTTTGTGCCATTTGCTTGATTCATATTCTGGTCGGTGGTTGAATGCTTGTGGTTGGTACCGCGTGAATAGCATTGCTTTGATTTGATCCATGTTTGCCAATGCAGGTTCACTTGCCTGGGCATCGGTAGTTACCGAAGCCATTGTTGTTGCCTGGGCATCGCCAGTTTCTGTTGCCGCGGCAACTGCTGAGGTAGTTGCAGGGGCATCCTCTGTTGTGGTTGCAGTGGCAAGTAGTCGGCAGTGAATTTCCTTAGCATGGTAGTTGTGAGTCTTGTTGTGGAGAAGAAAAGAAAACAAAGAAAACCTGGAAACTAAAGATAATGAAGAAAAGTAAAATAAAATATCTCCTAAAAATAAAATTGAAAATAAAAAGAAAAAGAAAATATTGAAAGGAGAGCATGCTCATGCATCTCCGAAGGTGACAATTTCTTCGTTACGTTCCACATGGGCACCGTTGTAGTGTTTCAATCTTTGTCCATTAACTTTGAAATCATGTTTGTCAGTGATGGAATTGATTATTACGACACCATGGGAGAATGGTCTAACAACTTCGAATGGTCCCGACCATCTTGATTTTAGTTTTCTCGGGAAAAGTTTTAGCCGAGAATTGAATAAGAGAACTAGTTGCCCTGGCATGAATTGCCGCAGCAATAGGTTTTGTCATGCCATTGCTTTGTTTTCTCCTTGTAGATTCGTGCATTGTTATAGGCGAGTGCACGAAATTCTTCTATCTCGTTGAGGTCCAACAAATGCTTTTGCCCGGCACTTTCCCAATCCATATTCACGGTCTTGATTGCCCAATATGCCTTTTGTTCGATTTCCACTGGTAGATGGCATGTTTTTCCATACACAAGTCGGAAGGGAGACATACCTAAGGGTGTTTTAAATGCAGTGCGATATGCCCAAAGTGCGTCATCTAGTCTTACTGACCAATCCTTCCTAGAGGGATTTACAACTTTCTCGAGTACACCCTTCAATTCTTGGATGGAAATTTCTGCTTGCCCATTGGTTTGTGGGTGATATGCCGTGGCAATCTTGTGAGATACACCAAAGCGTTGTAACATCTTGGCGATGAGTTTGTTGTCGAGGTGCTTGCCTTCATCACTAATAATTGCTCTCAGCATTCCAAATTGTGTAAATATATTTTTCTACAAGAATCGTTGCACGGTCTTGGAATCGTTGGTGGTAACTACAACTGCCTCAACCCATTTAGACATGTAGTCGACGGCAAGTAGAATGTAGAGGTTGCCGAATGAAGATGGGAAAGGTCCCATAAAACCAATCCCTCATACATCGAACAATTCCACCTCGATGATGTTTTGGAGCGACATCTCATGTTGTCTAGAGATATTGCCCGTCCTCTGGAAATGATTACATTGCTTGTAAAACTCTTGGGCATCTTTGTACAGTGTTGGCCAATACAAACCGAATTGCAAAACTTTGGCCGTGGTACTTGTTCCTCCAAAATGTCCTCCATAGGGTGAAGAATGGCATTACCGGAGTATGTTCTGCTGCTCCTCTTCAGGGACACATCGGCGTATAACCTGATCTTCACATTGTTTAAACAAAAGAGGCTCGTCCCAAAAGTAATGCTTAGCATTATGACGGAACCGCTTTTTCCCTTGGTGAGTAAGGCCATAAGGTAAAATACCACAAACAAGGAAATTAACTAAATCCGCGTACCAGGGTATTGCCGAGGCATGTGCTACCGTGGAAACTACTTCCAAGATTACCGAGGCATGTGCGTCTAGAGTTGCCGAGGCATACACGTCCATGGTTGCTGAGGCGTGCGTATCGGTGGTTGCCGTGACGTGTGCCCTGAGAGTTGCTGAAGCACCGAGGGTTGTCGAGGCATGCGCATCCATGGTTACCGAGGCAACTAACAGTTGCTCATCCGGGAATGCATCACGTATCTCTAAATCTGCGTCCTCCTCCCTATTGCGTTCTAAGCGTGATAAGTGATCGGCCACTTGATTTTTTGTTCCTTTCTTGTCCTTAATTTCAATGTAAAACTCTTGTAAAAGCAATATCCAACGAATCAAACGTGGTTTGGCATCCTTTTTAGCAAATAGATACTTAATTGTCGAATGGTCCGTATGAACAATTACCTTTGTACCAATCAAATAGGATCGAAACTTGTCAAATACGAAAACTATGGCTAGTAACTCTTTCTCCGTTGTTGTGTAATTCACTTGAGAACTATTAAGAGTTTTACTAGCGTAGTATATCACATGAAAGGTCTTACCTGTGCGTTGGCCTAGAACTGCTCCTACCGCGAAATCACTTGCATCACATATGAGCTCAAAAGGTAGCGTCCAATCTGGTGGAACGACAATGGGTACCGAGGCAAGTTTTTCCTTTAGGGTTTCGAATGCTTGGGTGCAAGAATCATCAAAATTGAATACTTTATCCTGTTCAAGCAAATTGCACAAGGGTTTAGTAATTTTAAAAAATTATGAATGAACCTCCTATAAAAACCTGCATGTCCAAGAAAGCTTCAGATTCCTTTAACCGAACTTGGTGGGGGTAATCTCTCGATCACATCCACCTTGGCTTTGTCTACTTCAATTCCCTTGGATGAAATCTTGTGGCCGAGCACTATTCCTTCATCTACCATAAAATGGCACTTCTCCAAATTAAAGACTAAATCGGTTTCTTCACATCTTACCAACACCTTCTCTAAATTGCCGAGGCAACTGTCGAAGTCATTACCAAAAATGGAAAAATCGTCCATGAAGATCTCAAGAAAGTCTTCGACCATGTCTGAAAAGAGTGCCATCATGCATCTTTGGAAGGTTACCGGCTCGTTACACAATCCGAACGGCATCCTTCGGAAAGCATTAGTACCGTATGGGTATGTGAAGCTTGTCTTTTCTTGATCTTCTGGTGCTATGGAAATTTGATTGTAACTTGAATAACCATCAAGAAAACAATAAAAGGGTTTACCTGCAAGACGGTCAAGCATTTGATCAATAAAGGGTAATGGGAAGTGATCTTTCCTAGTGGCTTTGTTTAGCTTTCGATAATCCATACAAACCCTCCAACTGATCACAGTCCTGGTTGGAATGAGTTCATTGTTTTCATTACTTACCACTGTTATACCTCCCTTTTTCGGTACACATTGTACCAGACTTACCCATGCACTATCAGAGATAGGGTATATGATGCAGGCGTCAAGCCACTTGATGATTTCTTTCATTACAACCCCTTTCATGGCATGATTCAGTTTTCTCTGGGCCTCAATCGAAGGTTTGTGATCATCTTCCAACAAAATCTTTTGCATGCACACTGCCGGGCTAATTCCCTTCAAGTCGGCAATTGTCCACCCTATTGCCTTCTTGTGTATCATCAACATTTTGATCAGCTTCTTTTCCTGCTCAGGCTGTAACTTAGAGGAAATAATTACAGACAATGTTTTATCGGTTCCCAAGGAAGCATATTTTAGTTGCTCTGGCAATTGTTTCAACTCAAGAATCGGTGGTTGTTCAATAGAGGGCTTTTCGAGCTTACCTTCCTTACATGAGTAATCCAGTGGTTCAAAGTATGTACCTGGTCGATTGACTAACCAATTTGCATGTTCTTGTTGTTCCTCATCGATCGGTTCTTCATACTCCTCAGGTTCCTCTTGATCGGCAATGTAGTTGCCGAGGCAACTAAATTCCTCGTCGAAGTTAAACTCTACCGTGGCATGACGAAGTTGGCATTCTTTCGGATCATCGGCATGCCTTAGTGTTTGGAACACATTTAGTTTAACTTGCTGGTCATTCACCCTCATTGTGAGTTCTCCCTTTTCAACATCGATCAAGGTTCTCCCTGTTGCTAGAAAGGGTCTCCCGGGAATGATAGGTGCATGTAGGATCTGTCGGCTAACTGTAGCATAACTGTTGTAGGTCTTGCCTTCCCGATTCCTAGTTTCTGGAAAACCGATTTAGGCATCAAGTTTATGCATCCTCCAAGGTCGCATAATGCTTTCCCGAAATAGTGGTTTCCAATGGAACATGGTATTGTGAAACTTCTGAGATCCTTCAACTTGGGTGGCATGCGATTGTGCAACATGGCCATGCATCCCTCTGTTGCGACAACTGTTTCAAACTCTCCTAGCCTTGTTCTCTTGGACACAATGTCTTTAAGAAACTTGGCATAGTTCGGCATTTGTTCAATTGCTTCAACCAATGGCAAGTTGATGTGGACTTGCTTAAGGATATCAAGAAACTTCTTGAATTGATATTCTTGCTTTTGTCGCTTCAACCTTTGTGGGAATGGTGGTGGAAATCGGATATCTTCGATCCTTTCGTTGGTCTGGAACCTGATTGACGACCTTGTCGGGGCAACTGAAGTTTCCGAGGCATTGTCAACTGGGGTTGCCATGGCATGCTTATCGCTGGTTGCCGAGGTATCCTTATCACCGGTTGCCGAGGCATGCTTATCGCTGGTTGCCGTGGCAATTCCTGGTTCAGCATCTGAGGCTTTGCCACTGAGTTCGTCTTGATCTTTTTGTGGAGTTTTGTTTGATGAGCGAGCTTGAGCCTCTTTAAGTTGTTGGCCACTTCTAGTGGTGATCGCCTTACATTGCTCATGTCCAGTTTCTCTTGCAACTTCAGTATCGCTAGGTAAACCTCCTTGCGGTCTAGTATTCAGGTTTTGAGCAAATTTTCTGACTTGATTTTCCAATGATTTGATTGTCGCCTCTTGGTTTTGCAATCTCATCTCGGTCATGTTAATAAAATCATCAGTTCTTTTTATGAACTTACTATTCTCTGCCATATAAGATTCAGTTTTTAAGATAAAAGCATTGAGAGAGTTTTCCAAAGAACTAGATGTTGTCGGTTGTTGCTGAGGCAACTGTTGCCGTGGCATATTCTGCTGGAATCCCGATGCTTGTGCATTCTGATTGTGCTGGTTAAGAGCATTGTTGGGATTACTCCATGAAAAATTCGGGTGCTTCTTCCAAGCTGGATTGTATGTATTGGACATCACATTGTTGTTCCGATTGTAATTCCACACATAAAGGCTGGATTCTGCATATATTCAGAAGAATCATGGTTACCACCACATAACTCACAAAAGGAATCCATTACCTTGACTTCCTGTGTGTTGTTTAGTTTCTGCATGTTCTGGACCATCTTAGTTAGAGTGGCCAATTGTGCCGAAATTGAGTCTGATGGTCCTAGTTCATGTATTGTGGCTTGGAGTCTAACTCTTCCTCTTCTAGCAGAGGGGGAATTGATAATCATTCTTGGCAAGCCTGTTTAGAATTTGCTTTGCTTCCTCCAGTGACTTATCTAGGAGTATGCCGTTTTCTGAGGCATCTAGCATCATCCTTGTTGGTATATTCACAGCGTTGTAAAACATTGTTACTTGTGTCCACACTGGGAATCCGTGCAGGGGGCATTTGTGTAGAAGTTCTCTATATCGCTCCCAAGCCTCATACATAGATTCATCATCTGCCTGCCGAAAAGAAGTAATTTCGTTACGAAGCTTATCAGTCAAATTTGTAGGATTAAAACGAGCAAGGAAATCACGACAGAGATAAGTCCAAGATCCTATTGATCCGGCAGGAATACAATTCAACCATGCTTTCGCCCTATCCCTCAGTGAATAGGGGAATAATCTTAGTCGTAAAACATCAGGGGTGACTCATTGTATTTTGAATGAATTGCAAATCCCGAGAAAAGATTTAAGATGTTGCCGTGCATCTTCAGTTGCTGAGCCGCCAAATTGACCAATTGTGTTGATCATATTAAACATTACTGGTTTCAACTCATAGTGGTTGGCTTTAATTTCAGGTGTGAGAACTCCTGGATTAAGTCATTCAAGATCTTCTTCAAGATAGTCTCGAATAGTTCTGTTTCATGCAAGAATCACTCCTCCTCCTGCTGGAACATCTTGATTCATATTGCCGTCTTGATTAGCCATTGCTACTCTTAACCTTCGTCTAAGTCTTTGCAAGGTTCGTTCAATTTCTGGATCAAAGGGATATTCTGCTGTAATTGGTCTCGCCCTGGTCATATACCAATGCAAGAAAATAAAAACAAAGTCGCTATTGCCAATCCCCGGCAACAGCGCCAAAAACTTGTTGCGCGTAATAAGTGCTCCGCAATTGTGCAAGTGTACGTCGCAAGTTATAGTATAAAAGACATCGTCTCCACAGGGATTGGTGCGACTTCAAGAATCTAATCTCTTGCACTGTAAAAAGTAAAAAAACAAGTAGGTGATTGTAGGAGTTTAACTGACAACTAAACTAGAAAGTAATAAAGTAAATGAAGATGTAAGCAAATGAGAGAGAATATGCCAGGTTATCTTGAGTTGAGGTGTGATAGCCGATTGGATCGTCTTGGTAAAAGAGTGCAAGGGCAACTCAGTTGCCGTGGCAACTTCCCCAGCGGGGTTGCCTTGGCAACTAATCGATGGTTGCCTGGGTAACTAGCTGGGCAACTACTTAGGCGGCTGGGCAGCAACTTCAAGGTTCGGCGGAGCGTTCTTCAATGGTTTCTTCTTATCCATAAGTCGAAACTCTAGCTATTTGTGCATGCCTTGATAATACATCCCTGCGTGAATCAAGGGTGAACAACAACCAATCTTGCGCTGCTCTTAGCCGTTGAAATCCTTAACTTATTCCTAATCCGGATTAATCTTCACCATCAATAGATTGAATAAAGACCATACTCATTCGTTTCTTGAATCTAACTCTCCCGATATTAGATAAATAGATGAAGTTACGAGATCTTCTCCCAATTCACTCGCAAACAAGAATAAGAACCAAGAATGAGTAAACCTTGAATTGGAAGTGCAAACTCTTATTACCTAAACAAAATCCAATTGTTTCTCACAACCACAAAACACAATAACCTTAGCCAAATAGATTTAGTTCATGGCTAGGTTCCAAAAAAACACAAGACAAAGAATTCCTAGCATAAACCTAATTGAACAAAGAAGAAAAAGATGAAGAATGGCTGAAGCCTTGTCGAAATTTCTCTCCTCTCTCCCCTTTGGAGTTGATGGCATGGTCTTGAATTTATAGGCTAGGTCAAAGTCTTTTTTTGAGGAGGAAGTTAAGTTGGAATTAAATTAGCTTTAAAGAATATAATTCTGTATTATATTTAAATTCCTTCTAGAACTTCTCCTATCTTCTTGGGATTTAATTTCTCTTTGACCTCTCCGTGGAAATCAAACTCCTTTGAGATTTAGCTTTGCTCCACGTCATCTTGGGCTAATCTAGTCATCGATTTTGACTACCATATCATCTTATTCCTTGTCGAAAATTGCCCTGGCAACTAGCACGACATCTCCTTCATGCATTACCCTGGCAACTAGCTCAGCATCTCCTTCATGCATTGCCCTGGCAACTGGTTCCAGCCTTGCTTTGGCAAGTGATTCTGCACACACACACAAAACAGACCAAAGTAGTACTTTTTCCACAAAATTGAGCAAAATATGAAATCAAGCTTGTCCACCAAGGAAACGATGCAAACATGCATGAATGACTAATAATGCAACTAATATGAGCCTAAGTCTAGCAATAATATGAATAAAAAGGGTAATAAAAATAGTACTTTTGAACACTTAACAGTGGTTAAGCTTGATATCATATTTTGCTTAATTTTGTGGAAAACGGGTGCTACCGATATTTATTTTTGTGTGTGCAGAATCACTTTACAAAGTAAGGCTGGAACCAGTTGCCAGGGCAATACAAGAAGGAGATGTCGACGCAGTTGCCAGGGCAGTGCATGAAGAAGTTGCCGAGCTAGTTTCCAAGGCAATTGTCGATAATGGATAAGATGATATGGCAGCCGAAATTGATGACTAGATAAACCCAAGATGACATGGAGCAAAGTTAAATCCCAAAGGAGTTTGATTTCCATGAAGAGGTCAAAGAAAATTAAATCCCAAGAAGATAGGAGAAAATCTAGAAGGAATTTAAGTATAATAAAGAATTATATTCTTTAAAAGTATTTAATTCCAACTTAACTTCCTCCTCAAGAAAGACCTTAACCTAGCCCTATAAATTGAGGACCAAGCCGTCACCTCAAGGAGGTGCAAAGAGGGGAGAGAAATCGGCAAGAAGCTTTCAACCATTCTTCATCTTTTTCTTTCTTGTTCGATTAGGTTTATGTTAGGAACTCTTTGTTTTGTGTTTCTTTTGAACCTAGCCATGAACTAAATCTAGTTTGCTAAGGTTATTAAGCTTTGTGGTTGTGAGAAACAATTGGGTTTTGTTTAGGTAATAAGAGTTTGCACTTTCAATTCAAGGTTTACTTATTCTTAGTTTTATTCTTGTTTGCGAGTGAATTGGGAGAGGATCTCGTGATTCTATCTATTTATCTAATATCGGGAGAGTTAGATTCAAGAAACGAATGAGTATGGTCTTTATTCAATCTATTGATGGTGAAGATTAATCCGGCTTAGGAATAAGTTAAGGATTTCAACGGCTAAGAGGAGCGCAAGATTGGTTATTGTTCACCCTTGATTCACACAGGGATGTATTGTCAAGGCATGCACAATTAGCTAGAGTTTTGACTTAGGTATAAGAAGAAACCATTAAAGAACGCTCTACCGAACCTTGAAGTTGTTGCCCAGCAGCCCAAACAGTTGCCCAGGAAACCATTCGATTAGTTGCCAAGGCAACCCAGCTACGCAATTTGCCACGGCAACTGAGTTGCCATTGCACTCTTTTACCAAGACGATCCAATTGGCTATCACACCTCAACTCACGATAACCTGGCCTATTCCCTCTCTTTTGATTACATCTTCTTTTACTTTATTGCTTTCTAGTTTAGTTGTTAGTTAAAACTCCTACAATCACCTACTTGTGTTTTTAGTTTTTACAGTGCAAGAGATTGAACTCTTGAAGTGGCACCAATTCCTGTGGAGATGATATCTTTTATACTATAACTTGCGACGTGTACACGTGCACAATTGCGGAACACTTATTACGCGCAACAAGTTTTTGACGCCGTTGCCGGGGATTGGCAATAGCGACTTTGTTTTTATTTTCTTGCACTTTTTATTTTTATTGTTTAAGATTCGAAGGGTTAACAAACTTTGGTTTTGCATTGGTATATGACCATGGCGAGACCGATTACACCAGAATATCCCTTTGATCCAGAAATTCGAACGAACCTTGCAAAGACTCAGACAAAGGTTAAGAGTAGCAATGGCTAATCAAGATGACAATATGAATCAGGATGTTCCAGTAGGAGGAGGAGTGATTTTTGCACGAAACAGAACTATTCGAGACTATCTAGAGGAGGACCTTGAAGGACTTAATCTAGGAGTTGTCACACCTGAAATTGAAGCCGACCACTTTAAGTTGAAACCGGTGATGTTCAATATGATCAACACAATTGGTCAATTTGGCGGCTCAGCAACTGAAGATGCACGAACACATCTTAAATCTTTCCTCGAGATTTGCAACTCATTCAAAATACAAGGAGTCACCCTAGATGTTTTACGGCTAAGATTATTCCCCTATTAACTGAGGAATAGGGTGAAAGCATGGTTAAATAGTATTCCTGCTGGATCAATAGGATCTTGGACCGATCTTTGTTGTGATTTCCTTGCTCAATTTAATCCTACAAATTTGACTGATAAGCTTCGTAATGAAATTACTTCTTTTCGGCAAGCAGATGATGAATCCATGTACGAGGCTTGGGAGCGATATAGAGAACTTCTACACAAATGCCCCCTACATGGATTCCCAGTGTGGACACAAGTAACAATGTTTTACAACGCTGTGAATACACCAACAAGGATGATGCTAGATGCCTCGACAAACGACATACTCCTAGATAAGTCGTCGGAGGAAGGCATGCAAATTCTAAACAGGCTCGCCAAGAATGATTCTCAGTTCCCATCTGCTAGAAGAGGAGGAGTTAGACGCCAAGCTACAATACATGAACTGTGATCATCATATTCAATTTCAGCATAATTGGCCACTCTAACATAGATGGTCTAGAACATGCAGAAACAAAACAATACACATGAGGTCATGGTAGTAGATTCCTTTTGTGAGTTATGTGGTGGTAACCATAATTCTTCTAAATGTATATAGAATCTAGAATCCAGCTTTTATGTGGGGAATTACAATCGGAACAACAATGTGGTGTCCATCACATATAATCCAGCTTGGAAGAAGCACCCAAATTTTTCATGGAGTAATCACAACAATGCTCTAAACCAGAACAATCAGAATGCACAAGCATCGGGATTCCAGCAGAATATGCCACGGTAACAGTTGTCGCAGCAACAACCGATAACATCTAGTTCTTTGGAAAATTCTCCCAATGCTTTTATGTTGAAAACTGAATCTTTTATGGCTGAAAATAGTAACATCATAAAAAGAACGGATTCTTTTATTAACAGGAGCGAGATGAGATTGCAAAACCAAGAGGCGGCAATCAAATCATTGGAAACTCAAGTCAGACAATTTGCTCAAAACCTGAATACTAGATTGCATGGAGGTTTACCCAGCGATACTGAAGTCGCAAGAGGAACCGAACACAAGCAATGTAAGGCAATCACCACTAGAAGTGGCCGACAACCCTAGTTGACGATGTCGCGGCAACCAACGATACGCATGCCCGAAATGAGCATGCCGTGGCAACCAGCGATAAGGATGCCACGGCAACCCCAATTGATGATGTTTGGGTGAGGCAATTGAACAAATGCCGAACTATGCCAAGTTTCTGAAAGACATTGTGTCCAAGAGAACAAGGTTATGAGATTTTGAAACAGTTACCGCAACAGAGGGATGTATGGCCATGTTGCACAATCGCATGCCACCCAAGTTGAAAGATATCGGAAGTTTCACAATACCATGTTCTATCAGAAACTACTATGTCGGGAAAGCATTATGTGACCTTGGAGCAAGCATAAACTTAATGCCTAAATCAGTTTTCTAGAAACTAGGAATTAGGAAGGCAAGACCTACAACAGTTATGCTAGAGCTAGCTGACAAATCCTATGTGCATCCAGAGGGAAAAATTGAAGACATACTGGTAAAAGTTGATAAATTTATTTTTCCTGCTGACTTTATTGTTTTGGATTGTGAAGCAGATGAGCATGCACCTATCATTCTCGGGAGACCTTTCCTAGCAACAGGGAGAACCTTGATCGATGTTGAAAAGGGAGAACTCACAATGAGAGTGAATGACCAGCAAGTTAAAATAAATGTGTTCCAAACACTAAGTCATACCGATGATCCGGAAGAATGCCAACATCTTTATGCCACGGTAGAGTTTGACTTTGACAATGAATTTAGTTGCCTCGGTAACTACATTATCGATCAAGAGGAACCTGAGGAGTATGAAGAACCGATCGATGAGGAACAACAAGAAGAGGCAAATTGGTTAGTCAATCAACCAGGTACATACTTTAAACAACTAGATTACTCAAGTAAGGAAGGTAAACTCGAAAAGCCCTCCATTGAACAACCATCGATTCTTGAGTTGAAACAGTTGCCAGGGCAACTAAAATATGCTTACTTGGGAACTGATAATACATTGCCTGTAATTATTTCCTCTAAGTTATAACCTGAGCAGGAAAAGAAGCTTATCAACATGTTGATGCTACACAAGAAGGAAATAGGGTGGACAATTGTCGACTTGAAGAGAATTAGCCCGACAGTGTGCATGCATAAGATTTTGTTGGAAAATGATCACAAACCTTCGATTGAGGCCAGAGGAGACTGAATCATGCCATAAAAGGAATTGTAATGAAAGAAATCATCAAGTGGCTTGACGCCGACATCATATACCCTATCTCTGATAGTACATGGGTAAGTCTGGTATAATGTGTACCAAAAAAAGAGGTATAACGGTGGTAAGTAATGAAAACAATGAACTCATTCCAACCAGGATTGTGACCGGTTGAAGGGTTTGTATGGATTACCGAAATCTAAACAAAGCCATTAGGAAAGATCATTTCCCATTACCCTTTATTTATCAAATGCTTGATCGTCTTACAGGTAAACCCTTTTTATTGTTTTCTTGATGGTTATTCAGGTTACAATCAAATTGCCATAGCACCAGAAGATCAAGAAAAGACAACCTTCACATGCCCATACGATACTTATGCATTCCGCAGAATGTCGTTCGGATTGTGTAATGCCCTTCAACCTTCCAAAGATGCATGATGGCACTCTTTTCAGACATGGTCGAGGACTTCCTTGAAATCTTCATGGATGATTTTTTAGTATTTGGTAATGACTTCGACAGTTGCTTCGACAATTTAGAGAAGGTGTTGACAAGATGTGAAGAATCCGATTTAGTTCTTAATTGGGAGAAGTGCCATTTTATGTTAGATGAAGGAATTATGCTCGGCCACAAGATCTCATCCAAGGGAATTGAAGTAGAAAAAGCCAAGGTGGACGTGATTGAGAGATTACCCCACCAAATTCGGTTAAAGGAATCCAAAGCTTTCTTGGACATGCAGGTTTTTACAAGAGGTTTATTCATAATTTTTCTAAGATTACTAAACCTTTGTGTAATTTTCTTGAATAGGATAAAACCTTCAACTTTGATGATTCTTGCGCTCAAGCATTCAAAACCCTAAAGAAAAAGCTTACCTCAGCACCATTGTCATTCCACCCGATTGGACATTACCTTTTGAGCTCATGTGTGATGCGAGTGATTTTACGGTAGGAGCAGTCCTAGGCCAACGCACAGGTAAGATCTTTCATGTGATATACTATGCTAGTAAAACTCTTAATAGCGCTCAAGTAAATTACACAACAACGGAGAAAGAGTTACTAGCCGTAGTTTTTGCATTTGACAAGTTTCGATCCTATTTGATTGGTACAAAGGTAATTGTCCACACAAACCATTTGGAAATTAAGTATGTGTTTGCTAGAAATGATGCCAAACCTCGTTTGATTCGTTAGATATTGCTTTTACAAGAGTTTGACATTGAAATTAAGGACATGAAAGGAACAAAGAATCAAGTTGCCGATCACTTATAACGCTTAGAACGCAATAGGGTGGAGGATGCGGATTTAGAGATATGCGATGCATTCTCGAATGAGCAATTGTTAGTTTCCTCGGCAGCCCTTGACACCTCAACAACTCCAGACGCGCACGCCTCAGCAACCACGGAAGTAGTTGCCTCGGCAACCATTGATGCCTCGGCAATAGCCTGGTACGCTGATTTAGTTAATTTCCTTGTTTGTGGTATTTTACCTTATGACCTTACTCACCAAGGAAAGAAGCGGTTCTGCCATGATGTTAAGCATTATTTCTGGGACGAGCCTCTTTTGTTTAAATAATGTGCAGATCAGATTATACGCCAATGTGTCCCTGAAGAGGAGCAACAGAATGTACTATAGCAATGCCATTCTTCACCCTATAGAGGACATTTTGGAGGAAAACGTACCGTGACTAAAGTTTTGCAATCCAGTTTGTATTGGGCAACACTGTACAAAGATGCCCAAGAGTTTTACAAGCAATGTGATCATTGCCAAAGGACGGGCAATATCTCAAGACGACATGAGATGCCGCTCCAAAACATCCTTGAGGTGGAATTGTTCGATGTATGGGGGATTGATTTTATGGGACCTTTCCCATCTTTATTCGGCAACCTCTACATTCTACATACCGCCGACTACGTGTCTAAATGGGTTGAGGCAGTTGTAGTTCCCGCCAATGATTCCAAGACCGTGCAACGATTCTTGCAGAAAAATATTTTTACACGGTTTGGGATGTTGAGAGCAATTATCAGTGATGAAGGCAAGCACTTTGACAACAGACTTATTGCCAAGATATTGCAACGCTTTGGCATGTCACACAAAATTGCCACGGCATATCATCCACAAACTAATGGGCAAGCAAAAATTTCTAACTGGGAATTGAAGAATATCCTTGAGAAGGTTGTAAATCCTTCCGGAAAAGATTGGTCTACAAGACTAGACGAAGCACTTTGGGCTTACCGAACCGCATTCAAAACACCCCTGGGAACGTCCCCGTTTTGCCTCGTCTATGGCAAGACTTGCCACTTACCGGTGGAAATCGAACACAAAGCATATTGGGCAATCAATACCGTGAATATAGATTGGAAGAGTGCCAAACAAAAGCATTTACTAGATTTCAACGAGATAGAAGAATTCCATGCACTCGCCTATGATAATGCACGAATCTACAAGGAGAAAACAAAGCAATGGCATGATAAGAAACTATTGCCGCGGCAATTCATGTCAGGGCAACTAGTTCTCCTATTCAATTCTCAGCTAAAACTTTTCCCGGGAAAATTGAAATCAAGATGGTCGGGACCATTCGAAGTTGTCAAACCATTCTCCCATGGTGCCGTGATAATCAAGTCCACCACTGACGAACATGAATTCAAAGTTAATGGACAAAGATTGAAGCACTATAACGGTGCCCATGTGGAACGTAACAAAGAAGTGGTCACCTTAGGAGATGCATGAGCATGCTCTCCTTTAGATATTTTCCTTTTATTTTTAGTTTTCTTTTATTCGAACTTATTATATTTATATTTTTATTAATTTTGGTTATTTATTATTTTTTTAGGATAGATTTATTTATTTTCTTTAGGTTAAGACTACATATTTTTCATATTTATTTAATTATTTTTGAATTTTAGGTTTAAGAATTTCTTTGCACATCTTTATTTATTTCTTTTTATTTTATTTACTAGTTTATCTTTAATTTTAATCCTTATTTTATTTGTTTTTGAATTGTAGGAAAAGAGTTCAAGATGAAGAGGAATTTGATTCAAGAAGGAAGTTTCTTCAACAAGGAAACTAATGGGCTAAATCTAAGGCTTATATTAAGCCTCCAATTTACCCTAATTCTCCTACATAGCTGGCCAAACCCCTCCCCTTCCCCAAATCCCTTTCCCCCAATTAACACCCTTGTTTTCTTTCTTTCCAATCAATCCCATATTTACTACCTATCTTTTCTATTTAACCCATCACCCTTAACTTCCAAGAAACATATTCCTACTTTTAACCTTGCAAGTCTTTAGCTTATTTTGCTTTCTTTTCTTTGTTTCTACCCAACTCACAACCAAGATCATCCATGGCATCCAAAATCAAGTTTTTGGCGCACCCAAGCTCTTCCAAAGAACCAAGCTACAAGAAGTTTGCTACACCGGCAATTCAAGAAATATTTCACTCCAAGTTTGAAAGCCGGAAGATTTGCGAAGAATAAGGATTCGAATACTCCAACTCTCATCAATATTTCGGCCTTGAACCATTCATCTTCCAAAGGATTGCACATCAAAAGTGGCAAATCTTTTGCCATCAATCGGAACCGGGTAACATCTCATGGGTAAGAGAATTCTATGCTCACTCACCTAGCCCAGATAATCCTTATGTTTTTGTTCACGACAAGGTTATCCTCATAAGCCCCGAAAGTATCAACGCCTTTTACGGGCTCTACGTTGAGAAGGACGAGCATCAAGCCTTTTTTGATCAACTCACACCAAAGCAATTCGACAAGGTGCTTCCAGAACTCACTCTACCGGGGACTCATTGGAACGACGGTAAATATAAGGGCACGGTAAATCACCTTCGGCTTAAACCCAAGGTAAAATTATGGAATAAGTTTTTCAAAACTTCTTTAATGCCTACCACACACAATACTACTGTTGATACGTCACGTCTTTTGCTCATACATTCTATTTTGCATAATTGCATCATTAACATTGGAAAAATTATTTGTTATGAGATTTTTGTATGTAGCACAAAAGACAAGGTTTCTATTTTCTTCCCTTGCTTAATTTCTAATCTTTGCAAGGAGATGCATGTCCCAAGTGAGTCAACCGATGAAAAAGCCCTACCAAAGTCTGGTTGGAATCGAGCACAAATCTGAAAGCTAATGGGAGAGGCACCAGTAAAATCCCCAATGCCTCCAGTTGCCAGGGCAACTCCTGCCACCTCGGCAACTCCTAATGCCCAAGCAACTGATGCCCGGGCAACTCGGCCAGTAACCCCAGGACAACTTCAAGCACTCTTACAACCGCTGGAGAATCGCCTTAGGCAAATTAAAGACCGGCAACTAATGTTCATGCGGTACATAAAGGATCACAACAATGCCATCACCCAAGTCATCCTGGAAAAGTACCCGGACAGCCGCGTGCCGTTCCCCATCTTTCCTGCTGAAATCCTTGCCACGACAACCAATAAAGCAGTTTCCACGACATCCGCAATAGATGATGTCTACCCAAGCAGTTGCCACGAAAACCAACACTGAAGATTCTGTGACAACCAAAGCTAAAGACGCCCCGGCAACCACTGTAAAAGCCAAAGGTAAAGCACCTATGCCTGAATAAACTCGTACTGAATTATTGTCTGATTTTTTAGATTCGGACGAGTCCTCCATTGCACCAACGAAGACCACACCAGTCGAATCCTCCAAGCCAAAGCGAAAAGCCAATGAGATTGAAGAAAAGGGTGATAAGGACGATGAGGATACCCCCGTACGAGGATCGATTCCACCATCGGTAACAAGAAAGCAACTACCGCGTTCAAGCAAAAGAATCAAGACACCAGCCAAAAGGAAACTAATCATCAACGATGAACTCTCGGAGTAAGTCCTCGTTTGCATTTTACTTTTCTTTATTTTTATTTTTATTTGTTATATGCATTGATGAAAATTCCTCACTCAAGTTTGGGGGGGATTGTTACTAGTTAGTTGTCATGTTTAGTTGCATTCATCTTAAGTATTGCATATAGGATACATAAATTGCTTGCCATGCCTTTGGTTGGAACAAGAATTACCTAGATTTGGTGAATATCCGATGATGACATTGCCAATGTACTTAATTGATAGAACTTTTTATTCTAGGATAAATGTGGAAACACTTAGAATCTTAATTTGATGCTAAACTTGATGAAACACTGTTGTGGCTTGATTGATTTAAGAAATTCTAGCGAACTTAGGTTGATAGATAAAAATTGGGGGATTAGAATAAAAATTGGATGAATGCTAGAAGTGCCCAAAATTGGCTCTAGTATGTGCTAAAAAATGATCGCTAGAGGTGCCTGAAACCGGCTCTAGTCAAATAAATTAATTAACTTAAGAAAATTAAAAACAAAACACTAGAGGTGCCCGAAACCGGCTCTAGTTAAAACATGTTAAAAGAACCCAATGAAGTAATAAATAATTATATTCTTTAAAAGTATTTAATTCTAACTTAACTTCATCCTCAAGAAAGACCTTGTTGTAGCCCTATAAATTGAGGACCAAGCCGTCACCTCAAGGAGGTGCAAAGAGGGGAGAGAAATCGTCAAGAAGCTTTCAGCCATTCTTCATCTTTTTCTTTCTTGTTCGATTAGGTTTATGTTAGGGACTCTTTGTTTTGTCTTTCTTTTGAACCTAGCCATGAATAAATCTATTTAGCTAAGGTTATTGAGTTTTGTGGTTGTGAGAAACAATTGGATTTTGTTTAGGAAATAAGAGTTTGCACTTTAATTCAAGGTTTACTCATTCTTGGTTTTTATTCTTGTTTGCGAGTGAATTGGGAGAGGATCTTGTGATTCTATCTATTTATCTAATATCAGGAGAGTTAGATTCAAGAAACGAATGAGCATGATCTTTATTCAATCTATTGATGATGAAGATTAATCCAGCTTAGAAATAAGTTAAGGATTTCAACGGCTAAGAGGAGCCCAAGATTGGTTGTTGTTCACCCTTGATTCTCGCAGGGATGTATTGTCAAGGCATGCACAATTAGCTAGAGTTTTGACTTAGGGATAAGAAGAAACCATCGAAGAATGCTCGGTCGAACCTTGAAGTTGCTGCCCAGCCACCCAAATAGTTGCCCAGGCAACCGTTCGATTATTTGCCAAGGCAACCCAACTGCGCAAGTTGCCACGGCAACTGAGTTGCCCTTGCACTCTTTTACCAAGACGATCCAATTGGCTATCACACCTCAACTCACGATAACCTAGCCTATTCCCCCTCTTTTGATTACATCTTCTTTTACTTTATTGCTTTCTAGTTTAGTTGTTAGTTAAAACTCCTACAATCACCTACTTATGTTTTTACATTTTACAGTGCAAGAGATTGAACTCTTGAAGTGGCACCAATCCCTGTGGAGACGATATCTTTTATACTATAACTTGTGACGTGTACACTTGCACAATTGCGGAGCACTTATTACGCGCAACATCTAACATTTTCAATTTGAAGACAAGTTTCGAAACTTGTCATCTTTTAGCTGCACCCTAGACATGCCGCACGTTAGACTCACCCGTTATTTCCCCTATAAACCAGTCCTTATTTCCCCCATCAATTATGATTATTTGGCATTCATCTCTACCTCCTATCATTAATCAATTTTTTTATTCGGTGATGTGATTTTGTATAGGAAATCTTTCAATGATAAAAGAGAAGAAGCCCTCCAAGTTGAGATTATAGTTTAAGATTTGAGGTTAGTTTCCAATCTCTATAGTATTTGTTACCTACTTGTTCAAATGCTTGTTTTTGATGCTATATGTATCACATTATTGTATTGTCACTTGTCTCTAATATGTAGACCAAATTACATCCTCTTTTCTCATGTAGAACTAACGCCATTACATTATGTGTTGCTTGATATGTATTATTATAAGTAATATTGGATTGGAATGTTATTCGATCACATTGGTTATTGGACATGTTAGTGTTTTGCTTCAAAATTTTTAAGAAGTATATAATTAAAATAAGTGAATTTAATTATGTTATATACTACTTAGATGACACCAAGAAAGAAAAAGAACAATGAAGAAAGTGAAAGTGGGGGGAAAGATGTAAGTCGGGCTAGCTGGTCGAAAGAAAATATACACATATTTGTGATTTGTTTATCCAATATGCTGAAAGAAGTAAGGGAAATGGTGTGAAGATCTCACAAAGAGTTCCATGGAAGATGATAGAATTGCAAATTCAAAAAAAGACGTGCTTAGCATATAAGAAGACTAAGCTTAAGAACAAGTGGGATTGACTAAAGAATAGATGGAGTCTTTGGGAAGCCTTGAAAGGAAAAGAAACGGGATTAGGTTGGGATCATGAAAAAAGAACAATAAGCGCTAGTGAGGAGTGGTGGAATAAGAAAATTGAGGTTAGCATATTTATCTAACTTGCTTTATTACTTTATTGTCAAAAATTACACAAACTAAGTTGGTTTAAATTCTTAGAATTTATTTTATTTATCTTGCTTTATAGGAAAATGCAGATTTTAAAGCATTTCAAGATGAAAGGATTGAACCCGAATTGGAATATAAGATGGAACAATTGTTTGGGGTTTCAGTTGCACAAGGTTTTCTTAAGTTTACTCCTACTGAGCATGAAAAGGAAACAATATATGCCCCTTATCCCATAAATTATAACATTGGTAGTGTTGTTTCTGATTATGATAATGTGTGGAGTGAGAGTAATGTCGCAAACTATACTCAAGCTAATATGGAATGGCAAAAAGTTTGGAATGATTCTGGCTCAATTCTTTCCCCTTCTCCTAATTTTAATGAATAAGAAGTTGGAAGAAGAGGAAGCAAACGAGCCTCTGAGAATGATACTTTTGGGAGTAATAAGAGTTCTAATTTTGAATCGTCTAGGAGAGTTGGAGGATCAGCAATGTTACTGAAGAAACTCGATGCTATGATTCAAGTTGTTACTGAGAGTAGCATGAAAGATATGGAGTTAATGAATGTTGAAGCACGCTCACTCGTTGAATCTTCTCATTCAAATGTTGAATCTTCTCTTACACTTGTTGATTGTTTAGCGGAGTTAGTATCTTTGTCTGGCTAAATACCTAGTACTCCAAAAAAAATTTGCTTGCACCTTGATTGAGGATCCTCAGAAAATGACTATTCTTAGTGGTCTGTCGGATGACGATGCTAGACTTAATTGGATTAAGTACTTGTTTGAGAGAGGAAAAAGGACACCATAGCAACTTTAATGCAAGTTGAAATTAGTTTTATTATCCAATTGTAAACACATTTTGAAGTTAAGTTTCTGTTAGTATTTGGCGAAATATATGGTATAGTGTACTCTCTATTTTTGCTAGTTGTTGGTAATGGAACTTATTTGTGATGTGAAAGTGGCTTATTATAGTAGCTTTAATGAACACAACATAGCTTTAATTCAAGCTAATGCACATATACCTTTTGTACTAAAACTTATTTGTAATGTGAAAGTAGCTTATCTAAACTTAAACTGTTACTTTTACTTTCTTATTTTAACTTCCAAAGAAATGTTTGTTCTCTTAATTGTTTGACATGAGTTGCAATTTGAAGCAAGTGTAACTTATTTATATATATCAAATATTTGTAGGCATGGATCTGGATGTTATCCGCAATAGAATGCATAAAAAGCACAGAAAAAGTGAATTTTGGGACTTGGCAGCTTGTACATTTGGTTATATATCTCTTTACTATGTAAAGTACATACACAAGGAACCATGCATGAATTCTTTTCAAACAGGAGAAAAATGGATGCAAGAATTGTTGAATGGTCATGAAAAGTGTTGTTTTAACATGTTTAGAATGACACAACGCACATTTCGCCAGCTATGCATGGATTTAGAATGCAAGTATGGGTTGCTTTCTTCAGATAGAATATCTAGTTTGGAGAAGGTGGGTTTATTTGTATTTACTGTAAGTAAAGGAGCATCAAATCAGGATGTCCAAGAGCGATTTCAACATTCCGGTGAAACTGTAAGTAGAATTTTTAAAGAGGTTTTAGATGCCATGGATGGCTTGTCAAGGGACATAATAAGACCAAGAGATCCTAAATTCAAGGAAATTCCTTAACAAATTGCTAATAACAACAAATATATGCCACATTTTGAGGTAATTTTTAAGGGATGTTGTTATTTTGTATATGATATTCTATAGTAATAATTTACATTTCATCAGTATGTATATCATAATAAATTCTTTCATTTTAGGATTGTATTGGAGAAATTGATGGTACTCATATAGATGTTATTCTTCGTGAGGAAGATCAATTACGTTATAGAGAAAGGACAGGGACACCCACCATTAATGTATTAGCGGCATGTGATTTCGATTTGCTTTTCACATATGTGATGAGTGGTTGGGAAGGATCAGCTCATGATTCTCGTATTTTCCTAGATACAATTGGAAACCCAAATCTAAATTTTCCAAAGCCTCATCTAGGTAAATGCCTTTATTTTAGTTAATCATCTATTCTTATTTGTTTGTGCATGTTTATTTTTATTTTTAAAATAAATGCTTTTTAATTTTGTGACTTTTTTTTTATCATGCTTAGGCAAATATTACTTAGCAGAAAAAGGATACCCTAAAAGACAAGGCTACTTGACACCATATCATAAGACAAGGTATCACCAATCAAAGTTTTGGGGTGCAAATCCAAGAGGGGCACAGGAAATTTTTAATCGAGCTCATTCATCCTTAAGAAGTTGCACTAAAAGGTCATTTGGCATTCTAAATGAGCGTTGGAAGATTTTAGCAAAAATGCCTATATATTCGTCTCAATATCAAAATAGGATAATTTGTGCTGAATTTGCTTACATAACTACATCAGATTAAGTAAAGTTCTTGACCCAGCATTTAAGGTCATAGATTCAGATTCGAATTTTATTCCTCCGAAAGCATTTTTGAATATCGAATCTACTCAAGAAGTTGAGCGTATGAGTACTAATGAAATGACAAAAGTGCGTAATGACATCACTACCAGTTTGATGGCAGCTAGACGACCACACAGTGTTTCTTAAATACTCATATTTGTTTGTACTTGTTTGGATATATATCTCTTTCTTGATATTTATTTAATCTTAATTTATTTTCAATGAACTTGTATAAAATGATTTTTATGCAACGTCTAGTTATGAATTAGTGAAATTTATTTTATTATTCTATTTTTTAGTTGTAGATTCTCAAGTATATTTTAGTTAAGAAAATATAGCAAAACATGGAAGTGTAGGAAAAATTGTAGTGTTGATATTTTATACAAGGTTAATAGTATGTATCAATCTCCACAAGGTTAATATTTGTAAACATTAAATTTAAAAATATTCAAAATATTCACTAATTTTCTTAAGGAAATTTTGAATTCCATGTTAAAAGCATTTTATCTAAATAATTCCACCCCAATAAAGACCAAAATATTATAAAACATATATGTTCTTAACAACTAAATGTATCTGTTGAGATATTTGATTTTGATATAACTAAAAGAAAAATGTTTTTGAACTTAAACTGATTTGCAAAAATATTTCAAAAGTCCATAAACTTGAAAAAATGCTTGAAATATTTTCAAAGGATTTTTGACATGTATTAAAATAATTTTAAATAGCTAAAGTGTCAAAAATTGGCTTTGAGTATCGATACCTAGTCACTCATACCGATACGGACTACCTTGTACTAATACGCCCCTTTTGTTTTCCCAAACTTAGATTTCCAGTAGCCAAAACTCATACCGATACAGGCACTTCTGTACCGATACGCAGGGGGTGTACCGATACCCAATATTAAAAATGCTTAACAACTCTTTCTTCTTTGAGGCAGATACCGATATGCCTACGCAAGTACCGATACGCCCTGCTCTAGAAGTATATTTATTGTAGGAAATAAAGTCTCCAACAGATCCAAATCAACCCTAACGACTAGTAATGGACACAAACTCCTTAGATTGTTAAAAGACTCAATCAAGAAGCCATGCAACATCAAGAAACCAACTACCAACATTCATGTATTAAGAAATCTAGTTTTGATCTAAAAATGTCATATTTCTTGTAGAAAACACTAGTGAGCCAAATTGTCACATTTGCTCAAGTGTTTAGGATTTTGGGTGAGTGCTTAATAGTGCAACACATTTTCCTTGTAAGGGTTTTTATTGTTTGCTAATTTGTAGTCTCTTTATAAGGGAGTGTTTCTAGACTTTGGGGTATACGTCTAGGTTTGTGAGGGTTATCTCCTTGATCCCTGAAAAAGGAAAAACAAATTAGTGAATTTGTAGAAAATCCTTAATGTGGATAGATAAGGTAGTGAAGGTAGACTTGGTTTAGAAGTTGAACCACTATAAATTACCGTGTCTAAATTTTTATTACTTACCTATTCATCCACCCAAGCAAAAATCCAATTCACCCCCTATTGGCTATCTTGGTTGATCGAACGAGCCTCCTAACAATTGGTATCAAATCTTTATCTCTACGTTGGATTAACATCCTAGAGTTGATCTTTGAAGTGCTCAACCATTATACTTCAATCAAAGATCATGACGCAATTCATCGACAAGCCTCTTCACTTTAACAGTGCCAACTACTCTTATTGGAAGAATAGGATGACATTCTTCATGAAAGCCAATGAATATCGTTTTTGGTATATTGTTCATGATGGCTCATTCATCCCAAAAATAAGCAAGATAGAATAGAGTGTGAAAGATCGTAAGAAGATGGAGCTAAATGCAAAGGGCTTGCACATTCTCTTTTGTGCACTTGGTTCGAAAGAATACTCTAAAGTCTCTTTTTGTGAAAATGCCAAGGAAGTATGGGACAAACTTAAAGCCATATATAAAGGAATAAATAAGGTGAAGGAAGCAAAGATTGGACTTCTCAACCTCAACTATGAGAACTTCAAGATAAACCCAGAAGAAGACATCAAGGCTATGTTCGATCAGTTATCCACCATAGTCAATGAGCTTAAAGGATTTGGAGAGATGATCCTGGAGGACAAGCTTGTGATGAAGTTGATTTACTCACTTCTCGAGTAATGGGATTCTAAAAAGACGGCAATCATTGAAGCAAAGAACTTGAAGGAGCTCAAGCTTGATGAGCTTATAGGATCTTTGCTAACACATGAGATGATGATGTCAAATAGGAAGAAGAAAGTAGAGCAAGGCATTAAAGACTCGAATGTTGCTCGTAGATCCTCCTCGAGAATTAAAGAAGAATCAAATGAAGAGAAAAGTGAAGATGAAGAAGAAGAGATGGTCAAGCTCTTCAATAAATTCACCAGATTCATGAAACAAGAAAAGGAAGAATCAAGACATAAATCGAGGATAAAGATGAGGAATCCCATCATATGCTTCAAATGCAAGAAGCCAGGGCACACTAAGTATGATTTCCCTTTTTCAAAAAGAAGGGATCAAGCCATAAGAAGAAGGTATTTGTGGCTACATGGAGTAATGAGGAAGACTCCACCGATGATGATGAAGTAGCCAACCTATGTCTCATGGCCATCCAATATGAAGAGGTAACTTCTAACTCATCTAATTCAAATTCTTATACTTTTGATGAGTTATAAGAAGTCTATGATGATTTAGTTTTGGAATTCAAGGCTTCATTTTCTAAAAATAAAAAGACGATTCAAATTTGAAAATTGAAAATGAATTGTTTTCTAAAACCAATCTCTAACTTGAAACAAGGTTTAAAGATTTTGAACAAAAGGACCTTGATTTACAAAACTTGCTTCAAAAAGTTCAAGAGGATCATCAAAAGGAAATTGATGATCTCAAAAAGAATTTGTTTAACAAAAATTTTCGAAAGTGTGAAGTTGGAGGTAGCTCCAAATCAAATTTTGTTAAAATAAATTTTTATCAAAGATAATCTAGTTCCCCTATATTTTTCAAAGGCAAAATTATTAAGGACATTTGGGTCCTTAAGGGACTAATTTGTTGAAACAAAAGGGAAGACATTGAAAAATGGATTCCTAAGGGGACTAAGTTATCGGGATCTAATGCCATTGGATCCAAAGCAATTTAGATACCAAAAATTACTTAATTGTCTACTAGTAGGTGTATTTGAGAAATGATTGATAAAATTCAAATTTTGGAAGCTCTTGATACACAAAGGAGGAAGAACACTTGGGAAAGGAAAGCTTAACATCCTACCTTGGTTCAAGTGGTAAAATTTTGTTTTCATGCAATTGCTTGATCATGTTTTCCATATCTAATTTTCATATTAATATAAGCATGTTTGTATGACTCCATGTTGTGCATAATTGCATATAGTTAGGGGGAGTGTAACGACGCGGATTTCAAAATTCATGGGTCGGCTTGATCCAAACCATAGGCCTTGTTCTTAGGCCCTTGGGTTCTCATGAATGCTTTTGTGGGCTTCATTTGGTTGTTGGGCTTGGGTTTTTAAGTTGTCATGTGAGTTAGGAAGGTGATAGAAGGGTAAATGGGTAAATCATCCAATTTTGGAGAGGGAAAAAGAGGTTTGGCTCTTTATGGCTGCATATTTTTGGAAGAGGGTGAGATCATTCTTGTCCCCTTCATCTTTCATCCTTTTTCTTCTTCATTTTTCTACGGGATATCAAAGCCAAGATGCAACCTTTGTCTCTTTGAGAAGAAATCTCAGATTTTGCCTTGAGGAAGTTGATATCAGCAAGCAAATATTTACATTTTCATGTAAGTTTCATCAAAAATGGTGGAGAGAGGTTGGAAGGCCCTTGAGAGCTTGAAGTTTGAAGAAAGTGGGAGAAAGCTTGAGTTGAAGCTTAGATTTGGGATTCTTGCTTAAGGTTAGTACACTACTAACTCCTTTGTATTCCTGGAAATCGTGAATTAGATTGCTTGTTGCTTGGTATGATGTTTTAGGTGTCCAAGAGCTTGAAATCCCCTTTAATGGCTAAATCTGAATTTGATGTTTAAATGGTGTAAAAGTGGTAGAAAACCACTTAAATTATCTTTAATAATATATAGGTTCGATTTGGGGTTTTACCATGAAGGTTTAGGGGCGTTGGGGATGATTTACGAGCTCCAGAATTTGAATTTTGGGTTCGTATACCGGTACTGGATGAACCAATATCGCTACCCCTTTGCTTTGAGTGGCCAACTCAAGCAAAATCTAAAGGGCGTATCGGTACAGGCATAGGCCATATCGATACCCCATGTTACATGAGATTTCCAGTAGCAGTTTTGGGTATCGATACGCTTGGGGGCATATCAAAACCGATGACGTATCGGTACACAGCCTCGTATATCGATACGGGGTTTTGGTTAAACCCTTTCATCATGATAAGATGAGTATAGGTACACATAAGTGGGTATCGGTACCAACAAGAGCGTATCAATACTCTAAAGCGGGTATCGGTACTCGCTGTGCAATCAGCCAGAAATTAATAGATTAAGGGTCCACTACGGAAATTAAGCGCATCACAATACAATTCGAATTATAAATAGTATGTATGTAAATTTTCACATTAATCAGGATTCATTCACCAACTTAATTAAGCTGATAAGTTTTAGTAACCAATCTGCACAATATCAAATCTTACCTTAATCTTATAACAATTTTAACACTACAGGTTTCGATACTCTATGGGGTGATATAGATACGCCTCCATGTGGTTTAGTAATTCAGTTACAGTTAACAGTAGTCATACTAATACGGGATAGATCGTATCGATACGCTATACTTAGCAAAACTTAAGGATTTTACAGACTCAAAAGGTTGTACTGATATGGCTACAACCGTATTGATACGCCTTGGCCAAGACCGTTAAAGCGGTTAACTACACTGTGCCCATAGCGATACTGGGTATCGGTACGCATCTAATAATTATTTAATATTTTTGGGTTTCGATAAGGCATATCCGTCCCTTATCGTTATTGAGCTACATTAATTTTCCAGATTCAAAACCTCGTACCAATACAGCTCGAACTGTATCGGTATGCCCTTTAATTCGGTTCCAATAATGCAAGCCCATACCAATACGCCATCATCCGTAATGGTACAACAGGGTTTGTAATGTATATTTTTATCTGGTTTAATAGCATTTTACCTATCCAAATCAAGTTCAAATTTATTGAAATTTTACCAGCAAGTTTATTTAGTTCAATTCTATGAGCATGCAAAGTTTCAAAGCTAAATGAATCCATTTACTATGTTTTCCCTCTTTTAGGCCTATTATGCTTATTTGGTCATTTTTAACCACTTTTAAAAAGGTCAACTTAGACCTATGAACCTACACAAGACAACCATAATAAATACATATCAAAAGGGGTAAAAATGACTTGTGCAAAATTTGTGCCGCCATACTAGGAGTTTATAGAGTTGATATACTTTACTTTATCAACAAGGTGACTTGCTAAATCCTTCACAACCTCGATCTCGTCCCCAACAACTTCTTAACCTGAAATGCATGAGAATGAATGAATTAGGCATAATTTGCCTAGTGAGGTAGTCATAAACAATGTATTAATCAAGAAATACACTCTAGCATGCTTCACTATTATCAATGACCAATGTAACAACAATAATTGATGCAATAGCAATGTTCAATAGCAATATTCAATAGCAATGTTCAATAGCAATATTCAATAGGTTTCCTTGGATGGATGTAAGGTATATGGATTCGTGAATTCCTAAGCCACACCAAAAAAATAATGGTCTAGTCCCTCCACCGCACCAATATGACCAAACACATCATACCTCCGCCACACCACAATAAAGGTCGTAGCCTAAGGACCATAGTTCATCCGTAATAATGAGATCATGAATTCTATGGCATGCCAATTGTATCCAATCCTACTTGAATCCAAGGTTCAATAGCAATAATCTGGTAACAACAATTTCAATAGAAATAATTTGGTACAGGTAACAATAATTCCATAACAATGGATCAATAGCCATGTTTCAATGTAAATAAGCAATATCAATGATTTAATACAATATCCAATATCGATAAACTATGCTCAGTGAACAATAATTCTATATGACAAGGTCTCAATGATTCCGGTAACAATAACAACGATGCTACGGATAATGAATCGATGCAATACTTACCAACACTTACCAATATAGCCTTCAACAATATTTTTATGCAGTATCCTTAATGCTCAAGGTTAACAATGCAATAATAAATATTCAAATGTTCGAGAAAGGCACCTAGCCTACTCCCAAGACTCTGACTACACTCACCATAGTTTTCGAAGCTTTCAAGCCTCTCGGATGACGATTCCCTTATCCCTAGCTTTAGATGGAGATACTAGCCCTTCTTTCTCCAACATCTGAGCTAGGTGAAACAAAAGGAGATGTTAGAATCAATACTTATGGATTCAAAATCAATATTTAAGCTTAGAAGAGCTTTTATCCAATAAGAATTCTATGGATTCATGCTTAAAAACATGGGTTCAACTATGGTCTTCCTGACTTAAATCTTGAAATTAAACTCTAACTATCCATGGATTCTCAAAATTGTTTGGGGGCTTTGACTTACCAAATCAAGAGCTGTCTAATGGTGTAGAGAAATTAAGAAAAGTTTACACAAACAAGAGAGGTTCTTGCTTAAGCTTAAGGTAGAGGATCACAATAGAGGTACTAGCTTATTTGTGGAAAAGATGGTGGTGGAGGCGAGGTAGGGATTCCGTGCACTTTGGATAAAAATGAACCTCTTTTTAAGTGTTTTAAAACACTTTATCCCTTAAAGTGGGAACCGATAAAGCTTTCCTTGTCTAGAGGGTAAGCTCAATTTAATATTATTTCCATATTTTAATACTTTAAATCCAGCAATTATTATTATCATCAATTCCATCATCTTTTATCCCCATATTCCTAATCAATGTGGTCATCTTCACATGAAGGATGGAAAACTAGGAGGTGACTCATCCCAAAATAGGATAATTATGAAAGTTGTCCCTCAACTATCCAAGGTTCACACTTTTGCCCCCAAATTTCTAATTTTTACAATTTATTCACTAAATTGTTTCTAAAGGATTCAATCAGGTCCAAAGTCAATAAATTAACTCAATTAGAGTCTAATACGGTATAATTGATTTCACAATTAGGGTCGATATAATATTTGGACCTTTCCGATATAGATTTTCTGATCACCAAAACCTAATTCCGACTAGACCAGTTTTTATGGTGTTACAATTCTCCCCCCTTTAAGAAAAATTCATCCTCGAATTTTTACCTGTCATAATATCGTGATCATCTTTCTCTTCCTTGCTCCTCACGTATGTAGGAGCCTTGGTTTCATGTCTGTATGATGCCTTAGATGAGCCACTAGGCTTTCCTAAAAAATATTGCTTTGTTGTCTTTCCTCGGAAGGACTGAGCAAAGGATAACGGATTAGCCGATGCAAAAGTAGACTTGAAGATATTCTTGGGGCAATCACGAATGAGGTGTCCCATCTCGCCACAGAAAAAGCATGCTCCGGACTTCTTATGGCATTTCCCCACAGGATGCCTGTACTAGCAGAAATTACAAACTGGGAATTGTGTCTCTCATCCAGAACCATCGGTTCTATCAATAAAATTGGTCCTAGGGAAATATTGGGTTATGTCTTGAGGCCTAGCAATATATTCGCAACGTGAAGGCTATGAATACACATTCTGCTTCGGACCATGATACTTCTCCTTCTTGAAAGACTTGGGAGAATGAGAGTCATCTTGATATCTCTTCTCTGACTTGACTGATCCACCGGCCTTCTGAGCTTCTTGTGCAACTTCTGTAACACCCCTTTCCCGTATCCGTACACCGGGTACGAGTTGGAAATGCTACGACTTCTTTAATAAAAAATTAAGGTAATTAAAATTTTTTAGAAAAACTTCTCAATGGTCACCCATCCTAAAATTTCTCTAGCCCAAGCACGCTTAACTTTATTTAAAACCGACATAAATTATTTATTTGAGTTCCAATCATAAATCAAATATCTTAGCATGCAACTCATCACCTAAGGTTATTCTTAACCTTGAATCTTTCTAGAAACGCCAATTATCTTAAAACCATAACGAACTTTAAAGGCCAATCACAACTCAAATAGGTTTAGCAAATATACATGAAACTATAATAATTAAACCTTAATTAGGATGTCATTACTGTGATTACCTATTGAGCTTTCCAATTTTGATGCAATACTCTTCTCACTCTCATCTTGATTTACCTACGTGTGTACAATCAAACACACGCTAAGTACGAACTTAGTGAGGCAATAAAGGAAGTAATAACAATTATTTAAACTTTATTCCATTTCATGGCTACATTATATAGCATGATATATGCCAATGCATCAACTTTCACATTGCATTAGTAATTATTTACTATATGCCAATGTCATAAGATTTTCATACTTGTATGTTTTTCATAACAAGCCTTATATGCATAAATGCATCATGATCACTAGATAAGTATACCATCATATATCAACATAATATAAACTGAATATAAATTTCTTACCGATATACTTGCCATTTACTCTGAGAGTTCATATACTCCCTAACCTGTTTTTCCCTTTATTATTCATTAATTTATAGCCCAAATTAAACCTTGAGGACCCTAGGTACGCGAGTCAAATATGCACCGAAGTGCTAATGCACATAAGGTCGTGCCCACCATCCGCACACTTATAAGGTTGTGCTAACCTCTTGATTTCCACACGTTTATAAGGTTGTGCTAACCTCCCAATTTTTGCATGTTTATAAGGTCGTGTTAACCATGCACTAAGTGTCCTTTATATACACTATAGTGCTATCCCGGATACCCGAATATGCAGCGTGCTGCTGGAGTCAATGGCATGCCAACTATACCATGTCCCTCAATGACATATTTAGGCATAATTTCCGTATTTATTCCGTCCATGACAATGTATATCAATATAATTTATCATTGGCAGTTCATACCCAAAATAGCATTTATAGAAAAACATCATATATTACTAGAGATCCATGCAATTATATTCAATCTTTGACATATTTAAAATATGTCAATCATATGATCAATGACATAAATATCATGCCAATATATAAACCAGGTAGAGTTATCGCAAGTCTTCCCAATGATGTATAAAACATCTATGTATCATGTTATGTATGCATTGCACGCACATGGGCCACTTACACAATGCCTCATTAAGTCCTAAATCGATCCTTTCTTTCATAGTACCTCGAACCTTCTTTGATTTGGACTTGACTTCATTAATCACATGAATAAAATAAAATATTTGTTAGATTCAAATCTAACCATACCTTAAACATGTTGTCTAATATAATCATTCGAATTTAAAATTTCCAAACATTTTTCCTTTCTTCCTTGTACTGTTCAGAACTCATTATGGTCCTTAGTGACCAATTTGAGCATCTATTAACTCTTCCAAGCTTGCTAACCAACATTTAAATACAAGATGTTTCAAATTTCATTTTCTGACAACTTGCGCTACCTTCCAAGATTTACTTGTACAGGGCAGAATACACATTGGATCTTAATTTCCTTTATACTGGAGAAACTAGATTCGATAATGGTTCTAACGGTATAAGCCACATAAATTAATAAAATCTACAAAAAATATGAAAATTCTTCAAACTCCCATCACAGTGCTGTTTTGACAGAAACTGCTATGTAAATTTTCTGACCTTCATTTGATTAAAAATTCATATCTTTTAACCCGGAACTCGAAATCAGTTTCCGTTTGATGGAAACGAAACTAGACGAACAAATATTTACAATGGTATAAAATTCATCATCTAACCATTTTTTTTAGAATTTATGGTGAATTTTCGAAGTCACTGCCAAAATTCAATCTTCTTCATAGCTTTCCATAATTAAACTTCTAATTTATACTAACTTCTTCTTATTTTTTCTACTTGTCAATTTAATCCCATCACTTGCTACAAACTATCAATTCATCATCTTCTTCATTTAATAATTATTCAAAATAATTCCCTCTAATTTTCTTTCTTTGCCAAAATAGTCACTAAAATGCAAAGGTAAAGATTCAAACTTCTTACCTTTGCAAATTAGTCCACAAATCAAAATTATTGCCTTAATTCTATCATTTTAACTAAAAATCAGATTTAATCCCCATGCAAGAGTTCATTTCCTATTTGGTCACTTGATTTCGACAAATTGTCAAAATGGTCCCTAATTCAATTCAACATCGGTTTAGCATTCTAACATCAATTTCACTTCTCTAACATCATTAATTACATAAATACACTCCAAATTCATAAAATTCAGATTCAGACCTTTAACTTTGAAGCTTGCTGAATTGGTCCCTTTATATATATATTTAACTTAGGGTTTTGCTTCCAATCAACAAATTAAGCTTACTAGATCGTTAATCCAACATCACAAACCCTAAGTTAGACTTAAATCCATAAACCATGATCTTCTCCATACAAACCAAAATATGTAGGGCTTAAATTCTAACTCAATAACATAATTTTAACATCATATAAGCTTGATTCCAACTTAAATTCAACCATGGAATCATAAAATCTCAAAAGCCCCAATTTTGTTCATAAACCCTAATTTCCTTCTCATGTAAAATTTTCATCAATCAAGCATGTATTCCATGAATTAAGTACATCAAAAGATAGAACTTGAAGAGTATAATAACTTTGCAGTTCGAAAGATTACCTGAAAATCGAGTTTCGGGGCTAGAATCGAACTTGGAAAATTTCCCCCCTTTTCCTCAAATTTCAAAAATGTGAAAGATGATGAAGGCTTCATATTTTGGCCTTTTAATTTTAAATCTCTTCAATTATGCCACTTGTATTATATAAATGAATTTTAAATTTATTCAAATAGGGAAATTACAAAAGTGCCCTTTTATCCAACGATTGAGATTGATTTTATCATCAATCAAGGGCCAAGATTTAAATCTTTAATTTTCTTCCTCCAAAAATGGCCTTTGTAACTTCAAATATTTCAAAATTGCCATCCCTGTCAAATGACTAATTTGCCCTCCAACTATTCTTTATTTACTAGTTTGTTTCAAAATTGCCATTCCATTATAATATAACTAAATTAGTTCCTTCTCAACCGGCCACTATTCCATAAATATCATTTTATGATTTTCCATGGCTTATGGAACAGTCTCCGCAATTTCAATTCAATCCGATTTCTCGATATTCACTAAATACTTCTACTACAATTTTACCTTTACAGAGCTATCGGATCTATTCCGAAAATTCTATATTTCCATATTGTACCTCATGTCATCATACTTCATCCAATGACCTAGATTTAATCTTGAGCTAGTAGTTACCAACCTTGCCCTTATAATTTTCCAAAATTACGATCTTGCCATATTTCATCAAACGGCTCATATTTAACATGAAAAATCAACTTAAATCCAAGGGTTCATATTCTTCCAACACAAAGAAAATGTCTTAGACATGTAAAATGAAATAATCAACCTTGGCTTATCATCCTTCAAAATATCCTGGATATTCGATCCGATTATTCAAAAAAAAAAATTGAACTTTATCGCTTTATAGCCATTAATAAAAACTCCGTACGAAAAATTTTGGTAACATGGAAACATCATTCTTGGGGGTAAACTATTCATTTACGGGGTTAAAATACATAACTTTTGAAAATTACACTTTGGTCCCTGAACTTTTCCAAAGTTTACACTTTAACCCCAAAACTTTCAAAATTTTCATTTTGGTCACTAACCAAAAATTGGGATAATACAATTCTCCCCTTAATAAAATTCATCCTTAAATTTTTACTACGTACCTGATTCAAAAAGGTGAGGAAACTACTTTCATATCTTTTTCTCTTTCCCAAGTCGCTTTTTCAACTTCCAAATTTTGCTAAAGAACTTTAACATGCAAGATCATCTGATTTCTTAGTCCTTTGTCTCCATGTGCCAAAATCTTTACCGATTCATCATGGTAAATCAAATTTGGTTGAATCTTTATTCTTTCCAGGTAATGATATGTAAAGGATCTGATCGATACTTCTTGAGCATCGATACATGAAATATATTGTGAATCTTGTCCATTTTCGGAGGTAAGGCTAACTACTAAACCATCAGATCAACTCTTTTAACAATCTTATAAGCCCCTATAAATCTCGGACTCAACTTCCCTTTTTGTCCAAACCATAACACCTTCTTCTAAGGTGAAACTTTTACGGAATACTTTATCCTTAACTTCATATTAAATATATTTTCTTTCAAGATCAGCAGATAATATCTACCATTCTAAAGCAATTCTAGATTGCTTCGAATTATTCTTACTTTATTCTCCACATCCTGAACTGAATCAAATCAGATTCAATCACCTCTTAGTTCTCTTTTTAACTCATTATCGTTGGGGATATAAATTATCGTTTGATAATATGAACATTCTTTAGACTAAACATCGATACCTGTAATTTTCCCTTTTTACCTCACTAATTTTTTTCCAGACATGTCTTATCTTTCATATATAAATCTTTGATCTGATTTGTCAAAGTAGACTCGAGCTGAGACTATGTAATCGATACACTATTTTCCTCTAAAGATAATTAGGCATTTAATGCTTATAAGCCAAAGAATGACTTTTGGCTACAGCACTACTATATTAGCCTTATTACATCAATACACATCCCAACCTGTTATGGGATGTATTATTGAATAAGGCAGAATCCTTACTAGATTCATACTGTACTAATACTAGTGCTACTATCAAATCTTCTTCTACTTGTAATAATATAATCGTAATTTAACCTTAGAGGAACATTATTGCTTCTTTAACTAACATCAATGAAGCTTCCTCGTGTGATATACCAAGTCGTATAAAACCTCCATCTAATGACTCTTGCAACTAGATGTTTAGCTTTTTCAATCTAGTAAGAGCCATTCTGTAGAGTATAATCAATATTGGATTAAATCCAATCCTAAACTTAGCCTCTCGATCAAGCATCAAGCCCGACAGCTCCTCTTGAGCAACCCATTTAAAACTTACAAACAATAGGAGTGCTCTCCCAGTTTACCCTTGATGCTCGGTATTCATAACATAAGTTAAATCATTTTCATATTGGTAACAAATTCCAATAAAAACTTTGTATGCTCATGCATGCCAATTATTACCGCACTCACGTGATTGGTTTTGGGGTTTTCTTGAATCTCCAACATTAATTATAAATGTCAAGGAGTTCTTAATTTTCCTTATCCCAATCTCTTAGCGAACTATGTAATAAATTCAGCTTGATATCTTTACCGGCAATCCTCACCACTTTTATAGAAGTGATGTAATGAATAATGATTCATTATTCCTCATTACTAGCTATGACCTCTATTTAGATATTTTCTCATTCTAAACCCTTTCCATTATATTCAGCATAATTTAAAACTTCATAGAATTTTGAAATACATAGGGTAGCTGATAAGTGTTCAAAAGTACTATTTTTCTTACCCTTTTTACTCATGTTATTGTTAGACTTAGGCTCATATTAGTTGCATAATTAGCCATTCATGCATTAATCCATGTTTCCTTCCAACGTTGAGCTTGATTACATAACTTGGTAGTTTTTGTGGGAAAATATGCTGCTTTGGTGTGTTTTGTGTGTATGTGCAGGATCATTTGCCAAAGCAAGGCTAGAGCTAGTTGCCAGGGCAATGCATGAAGGAGACACCGAGCCAGTTGCCAGGGCAATTGTCGACAAAGAACAAGGTGATATGGTAGTCGAAATTGATGACTAGACAAGCCCAAGATGACGTGGAGCAAGGCCCAATCCCAAAGGAATTTGATTTCCATGAAGAGATTAAAGAAGAATTAAATTCCAAGAAGATAGGAGAAGTTCTAGTAGGAATATAATTATAATAAAGAATTATATTCTTTAAAGATAATTTAATTCCAGCTTAACTTCCTCCTCAAAGAAGGACTTTGACCTAGCCCTATAAATTAGAGGGGAATTTCGACAACTCAATGAGGGCAAGAGGAGAGAATTTTCGACAAGCATCTAGGGCAAGAAGATTTCGACAAGCTTCAATTCTTCTTTTTCTTTCTTGTTCAATTAGGTTCATGCTAGGGATTATTTATCTTGTGTTTCTTTGGAACCTAGCCATGAACTAAATCTATTTGGCTATGGTTATTATGTTTTGTGGTTGTGAGAAACTATTGGTTTTTGTTTAGGTAATAAGAGTTTGCACTTTTCTATTCAAGGTTTATTCATTCTTGGTTCTTATTCTTGTTTGCGAGTGAATTGGGAGAGGATCTCGTAACTTCATCTATTTATCTAATATCGGGAGAGTTAGATTCAAGAAACGAATGAATATGATCTTTATTCAATCTATTGATGGTGAAGATTAATCCGGATTTGGAATAAGTCAAGGATTTCAACGGCTAAGAGGAGCGCAAGATTGGTTGTTGTTCACCCCTGATTCACGCAGGGATGTATTATCAAGGCATGCACAAGTAGCTAGAGTTTTGACTTAGGGATAAGAAGAAACCATTGAAGAACGCTCTGCCGAACCTTGAAGGTTGCTGCCCAGACGCCCAAGTAGTTGCCCAACAAGTCGCCCAGGCAACCATCGATTAGTTGCCAAGGCAACCCCATTGTTCAAGTTGCCACGGCAACTGAGTTGCCCGTGCACTCTTTTACCAAGATGATCCAATCGGCTATCACACCTCAACTCATGATAACCTGGCCTATCTCTCTCATTTGATCTCATCTTTTCTTTTACTTTATTGCTTTCTAGATTAGTTATTAGTTAAAACTCATATAATCTTTTATTTGTGCTTTTTACTTTTTACAGTGCAAGAGACTAGATTCTTGAAGTGGAATCAATCCCTGTGGATATGATATCTTTTATACTATAACTTGCAATATGTATACTTGCACAATTGCGTAGCACTTATTACGCGCAACAAGTTTTTGGCACCGTTACCGAGGATTGGCAATAGCGACTTTGTTTTTATTTTCTTGCACTTTCTTTTTTTACTTTTCTTGTTTAAGATTCAAAGGGCTAACAAACTTTGGTTTTGCATTGGTATATGACCAGGGTGAGACCGACTACACCAGAATATCCATTTGATCCAGAAATCGAACGAACCTTACAAAGACTTAGACGAAGGATATGAGTAGCAATGGCTAATCAAGACGGCAATATGAATCAAGATGTTCCAGCAGGAGGAGGAGTGATTCTTGCATGAAACAGAACTATTCGAGACTATCTTGAAGAAGATCTTGATGGACTTAATCTAGGAGTTGTCGCACCTGAAATTGAAGCCGACCACTTTGAGTTAAAACCGGTAATGTTTAATATGTTCAGCACAATTGGTCAATTTGGCGGCTCAGCAACTGAAGATGCACGGCAACATCTGAATCTTTCCTCGAGATTTGCAACTCATTGAAAATACACGGAGTCACCCCTGATGTCTTACGATTAAGATTATTCCCCTATTCACTGAGGGATAGGGCGAAAGCATGGTTGAATAGCATTCCTGCCGGATCAATAGCATCTTAGACCGATCTTTGTCGTGATTTCTTTGCTAGGTTTAATCCTACAAATTTGACTGATAAGCTTCGTAACGACATTGCTTCTTTTTGGCAGGTAGATGATGAATCCATGTACGAGACTTGGGAGAGATATAGAGAACTTCTACACAAATGCCCCCTACATGGATTCCCAGCGTGGACTCAAGTAACAATGTTTTACAACGCCGTGAATACACCAACAAGGATGATGCTAGATGCCTCGGCAAACGACATACTTCTAGATAAGTCGCCGGAGGAAGTAATGCAAATTCTAAACAGGCTGGCCAAGAATGATTATCAATTCCCCTCTACTAGAAGAGGAGGAGTTAGACGCCAAGCCACAATACATGAACTAGAATCATCAGATTCAATTTCGACACAATTGGCCACTTTAACCAAGATGGTCCAGAACATGAAAAAACCAAACAACACACATGAGGTCAAGGTAATAGACTCTTTTTGTGAGTTGTGTGGTGATAACCATAATTCTTCTGAATGTATGCAGAATCCGGAATCCAGCTTCTATGTGGGGAATTACAATCGGAACAACAATGTGATGTCCAATACATACAATCCAGCTTGGAAAAAGCACCCGAATTTTTCATGGAGTAATCCCAACAATGCTCTAAACCAGAACAATCAGAATGCACAAGCATCGGGATTCCAGCAGAATATGCCACGGCAACAGTTGCCGCAGCAACAATCGACAACATCTAGTTCTTTGGAAAATTCTCTAAATGCTTTTATGATGAAAACTGAATCTTATATGGCTGAGAATAGTATCATAAAAAGAACTGATGCTTTTATTAACAGGACCGAGATGAGATTGCAAAACCAAGAGGCGGCAATCAAATCATTGGAAAATCAAGTCAGATAGTTTGCTCAAAATCTGAATACTAGACCGCAAGGAGGTTTACCTAGCGATACTGAAGTCGCAAGAGGAACTGGCCATGAGCAATGCAAGGCGATCACCACTAGAAGTGGCCAACAACTTAGAGAGGCTCAAACCCGCTCATCAAACAAAACTCCACAAAAAGATCAAAACGAACCTAGCGGCAAAGCCTCAGATGCTGAACCAAGAATTGGCTCGACGACCGGCAATAAGCATGCCTCGGCAACCGACGATAAGGATGCTTCGGCAACTTGATATAAGCATGCCTCGGCAACCCCAATTGATAATGCCTCGGCAACTCCAATTGTCCCGGTAATGCCGTCAATCAGGTTCCAAACCAATGAAAGGATCGAAGATATCCGACTTCCACCACCATTCCCACAAAGGTTGAAGCGACAAAAGCAAGAATACCAATTCAAGAAGTTTCTTGATATCCTAAAGCAAGTCCACATCAACATGCCATTGGTGGAAGCAGTTGAACAAATGCCAAACTATGCCAAGTTTCTTAAAGACATTGTGTCCAAGAGAACAAGGCTAGGAGAGTTTGAAACAATTGCCGCAACAGAGGGATGCATGGCAATGTTGCATAATCGTATGCCACCCAAGTTGAAGGATCCCGAAAGTTTCACAATACCCTGTTCTATTGGAAATCACTATGTCGGGAAAGCATTATGTGACCTTGGGGCTAGCATAAACTTGATGCCTAAATCGGTTTTCCAGAAACTAGGAATCGAGAAGGCAAGACCTACAACAGTTATGCTACAGCTAGCCGAAAGATCCTATGTGCATCCAGAGGGAAAATCGATGTTTTGGATTGTGAAGCAGATGAGCATGCACCCATCATTCTCGGGAGACCATTCCTAGCAACAGGAAGAACCTTGATCGATGTTGAAAAGGGAGAACTCACAATGAGGGTGAATGACCAGCAAGTAAACTAAATGTGTTCCAAACACTAAGGCATGCTGATGATCCAGAAAAATGGCAACTTCTTTATGCCACGGTAGAGTTTAACTTCGACAAGGAATTTAGTTGCCTCGGCAACTACATTGCCGATCAAGAGGAACCTGAGGAGTATGAAGAACCGGTCGATGAGGAACAACAAGAAGAGGAAAATTGGCTAGTCAATCAACCAGGTACATACTTTGAACCACTGGATTACTCAGGTAAGGAAGGTAAACTCAAAAAACCCTATATTGAACAACCACCGATTCTTGAGTTGAAACAATTACCAGAGCAACTAAAATATGCATACTTAGGAACCGATAATACATTGCCTGTAATTATTTCTTCTAAGTTACAGCCTGAGCAGGAAAAGAAGCTGATCAAGAAGCTACACAAAAAGGCAATAGGGTGGACAATTGCCGACTTGAAGGGAATTAGCCCGACAGTGTGCATGCACAAGATTTTGTTGGAAGATGATCACAAACCTTCAATTGAGGCCCAGAGAAGACTGAATCATGCCATGAAAGGGGTTGTAATGAAAGAAATCATCAAGTGGCTTGACGCCGGCATTATATACCCTATCTCTGATAGTACATGGGTAAGTCTGGTACAATGTGTACCGAAAAAGGGAGGCATAACAGTAGTAAGTAATGAAAACAATGAACTCATTCCAACCACTAGGAAAGATCACTTCCCATTACCCTTTATTGATCAAATGCTTGACCGTCTTGCAGGTAAACCCTTTTATTGTTTTCTTGATGGTTATTCAGGTTATAATCAAATTGCCATAGCACCAGAAGATCAAGAAAAGACAACCTTCACATGCCCATACGGTACTTATGCTTTCCGAAGGATGCCGTTTGGATTGTGTAACGCCCCGGCAACCTTCCAAAGATGCAAGATGGCACTCTTTTCAGACATGGTCGAAGACTTCCTTGAGATCTTCATGGATGATTTTTCTATTTTTGGTAATGACTTCGATAGTTGCCTCGGCAATTTAGAGAAGGTGTTGGCAAGATGCGAAGAAACTGATTTAGTCCTCAATTGGGAGAAATGTCATTTTATGGTAGATGAAGGAATAGTGCTCGGCCACAAGATTTCATCCAAGGGAATTGAAGTAGACAAAGCCAAGGTGGACGTGATCGAGAGATTACCCCCACCAAGTTCGGTTAAAGAAATTCGAAGTTTTCATGGATATGCAGGTTTTTACAGGAGGTTTATTCATAATTTTTCTAAAATCACTAAACCCTTGTGCAATTTGCTTGAACAGGATAAAGTCTTCGATTTTGATAATTCTTGCACCCAAGCATTCAAAATCCTAAAGGAAAAGCTTGCCTCGGCACCCATTGTCGTTCCACCAGATTGGACGCTACCTTTTGAGCTCATGTGTGATGCAAGTGATTTCGCGGTAGGAGCAGTCCTAGGCCAACCTACAGGTAAGACCTTCCATGTGATATACTACGCTAGTAAAACTCTTAATAGTGCTCAAGTGAATTACACAACAATGGAGAAAGAGTTACTAGCTATAGTTTTCGCATTTGAAAAGTTCCGATCCTATTTGATTGGTACAAAGGTAATTGTTCATACGGACCATTCGGCAATCAAATATCTATTTGCTAAAAAGGATGCCAAACCTCGTTTGATTCGTTGGATATTACTTTTACAAGAATTTGATATTGAAATTAAGGACAGGAAAGGAAAAGAAAATCAAGTGGCCGATCACTTATCACGTTTAGAACGCAACAGGGAGGAGGACGCGGATCTAGAGATATGCGATGCATTCCCAGATGAACAAATTTTTGTTGCCTCGGCAACCATGGACATGCATGCCTCGGCAACCCTCGATACCTCAGAAACCATGGATACACATGCCTCGGTAACCCTCGACGCCTCGGCAACCATGGATGCACACGCCTCGGCAACTCTCGACGCTGCAGCAGCCCTTAACGCGCACGCCTCGGCAATTTTGGGAGCAGTCGCCACGGCAGCACATGCCTCGGCAATACCCTGGTACGCGGATTTAGTTAATTTCCTTGTTTGTGGTATTTTACCTTATGGCATTACTCACCAAGGGAAGAAGCGGTTCCGCCATGATGCGAAGCATTACTTTTGGGACGAGCCTCTTTTGTTTAAACAATGTGCAGATCAAGTTATACGCCGATGTGTCCCTAAAGAATAGCAACAGAATGTACTTCAGCAATGCCATTCTTCACCCTATGGAGGACATTTTGGAGGAACTCGTACCGCGGCCAAAGTTTTACAATCTGGTTTGTATTGGCCAACATTGTACAAAGATGCCCAAGACTTTTACAAGCAATGTGATCGTTGCCAGAGGGCGGGCAATATCTCTAGACGACATGAGATGCCGCTCCAGAACATCATCGAGGTGGAATTGTTCGATGTGTGGGGGGTCGATTTTATGGGACCTTTCCCATCTTCATTCGGCAACCTCTACATTTTACTTGCCATCGACTACGTGTCTAAATGGGTTGAGGCAGCTGCAGTTTCCAACAACGATTCCAAGACCGTGCAACGATTCTTGCAGAAAAACATATTTACACGGTTTGGGATGCCAAGAGCAATTATCAGTGACGAAGGCAAGCCTTTTGACAAAAGACTAATTGCCAAGATATTGCAACTCTTCGGCATATCACACAAGATCGCCACGGCATATCACCCACAAACCAACGGGCAAGCAAAAATTTCCAACCGAGAATTGAAGGGTATACTCGAGAAAGTTGTAAATCCCTCTAGGAAGGATTGGTCATTAAGACTAGATGACGCACTTTGGGCATATCGCACTGCATTCAAAACACCTTTAGGTATGTCCCTCTTCCGACTTGTCTATGGCAAAACATGTCATCTACCGGTGGAAATCGAACACAAGGCATACTGGGCAATCAAGACCGTGAATATGGATTGGAAAGTGCTGGACAAAAGCGTTTGTTGGACCTCAACGAGATAGAAGAATTTTGAGCACTCGCCTATAACAATGCACGAATCTACAAGGAGAAAACAAAGCAATGGCATGATAAGAAACTATTGCCACAGCAATTCATGCCAGGGCAACTAGTTCTCTTATTCAATGCTCGGCTAAAACTTTTCCCAGGAAAGTTGAAATCAAGATGGTCGGGACCATTCGAAGTTGTCAAACCATTCTCCCATGGTGCCGTGATAATCAAGTCCATCTCTGACAACCATGAATTCAAAGTTAATGGACAAAGATTGAAGCACTACAATGGTGCCTAAGTGGAACGTAACAAATAAGTGGTCAACTTAGGAGATGCATGAGCATGTTCTCCCTTTGATATTTTAATTTTATTTTTATTTTTTTATTTTTATTATTTCCGATTAATTTTTTTATTTTTTTTTCAATTTTTTTTTATTATTTCTGATTATTATTATTTTTAGGATAGATTTTCTTTTTTTATCTTTTTAAGTTTAAGAATCCCTTTATACATCTTTATTTATTTTATTTTATTAGTTTATCTTTAATTTAATCCTTATTTGATTTGTCTTTGAATTATAGGAAAAGAGTTCAAGATTAAGAGGAATTTTAATCCAAGAAGGAAAACATCTTCATCAAGGAAACTAATGGGCTGAATCTAAGGCTTATATAAAACCTCCAATTTACCCTAATCAAACCCCCCTTGCCGTCACCCTCTCCCTAAACCAAAACCCTTTTTTCGTTTTCCCCTAATCCCACCCACCATATTTACCACCTATCTTTTCTATAAAACCCATAAACCTTAACCTATTCCTACTTTTTATCTTGCAACTTTTTAGTTTCTTTTCTTTTCTTTTATTTGTTTTTAAAAAACTCACAACCAAGATCATCCATGGCATCCAAAATTAAATTTTTAGTTCATCCAAGTTCCTCCAAAGAACCAAGATACAAGAAGTTTGCTACATCGGTGGTTCAAGAAATATTTCACTCCAAGTTTGAAAGCCGGAAGATTCATGAAGAACAAGGCTTTGAATACTCCAACTCTCATCAAGATTTCGGCCTTGAACCATTCATCTTCGAGAGGATTGCACATCAAAAGTGGCAAATATTTTGCCATCAACCAGAACCGGGCAACATCTCATGGGTAAGAGAATTCTATGCTAACTCACCTAACCCAGATAATCCTTATGTTTTTGTTCGTGACAAGGCCATACTCATAAGCCCCGAAAACGTCAACACCTTTTATGGGCTTTACATTGAGAAGGACGAGCATCAAGCCTTCGTTGATCAAATCACGCCCAAGCAACTCGACAAGGTGCTTCAAGAACTCACTCAACCGGGAACTCATTGGAACAACGGTAAATACAAGGGCACGGTAAATCGCCTTCGACTTAAACCCGAGGCAAAACTATGGAATAAGTTTGTTAAAACTTCTTTAATGCCAACCACACACAATACTACCATTGATATACCACGTCTTTTGCTCATACATTCTATTTTGCATAATCGCATCATTAACATTGGAAAAACTATTTGTGATGAGATTTTTGTATGTAGCTCAAAAGATAAGGGTTCTCTTTTCTCCCCTTGCTTAATTTCTAATCTTTGCAAGGAGATGCATGTCCCAAGTGAGTCCACCGATGAAAAGGCCCTACCAAAGTCCGGTTGGAATCAAGCACAAATCCAAAAGCTAATGGGAGAGGCACCGGGAAAATCTTCAAGGCCTCCAATTGCCACGGCAACTTCTGCCGCCCCGGCAATCCCTAATGCCCAAGCACCTAACGCCCGGGCAACTCGGCCATCAACCCCAGGACACTTTGAAGCACTCTTGAAACCATTGGTGAGCCACCTAAGGCAAATTGAAGACCGGCAACTAATGTTCATGCGGTACATAAAGGAGCACAACAATGCCATCACCCAATTCATCCTAGAAAAGTACCCGGACAATCGCGTGTCGTTCCCAATCTTTCCTGCCGAGATCTTGCCCCGGTAACCAATGAAGTAGTCGCCACGGAAACCGCAACAGATGATGCCCCGACAACCTACATCGTGCCTGCACAAGCTGATGCCACGGCAACCAACCCTGAAGATCCCACAGCAACCAAAGCTAAAGACATCCCGGCAACCACTGCAAAAGCCAAAGGTAAAGCACCTATGGCCGAATCAACTCCTACGAAATCATTTTCTGATTTTTCAGATTCGGACGAGTCCTCCATTGTACCAACAAAGACAGCACCAATTGAATCCTCCAAGAGAAAATCCAATGAAACTGATGAAGAGAACGATGAGGACAACCCCGTATGAGGATCGATTCCACCACCGGCAACAAGAAAACAACCATCGCGTTCAAGCAAGAGAATCAAGACACCGACCAAAAGGAAACTAATCATCTATGATGACGAACTCTTTGAGTCAGTCCTCGTATGCATTTTATTTTTCGTTATTTTTATTTTTCTTTAATGCATGCATTGAGGACAATGCCTCACTCGAGTTTGGGGGGGATTGTTATTAGTAGTTACCATGTTTAGTTACATTCATCTTAAGTATTACATTTAGAATACATAAATTGCTTGCGATGCCTTTAGTTGGAACAAGAATTGCCTAGATTTGATGAATATCCGATGATGACTTTGCCAATGCACTTAATTGATAGAATTTTTATTCTAGGATAACCATGCAAAAACTTAGAATTTTATTATGATGCTAAATTTGATGAAACACTGTTGTGGTTTGATTGATTTAAGGAATTCTAGTGAACTTAGGTTGATAATTAACAAATTGGGGGATTAGAATAAAAATTGGATGAATGCTAGAGGTGCCCGAAATTGGCTCTAGCATGTGCTAAAAAATCGATCGCTAGAGGTGCCTGAAACTGGCTCTAGTATGTGTAAAAAAAATTGATCGCTAGAGGTGCCCGAAACCTGCTCTAGTCGAATAAAACTAAAAACAAAACACTAGAGGTGCCCAAAACTGGCTCTAGCCAAAACATGTTAAAAAGAGCCCAATGAAGTAATTTGAAAACCTCTTGTTTGCATAGAATCCGAAAAATCAACTTGCACACAACTCCACACACACTCACAAGCATTATAGTTTGATTCCGAGTAACTCCTAAGTTTTCCGAAAAATGAAAAGCCAATCATACTTTGTGCCCCGGTTCTGAGAATTGAAATCAAGTTCAAAGCTAAGTTTGTGAAAATTAAAGTCTTGGCAGGTAATTATTAGTTTGCATTGCTTGAGGACAAGCAATAGTTCGAGTTTGGGGGTGTGATAAGTGTTCAAAAGTACTATTTTTCTTACCCTTTTTACTCATATTATTGTAAGACTTAGGCTCATATTAGTTGCATAATTAGCCATTCATGCATTAATCCATGTTTCCTTCCAACGTTGAGCTTGATTACATAACTTGGTAGTTTTTGTGGGAAAAGATGTTGCTTTGGTGTGTTTTGTGTGTATGTGCAGGATCATTTGCCAAAGCAAGGCTAGAGCTAGTTGCCAGGGCAATACATGAAGGAGATGCCGAGCTAGTTGCCAGGGCAATTGTCGACAAAGAACAAGGTGATATGGTAGTCGAAATTGATGACTAGACAAGCCCAAGATGACGTGGAACAAGGCCCAATCCCAAAGGAATTTGATTTCCATGAAGAGATTAAAGAAGAATTAAATTCCAAGAAGATAGGAGAAGTTCTAGCAGGAATATAATTATAATAAAGAATTATATTCTTTAAAAATAATTTAATTCCAACTTAACTTCCTCCTCAAAGAAGTACTTTGACCTAGCCCTATAAATTAGAGGGGAATGTCGACAACTCAAGGAGGGCAAGAGGAGAGAATTTTCGACAAGCTTCAATTCTTCATCTTTTTCTTTCTTGTTCAATTAGGTTCATGCTAGGGATTATTTATCTTGTGTTTCTTTGGAACCTAGCCATGAACTAAATCTATTTGGCTATGGTTATTGTGTTTTGTGGTTGTGAGAAACTATTGGTTTTTGTTTAGGTAATAAGAGTCTGCACTTTTCTATTCAAGGTTTGTTCATTCTTGGTTCTTATTCTTGTTTGCGAGTGAATTGGGAGAAGATCTCGTAACTTCATCTATTTATCTAATATCGGGAGAGTTAGATTCAAGAAACGAATGAATATGATCTTTATTCAATCTATTGATGGTGAAGATTAATATGGCTTAGGAATAAGTCAAGGATTTCAATGGCTAAGAGGAGCGCAAGATTGGTTGTTGTTCACCCTTGATTCACGTAGGGATGTATTATCAAGGCATGGATAAGTAGCTAGAGTTTCGACTTAGGGATAAGAAAAAACCATTGAAGAACGCTCTGCTGAACCTTGAAGGTTGCTACCCAGACGCCCAAGTAGTTGCCCAACAAGTCGCCCAGGCAACCTCCTTGTGCAAGTTGCCACGGCAACTGAGTTGCCCGTGCACTCTTTTACCAAGATGATCCAATCGGCTATCACACCTCAACTCACGATAACCTAGCCTATCTCTCTCATTTGATCTCATCTTTTCTTTTACTTTATTGCTTTCTAGATTAGTTATTAGTTAAAACTCCTATAATCTTCTATTTGTGTTTTTACTTTTTACAGTGCAAGAGACTAGATTCTTGAAGTGGCACCAATCCCTGTGGAGACAATATCTTTTATACTATAACATGCAACGTGTATACTTGCACAATTGCGTAGCACTTATTACGCGCAACAGTAGCCAGTACTTCTTTGTACCTAACCTCTGGCCCTCTATGAGCTCTCATAACAACCTTTTTTCTGTCTGTATGAATCAGTTTAGAAGAAAAGTAGCTCAATTTATTAAACTTGCACTCATAATCGTAATAATCCAATTGCCCAAATTAAGATGCAAGAACTCTGTTGCATCTCTAAGATAAACTATGTTATGGAACCCTCAAAGAAAGAACTTTTAGCTAACAGACTTTTGAGTATGTACCGTAACATTACTTTGTCAATTACGGGTCTAATCCTTTCAGATGAGATAATACCCTTTCTTTTTAGTCTCTTCTGATCATCAATACAGAGTTCTTTCAACATAACTTTTATATCATTAAACCATAAATTAACAATCATAGGATCTCCATTAATATCTCTATGAAAATCTAGTGTGTTCGAACTTTCAATTCTTTTGCTATCGGTGCCTAAGTAGGCTGAGTTACGATCGCATCTAATGTCTGGAAGAAAAGCTCTTAATCCAGAACATGCATATCATGCTACTCTGGCGCCTCTGCACCATGTTAAGTGTTCAAAAGTACTATTTTTATTACCCTTTTTATTCTTATTATTGCTAGACTTAGGCTCATATTAGTTGCATTATTAGTCATTCATGCATGTTTGCATCGTTTCCTTGGTGGACAAGCTTGATTTCATATTTTACTCAATTTTTTGGAAAAAGATACTGCTTTGGTGTGTTTTTGTGTGTGTGTGCAGAATCACTTGCTAAAGCAAGGCTGGAACCAGTTTCCAGGGCAATGCATGAAGGAGATGCCGAGCTAGTTGCCAGGGCAATGCATGAAGGAGATGTCGAGCTAGTTACCAAGGCAATTTTCGACAAGGAATAAGATGATATGGTAGTCGAAATTGATGACTAGATAAGCCCAAGATGACGTGGAGCAAAGCTAAATCCCAAAGGAGTTTGATTTCCATGAAGAGGTTAAAGAGAAATTAAATCCCAATAAGATATGAGAAGTTCTAGAAGGAATTTAAATATAATAAAGAATTATATTCTTTGAAGATAATTTAATTCCAACTTAACTTCCTCCTCAAAAAAAGACTTTGACCTAGCCCTATAAATTAAGGATCAAGCCGTCAACTCCAAAGGGGGAGAGAGGAGAGAATTTTCGAAAAAGTGCAAGAAGTGAGAGATTTCGACAAGAGAGTTCAAGAGGGGAGAGTTCGATTGGGAGAGGGCAAGGGGCTGATCGATTTCTTCTTCTTGTTCTTTGCTTCCATTAGATTCATGGTTTGGGTATTATTCTTTGTATATCTTTTGAACCCAACCATGAAGTAACTTGATTGGTTGGGGTTATTGTGTTTTTGTGGTTGTGAAATCTTTTAGATTTTGTTTAGGTTTTTGAGTTGCAATTCATTTTTCAAAGTTTGTTCATTCTTGGTTCTCAATCTTGTTTGTGAGTGAATTGGGAGAGGATCTCAGAATTCAATCATCTATTTATCTAATATCGGGAGAGTTAGATTGAAGAAACGAATGAGCATGGTCTTCATACAAACGGAAGTTGGTGAAGACTAATTCGGCTTAGGGATAAGTTACGAATTTCAACGGCTAAGAGGAGCGCAAGATTGGTTGTTGTTCACCCTTGATTCACGCATGGATGTATTATCAAGACGTGTGCAATTAACAGTATTTCGTGTTATGGATAACGGGAATCATTGAAGAACGCTTCGTCGAACTTTGGAAGTGAATGCTCAATTGCCCAGGCAATCGACCCATTCTTAATTGCCTAGGCAATCACGGGAGCATTGCCCAGGCAATATGATCAGACAACGAGGGGGAATTGCCCTAGAAACCGACCAGGCAACACAGCAGAATTGCCCTGGCAATCAACCAGGCAATTGCAACCAAATTGCCCTGACAATCGACTAGGCAATCGTAACAGAATTGCCCTGGCAATCCGGCTGCTACTCAATCACCACGACGAACCATTAGATCATCACTCCATAACTCACGATAACCTGGCCTATTCCCTCTTTTTTGATTTCATCTATTCTTTTAGTTTATTGCTCTTAGTTTACTCATTAGTTATAATTCCTACAACCACCTACTTGTGCTTTTCTTTTCCAACGTAGTAACTTAAGTAAAGTGGCCCAAACCAGTCCCTATGGAGACGATACTCGATACTCAAATCACTTTATTACTTGGGACAAGTATACTTACACAATTGCGTAGCACTTATTACGCGCAACAAGTTTTTGGTGTCGTTGCCAGGGATTGGCAATAGCAACTTTGTTTTTATTTTCTTGCACTTTTTTATTTCTCTTGTTTAAGATTCAAAGGGTTAACAAACTTTGGTTTTGCATTGGTATACGACCAGGGCGAGACCGATTACACCAGAATATCCCTTTAATCCATAAATCGAACGAACCTTGCAAAGACTCAGACGAAGGTTAAGAGTAGCAATGGCTAATCAAGACGACAATATTAATCAAGATGTTCCAGTAGGAGGAGGAGTGATTCTTGCACGAAACAGAACTATTCGAGACTATCTTGAAAAAGATCTTGAATGACTTAATCCAGGAGTTGTCACACCTAAAATTGAAGCCGACCACTTTGAGTTGAAACCGGTGATGTTCAATATGATCAACACAGTTGGTCAATTTGGCGGCTCAACAACTGAAGATGCACGACAACATCTTAAATCGTTTCTTGAGATTTGCAATTCATTCAAAATACAAGGAGCCACCCCCGATGTTTTACGACTAAGATTATTCCCCTATTTACTGAGGGATAGGGTGAAAGCATGGTTGAATAGTATTTCCTGCCGGATCAATAGGATCTTGGACCGATCTTTGTCGTGATTTCCTTGCTCGATTTAATCCTACAAATTTGACTGATAAGCTTCGTGACGAAATTACTTCTTTTTGGCAGGCAGATGATGAATCCATGTACAAGGCTTGGGAGCGATATAGAGAACTTCTACACAAATGCCCCCTACACGGATTCCCAGTGTGGACACAAGTAATAATGTTCTACAACGCTGTGAATACACCAACAAGGATGATGCTAGATGCTCGGCAAACGGCATACTCCTAGATAAGTCGCCGGAGGAAGCATTGCAAATTCTAAACAGGCTTGCCAAGAATGGTTATCAATTTCCATCTGCTAGACGATGAGGAGTTAGACTCCAAGCCACAATACATGAACTGTGATCATCAGACTCAATTTCGGCACAATTGGCCACTCTTACAAAGATGGTCCAGAACATGCAGAAACTAAACAACACACAGGAGGTCAAGGTAGTGGATTCCTTTTGTGAGTTATGTGGTGGTAACCATGATTATTCTGAATGTATGCATAATCCAGAATCCAGCTTTTATATGGGGAATTACAACCTGAACAACAATGAGATGTCCAATACATACAATCCAGCTTGGAAGAAGCACCCAAATTTTTCATGGAGTAATCCCATCAATGCTTTAAACCAGAACAATCAAAATGCACAAGCATCGCGATTCTAGCAAAATATGCCACAGCAACAGTTGCCACAGCAACAACCGAAAACATCTAGTTCTTTGGAAAATTCTCTCAATGCTTTTATGTTGAAAACTGAATCTTATATGGCTGAGAGCAGTAACTTCATAAAAAGAACTGATGCTTTTATTAACAGGACCGAGATGAGATTGCAAAACCAAGAGGCGGCAATCAAATCATTGGAAAATCAAGTCGGACAATTTGCTCAAAACCTGAATACTAGACCGCAAGGAGGTTTACCTAGCGATACTGAAGTTGCAAGAGGAACTGGCCATGAGCAATGTAAGGCGATCACCACTAGAAGTGGCCAACAACTTATAGAGGCTCAAGCTCACTCATCAAACAAAACTCCAAAAAAAGAACAAGACGAACTCAGCGGCAAAGCCTCAGATGCTGAACCAAGAATTGTCGCGGCAACCAATGATAAGCATGCCTCGACAACCGACGATGGGGACACCATGGCAACCCAGTTGACAATGCCTCGGCAACTCCAATGCCGTCAATCAGGTTCCAGACCAATGAAAGGATCGAAGATATCTGACTTCCACCACCATTCCCAAAAAGATTGAAGCGACAAAAGCAAGAATATCAATTCAAAAAGTTTCTTGATATCCTAAAGCAAGTCCACATTAACTTGCCATTAGTTGAAGCAATTGAACAAATGCCAAACTATGCCAAGTTTCTTAAAGACATTGTGTACAAGAGAACAAGGCTATGAGAGTTTGAAACAGTTGCTGCAACAAAGGGATGCATGGCCATGTTGCACAATCGCATGCCACCCAAGTTGAAGGATCCCGGAAGTTTCACAATACCTTGTTCCATTGGAAACCACTATGTCGGGAAAGCATTATGCGACCTTGGAGCAAGCATAAACTTGATGGCTAAATCGGTTTTTCCAAAAACTAGGAATCGGGAAGGCAAGACCTACAACAGTTATGCTACAGCTATCAGACAGATCCTATGTGCAACCAGAGGGAAAAATCGAAGACATACTGGTAAAAGTTGATAAATTTATTTTTCCCGCTGACTTTATTGTTTTGGATTGTGAAGTAGATGAACATGCACCTATCATTCTCGAGAGACCCTTCCTAGCAACAGGGAGAACCTTGATCGATGTTGAAAAGGGAGAACTCACAATGAGGGTGAATGACCAGCAAGTTAAACTAAATGTGTTCCAAACCCTAAGTCATGCTGATGATCTGGAAGAATGCCAACTTCTTCATTCCACGGCAGAGTTTAACTTCGACGAGGAATTTTGTTGCCTTGGCAACTACATTGCCGATCAAGAGGAACCTGAGGAGTATGAAGAACTGATCAATGAGGAACAACAAGAAGAGGCAAATTGGTTAGTCAACCGACCAGGTACATACTTTGAACCACTGGATTACTCAAGTAAGGAAGGTAAGCTCGAAAAACCCTCTATTGAACAACCACCGATTCTTGAGTTGAAACAGTTGTCAGGGCAACTAAAATATGCTTACTTAGGAGTTGACAATACATTGTCTGTAATTATTTCCTCTAAGTTACAGCCTGACCATGAAAGAAAGCTGATCAAAATGTTGATGCTACACAAGAAGGCAATAGGGTGGACAATTGCCGACTCGAAGGGAATTAGCCTGGCAATGTGCATGCACAAGATTTTGTTGGAAGATGATCACAAACCTTCAATTGAGGCCTAGAGGAGACTAAATCATGCCATGAAAGGGGTTGTAATGAAAGAAATCATCAAGTGGCTTGACGCGGGCATCATATACCTTATCTCTGATAGTACATGGGTAAGTCCGGTACAATGTGTACCGAAAAAGGGAGGTATAACGGTGGTAGGTAATGAAAACAATGAACTCATTCCAACTAGAACTGTGACCGGTTGGAAGGTTTGTATGGATCATCGAAAGCTAAACAAAGCCACTAGGAAAGATCACTTCCCATTACCCTTTATTGATCAAATGCTTGACCATGTTGCAGGTAAACCCTTTTATTGTTTTCTTGATGGTTATTCAGGTTACAATCAAATTGCCATAGCACCAGAAGATCAAGAAAAGACAACCTTCACATGCCCATACGGTACTTATGCTTTTTGAAGGATGTCGTTCGAATTGAGCAACGCCCCGGTAACCTTTAAAAGATGCATGATGGCACTCTTTTCAGACATGGTCGAAGACTTCCTTGAGATCTTCATGGATGATTTTTTTGTTCTTGGTAATGACTTCGACAGTTGCCTCGGTAATTTAGAGAAGGTGTTGGCAAGATGTGAAGAAACCGATTTAGTCCTTAATTGGGAGAAGTGCCACTTTATGGTAGATGAAGGAATAGTGCTCGGCCACAAGATTTCATCCAAGGGAATTGAAGTAGACAAAGCCAAGGTGGACGTGATCGAGAGATTACCCCCACCAAGTTCGGTTAAAGGAATCAGAAGCTTTCTTGGACATGTAGGTTTTTACAGGAAGTTCATTCATAATTTTTCTAAAATCACTAAACCCTTGTACAATTTGCTTGAACAGGATAAAGTCTTCGATTTTGATGATTCTTGCACCCAAGCATTCGAAACCCTAAAGGAAAAGCTTGCCTCGGCACCCATTGTCGTTCCACCAGATTGGACGCTACCTTTTGAGCTCATGTGTGATGCAAGTGATTTCGTGGTAGGAGCAGTCCTAGGCCAACGCACAGGTAAGACCTTCCATGTGATATACTACGCTAGTAAAACTCTTAATAGTGCTCAAGTGAATTACACAACAACGGTGAAAGAGTTACTAGCTATAGTTTTCGCATTTGACAAGTTTCGATCCTATTTGATTGGTACAAAGGTAATTGTTCATACGGACCATTCGGCAATCAAATATCTATTTGCTAAAAAGGATGCCAAACCTCGTTTGATTCGTTGGATATTACTTTTACAAGAATTTGATATTGAAATTAAAGACAGAAAAGGAACAGAAAATCAAGTGGCCGATCACTTATCACGTTTAGAACGCAACAGGGAGGAGGACACGGATCTAGAGATATGCGATGCATTCTCGGATGAACAAATTTTAGTTACCTCGGCAACCATGGATGCACACGCCTCGGTAACCCCTGACTCCTCGACAACTATGGATGTGCATGCCACGGCAACTCTCGACGCGCACGCCGCGGTAACCACTGATAGGCACGCCTCGGTAACAATGGATGTGCACGCCTCGACAACTCTAGACGCACACTCCTCGGCAATCTTGGAAGTAGTCACCACGGCAGTACATGCCTCGGTAATACGCTAGTACGCAGATTTAGTTAATTTCCTTGTTTGTGGTATTTTACCTTATGGCCTTACTCACCAAGGGAAGAAGCGGTTCCTCCATGATGCTAAGCATTACTTTTGGGACGAGCTTCTTTTGTTTAAACAATATGCAGATAAGGTTATACGCCGATGTGTCTCTGAAGAGGAACAGTAGAATGTACTCCGCCAATGCCATTCTTCACCCTATAGAGGACATTTTGGAGGAACACGTACCGCGGCCAAAGTTTTGCAATCCGGTTTTTATTGGCCAACACTGTACAAAGATGCCCAAGAGTTTTACAAGCAATGTGATCGATGCTAGAGGACGGGTAATATCTCTAGACGACATGAGATGCCGCTCCAAAACATCATCGAGGTGGAATTGTTTGATGTATGGGGGATTAATTTTATGGGAATTTTCCCATCTTCATTCGACAACCTCTACATTTTACTTGTTGTTGACTACGTGTCTAAATGGGTTAAGGCAGCTGCAGTTTCCACCAACGATTCCAAGACCGTACAAAGATTCTTGCAGAAAAATATATTTACACGGTTTGGGATGCCAAGAGCAATTATCAGTGATGAAGGCAAGCACTTCGACAACAAACTCATCGCCAAGATGTTACAACGCTTTGGAGTATCTCACAAGATTGCCACGACATATCACCCACAAACCAATGGGCAAGCAGTAAATTTCCAACCGAAAATTGAAGGGTATACTCGAGAAAGTTGTAAATCCCTCTAGGAAGGATTGGTCAGTAAGACTAGATGATACACTTTGGGCATATCGCACTGCATTCAAAACACCCTTAGGTATGTCTCCCTTCCGACTTGTCTATGGCAAAACATGCCATCTACCGGTGGAAATCGAGCATAAGGCATATTGGGCAATCAAGACCGTGAATATAGATTGGGAAAATGCCGGACAAAAGCGTTTGTTGGACCTCAACGAGATAGAAGAATTATGTGCACTCGCCTATAACAATGCACGAATCTACAAGGAGAAAACAAAGCAATGGCATGACAAGAAACTATTGCCGCGACAATTCATGCCACGGCAACTAGTTCTCTTATTCAATTCTCGGCTAAAACTTTTCCCAGGAAAACTGAAATCAAGATGGTCGGGACCATTCGAAGTTGTCAAACCATTCTCCCATGGTGTCGTGATAATCAAGTCCATCACTGACGAACATGAATTCAAAGTTAACGGACAAAGATTGAAGCACTACAACGGTACCCATGTGGAACGTAACAAAGAAGTGGTCACCTTAGGAGATGCATGAGCATGCTCTCCTTTCGATATTTTCTTTTTATTTTTTATTTTTTTATTTTTTATTTTTTTGAACTATTTTTTTATTATTTAATTTCAGTTACTTTTTTTTCTTTTTAGGATAGATTTATTTATTTTCTTTAAGATTAAGACTACATCTTTCTTTCATATTTATCTAATTGTTTTTAAAATTTAAAGTTTAAGAATTTCTTTGCATATCTTTATTTATTTTCTTAGTTTATCTTTAATTTTAATCCTTATTTTATTTGTTTTTGAATTGTAGGAAAAGAGTTCAAGATAAAGAGGAATTTTGATTCAAGAATGAAACTTCTTCAACAAGGAAATTAATGGGTTGAATCCAAGGCTTATATTAAGCCTCCAATTTACCCTAAATAAACCCCCTAGCCATCACCCTTCCCCTAAATCGAAACCCCTTTCTTCTTTATTCCAAAATTAATCCCACCCACCATATTTACTATCTATCTTTTCTATTTAACCCAACACCCTTAACTTCCAAGAAACCTATTCCTACTTTTCATCTTGCAACTCTTTAGTTTTTTTTTTTTTGCTTTCTTTTCTTTGTTTTTACCAAACTCACAACCAAGATCATCCATGGCATCCAAAATCGAATTTTTGGTTCATCCAAGTTCCTTCAAAGAACCAAGATACAAGAAGTTTGCTACACCGGTGGTTCAAGAAATGTTTTACTCTAAGTTTGAAAGCCGAAAGATTTGCGAAGAACAAGGCTTTGAATACTCCAACTCTCATTGGAGCCACTTGTTGAGGTTATATATGGCTAATTTTCAAGTTAGAACACATCACTTTACCATATATATTTGAAAACTCTTTAAAAAAACGATATTTAGCATGATAAACTTGATTTTTTTTTTTTGATAAAAGCATGATAAACTTGATGTGATAACTAATTTATCTAAGGCCTAAAATGTATCCCTTTGAAAGAAAAAAATAATTTTTATATAATTTTTCAAAAAAAAATTATAATTTTTGTAAATTTTTGGGATTGTTTAGAATTAATTTTAATTTCAAAGATTTTTTTTTATTTTTCTATTTATAAGGACCAAGTTGCATATACGTATAAATTATATGGACCAAGTAAGTATTTACGCTAATTTTTATTTTGTACGTTTGCGTTGTAAAATTCAACTTGACTCAAACTCAAAAAATGAAGTTACTTAATAGCTCGATTCGTTTAACTCGAAGTTAAAAAAAATTAACAGTTTCTAATTGAGTCGAGTTTTACTTACTTCTACCAATTCCAACTCAACTCATCATGAAACATTACTTAACTTTTTCTATAAATTAGATTTTTACAATATGAAAAAAATACATACTGCAAAATCTTATATAAATTAAAAATATGTTATTAAAATACAACGAATTCTTATAAAAGTTAAAAACATTCTAATTAAAACATATCTAAATGGTTATAAAATTTAAAGAGGAATATTTCGAAAATTTTCACAAGACAAACTCGGCTTTGAAAAAAAAACATCCTTATAGAGTCATGTCAAAACCCTACAGATTTGGAGAAAAATTAAAGCAATGTTAAAAAAAACTGAAGTCGATACAATGTAGCTTCGAGTCCAAGTTTAACCCAACTCACGCGTAAATTTGAATTCGAATTTCAATATCGGCAACTCGAGTGAAAGAAAATAAAAACCTGCAAACGATTTTATAGTTGAAACTAAGATTGCTGGGAAATATCAGTTTGACAGCGTTGCATATGTGAACATCCAGCATATTGGCTGATTTAACAATTAGCACAACATCGATGTGTTTACCAACTTACCGTAAGCTGTAAGTTGCAGTCGTAGTCAATTATGATAAACAAAAGATTGCGGTATTGATTAATTCGATTCCTAATATCTCCATAACCATGTCCCGAAGAACGTTACATGTTTAAATCATCTTGATTAATATTATCTAATGATGAACTCGGAATTCGGATTCGAGTTCCAACGGCATAAGGATTAGAAATAGCTTCCCACTTTGGGACTTCAGCTCCAGGGACAAGTAGGGTTGCAGGTAAAACAATGCAGTAAAAAACGAATGTAACAATGCCGGAAACAAGCTTTCCAACCACAAATGACCTGTAAATTACATGTATTTTTGCCAACAGCATCTATACTGAAATTTGTACTATTTATGCATCCATTCACCATTGTTGCTTTTGTTTGGGGCGGGGAACAAAAGAAACAGAAAGGAGTATAACGTCGACAGCAGGGTTCGAACCTGCGCGGGCATAGCCCAACAGATTTCAAGTCTGTCCCCTTAACCACTCGGACATATCAACTTGAATGTTTGATGAACAAGCGTAACTCTTTATAAAAAAAAAAAAAGTTAAGAATGAAATGATTTTGGGCGTAAGCCAACAGATAAGTCTGTCTCCCCGTAACCAGTTCCGAGTTGGAACACTTGTTTATTAAGCTTTATTGTTTATTAACCAAAATAATTAAGTTAATAAGAAGTCACTAGTTTTATTCAAAAGAAAATATCTAAAATTACAATGATGGTTTACGATCATAATCGTAAACTAAATACATAATTTGAATTTTTTTTCTCTAATCACTAATTCAAGAAACTAGCCACTTGAGATCATACAAGACCATCCAAGAAAAAATGTTAAAAACCCAGCCAAAAGCCTCGAATAAAATATAGATACGAACAGATCTGATTGCTTCGGCAAACGAACCACAAAAGGGGATCAAACTACTAAAAGATCATCGAAAACAGCAAACCAGATCTACGAACGCAAATCATGTATCCAAATCCAATATAAGTGTCCACATGATAACAAATAAGCGACATCTTGATCAATAGAGGCGAAGTCAAATCCAACACTGAGGAAAAAAACAAACGAAAAGAATGATCAAACAATCGATAAAAAATACAAAAAGTTTACAATAAAGGCAGAGAAAAGCGTGCCACAAAAGCAGAGTTGTTCTTATTAAAAATTTAAAACAATGGAAAAGCAAATATAGGAGATAAGGAAACAAAAAAAAATAGTACTAACGGTCGGCGGCCAACACCAAGACTGGTGTCGTCGTCGGCTAAAACAAAAACGAAAAAAAAAGTTGTGAAGTGGCGATGAATGAAGAGAAAAGGATGTTGACAGATTTAATTCCATTGATATGTTGTTGTAACATCTTGAAAGTTATATGTTCAAATATGTTTAAGTACACAATAACATTAGATATAAAGATTTTGAGGGTTATATATTATTGGAAAAATATACTGCTGTAAAATGAGACATTAGCTCTGACTAGAAAATAATGAAATAATTAAATGAAACCAAATAGTGTGGTGGTATTAATCACTCCCTTAAAGGCGAATTCGCCCGATGTGTGTAATCACTATAACGGACGAACGAGCCCCTAAGGTTAACATGGATCTCCAAATTTCATACACCCGAAAAATAGAGTGGACTCTGGTAGTACTGCTTTTCTCTCAACTCAAAAATAACACTCGAGATAGGTTTATGAAAACCAAATAGAGTGTTTCTAAAGCAAACACTTGTTGGGGTTGTAACAAATGAGTGAAATTGCCCACTACTTATAGGCTAAATAGTGAGAGCAAAATCGTCATTTCCACAATACAATTTGATTCTATTTATAATATAATTAAATAGATGTAACACCCTAATTAGTATTCTATATCCATACTAATTAGAGCATCACATAACGAATATACCAAAGTATCAAAATCCTATTCATAAGAAAATTATAAATTATCCATTTTACTATTTATTGCGTGGAATCATATTTTTAAATTTTTATCCACTCGAATTAAGTTCGATTTCAGGCAGTAACTTGACAGTTCTTATCTATAATATATAAGGAATATAACTATTTAGAAGCTGCCTAAAATAAAAATCTACTTACTCTATTTAGTCTTTTCTAGCCATTAACCAGTTTTTAATTTAATATAACTACTTACTATCCACTATAAATATAAACTAGTTTATACGTTATTACAACCCATATATAAACTAGTATATAACCAACTAATTTAACATATACATGTCATCTAGAAATATCAAACACATCAAAAGATGTTATTACTGATACCGTAATTATACTCCGGATAAGTAGGATGCCCGCTCCTTACTTCGATTTCTGCTTTTTACCTACGCGTGAAAACTATCACACGCTAAGTATATACTTAGTGGGGCAATAATAATTTCTAGTGCAATATAACATAACTATAAATAATAACATATAACTGTGTTTATGCATTTTGAGTCACTAGATGTGACTTACCATTATGTTTATATAAACCGGATATAATTTTTTTACCAATATACTTGCCATAACTTTAAGAGTTTGTGAACTCTTTCACCTGTTTATCGAATATTTACCGAATAACCATAGCCCAAATATAACCTATGAGGATCCTGGGTACACGAGTCAAATATGCACCTAAGTGCTAATACACATAAGGTCGTGCCCACCATCCGCACATTTATAAGGCCATGCTAACCATCCGCACATTTATAAGGCAGTGCTAACCATACACTAAGTGTCCTTTATATACACTATAGTGCTATCCCGGATACCCGAATATGCAGCGTGCTGCTGGACTCTATGGCATGCCAACTATACCCTATCCCTCAATGACTTATTTGGGCATATTTTCCATATTTAATTCATCCATGTAAATGTATATCAATATCATTTAACATTGGGCAGTTCATACCCGAAATAACATTCATGATATAACATCATATATAACTAGTGATCCATGCATTAATATTCACTTTTGACATATTTAAAATATGTCAAATATATGATCAATGATATAAATATCATGCCAATATATATCAACCAGGTAGACTTATCGCAAGTCTTACCAATGATGTTTAAAACATTCATGTATCATGTTATGTATGCATTGCACTCACATTATGCCTCACTAGTAAACCTTATTATAGCTGGTAGCTTTACTCTTGAAACTTTTCCTTATCTTTAAATTTTCTCGTACTATGATCTTGATCACGATCTATAAAATCATCATTTACCAAATACATACATTTCAAAGCACATGTATCATTCTAACATAAGCACATATTAGGAATAAAGTTCCTAAAAATCCTTCACTATCCATATCCATCACAAATTCACAAGAATATCTAAATTTTCATAATATAACCATAAAATGAATTCTTTTAAAATTCACTTCAACATTCCAAATTATTCAAAATGGTCCCTTGCTATTAAACTTTAAATTCAATCATTAAACAACATATTCAAGTATTCCAAGAATACTTTCAAGCTTAACACATAAATTTCTAACCAATTTCCATTTCAATCCCATATTTCCCTTAATTTGCTATTTAGTCCTCAACAGTTAGCAAACTTATCAAAATGATCCAATTGAATCTTCTAACATTATTTTTTAGCATAATACATCAACTTTCCAACATTTTCATCTTAATCCCTTAATTTCTCAAGGTATGCAGAAAGGTCCTTAAAACTTAACAAAGCTCCAATTTAATCCAAACAACATTTTAAGCCTTGTAAAATCATTCTCACATCATTTCTAGCCTTAGGGAATTTTTTCATAATTTTCCCTAATATTCTTCCAATATGTCGAATAAGAAAGGTCACTACATCCAAAGTTTCCAACTTGATTCAAGCATGAATTCAACTTCTAAACCTCGTTTCCAAGCTTCTATAATCATTCCCATATCAAAATCAATCTAATTTCAACTTCACATCAAAACCCTAACTTTAAACAAATTAGGATTTAGATACTTTCAAGTAGTTTCAATCATAATATAAGCTTGGGTATGATTCTACAACAATAATTTCATCAAAAACTAACCTTAACTCGTCATATTTAAGCATCCCCTTCATCCATCAAAATCGCAAAACTAGGGTTTCAAGCAAGGAAAGCATGAATAAATGGTACCAAAAGATAGAGAATTTCATGGAGATAAATTTGATATTTCATGCTTTCATCCAAATTCTAACTAAAATAGCTTGAGAATTTGAAAGAAAATTTTTTCTTTCTTACCTTGGAGCTTTCGAACAAGAGAATGTGATGGAGAAAAAGTCTTGAAATTTCAATTGTTTCCAATTTGTCATCTTATTTTAAAAATCCTAAAAAAATCTCTTTTATAGTAAAATGACCAATTTTCCCTTGTAATCCAATGCTTCATATCTTGCCACATGTTTACCTACTTATCCAAGGGTCAAAAATAAACCAAGTAGTTAGTGACTACCAACTTTACCCTTGAAATTTCCCAAAATTACCATCTTGCCATTTTTCATCCAATGGCTCATATTTAACATGGAAAACCTATTTAATCTAATGGTCCATGTTAGATCCTTTCATTTTAAGACATGGAAAAGATATTTTTAACCTTGCCTTATCATCCTTTAAAATATCTTGAATATCTTATTCAATCTGATTATCTAAATATTTTTCTAAACTTTATCGCTTTATAGCCACTAATACAAACTCCGTACGAAAAATCTGAGTAAGGGGTGAACTATTCATTTACGGGACTAAAATACATAACTTTTGGAAATTACAATTTAGTCCTTAAACTTTTCTAAAGTTTATACTTTGACCACCAAACTTTCAAAATTTTCATTTTGGTCACTAGCCAAAACTTTGGGATATTACAATAGCCATAATTTTAAATGTTATAATGAGCTTTAACAACATTCTCCCACTAATGTGAAAGAATATCCTTCGTAATTATGAGAGCATTGAAGTTAAAACATGAGAAGAGCAATAACGAGATTAGTTGCTTAAGCACTAGTGAACACCTCTTTAACCGGTGAATTCAATCAGTCCTTCTCAAATAGGATCACCCAAACTCTCGGGGTTGAATTCATTATGAGTTTAAGAAAACTCATCCTCTCTAGCTGCAAATTCATCTAGTTTTTCGCGTTAGGACCACCCACTCAACATTGGGTTATGAACTTATTAAGAGTAGATATTCATCCAAAATCGGTAAATTCGTCAAGTCTTTCTCACTAAGACCACCCAAAGCCTGGGCTATGAATTTATTGAGAGCAATAAAGCTCATCTTGTGCATGTACATTATTCGTCATAGGGATAGGTAGGTAGAAATGTACACTATGAGTCTTTCCATGGTTTTGTTTGACCACATTGAACTTAGATAACTAAGTTGGGTATCCACCATGAATTCCTCAACCAATGGGCTTTAGACCCATCCCCCTCGATGAATATAGAACCAACTTTCGACTTTAACCTTTGGTAAGCAAATCAACTAGGTTCTTCTCTGACTTTAATCATCATTTTAAGACACCCCCACATTTATAACATTTTAAGATAGAAATAAATTCATAAGTGTCTTAGACAATGTGTAAACAAATACTCAATCATACTAGAGTAAAGTTTGCTATGAGTTTAACCATAAAACTATGTTTTAACAAACTCAAATCTTGTTTACAAGTGAATATATTCCCAAAGTTTTGAGAAGTTACTAATCACTAAGATTAGTATGCATAATCTCAAACGATTATGAAATTCCATTTATCTCATTGAAAGAGAATTTTAATTTTTTACTAATTCAGAAAATTAGGAATATTATGCAAATATTTATAAGGAGTTTTCAACTTTTTCTTACAACAAAAAAATTAGCTCAAGTTTATTCCAAGAGATTTTAACAAAACTCCTAAGATAGACCATCTATTTTCTTTCCTCTACTTGGGAAAAGAACTCAAAGAGCTTTAATTGCTGCAACATACTTTTAGTAGCACTAATGTCTATCATATTATCATTCATATTATTCAACATATTAACCCTAAAGAGATCATCACATATTTTATTTACTATGACTAAATTTGGTATTCTACTCAACCAAATTAATCTCATCTCTTTTAACTTCTACACTAAGTTTAAAGAGATCTTATTTTCCATAGTATTTTTTTTATAAAAGTGAGCACATTAAAGAACAATACACCAGGTAGGTTATCATGAAAGAGAGGTGATGCACTAGGCATGCTTAAATATCAGGTCTTTCATAGAACCAATCCTATACATGCATTTTTATAATGCTTTCTGATAAGCCATTTATAAATTTTTTTCTTTCTTTAATTAAGCTCCCTTAAAGAATTATGCTTGATACTTTTACTCATAATAGTATCTTATTAAGCATACATATTTTGGTTTACTACTACCTTAGTCTTAGTCCGTATACTAGTGGTTTATATCAGTCCATAATATATCTACTAAGTTTTAAAGACTAACTTAAAGGCTCATTTAAACTAATTCATGTATATAAAAGCATAAATTAACAGTCAACAAGTCTAAATAATTTGACCTCATTGGTATAACCATAATTTCAAGTAGATTTTGTTCATTTTCACCATGCCTGTAAGATTAATCTTCTCATCATGATCTAGAATTTTTCCATGATAGATACTTCATATGAATTAACTCTCTTTAAAAATCCTGATAATTCTAAAATCAGAGAAGATTTCACAATGTTAGCCTTTGAGAAATAATTTACTAACTGAACCCAACAAGTGTCCCAGTAAAAATTGGATGATGTCCATCTTAGGAGACACGAGTTCAAATCGTTTTGTATACAAGGTGTATGCCCATTGTCAAAGGGTTAAGAATATACATGAACAGATACTACCTTGTAATTACTTTTAGACTATTCAAAAAAAAGAAATAATTTACTAACAATAATAAAATTTTCTTAAAATTTTACTTATAGTAATAAAATCCTTATCTTTAGTATTCCACTTTTTCTTCAATAAATTGTAGAATTTATATCAAGATTTGGACAACTCCTTGAAGAGTTCTTGATTTGGAGAGTTCTTCATTTTAATGTCATCAACATCATACTTCTCCAAAATTTCTACTAATAAATTGTCATTATAAAATACACTTATAAAAAATGAGATTATTAGTATGACAAGAATAATTCTCAATCATTACCACTTTTGTTTCCAATAGCTAAATAATTTGAGTCTTAATAATGGAAACCGAAAGTTTAATAAACTTAATAAGCGGACTTTGCAGTGTTCTAATAATCTTATCAAATCTCAATTTTCAGTAATTTTACTAATAGACTATCAAGATTATTTAAAAAAAATAACCATGAATTTCTGATAATGAAATGGCAATAGCCAAACATTTCTAAAACCTTTCCAAGATTTTAATTTAAAACGCATGAATTCAAAAACATGCGTTAAATCCACTTTAAGACTCAAGTGGCATGATAATAAACTTTTTAATAGCATTAAAAGGATTTAAATTATGCTATAAAGACTGTTTTAAGAATTATTTAACAGTCAATTTTAAACAGTCATTTAGAACGACATTTTAACTCGAATTGCCTATTAAAATGCTTTAATTATTCATTCTTTTTTTGGATTAAGAGGGGATACGATTAACAGCCTCGTTAAAAAAAATCTCCTTAACCTAAATGGAGGAAAAAAAAGTGCCCTTGATAGTATTTATATAAACAAAACGCAAAAAGACAACAACAAATAAACCATCTCAACAAATCAAGATTAACCTGGTGCGACTAACTGAACCAAATGAAAAATATCACTAGGCGGCTCAACAAACTCATGACATCCAAAAGGAAGCTTCCATGCAAGATAAGCCATAGCATCCGCCACTTTATTCCCTTCTCGTGCAATTAGTACAAGTTTAACCTCCCACTGTCGGTCTAAAATATCCCAAATATGATGAACAAGGGACAAGCAAGTCCGAGCGGGTTCCTTATCATTTATTACTCGAATTGCATTCGCACAATTAGATTCAATCTAGAGCTTATCGTTACCTAACTCCCATGCAAAGCAAAAGCTCTCATATATACCTTATACTCCGCTTCGATGGTGACACACGTCGTTTTCGCGTCAAAATAATTTCTTCTTCTCAAATAATAAATAAAGGAATTCAAACGTAGTAAAAGAGAAGTAAGAGTCGATCCCACAAGGACTAAGAGAACTTCCTGATTTATGTTTGTTCAATCAGTGAGCCAGAATAGAGTTGAATAATATTCAAATATGGTGAGGGTTTGTAGAATTGAGTAGAAATAATAAGAGATTATAGATAAAATTTAGGAAGTGGATTAAATATGGTAAAGATTAGCCACAAGCTTTTGCTTTGACTCAGTTTCCTCAGATCATTGGAAAAAAGATTTTTCACTTCGGGGTTCACGTCGGTTACTCGTCTTCAAGGATCAATCCTTGTGACCATGCCTTGTATACTGAATACCCAAGTGCCATCTTTGATATCGATTTTGGAAATTGATCTAATCAACAACAATGTTGTAGATCAAAAAATGTTTAAGTAAAGCCGACTCGGACTATGTCGTTTCAATAATAACTGATTCTGATCTCAGTTTCCTCTTAGCAAACAATTTTAGTAAGTGTGTTCCCAGGAAGTCGAATGTGCTTCAATAGCCGATCCTTCCTCCCACACATTGCACCAAAACAACATCCTGACCAACGTCAATCTTTGGTTTTGAAATCATTTTGATTTTGAAATTAAGTTTAGAAAACTAAGAGAGATACCCGAAATTGTTTAAGTGCTTTTCAATCCTCACATTGGAATTGAGCCATTGCTTTAGCCCTTGGCTATGGAGAATTTAGCTAAGTATGATTATGGTAAAAATCATACTTAGCATTATAAGAAAAATAAAAAAACTTAAAGCAAGAACTAAAGAAAAGAAAGAATTTTATAAAACCTTAAAAGTAAAAACAAAGCTAAGAATGAGAATATGAGATATATACCATTTGAGTTTACCCCAAATGGGGTATTTATAGCAGCCTAAAACCCTAAAAATAACCCTAAAGAGATCAGAGATAAATCCTAAATTATTTAAATTAATTACAAAAGATAAATCCAAAGTTTGAATTTAAAATCCGGCTGATAAGTTATCTGATATGCGGCTGATAAGCTATCATTGCTGCTGACGTGGCGTCTTCTAGAAGCTGCTGATGTGCCATCCAGTCAGACTTTCATTGCCCACTAATCCATCCATGAATCCAGAAAATCAAAAATTGCACAATTTCAGCAGTTTAAGCAATATTCCTGGAATCTACTGTCCTACATGGAAAATGAACAAAAATGCCCACATTAGCAACTTAAAACAATCAATCAAGGAGTAATTAGAGATAGAATAATGCATAACTTAAGCACTAATCAAATTCCCCCTCACTTATTCAATGCTTGTCCTCAAGCATTTCTTAATTACCATGCTAAAAACCTTAAGTCGCCAACTCCAATTTCAAAGAAATTCCAAGATTTCTAAAGTAAACTAAATGAAGTAAATGTTGAAATTCAAGATCAATCAGTCATGGCATAATCAATTAAGTGTAAATCGACCAAGGTATTTCAACCGTCTACCAATTTCAAAGAATACAAGACTTAGCTCCTCACATTGGTTCACTCATTTTTCTCAAATATTTCGGGTAAGAGAATCGTTCAAGCCTAAACTAATCAACTCATTACCATAGGCTTGTAACTAGATCTAATCTCCACTACTTAATATAAAAATGATGCAAAAATCAAGAGGACTTAAAATGGGTTGTAAAGGGTTAAGGTTCGGGTAGGATAAAATGCCGAAAATAAGGTTTAAAAAGACAAGACAAGTAAAATTATTCCAAAGAATTTATTCGAAGAGAGGAGAAGAAATCATCATTTTTTTCTCATTCGAACTGTTCCCTTTTTTCTGTTTTTTTTTTTTTTGCTTTTTTTTCATTGTTCGAACAACACCGTATATTTGAACTGCAGTGCACGATTCTGCAATTTTTTCTGCGTTGTATTTTCCTGCACTGTTCGAACTAAACTGCACTGATTTATTTTTCTACACAACATTTTTTTCTGCACAGTTTTTTTTCTACACTGCACTGTTTATTTTTCTGCACAATGTGTTTTTTTCACTTTGGAATAACCTCAACTTGTCCTGAAAAGGGTGACAAAAATAATTGAAAGGAAAACAAAAATAAAATAGGCTTGACTTAATGATACGGCAAACAAAGAAAATGATTAAAGGCTCAAAATGGTTCACTAAGTGGAAAATAAATAAAAGGGTGGGTTATTTTGTTTGGTAAGAGAAGTTGGTTTAATCCTAATGCCTCTATCATATTAGAGCATCGTAATCAAAATGTGTAGTCTCAACAAGCATCGAGTTACAAGTTGTAGAATGCAATCAATTAGTTTGGCACACTCAATTGAAACAAAGAGCAAGAATAAAAATATATGCTCATTAGGCTCAAAACTCACACGAAAGGTCTATTGAACTAAGTCATGCATCCAATTCAATCAACAAATTCATGAAACGACCAAGAAAAATTTACATAAATTAGTCATGCCATGCTATCATGAATCATAAATTAAACAAGAACAAGATTGAATTCACAAAGAAATGCAAAGAAATTAAATCAAACAAGAGACTAGCAACCAAGGTCATCAACAATTCTAATCAAGAAACAACTTAATTTCAATCGCAAAGCATAAGTGAGAGTCCATTTGATTTCTAATTCCACCCCCTCACTTAATCATAATGTCCCATTATGGAAAAATAAAGTGCAAGAGAGAGAGGGTGAAAATACTCCGCAATTAATGTCGGCCACACCCATGCCCACGTCCTCGATGAGATGTGTCCGGACGAAGGAATGATAGGATTTCGGTAATATTGGTTTCAATGGAGTTCAAGTTCTCGTTAACATCCGGCTGAGGATTGTTGTCCTGTGCGGGTCGAGGAACCGGCCTCCGAAGGAAAACGTGCTCATTACGAGGTGTACTAGTGTTCGGAGGAACAATATATGGCGCATCGGGAGTACCGGCTAGAAAACCCATTGTATCCAAGCACCTCGCATCCAAAACATCCATGGCAAATGTGTAAGTAAACTGTGAAGGATCAAATGTTAGAGGGAAAAGACGAGATGCAAGGTGTGTGATATAAGGACCAAGAATAAGTGGGCGATTAGTTCGCGCAACACGCTCAAAGGCATAGGCAAACCAAAAGCCTAAATTTACCTTAATGTCGACTTGCATACACCATAAAAAGAAAAGTTCGACCTTACTTAAATTGGAAGAAGTGTCATTACGGCCAGAATAGTTGTACGCAAGGAAGCGATGAATGTAGCGGGGTGCTGGATCATGAATGGCCCATTCTTTCGTCGTACGCGAATCGTATATTGAACCCGCCAAGCCAATAAGAGTTTCATAGCATACGTCACTGTCAAAATCCTGCTGAATCTCAAGTAAAGCAGTTAAATACCCAAGGTTCGTGACATCTATCATGAATCCCATATAAAAATTAAATTCTGTGATTGACATTGAAAAATACTGACCAAGCAGTCGAAAGGATACGACATCAGGAGAGTGCACAGGAATAACACAATTTTTACCAAATGAAAACATGGCATAAAACTCAAAAACTAGTTCATAATACATGTTACATCTAATTTCCAGATAAGTTGTCCATCCAATCGCATTAAAGAACTGCATGACAGACTCGCGCAAGTGCAAACTTTCTAGAGTTTGGGGAGGAATATACTTACAAACTTGAAAGTGGCAGTGGCGAATGTGATTAAATCTTTCCAAGTCCTTGCCAACAAACTCCAAGTAGCCATGTAAAACCTCATCGGTTGGAACCGAATATTTGCGGCCACGTCGATAGCGTTTGAAACGCTCTTCCTTATTGGTGTGGTCATTCAGAATAGCACTGTTTCCTAAACTTGCCGCAAATGGTGGGGAATCTGGACGTTCGTTGTTCGAGTGGGATAAGGCGGGCTGGTTAGAAGGATATCCATGCTCAAAGTTCGGTTGTTCCATCGATGGGCTGTTCGTGTGGAGATTAGCTCCGAGGGTGTCTGTAAAGCCAAAAACTGGATGGAAATTAGTAGAGGGGCAACGGAGATAAAATCAGAATTTATCTCGGGTGTTTGATGCGGCGGAGATGGATGCATGGGATGAGAAAACGCAGCATCGTCGTGCATAGAACGAAAGGACGGTGATGGCCTCCTTGAGGATCTATCTTGCCGTGGCTGATTAGCATCGGTGGCATCTGGCATCGATTGTGAGGATGCGGTGGAAGGCATGGAGTGGAAGGAAGAGGACGACGGTGTCAGCTGGCTACATGGTGGTCGAAGGCGTGAAGACCCGGCAGCCGTGTTGCTGCCCATCGAACGAGCAAACCGGCTAGTTGAGTGATTGGGGGCCGATTCCTGGTTGTTTGGCTGAGTGGTGGCCGCCTACTGCTACTACCTATGGCTGTGACATGGGGGAGGCGGCGGAGGAGCGGGCTGCGAGTCTGAATCGCTAGGCACAGCTACGAACTGCGGTGGTGCCATCCAACGACGGTCGCCGAGCATTATGGATGCCGATGTTTGGGGGAGCCGGCGTGCTTGATCCCTTGTGCGCACCATTGTTGAAGCAAGAGAAGGTTGTCGTGGGTGAGGGTTGGTTGGTTGAGGGAACGACTGAAGAAGAAGGGTAATAGTATAGGTCTAAGAAACGTAAAAAATTGAATTTGGAAGGGATTGTGATATCTTATCACAAGTGGGGCCCGCATAATCTCACAAAGCAACAAGATTGGGTCAAAATTTGACCGATTATGATAGGGAAATTTCAAATTTTGATTCTAATATTTGAATAGGGGCCGTCTATAGTGCACCAATTAAAATGGAGATGCTAACTTGCTCCATGCTTGAAAAACCTGTACATAATCGATGCGAAGTACGATCAGCAACAAGGGATAGCAGATGATTTAATGCAAAAATAAAATAGAAAGAAAGAAAATAAATTAAGAAAATTTGTAACAAAAAGAAATAAACAAAATAAATTAAAAATGGGTTACCTCCCATCCAGCGCTTATTTAACGTCATTAGCTTGACGAGCCGATTTCTAAAGGGTAGGTTCTTGTAATTCGATCTCCTCGGCTAATCCTACCGGAGCGTTCTCATAATACGGCTTCAACCTTTGGCCGTTTACTTTAAATCGAGCTCCAGAATTGTCTTCTATTTCTACTGCACCATGAGGAAAAATCTGAGTTACCGTAATGGGCTGAGCCATTTCGATCGAAGTTTTCCTGCAAAAAGTTTAAGTTTTGAGTTAAACAACAAAACTTTTTGGTTAATTGTAAATGATTTAAAGGATATTCTTCGATCGTGGAATTCTTTCGTTTTCTCTTTAAATATTTGAGCTTTGTCGTAAGCGTTTCGTCGGATTTCCTCTAATTCTTGGATATGTAGTTCTCCAACTGCTTCCATCTCCATGTTACATTGCTTAACTGCCCAAAAGGCTCGATGCTTACCGAAAATGAGTCGATACGGAAACATCCCAATAAGACCTTTATAAGCCGTACGGTACGCCCACAACACGTCGGTCAACTTGAGACTCCAATCTTTACGATCCGGTTTAACAATTTTTTCAAGAATTGCTTTAATCTCGCAGTTCGACACTTCCGCTTGTCCGTTGGTCTGTGGATGGTAAGCAGTGGCAATTCTTTGAGTCACTCTGAACTTTTTCATGAGCGTGTCAATTACCTTGTTGATGAAATGGGTTCCTCGATCGCTAATTATCGCTCGTGGTGTGCCAAACCCGGAAAAGATAGAATTTTTCAAAAAAAAATTAACAGTAGTTCTAGCATCATTATTTCGGGTAGCCTTAGCTTCCACCCATTTAGAAACATAATCAACTGCAAAAATGATATAAAATTTCCAAATGAAGAAGTAAAGGGACCCATGTAAATCAGATTTTGAGGTAATTCATTCCTTCGGCTTAAATTCCCTACACGTTGACACTTATCACGTAATTTACAATATAAGTAAGCGTCACGGAATATAGTAGGCCAAAAGAAACCACATTCCAAAATTTTATGGGCAGTTCACTTTGGTCCAAAGTGACTACCACATGAATAAGAATGGCAAAAGTATAGGATAAAATTTACCTCTTCCTCGGTGACGCATCACCTAATTACCTGATCCGAACAATGCTTCCATAAATAAGGATCATCCCAAATATAATATCGGGACTCCCGCTTTAGTCGATTAATTCCAGATCTAGGAAAGTCTAAGGGTAATTTACCTGTGGCCAAGTAATTTACCATGTCTGCGAACCATGGAACCACTTTCTGCGGCAACATCAAATGTTCTTCCGAGAACTTATCATTAATTGGCGGGTTGGCTGTAGAAATAGGAATACGACTTAAATGATCAGCTACGAGATTCTCGCTTCCCTTCTTTTCTTTAATTTCCAAATTAAATTCTTGTAAAAACAGGATCCATCGGATAAGCCTTGGCTTCGCCTCCTTTTTGCTCATAAGGTACTTCAAAGCTGCATGGTCAGAAAAAACAATCACTTTAGTTCCAAGCAAATAAGATCTAAATTTTTCTAAAGCAAAAACAATAGACAGTAATTCTTTTTCTGTTGTGGAGTAATTTCTCTGAGTCGAGTCCAGAGTCCTTGAAGCATAGGCGATAACATGTGGTTCTTTGCCGATTCTTTGTCCAAGAACAGCTCCAATGCTCGTATCGGATGCTTCATAAATAAGCTCAAAATCATATTCCCAATTTGGTGCTTTGACGATCGGTGTCGTGGTCAACTTTTCTTTAAGTACATCGAACGATTCTTTGCACTTAAGATTAAAGTCAAAGACTTTATCTTTTTTCAACAGCTCACACAACGGTCACGCCAACTTTGAAAAATCTTTAATAAATTTTCGGTAGAAACCTGCATGGCCAAGAAAACAACGAACCTCCCTCACAGATGTGGGGTAAGGTAGTGAGCGTATAATATCGGTCTTGGCCTTATCAACGACAATTCTATTAGATGACACAATATGTCCCAAAATTAATCCCTTATCAACCATAAAATGGAATTTTTCATAATTCAAAACAAGATTAAATTCTAGGCATCTATTAAGCACATTAGTTAAATTACTAAGACACTAATTAAAAGAACTACCGTATACCGTAAAGTCATCCATGAAGACTTCGATACCCTTCTCCACATAGTCAGAAAAAATACTCAGCATACATCTCTGGAAAGTGGCTGGTGCATTACAAAGGCCAAAAGGCATCCGTCGATATGCAAATGTACCGAACGAGCAAGTAAAAGTTGTTTTCTCTTGGTCTTCTGGCGCAACTGGAATTTAGAAAAAAACCTGAAAAACCATCAAGGCAACAATAATGGGTTTTACCGGCTAATTTCTCAATCATTTGATCTATAGGGAAGGGGAAATGATCTTTTCTAGTGACAGAGTTCAACTTCCTGTAGTCGATACAGACTCTCCATCCATTTTGCACACGCGTTGGAACTAACTCTCCTTCGAAATTTTGGACCACTGTCACTCCGGTCTTTTTAGGTACCACATGAATTGGACTTACCCAGTCACTATCGGAAATAGGATAGATTACATCTACATCAAGGAGTTTCTATATCTCCTTTTTTACTACCCCTATCATTGGTTAACGGCGTTGTCCTTGTCTAGAGGGTTTCTCTCCTTCTTCCGTTTTAATCTTATGCATACAAGTCGAGGGACTAAGTCCCTTAATATCGGCAATAGTCCATCCTATGGCTTCCTTGTACGTGCGCAATACCTTCACTAGTGCATTTTCTTCTTCTTCGGATAACTTGTTTGAGATTATCACCGGCAAGGTTTCATTTTCTCCCAAAAAGGCATATTTCAAGTGCTCTGGCAACTGTTTTAATTATATCTATGGCGCCTGCAAAACAGAAGGTAACATTTTAATTTTAGAGGGAGATAAAAATAAATCAGAATTGATATATAGAATATGTTCAAACTCTCTTTCTTCCTCTTTGCGGCAAAGTTTAAAATCCCTGTGAAAATTATTGAAAAATTAGTTTCAACAAATTCATCAACTAAAGGATCAATAATATTGACAGAATTAATTCTTTCTACTTGATCTGGGTATTTCATTGTTTTATAAACGTCAAATTCTACGACCTCACCATCAAATACCATTGTTAATATACCGTTCTCATATCAATCTTTGTATGTGCGGTGCTTAAGAAGGGACGGCCTAAAAGTACCTCAGTGCAAGTGTTCGTCTTATCGTTTTCCATGTTGATGACATAGAAGTCGGCAGGAAAAATCAGAACATCGACTTTCACTAAGACATTTTCAAGCACTCCCTCTGGATAGATAATAGAACGATCAGCCAACTGGATAGTTACTCTTGTTTCCTTCAAAGGTTCGTTAGTAATAATTTTATAAACAGAAAGGGGCATAACGTTAATTGAAGCTCCTAAGTCGCACATTGCACATTTAATTAAAACATTTCCTATTTTGCAAGGTATAGCGAACATACCTTGGTCTTTCATCTTTGGTGGAAGCTTTCGCTGAAATACTGCTGAGACATGTTCTCCCAGGTTTACCTTCTTGTGACCAGTCAGTCTCCTCTTTGTGGTGCAAAGCTCCTTTAAAAATCGGGCATACCTTGGCACTTGTCGAATTACTTCTAGGAGAGGTATGTTGACTTGTACTTTTTGGAACACCTCTAAGATTTCCTTCTCTTCGGCTCTCTTGTCACGCCTCATCAATCTTGATGGGAAGGGTGGTGCAATTTCATGAGAATGAAGAGGATGTGGTGGTGGCGATGAAGATGTACCTTGGACGTTGGAGGGTGGCTTTTCCTTCCCTTTCTTGGACCGTCCGACATTCTCTTCTGGACTTCAAGTGTGACAACGGTTCCACTTCAGAGGGTGATAGCACTCACATTCTCTATCGGATTTGACTCCGTTTGAGAAGGAAGTCTTCCCTACGACTCCAGTCTCCCCACGGTTTGAGCCAACTAGGTCATTTGTTTGTCCAAATCTTGTAGGTAGGGCTCAGTGCGGGTTTGAAACTTCTCTTGGGATATTGCCAACCGTTCAACGATGGATTCCAATGATGACTTCGGTTGTTGATATTGTTGTTGAATGGGTTGTCTCTACTGATATGGTTGACTTTGCCTTTGATTTTGAGCATAACTGAAGTTCGGATGATTTTTCCAACCTGGATTATACGAGTTGGCGTTGGGGTTGTATTGTCTTTGTGGAGGTCCTGGAAAATTTCTTATGGCATTCACTTGCGCAGTGTCATCTTCTTGTATAATCGGACAGCAGTCCGTTGGATGCTCTGGACTCGTACATATCCCGCCAAGCCTGGCTGCAATTCTTTTATCTGCAATAAGAGATTGAACAATATCAGCTAATTTATCAATTTTGTTTTCCAGCGAAACTGTACTTACCTCGTGAACCCGTCGAGATGGTTCACTTGAAGGGTGAAATCGTTGCGAGTTGGCGGCCATAGTAGATATTAACGTTCTTGCCGTCGTTGGAGTCATGTTAACAAGAGCTCCTCCACTTGCTGCGTCTACCACTTTCATGTCCATGGGTGTTAAGCCTTCATAAAAATATTGGAGAAGTGTTTGTTCAGACAATCCGTGTTGCGGACAGTTTACGCATAGCTTTTTGAAACGCTCCAGTAGTCATATAAAGATTCAGTATCCTTTTTTCGGATACTCAGGATGCTTTGCCTTAGCTCGCTTGCCTTAGCTGCTGGGAAAAACCTGTCAAGAAATAGGCGAGCCATGTCAGTCCAAGTTGAAAACGAGTTGGAGGGTAAATCAAATAGCCAATCCTTAGCAATATCAGCTAGAGAAAAGGGAAAGACGCGAAGTTTTATTTGATATTCAGAGACTCCCTGTGGTTTTGTGCTTAAACAGACCATGTGAAATTCCTTTAGATGTTTATGTGGACTTTCACTTGGAAACCTGTGATAGGTTGGTAAAAGGTGTATTAAGCCTATCTTGAGAGCGAATGGTGTCTCGCCATTCGGGAATATTATGCACATCGGCTAGTTATCATCAGGGGCTGTAATTAGTTGTCGAATAGTTTGGCCGTTGTCTCCCATCGGAACTGGTTCTTTGGTTCTGTGGTCGGAATGTGATTCTGCTTCAGATGCTATTTCTAAATCTCATTCTAGTAGTTGTTGCCACTGTCTTTGCTTCTTCTCTCGAAGTGTTTGGGCGTGCAGTCTTCGGGCGTATGCTTCGATCTCCGGGTTATAGTTTGATTGTTCTCTCGGATTCCTCCTGCTCATAAATCAAACAAAAATAATCAGTAACTTCGCCGTAGTCCCCGGCAACGGCGCCAATTTGACACACGTCGTTTTCGCGTCAAAATAATTCATTCTTCTCAAATAATAAATAAAGTAATTCAAACGTAGTAAAAGAGAAGTAAGGGTCGATCCCACATGGACTAAGAGAACTTATTGACTTATGTTTGTTCAATCGGTGAGCCAAGAATAGAGTTGAATAATATTCAAATATGGTGGGGGTTTGTAGAATTAAGTAGAAATAATAAGAGATTGTAGATAAAATTTAGGAAGTGGATTAAATATGGTAAAGATTAGCCTCAAGCTTTTGCTTTGACTCAGTTTCCTCGGATCATTGGAAAAAAGATTTTTCACTTCGGGGTTCACGTCGGTTACTCGTCTTCAAGGATCAATCCTTGTGACTGTGCCTTTGATACCGAATACCCAAGTGCCATCTTTGATATCGATTTTGGAAATTGATCTAATCAACAACAATGTTGTAGATCAAAAAAATGTTTAAGTAAAGCCGACTCGGACTATGTCGTTTCAATAATAATTGATTCTGATCTCAGTTTCCTCTTAGCAAACAATTTTAGTAAGTGTGTTCCCAGGAAGTCGAATGTGCTTCAATAGCCGATCCTTCCTCCCACACATTGCACCAAAACAACATCCTGACCAACGTTAATCTTTGGTTTTGAAATCATTTTGATTTTGAAATTAAGTTTAGAAAACTAAGAGAGATACCTGAAATTGCTTAAGTGCTTTTCAATCCTCACGTTAGAATTGAGTCATTGCTTTAGCCCTTGGCTATGGAGAATTTAGCTAAGTATGATTATGGAAAAAATCATACTTAGCATTATAAAAGAAATAAAAAAACTTAAAGCAAGAACTAAAAAAGAAAGAATTTTCTAAAACCTTAAAAGTAAAAACAAAGCTAAGAATGAGAATATGAGATATATACCATTTGAGTTTGCCCCAAATAGGGTATTTATAGCAGCCTAAAACCCTAAAAATAACCCTAAAGAGATAAGAGATAAATCCTAAATTATTTAAATTAATTACAAAAGATAAATCCAAATTTTGAATTTAAAATCCGGCATATAAGTTATCTAATATGTGTCTGATAAGCTATCGTTGTTGCTGATGTGACGTCTTCTAGAAGTTGCTGATGTGACGTCCAGTCAGACTTCCATGCCCAGATTCATGTCCACTAATCCAGCCATGAATCAAGAAAATAAAAAATTGCACAATTTCAGCAGTTTAAGCAATATTCTTGGAATCTACTGTCCTGTATGGAAAATAAACAAAAATGCCCACATTAGCAACTTAAAACAATCAATCAATGAGTAATTAGAGATAGAATAATGCATAATTTAAGCACTAATTAAATGGCCGAGCACATGCCGATACTCTTAGCAAAGCCCACAACCCATTCTCCATCATGGTTTCATAGAACACCCCGCAAGTAGCACCTCCCAGAGCATATCGAAAAGATCCATCCATATTACATTTCACCCAACCCTCAGGAAGGGAAGACCATCGCCTATTGCAGCCCAGGTTACTGTGCGATAACACTACACCGGTCCTTGTAGCCGAAGCCAAATTTAATGATTCCACAACTTCCCGCACCAGTCGCCTACATCGTAGTATAACAACATCATCTCCAACAAATTCTGGCTCAAACACTCCTTTATTACACTGCAACCATAACTGCCAAACAACATAGCCAAACATGATATCCCAATTACCTATATCAATAGGGAATCGGTAATTGTTATCGAAGTTGGCCACAATCCAATCACGCAAACTCAAAGAGTATAAGACTCCCAATTTATTTGGCTTAACAAGAATAGACTATACCGCTAAAGCAGCCGTGCAGTCCCTTAGCACGTGACTCGCCAAATCTACCGCCTCCTCACACGAATGACAACTGGAATCATCCGTCAGGTGTTGACGCATTCATTCACGATTGGTAAGAATCTTCCCCAATACATAAGCCAAAGAAAATACTTGAACCATGGCGAACCCTTAAACTTATCAATAATTGCCCAACCCTTATTTGTAACCTCTATTACATTCAAAATCTTAGTCTCATAAGCCAAACGGACCTAGACTACTCGCAACGGATCCTACTTCCATCCCAGAGCACCCTCACCTGTCGAGCATAGTGGTGGCTTTATTGTCACAATGTGCAATAGGATGTTAGCCGGTAAAGTCTTGTCAAACTCAATTCAGTTCCAATCTCTCCTTAGATAGACCATATTAGCAGTAGAGGCAGTTACATTACGTACCAGGTTCATGTCGGACACATGCTCAATCAATGGACCAAGGCAGCTCACCCAAGGATCTAGCCAAAATCGCACGTTCAAGCCATTTCCCAGGTTCCATGCAAGATTATTACGCATGTCCTCCCAAACTTTTGATAACCCCAACCACAACTGTGAAACTCCATGGCGACTGATTGAAAATAGAACCAATTCAGACCAATTATACTTTGATCCCAACACCTAGACCCAGAGCTGATCCAGATGAGTCAATAGGCCAAAGGCGACCGTCATAAGAAATGCTTTATTTTGCACATAAACTGGCCGAATATCAAGACCACCCATAGCAGACGATCGACAAACATCCAACCATTGTATCAAATGAATACCTCGCCTTTCTTCTGTCCCACCCCAAAGGAACCGACAAATTAAACCTTCAATCTCAGTACACACTCTTTTTGTTAGGAGAATAGACTGTATAGTATAGCAGGGAATAGCAGATAGAACGGACTTAACCAAAGTAACTAAGCCTGCAAATGAAAGATTCTTTGTCTTCCATCCTGTGAACTTGCTTCGGATCTTCTGGACAATGTAACCATGCGCTGCTTTTGTCACCCTGCCATGAATAATGGGAATGCCAAGGTACATGCCCAAATCATTACCTTCATATACCCTAGAGCTCAGCAAATTGATTCCCTATCTCCACTGGACACATTATTAGAGAAGAAAACCTGAGTTTTAGACGCTCTCACCTTATGTCTTGAACTAGCACAAAAGCAATCAAGAACCTTCTGTAAGACTGCAACCTGATGCATCGAGGCTTCCGCGAATAAGACTAGGTCATCATCAAAAAATAGTGAGATAAACCAGGGCCATTCCAGGAAAGGTGAACGAGTTTCCAATGAGCCAACGATTTCAGAGGCAATGGCATGAGCTAGCCATTCCATACACAGCACAAAAAAATAAGGCGATAGAGGATCGCCTTCCCGAATACCCCTAGATGAAAAAAAAAGAGGCGAAGCATTGCCATTCCACAGAACTTGCGTTGACACGGATGAAATACAGCTCATGATAAGACAACGTAGCTCATTTGGGAGGCCAATTTCAACATGTGTATCCAGGATAAAACTCTACTCTAGTCTGTCATGCACCTTCTCTAAATCAATTTTGACAGTCATCCAACCTACCTTACCCTTCTTCCTACGCATCGAATGAATAACCTCCTATTATTAAAAATTTTATTAAAATCTCCACGTTTATAACAATTTTCATGAATTTTGAGAGCAACATGTGCTATGAAACTAACTAATAAGGCACAAATGTCCCATAAATATTTTTACCTACTAATAATTGTAGATAAATGTTATATTTTGACTCAAATTCTAATTGGTAATTAAGTTGGGTTTTAATGTAATTCTAGTGGTTGAAGATTACTTGATAATTAGGATTTACTTTAATGAGTAAATATCTATTTTAGGTAGAGATCTTATTGAATAAGGTTTCTTGGTGACTAAGTATTTGGGTCTATAAATATAGACTAGATATAACCCTTTGAATTATGAGAGAACAAGAGAATGAGAGAGGGGGAATTACTCTGGAGATATGTAACCACTTTTAGGATCTCTACAACTATTGTGCCTACATTGTAGAGATGGGTATTGTAGGGATGTTGGAAGAGTGTTTTGGTTCCACTGGGTCATAGGATTTGTACATCGGGTTTTGGGTTACATGGGTTATCATGTATTTGTACTCTTTGGGTTCTCTACGTTATTAGTGGATTGTTTGTTTCTCTCGTCCGTGGAGGTAGGCTATGCTGAACCACGTTAAATCTTGTCTCATGTGCATGTCTTGGTCTATGTCGTTATCGTTTTGGTTATTTTGCCGCATAACAAATTCCTAACAAATGGTATCATGAGCTATGGTTCGAGCTGCGCGATTGTGGAGGAATTTTTGCTGTGAATTTTGCGGTGCGATGTTGGATACATGCCAGATGAGTATTGCTACAATGAGCTTTTAGTTGCAGGGGGAGTAATCCTCAAAATTCAACGGTGCTTCAACGAATACTACGTAAGAATTGGGGTTGTTGAAGACTTGGCAACGGTGCTTTGACGAATATTTGGCTTACGTAAAAATTGAAGCTGTTGAAGACTTGAAGACCAATGCTCGAATAGAATTTGTGTCAATGGGAGATTTGTTATATTTTTACTCAAATTTTAATTTGTAATTAAGTTGGGTTTTATTGTAATTCTAGTGGTTGAAGATTACTTAGTAATTAGGATTTACTTTAATGAGTAAATATCTATTTTAGGTAGAGATCTTATTGAATGAGGTTTCTTGGTGACTAAGTATTTGGGTCTATAAATATAGACTAGATGTAACCCTTTGAATTATGAGAGAACAAGAGAATAAGAGGGGGAATTACTCTGGAGGGATGTAACCACTTTTACGATCTCTACAACTATTGTGCCTAGTTGTAGAGATGGGTATTGTAAAGATGTTGGGAAGAGTGTTTTGGTTCCACCGGGTCATGGGATTTGTACACCGGGTTTTGGGATTACATGGGTTATCATTTATTTGTACTCTTCGAGTTCTCTACGTTATTAGTGGATTGTTCGTTTCTCTCGTCCGTTGAAGTAGGCTATGCTGAACCACGTTAAATCTTGTCTCATGTGCATGTCTAGGTTTATGTCATTATCGCTTTGGTTATTTTGCCGCATAACAAATTCCTAACAATAAACGTTACCCAAACTAAACAACACAATTAACCATTACCATGATAATAATAAGTAAATAAGGCAGGAATTAGCTGATCAATTTTCCAATTTACTTTCTCACATGTTTCAGTGAGTAGATTAAAGGAAAATTAACCTTGCACTTAATTTTAGTTTCACATAAATCATCATGGACTTGGAATGATAACGCCAATATCTCATGGGTGAAACCAGAATTGAACAAGTTTAACAGCAGCACGAATTTGCTTCTAAATTGTTGGAAAAATATACTATTGCAAAATGAGGCATTAGCACTGACTAGAAAATAATAAAATAATTAAATCTTGTCGTGGTATTAATCACTTCCTTATAAGCAAATTCTGTAATCGCTACAATAGACGAACGACCCCCTGAGGTTAGCACGACTCTCCAAATTTCGTACACCCGAAAGATAGAGTAGACTCTGGTGGTATTGTTCTTCTCTCAACTCAAAAACAACACTCGAGATAGGTATATGAAAACCAAAGAGAGTGTTTCTAAAGCAAACACTTGCTTAGGGTTGTAATAATGAGTAGAATTGCCCATTACTTATAGGCTAAATAGTGAAGACAAAATCGTCATTTCCACAATACAATTTAATTCTATTTATAATATGATTAAATAGCCATAGTTTTAATCGGTATTATGATCATTAACAACATATATAATTAAAATATTGTATTAATTTTATCCATTATATCAAACTTATATTGAAACCAGGATTTTCAAGGTATGATTTTTTATCAGCACTCGTATAATTTTATTAATACAGGGAAATCGTATAAAACTGTATATTACCATATGTCTCGTTAAAAATTTTTCTAATCTTAAAATGAAAGAAAAGAATATTCAAGACAATATAAAAAAAATAAAACACCTGATCAAGAAACGAAGGAAACCTAACGAAAGGAAATCATCAAGCCAAATGGCCAAATCGACAAGCACCCCTGCACCCACCCACACTCTGCTGAAACCCCTAAACTCAACTACACCAAAGCACCCAACCCCTGAGCAGCAACACCAAACAAGCAGTCGACCCATCCACCCATCACGTAAATCAGTTCTACTCCTTAGTAGTCCACAACTAGGAACATCGACGCTCGATTAATTCCACCCTTTGCTAAAGTATCCGTCTTTTTATTTGCCTCTCGAAATACATTATAAAAACAAATACATGATAAAGTCCCATGACACTGCAATAATCAAATCAGACTCGATCACAATCGAGCTAACCTTGCACCACCACGGGTGAGTCAACAACCTAAATGCATACCCAATTGCCCACAATTCCATTTCGTTCAAGTTCATTACACCCAAAGGCCATGAGAACAATGCTAATACCTTGTCATCTGTGCCTCGCAACACCCCACCACACCGAGCTAAACCTGGTTTACTCCACACCGAACCATCCACATTGAATTTAAGAATTAAGGGTGCTAATTGAGTTGAGCAATTTGCTCGAGCTCGATTCGGAATCTTAATGAGTCAAGTCGAGCAATGCCTAATTCGACTCGATAAGTTCACGAGCAGCTCGCTAATTTTTTTATAATATGTTAGTTTGGTGTATTTGTGGATTATTACTTTGGAGTTTAGATTTTGAAATTGTTTCACACATCATTTTGATCATTTTTCTGTTAAATTTATTAATTTGTGTTTATATTAAACTCTATATAGTATTACTAGATTTTATATATATTAAAAAATAAAGTAAAAATTCTAACAAACTTAAACGAGTCGAGTAAAATTTTATCAAACTTATCAAATCGAACAATTCTCAACTCGTGATACACACCAAGAAATACCAGCTCCTGCGGCCCTGGGGCCTAGAGTAGACTCACACAATTGTAAGACCAATCCCACCATTCACCATTGTTGCTTTTGTTTGGGGTGGTGGAACAAAATACACAGAAAAGGATTTTGACGTTGACAGCAGTGTTCGAAACCTGCGCAGGCGTAGCCCAATAGATTTCAAGTCCGTATCCTCAACCACTCTAACATATCAACTTGGTTGCTTTCTGCACAAGCATAACCTTTTATAAACAAAAAACAAGTTAAGAATGAAACGATTTTGAGCATAACACAACGCAGAAGTTTGTCTCCTTAACCACACCGGACTTCAACACTTGTTGATTAAGCTTTATTGTTTATTAACCAAAAAATAAGCTAATAATAAAATGAGAACTATAAGATACAGGGAAATGAAAATTGTGAAAACTATTATCCTCTCTCTCTTTCTAATTCGTTTCTCTTCTATTTCTCCTCTTTTTCTTTACTATAATTTCTTGTTTTTCAATGAAATTCACCATGAGTATTTGAGTTCAAGATTGTTATTACTTGTGTTCATAAAATCGGTGTTTTTATTGAGAGGCAAAATCCATAACAATAATCATCAAAACATATAAAGCGAATACAAAAAATGACGAAGCAAAACAACGAGACGCTCCAAAAAAAAAATGTTCGGATAACTAAAATCTATTAGATAGGGATGAAGTTAGTGACGCCATAAATATTGGGGCAAAGCAAGATGAACGACGAGCGAAGGTCCACCAGGTGTTCGAAGAATTGTCTACCACAACAGATGAGGAACTTACAAGACAATTGAACCTCGTTACAGAAGACATTGATTTCACAGATACACAAACACTCACCATCGGTTCTTGTAAGCTATCTTCAAAGGAGCAAAAATTCAACCAAGTAGTGTTTGATGAAACTCTTGTTCAAAATGATGTCGTGGATTCGGGTCCTTTTGTGTTGTCGTTAACTCAACCGTTAGTAGTGAAAAAAGTCGAATGTTACCAGCTTGAGTATGGATTGGGTTGAGGATGCAAACCGGGATCACATTGCTTCATTGATTGCTCATTTTATAGTTCAACCGTCAATAGTGGTAACTCCGAACACCATCGAGGCAACAACTCATAGTTTGTCTGGGTTTTCTCTGCATGACGTCTTTTGAAAGGTGGGGTTGGGTCAAAGTTCAGGCAACCTGACTCGTGGTAAACCAATGTTCGATTTCATCTCATCAAGTGACAATGAAGACTTAGATAAGCAATCGGGTATGGTTTTTTTTATGTTACAAGCCCAATTTTCTCTTCCGAAATACATGTCTCTGGTTACTTATGATGAACTCTTTATTGGTTGCTAGTGGACATTGGATGTCGACATTCTATTTTGAATTGTGAATGTTTATTTAAGGATGATGAATTATGTGATTTTTTTAAGAGTGATGATCCATACAAGTTTAGATTACTGTTAATGGAGAACAAGTTGTTACAGTTCGATGAAAGATTTATTCATTGTAGTAGTTTATATTCTTCAGTTGTGGTATTGATGGAAGTGGTGAAGCCATCGGCTGTTACTCCATCGAAGAGTAAAGGGGTTCGAACGTTATCGAAAGTTTTTCACCTGTACACGGCTACAATTGAGATTGTTCCTGATGTTGGGGTTCAGAAGGTTAAGCCTAAAGAAACCGAAAAATGGAACGACAGTAAGACAACCAAGACATTGTTTCAGAAATTTGACAGCTTACATGATGAAGAGCTTGAAACAAGAGTTGCCTTGGAAGCTCTTACTAAAAAAAATATTTTCTACTGTTCCAGCTATTAAGGTGGAATATGCTTAGCTGCAGTGTGCTCAGTGTAATCACTCATTTTTATCCGGTTTGTAAATATTGTTAATATATTAGCATAATAATTAACAAGGTATTATTATTGCATGTATACATGTTATATTATATGTTTACTATATATGTGATTAATGTGTACAAAATATGTGTGTAATATATGTAAGCGCATGCGTATTATACATACTATGTGTGATGTATGTGTGTCACATGTCACGTACGTTTTAATAGTTTATATATGTACTAGGGTGTATTTGGTTATACTTATTTTGTGTGTATAAGATGCATGTATGTGTGTGCTTGGGTGTATGTGATATATATGTGGTTTGCATGTGCATGTACTATGTATGTTTGTAGTATGTATAATGCTTGTATACTTACATTAATTAAGTGTGAGAGCAAATATATGTATATGTGTGTTTGAATGTTATATGGTATATGTTAATTTGCATGTATGGTTATATGTACATAAATTATATATGTGTATATGTTATTATTATTAGTATTATTATTATTATTATTATTATTATTATTATTATTATTGGGTTCAAAAAAATATAACAGATCTAAAATATAAAACCCATTTATAATATCAGTCCAAGTCTACATAATATTACAAAAAAACCCAAAAGATAATATGATTTACAAGGCCCGGCTGGCCCAAGCCCAAGACCCCATTTAACTCTAATTATTTTTGTGCAGATAACTATGGGCCGTTGGATCAAGATCTGATCCAACGGCCACGATCAAGGAAGGGTAAAATATCTAGCCAGCCGCGTGAACTACACGTATGGACGGTTCGAGTGCCACGCGCGGACTCTTCGATATCCCACGCGTGCGTGCGTCCCACGCGCTATAACCCCTCGACTGCTGAGCCCCACGTGTCACGATCTGGAGCCGTCTCACCGATCAAGGTTTTATCTGGGTCGTTCATCCTTCAAGCCATCCCGACCGTTAGATCGGATCTGATCCAACGGCCGAGAACCCCTCTGGCCGAAGACAACTCCTTCACCATGCCGTCGTACTACCGGCTCAACCACTGCGCTCAGAGAACGTGCAAAAACACTAAAAAGATGGATTATCAGTACAAAAAATCAAATCTGATGTAATTTTTCATGTAATTGACTCTACCAAAAAACAGAGATAAAAAATATATAGAATCCAACCAAAGTGTATTATCACCAGTTTTATCAGAAATACAAAAAAAAGAGGCAACGCAAGTCCAGTGGTATTTTTCTTGCTACTTTTACTGCATACATATCTTTCAAGGGCATCAACAATATCAAAAAGAAAAAAACGAAAAGAACTAGGTTCTTACCCTCGTCGAAAGAGCCCCCCGCCGCTGGTGATAAGCTGTAAGGCTCTTAAGCGAAACATGGTGAACCGATAAAAGGGAGGGGTTGTTTGGTCTTGGTTTACAAAATTTTTTTTAAAAAAAAGGGAAAAAGTTTCGGCTTTTGTTTTTTAGATCTAGGCAAAAGGGTGAGTCCTAGTGTAAATCTAAGTTCAGATTTGAGTTTAGCTTGAAGAGAGGTTGGTTTTGGGGTGTTTCTTTTGGTTCGCCGGCTAGCGGCGGCCGGCGGCGGAAGGGACGGCGGATAGCCGCCAGTTTCTCAAGGGTTTGAGTTTGTATATTTGAGAGAAAATGGGGAGTGATAACGGGGCTGAGAAAAAAATGAGAAAAAAGGGAGAGGGGAGGCCGGTTAAGGGGTTTATAATTAAATCCCCGTTTAAAATTGGTCTAATTACATCATAAGTCATCCCGCGTTTCTGATCTTTTCAAACCGAGTCTGCCCCTTGGTTTATTCACAATCCTGGTCCCTCGTAGTTTTCAAAATCTTTCGTTTTCGTCCCTTAATCAAATGAAATCAGTTTTCAAATTTACGCCCCAAGGACTTCCGCGTTTTTGAAATTTTCATTTCAAGCGTGCCGCATGGGTATTTTACAGCCCTGGTCCTTTTAAGTTTCCTCAGGCTTATAATCACGTCCTTAAATCAAGTTTTATTTTCTTTTAATTTCCGCATTTCTGTTTTATTTCTTAGCGTTTCAGTCCTTGTTTTTTATGTTCTAATATTCATTGCTTACTTATGTTTTATTTGTTTTTTACATGTTCTATTACTTGTTGTATTCATAAATGTCATGTTTGACCGTGTTTATTTATGTTTTAGATAGGTTGTTTTTCTTTATCATTTTGCCCATATTCATTTTTTATCATACTTTAGTTTGATTTTCGTGGTATGTTTATGATAGTATGTGTTGTATGTTTTTAGGTTACATATTAGGGTGTTTTTGTCATGTATAAGGCCACGTTTTTAGTTATTTATTTGTGTATGCATATTATATCATATGTTATGTACTAGGTATTAGTTTCTTTGTTAACATGTTGTTTTGATTCGTGAAATTAACATCATAATACTTTTATGTCATGCATATGTTACATTGTGTTTTTATTTTTAATATGTATGTATTCTTGAAGTATGTGTTTTTTATTTCCCACATGTTTTTTATTTATGTCTCGTTATTATTATTATTATTATTATTAATATTATTATGTGCTATGTTCGTGTTGTTATCGTATTTGTTTAATTTTGTGATATCCATGTTTTTCATTATTTATTTTGTCTTTTACCATGTCAATACGAATGCATGTTTCCAAATTATTTCTCTAAAGTTGCATAATGGAATATAAATTATCAATGCGGTGCCCTTTTATCCGAGCGTAAACGGGGCCAATATCAGGCGTAGTGATAGTGGTTGGGCGTTTACCCTCGGATAACGGGGCCTTTAAAATTTATTCGCAATTATAACCGAATTTTAAACTAATCGTCACTTTAGTCCGGAAAGTCTAATATTAATAAAGCGGTAATTATTAAAGTACCAATTTTGGGCAGTGTGGGGGTGCTAATCCTTCCCCATCCGTGAATCGACTCGAACCCAACAATTTTTTTAATCTCTGGTTTTATGGTGTCCGCCTACCTAAGTGGCGGTGGCGACTCAATTTCTAATATAACGCGTTTTTTTCAAAACCCCACGGAATAAACGTTTTATATCCGAAAAATCACCAACACCTCAAACACCTTCGAAAACCCACCTACTTTTTTTAGCGAAAAAAGGACATCGCTACAGATGGCGACTCCGCTGGGGACCATTTTTGTTTTTCAAAAAAAATAAAAGAGTCGAGCTTTTTTAAATAATTATCGCTTTACTAATATTGGAAATTCCGGATTAAAGTGTCTATTAAAGTAACATTCGGTTATAATTGCGCGTTTATTTTAACGCATTTATAATATGGCATATAAACTCATTTTTTGTGGGGGGAAACGCTAATGCTTTCGTGGAGATATCGTTCTCCCGTATGGGCCTAGCAAGTACCTTCGGGGTCGAGTACATTATGCTTTCGTAAGGATATCGTTCCTTCGTACGGGCATAAGCGAATGGGTCCCCCTGAATTGAACCCGGTTGAAAGGAGCCTATAATGGGTGATGATCGGGGGCCTTTCTACTCTTAGTAGAGGACAACGAGGACAATTCGGGTACCTCCTAGAACCAAAACTGCATATAGAGAACACATAGAAACCCTCCTTGTTAGAGCCATGCGGATAACTTAGGTGTCTTAGATGGAATGTAAATAGGATTGCCTTGTTTGCTTATCGCATTTAATTTGCCCTTTTATTACGTACTTATCATTTTTGTCCGGTACTGACTTGTTTTCTTTTTGCTTTGTTTTTGCATATCATCGCATTCGCATTACACAACGGTATTGATTCCCGAGTGATTTCTCCCATAATAGAAGATTGTTCATGATGGACCACAGGTTCTTTGACCTGAAGGAAAGGGGTCCAATTCCAGAGTTCCATCCTGAAACTAGACCAGGGACAGCCGAAGAAGAATCATTCAAGGACTCTAGAACAGTTTCGGTAAGCAGTGTCAATTCTGGTGACAAACAAGATGAAATACAAGAACTAAAGAAGTAGATGTCCGAGATGATGGACCAAATGAATGCTATGATGAAAGGCAAGCAGCATGTCGAACTCAGAAAAGATTCAATCGAGGAGCAGAATGTGGAACAAAATGGTCAGAATGTCGAAACAGACAACACCGCTAAATATGACAAATTGAATCCCTTTGTGATCAATCTCAAGAAGCAGACAAGTAGCATATTTGGGGTAGATACCAAGGGAACAGAGGCAAAACCAGGGGAAGCTCGAGAATCTAATGACATCAGAAGGCATTATCCTATACCCATGAGATACACCGAGTTACTTCTGTTGCTTGTCGAAAGGAGCCTTATCATACCAGTGAAGTCTGTACCAAGAAAACCTCCTTATCCGAAGGATTACAATAGTCGTGTCTGGTGCAACTACCATATAGGCGATTCGAGTCATCATACTGAAAATTGTAGGGCCCTGAAGGACAAAGTTCAAGATCTTATCAGAATGGGAGTTTTGGGTTTCGAAGACGGACAACCCCTATTCTAAAGCGAGCCAGCTATTGCCCGAGGGCAAGGTCGAAGGAGGGTCAATACCCAATCCAAGGTTCGGGTAATACAGAAGTGGGTCACTCAGGCAGGATAAACTTAGGAGTCAAGAATAAAAGCGTCTCAGAAGATGAACTTGCACGCAAGTACGGCCAGCTCGAGCATGAGAGGCACGATCTGAGCATGAAATTAAAGAATGTACAAGACGAGTACCAGAAGCTGCACTTTGGATTCAAGAGTTTGGTCCGGGTGACACCGCGGAAGAGTGGGGGTCAATGGTATGATTCAACTGAGGAACGATTCAGAACGCTGGAAGCAGAAATGCAAGAATAGTAAGAATAAAGTCAGATCATTATCATAGAAGCTGGAAGAAGCTGAGGGCCAACGCGACATTCTCCAAAGTGAGTTGGAAAACACCGCCATGGAAGATATCCACAAATCAAGTCTGCAGCAGAGAAAGGAATGAATCACAAGCCTTTCAAATGGAAAACGCGGTACTCAAAGAACAGATAAGCGAGGCGAGAGATTACTTTACGTACCCGGTGAGATCCGTCTTTGGGGCAATGACCGTTCAGCTACAAAAGGTCGAGCAAACAATACGGGAGAAAGACCGGGACATGAAGATGGTTACGACTCAAGCCCGACAAGTAGCTCAACAGGTAGCAGATTTAGACGATGCAGCAGTACCAATAAGCCAGAATATGGATCCAGCATTGGACCGCGAAGGAAAGCTGATAGAACTGTTGAATGAGGTCAAGACATTAGGTGCCAGGGCTCACCGCTATCTGTAAAACCCTAATACCGAATGTAATGAAACCTTATGGTCTGAATGAAAGATGTCCTATAGGGACAAATCACTTTCGGAATCGATGCTTTATTGCATTCATGCATTGCATTTGCATCACGTCCTTTGCATTGTTTAATAATTTTATCATCGCATGGCACTTCATCATTTAACACTTGGGGTTCGATGGCAGAATTAGTTGGAAAATGGAACGAACCAAAGAGTCAAGGCTTGACCAGCTAGAAGAAAAAATCGAGAAAGAGCTTAAGAAGAAAGAAAAGATAAATGTTTTCAATACGATGGAACTCTACCTAGTCCCTGATTTGGTCATTCCTCCGGATTTCAAGGTTCCCGAATTTGCGCAGTATGACGGAACCAGCTGCCCGAAGACTCACTTAACCATGTTTTGTAGAAAAATGGAAGGATACATGAAGAACGAAGAGTTGTTGATCCACCATTTCCATGATAGCCTGACGGGACCCGCAGCAGTGTGGTATAACCGTTTGAACAGAAACCAAGTTAGGTCATGGGGTGACCTCGCTAATGCCTTCTTGGGTCAATACAAATATGTTTTAGATTTAGCACCCTGTCGCCAGTTTCTTTAGAATGAGAAAATGAGACCAAGTGAAAGCTTCAGGGAATATGCACTAAGGTGGCGATGTTTGGCGACCCAAGTCCAACCTCCTATAGCGGAAGAAGAATTGACTCCCCTATTCCATGCATCATTCTCCTTTCTTCGATGTGATGTTGGAAAAATTGAGAAACAGATTCGAAGATTTCATGACGATTGGAGAAATGATAGAATACGCAATCAAAGAAGGAAAATTGGGGTCTAAGTTTAAGGACCGAATTAAAGATAAGATAGATAAAGATGGAGAGGTAAATGAGTGTCATCTCCATGGTTCGCGTGGTAAAAAAAAGAAGAAGATAGGTGACACCTCCAAGTCATCAAGGAAAATTCCTCGGACGAGCGCAAATGTAGAAGTGTTTGGAACATCTATCTCAGACATTTGGCCTCATCTGGTAGGGGGTCACTATCTTGTTCCTAGGCCGATGAAGATTGCACCTGATTTGTCTGCCCATAGTTTTGACTCGAGTAGCGCGTGGGAATTCCATATGGGGGCACCGGGGCATCCCACCAGAAAATGTAGACCTTTATTGGAGGAAATCAAGGAGCTGGTCAATGATGGAACCGTGACACGAGAGTTGATCCGACAGTGGAAGACCAAGGATGAGGGGCAAGTCTACATAGTGCTGAAGAAGCCAGAGATGTCTCTACGTTAAAATACCTTCCTGAAGTAATACAAGGAATTAACTTTACTACATGTGGGCCACATGTAGTAAAGATCTTTTGTGATGGGGCATGTTTGTTGATTTTTATTCCAATGAAGAACACATTTCGCTTAACATATAATGTTCTTGAAAGTACATAGATATATATTTCCACACTGTTGTAGGACACTGGATATCAATTGCAAGATGTGACATTAGACAGATGTTTTGAAAATGGTGGGGTGTAATCTTCTCTACCAGACTCTGGTCAGCAAAGCGAGACTACTACTCTCTCGATGATGTTCAAGGACGAAAAAGCTCCAAATGTCAACCATGTAAAGTCGCTTGAAATTGAAACTCTAGGCATAATCTTCTAGGTAGTAAATAAGCAAAAATAAGAATTAAAAGAGAAAGAATTAAGAAAAAAGAAGAGAGAAAGAAAGAGAAAAGAATAATAAAAAACACTCCTATGTTCGGAACCTGGTAATAGGCTTGTTTGGATAAGAGTGTGGGAATTTTGGGGCACTCCGCTGAGGCGATAAGGTGGAGACACATCATCCAATTCAAGAAACCTTAGCTTCATGAGTGATGGTAATATTTTCAAATCGTGACTATGCCGAGTAACTTGGGCCAGTGTTGTTTGCTCCATCGTTGTCCTCAAGACAAAGGACTGTGACGAATTGATTTCCTCAAGTAATGATAAAAGTGAAAAAAAACAAAAAAACAAAAAAGGAAGAGAAATATGAAAAAGAAGAAAATAAGAAAAAGAGAGAGAGAAAATGAAGAAAAAAGAAAAAAAGAAGGAGAAAGGAAGAAAAAAAGAGAGAAAATATACGATATTATAGGAAAATTAAGACTCACACCACCCGAAACTCTATTCCTAGAGTAATATTTCTGCGCTCGAGTGGTTATACAAGCCCACCCTTTTTGGGGGGCAGAGTAGATAATGAGAATTGAGAAAGAATAGCACTCTGCAGCAACGCGGTAATCATGAGGATGAACTGAGTCACCAGGGAAGACTTCACATCTTTGAATTACCAAGTGGTTGAATCTAAGTCGCTCTTGCGCATGATATTCATAGCTCCTATGCTGTATTTTCAAGATCCTGTATGTTAAGCTAAATGATACCCTTCAGTGGAATACCAATCAACATATTGACAAGTTAAAGCAACAAAGATTTTCATGTATTACTTCAGGGATAAGATCCAGAACACAAGGTTGCAGATACTATTGGAGCACCTAACCAGAAAAGATCCCACAATGCATAGAATGAAAATGATGACAGAAGTATAGGTGTCAGACAGCTCAAGAACAAGAAGCTGATTCCAGCCACGATGCCTTGTTTGGTTCAAGAAAATGAAGGACAAAACAGAAAAAGGATGAGCTTACAAAGTGTGGGGACGGTAAAAGGTAAACATTGAGTCTCCAAAGAATTAAAGCACAGAGATCGATGAATGGTTCCCGTCCAAAGGCAACAAGAAGGTTGAGGTTAAGAAGCATTTTCCTCACCCCGATGACGAAACTAAAAAATACTCAGAATGTTGGGTCAAAGGAATCGAAAAGTAGCTGAGCTCATGATCGAGTGGGGTCATGCAGAGCAGAAAGAATAGTAAGAATCTCTGCACACGCATGATATGGAGTTTGTTGGTGAAACGGGCAGAAACCCCGAAGAAGAAATGTAAGTGCTCGTGAAAAAGAACGAGAGCGGGTACTCATTCAACAAAAAATTGATAGAAATAAAAACCAAAACTGAGCATACTGCAAAAGGAAATGAAACAGAGAAATCTGAATAATGACTTTTCATGGCATAGGATTTTAAAACGAGTCTAAAAAGAAAAAGAAATAAGAAAAATGAAAAAGAGAGTGAGAAAATAATGATAAAAAAGAAAGAAAGAAAAACAAAAAAAATAAAAAAAGGGAAGAAGAAGAAGAAAAAGAAAGAAGAAGAAGAAAACACGACATTGCATGCATCATATAGATAGGGGCATGTCAATTTTGCTTGTCTCTATACGGGTATTTGAAGAATTATCGAAGCATTTACCAAAGAAAAGAAAGAGCGGCAGCCATGGCGGCGTGAGACCCAGATGTTAAATCCTTCGGGTCATCGGTAAGTCCTTCGGGCACGATGTTAAGTCCTTCGGGCCACCAATAAGTCTTTCGAGCGTGGTGATAAGTCCTTCGGGCCATCAGTAAGTCCTTCGGGCATGATGCGGCAGCATGAGTAGTGTGAGTCCCGAAAGAACGACAGCCATAGCGGCGTGAGACCCAGATGTTAAATCTTTTGGGTCATCGGTAAGTCCTTCGGGCACGATGTTAAGTCCTTCGGGCCACCAATAAGTCTTTCGAGCGTAGTGATAAGTCCTTCGGGCCATCAGTAAGTCCTTCGGGCATGATGCGGCAGCATGAGTAGCGTGAGTCCCGAAAGAACGACAGCCATAGCGGCGTGAGACCCAGATATTAAATCTTTTGGGTCATCGGTAAGTCCTACGGGCACGATGTTAAGTCCTTCGGGCCACCAATAAGTCTTTCGAGCGTGGTGATAAGTCCTTCGGGCCATCAATAAGTTCTTCGGGCATGATGCGACAGCATGAGTAGCGTGAGTCCCGAAAGAACGGCAGCCATACCGGCGTGAGACCTAGATGTTAAATCCTTCGGGTCATCGGTAAGTCCTTCGGGCACGATGTTAAGTCCTTCGGGCCACCAATAAGTCTTTTGAGCATGGTGATAAGTCCTTCGGGCCATCAATAAGTCCTTCGGGCATGATGCAGCAGCATGAGTAGCGTGAGTCTCAAAAAAACGGCAGCCATGGCAGCGTGAGACCCAGATATTAAATCTTTCGGGTCATCGGTAAGTCCTTCGGGCACGATGTTAAGTCCTTCGGGCCACCAATAAGTCTTTCGAGCGTGGTGATAAGTCCTTCGGGCCATCAGTAAGTTCATCGGGCCTCATGCGGCAGCATGAGTAGCGTGAGTCCTGAAAGAACGACAGCCATAGCGGCGTGAGGCCCAGATGTTAAATCCTTTGGGTCATCGGTAAGTCCTTCGGGCACGATGTTAAGTCTTTCGGGCCATCAGTAAGTCTTTCGAGCATGATGATAAGTCTTTCGGGCCATCAATAAGTCCGCCGGGCATGATCGGCGGCCTTTAGTAGCGTAGGGTCCAAAAATGGCAATAGCCTCGTAAAAAAAAAGAGGAGAAAAAGTAGAAAAAGAAGAAAATGAGAAAAGGGGAAAAGAACAGAGAAAAAAGGAAAAAGCAGAAAAAGAAGAGAAAAAGAGAAAAAGAAAGAAAAAAGAAAAAAGAAAAAAGAAAAAATAAAGAAAAAGAAAAAGTAAAAGTAAAAAAAGAAGAGAAAAAAAGGAAAAAAGGAAAAAGAACAAAGAAAGAAAGAAACAGAAGAAACAAAAAAGAAGAAAAAGAAAAGAGGAAAGAAAAATCGAAGACAAAGGTTACATAAAGGAGAAGCTTACGTTTTCAAGCCCCAGTGAAAGGTTCCATAGAGGAAGAACCCTAAATCCAGAATCTCAAAAAGAACCAAAGGTGAAGAAGTTCTATACAGGAAGAACTTACGAGCCTGAAGATTCAGCCGAGAAAAAATGAAGAGTTCCAGAAGAACACGTAATTCTGAAGTCGTGAGCAGGGAAGTCGGATAAAAATAAGTGCTTTCGGTCTTTGCTTTGTTCTCGTTTCACAAGAACAAGCAAAGAGGGGCAACTGTAATCACTCATTTTTATCCGGTTTGTAAATATTGTTAATATATTAGCATAATAATTAACAAGGTATTATTATTGCATGTATACATGTTATATTATATGTTTACTATATATGTGATTAATGTGTACAAAATATGTGTGTAATATATGTAAGCGCATGCGTATTATACATACTATGTGCGATGTATGTGTGTCACATGTCACGTACGTTTTAATAGTTTATATATGTACTAGGGTGTATTTGGTTATACTTATTTTGTGTGTATAAGATGCATGTATGTGTGTGCTTGGGTGTATGTGATATATATGTGGTTTGCATGTGCATGTACTATGTATGTTTGTAGTATGTATAATGCTTGTATACTTACATTAATTAAGTGTGAGAGCAAATATATGTATATGTGTGTTTGAATGTTATATGGTATATGTTAATTTGCATGTATGGTTATATGTACATAAATTATATATGTGTATATATATTATTATCATTATTATTATTATTATTATTATTATTATTGGGTTCAAAAAAAATATAACAGATCTAAAATATAAAACCCATTTATAATATTAGTCCAAGTCTACATAATATTACAAAAAAACCCAAAAGATAATATGATTTACAAGGCCCGGCTGGCCCAAACCCAAGACCCCATTTAACTATAATTATTTTTGTGCAGATAACTATGGGTCGTTGGATCAAGATCTGATCCAACGGCCACGATCAATGAAGGGTAAAATATCTAGCCAGTCGCGTGAACTACACGTCTGGACGGTTCGAGTGCCACGCGCGGACTCTTCGATATCCCACGTGTGCGTGCGTCCCATGCACTATAACCCCTCGACTGCTGAGCCCCACGTATCACGATCTGGAGCCGTTTCACCGATCGAGGTTTCATCTGGGCCGTTCATCCTTCAAGACATCCCAACCGTTAGATCGGATCTGATCCAACGGCCGAGAACCCCTATGGCCGAAGACAACTCTTCCACCATGCCGTCGTACTACCGGCTCAACCACCGAGCTCAGAGAACGTGCAAAAACACTAAAAAGATGGATTATCAGTACAAAAAATCAGATCTGATGTAATTTTTCATGTAATTGGCTCTACCAAAAAACAGAGATAAAAAATATATAGAATCCAACCAAAGTGTATTATCACCGTTTTTATAAATACAAAAAAAAGAGGCAACGCAAGTCCAGTGGTATTTTTCTTGCTACTTTTACTGCATGCATATCTTTCAAGGGCATCAACAATATCAAAAAGAAAAAAACGAAAAGAACTAGGTTCTTACCCTCGTCGAAAGAGCCCCCCCGCTGGTGATAAGCTGTAAGGCTCTTAAGCCAAACATGGTGAACCGATAAAAGGGAGGGGTTGTTTGGTCTTGGTTTACAAAATTTTTTTTAAAAAAAAGGGAAAAAGTTTTGGCTTTTGTTTTTTAGATCTAGGCAAAAGGGTGAGTCCTAGTGTAAATCTAAGTTCAGATTTGAGTTTAGCTTGAAGAGAGGTTGGTTTTGGGGTGTTTCTTTTGGTTCGCCGGCCAGGCTAGCCGGCCGGACGATGAAGGGATAGCGGATAGCCGTTTTCGGGTTTCTCAAGGGTTTGAGTTTGTATATTTGAGAGAAAATGGGGAGTGATAACGGGGCTGAGAAAAAAATGAGAAAAAAGGGAGAGGGGAGGCCGGTTAAGGGGTTTATAATTAAATCCCCGTTTAAAATTGGTCTAATTACATCATAAGTCATCCCGCGTTTCTGATCTTTTCAAACCGAGTCCGCCCCTTGGTTTATTCACAATCCTCGGTCCTCGTAGTTTTCAAAATCTTTCGTTTTCGTCCCTTAATCAAATGAAAAGTTTTCAAATTTTCAAATTTACGCCCCAAGGACTTCCGCGTTTTTGAAATTTTCATTTCAAGCGTGCCGCATGGGTATTTTACAGCCCCCGGTCCTTTTAAGTTTCCTCGGGCTTATAATCACGTCCTTAAATCAAGTTTTATTTTCTTTTAATTTCCGCATTTGCTTTTTATTTCTTAGCGTTTGATCCTTGTTTTTTTTATGTTCTAATATTCATTGATTACTTATGTTTTATTGTTTTTTTACATGTTCTATTACTTGTTGTATTCATAAATGTCATGTTTGACCGTGTTTATTTATGTTTTAGATAGGTTGTTTTTCTTTATCATTTTGCCCATATTCATTTTTTTATCATACTTTAGTTTGGTTTTCGTGGTATGTTTATGATAGTATGTGTTGTATGTTTTTAGGTTACATATTAGGTGTTTTTGTCATGTATAAGGCCACATTTTTAGTTATTTATTTGTGTATGCATATTATATCATATGTTATGTACTAGGTATTAGTTTCTTTGTTAACATGTTGTTTTGATTCGTGAAATTAACATCATAATACTTTTATGTCATGCATATGTTACATTGTGTTTTTATTTTTAATATGTATGTATTCTTGAAGTATGTGTTTTTTATTTCCCACATGTTTTTTTATTTATGTCTCATTATTATTATTATTATTATTATTATTATTATGTGCTATGTTCGTGTTGTTATCGTATTTGTTTAATTTTGTGATATCCATGTTTTTCATTATTTATTTTGTCTTTTACCATGTCAATACGAATGCATGTTTCCAAATTATTTCTCTAAAGTTGCATAATGGAATATAAATTATCAATGCGGTGCCCTTTTATCCGAGCGTAAACGGGGCCAATATCAGGCGTAGTGATAGTGGTTGGGCGTTTACCCTCGGATAACGGGGCCTTTAAAATTTATTCGCAATTATAACCGAATTTTAAACTAATCGTCACTTTAGTCCGGAAAGTCTAATATTAATAAAGCGGTAATTATTAAAGTACCAATTTTGGGCAGTGTGGGGGTGCTAATCCTTCCCCATCCGTAACCGACTCCCGAACCCAACAATTTTTTTTAATCTCTGGTTTTATGGTGTCCGGCCTACCTAAGTGGCCGGTGGCGACTCCAATTTCTAATATAACGCGTTTTTTCAAAACCCCACGGAATAAACGTTTTATATCCGAAAAATCACCAACACCTCAAACACCTTCGAAAACCCACCTACTTTTTTTAGCGAAAAAAGGACATCGCTACAGATGGCGACTCCGCTGGGGACCATTTTTGTTTTTCAAAAAAAATAAAAGAGTCGAGCTTTTTTAAATAATTATCGCTTTACTAATATTGGAAATTCCGGATTAAAGTGTCTATTAAAGTAACATTCGGTTATAATTGCGCGTTTATTTTAACGCATTTATAATATGGCATATAAACTCATTTTTTGTGGGGGGAAACGCTAATGCTTTCGTGGAGATATCGTTCTCCCGTATGGGCCTAGCAAGTACCTTCGGGGTCGAGTACATTATGCTTTCGTAAGGATATCGTTCCTTCGTACGGGCATAAGCGAATGGGTCCCCCTGAATTGAACCCGGTTGAAAGGAGCCTATAATGGGTGATGATCGGGGGCCTTTCTACTCTTAGTAGAGGACAACGAGGACAATTCGGGTACCTCCTAGAACCAAAACTGCATATAGAGAACACATAGAAACCCTCCTTGTTAGAGCCATGCGGATAACTTAGGTGTCTTAGATGGAATGTAAATAGGATTGCCTTGTTTGCTTATCGCATTTAATTTGCCCTTTTATTACGTACTTATCATTTTTGTCCGGTACTGACTTGTTTTCTTTTTGCTTTGTTTTTGCATATCATCGCATTCGCATTACACAACGGTATTGATTCCCGAGTGATTTCTCCCATAATAGAAGATTGTTCATGATGGACCACAGGTTCTTTGACCTGAAGGAAAGGGGTCCAATTCCAGAGTTCCATCCTGAAACTAGACCAGGGACAGCCGAAGAAGAATCATTCAAGGACTCTAGAACAGTTTCGGTAAGCAGTGTCAATTCTGGTGACAAACAAGATGAAATACAAGAACTAAAGAAGTAGATGTCCGAGATGATGGACCAAATGAATGCTATGATGAAAGGCAAGCAGCATGTCGAACTCAGAAAAGATTCAATCGAGGAGCAGAATGTGGAACAAAATGGTCAGAATGTCGAAAAACAGACAACACCGCTTAAATATGACAAATTGAATCCCTTTGTGATCAATCTCAAAGAAGGACAAGTAGCATATTTGGGGTAGATACCAAGGGAACAGAGGCAAAACCGGGAAGCTCGAGAATCTAATGACATCGAAGGCATTATCCTATACCCATGAGATACACCGAGTTAGTTACTTTTTGTTTGTCGAAAGGAGCCTTATCATACCGGTGAAGTCCGTACCAAGAAAACCTCCTTATCCGAAGGATTACAATAGTCGTGTCTGGTGCAACTACCATATAGGCGATTCGAGTCATCATACTGAAAATTGTAGGGCCCTGAAGGACAAAGTTCAAGATCTTATCAGAATGGGAGTTTTGGGTTTCGAAGACGGACAACCCCTATTCTAAAGCGAGCCAGCTATTGCCCGAGGGCAAGGTCGAAGGAGGGTCAATACCCAATCCAAGGTTCGCATGTCTGAAGTGGGTCACTCAGGCAGGATAAACTTAGGAGTCAAGAATAAAAGCGTCTCAGAAGATGAACTTGCACGCAAGTACGGCCAGCTCGAGCATGAGAGGCACGATCTGAGCATGAAATTAAAGAATGTACAAGACGAGTACCAGAAGCTGCACTTTGGATTCAAGAGTTTCGGTCTGGGTGACACCGCGGAAGAGTGGGTCAATGGTATGATTCAACTGAGGAACGATTCAGAACGCTGGAAGCAGAAATGCAAGAATAGTAAGAATAAAGTCAGATCATTATCATAGAAGCTGGAAGAAGCTGAGGGCCAACGCGACATTCTCCAAAGTGAGTTGGAAAACAGTCTGGCCATGGAAGATATCCTGAAATCAAGTCTGCAGCAGGAAAGGAATGAATCACAAGCCTTTCAAATGGAAAACGCGGTACTCAAAGAACAGATAGCGAGGCTCGAGATTACTTTACGTACCAGTGAGATCCGTGCTGGGGCAATGACCGTTCAGCTACAAAAGGTCGAGCAAACAATACGGGAGAAAGACCGGGACATGAAGATGGTTACGACTCAAGCCCGACAAGTAGCTCAACAGGTAGCAGATTTAGACGATGCAGCAGTACCAATAAGCCAGAATATGGATCCAGCATTGGACCGCGAAGGAAAGCTGATAGAACTGTTGAATGAGGTCAAGACATTAGGTGCCAGGGCTCACCGCTATCTGTAAAACCCTAATACCGAATGTAATGAAACCTTATGGTCTGAATGAAAGATGTCCTATAGGGACAAATCACTTTCGGAATCGATGCTTTATTGCATTCATGCATTGCATTTGCATCACGTCCTTTGCATTGTTTAATAATTTTATCATCGCATGGCACTTCATCATTTAACACTTGGGGTTCGATGGCAGAATTAGTTGGAAAATGGAACGAACCAAAGAGTCAAGGCTTGACCAGCTAGAAGAAAAAATCGAGAAAGAGCTTAAGAAGAAAGAAAAGATAAATGTTTTCAATACGATGGAACTCTACCTAGTCCCTGATTTGGTCATTCCTCCGGATTTCAAGGTTCCCGAATTTGCGCAGTATGACGGAACCAGCTGCCCGAAGACTCACTTAACCATGTTTTGTAGAAAAATGGAAGGATACATGAAGAACGAAGAGTTGTTGATCCACCATTTCCATGATAGCCTGACGGGACCCGCAGCAGTGTGGTATAACCGTTTGAACAGAAACCAAGTTAGGTCATGGGGTGACCTCGCTAATGCCTTCTTGGGTCAATACAAATATGTTTTAGATTTAGCACCCTGTCGCCAGTTTCTTTAGAATGAGAAAATGAGACCAAGTGAAAGCTTCAGGGAATATGCACTAAGGTGGCGATGTTTGGCGACCCAAGTCCAACCTCCTATAGCGGAAGAAGAATTGACTCCCCTATTCCATGCATCATTCTCCTTTCTTCGATGTGATGTTGGAAAAATTGAGAAACAGATTCGAAGATTTCATGACGATTGGAGAAATGATAGAATACGCAATCAAAGAAGGAAAATTGGGGTCTAAGTTTAAGGACCGAATTAAAGATAAGATAGATAAAGATGGAGAGGTAAATGAGTGTCATCTCCAGGGTTCGCGTGGCTGTAAAAGAAGAAGATAGACTGACACCTCCAAGTCATCAAGGAAAATTCCTCGGACGAGCGCAAATGTAGAAGTGTTTGGAACATCTATCTCAGACATTTGGCCTCATCTGGTAGGGGGTCACTATCTTGTTCCTAGGCCGATGAAGATTGCACCTGATTTGTCTGCCCATAGTTTTGACTCGAGTAGCGCGTGGGAATTCCATATGGGGGCACCGGGGCATCCCACCAGAAAATGTAGACCTTTATTGGAGGAAATCAAGGAGCTGGTCAATGATGGAACCGTGACACGAGAGTTGATCCGACAGTGGAAGACCAAGGATGAGGGGCAAGTCTACATAGTGCTGAAGAAGCCAGAGATGTCTCTACGTTAAAATACCTTCTGAAAGTAATACAGGAATTAACTTTTACTACATGTGGGCCACATGTAGTAAAGATCTTTTGTGATGGGGCATGTTTGTTGATTTTTATTCCAATGAAGAACACATTTCGCTTAACATATAATGTTCTTGAAAGTACATAGATATATATTTCCACTTTGTTGTAGGACTTTGGATATCAATTGCAAGATGTGACATTAGCGGATGTTTTGAAAATGGTGGGGTGTAATCTTCTCTACGGACTACTGGTCAACAAAAGCGAGACTACTACTCTCTCGATGATGTTCAAGGACGAAAAAGCTCCAAATGTCAACCATGTAAAGTCGCTTGAAATTGAAACTCTAGGCATAATCTTCTAGGTAGTAAATAAGCAAAAATAAGAATTAAAAGAGAAAGAATTAAGAAAAAAGAAGAGAGAAAGAAAGAGAAAAGAATAATAAAAAACACTCCTATGTTCGGAACCTGGTAATAGGCTTGTTTGGATAAGAGTGTGGGAATTTTGGGGCACTCCGCTGAGGCGATAAGGTGGAGACACATCATCCAATTCAAGAAACCTTAGCTTCATGAGTGATGGTAATATTTTCAAATCGTGACTATGCCGAGTAACTTGGGCCAGTGTTGTTTGCTCCATCGTTGTCCTCAAGACAAAGGACTGTGACGAATTGATTTCCTCAAGTAATGATAAAAGTGAAAAAAAACAAAAAAACAAAAAAGGAAGAGAAATATGAAAAAGAAGAAAATAAGAAAAAGAGAGAGAGAAAATGAAGAAAAAAGAAAAAAAGAAGGAGAAAGGAAGAAAAAAAGAGAGAAAATATACGATATTATAGGAAAATTAAGACTCACACCACCGAAACTCTATTCCTAGAGTAATATTTCTGCTGTATTTCAGTGGTTATACAAGCCCACCTTTTTTTGGGGCGGAGTAGATAATGAGAATTGAGAAAGAATAGCACTCTGCAGCAAACGCGGTAATCATGAGGATGAACTGAGTCACGGGGAAGACTTCACATCTTTGAATTACCAAGTGGTTGAATCTAAGTCGCTCTTGCGCATGATATTCATAGCTCCTATGCTGTATTTTCAAGATCCTGTATGTTAAGCTAAATGATACCCTTCGGTGGAATACCAATCAACATATTGACAAGTTAAAGCAACAAAGATTTTCATGTATTACTTCAGGGATAAGATCCAGAACACAAGGTTGCAGATACTATTGGAGCACCTAACCAGAAAAGATCCCACAATGCATAGAATGAAAATGATGACAGAAGTATAGGTGTCAGACAGCTCAAGAACAAGAAGCTGATTCCAGCCACGATGCCTTGTTTGGTTCAAGAAAATGAAGGACAAAACAGAAAAAGGATGAGCTTACAAAGTGTGGGGACGGTAAAAGGTAAACATTGAGTCTCCAAAGAATTAAAGCACAGAGATCGATGAATGGTTCCCGTCCAAAGGCAACAAGAAGGTTGAGGTTAAGAAGCATTTTCCTCACCCCGATGACGAAACTAAAAAATACTCAGAATGTTGGGTCAAAGGAATCGAAAAGTAGCTGAGCTCATGATCGAGTGGGGTCATGCAGAGCAGAAAGAATAGTAAGAATCTCTGCACACGCATGATATGGAGTTTGTTGGTGAAACGGGCAGAAACCCCGAAGAAGAAATGTAAGTGCTCGTGAAAAAGAACGAGAGCGGTACTCATTCAACAAAAAATTGATAGAAATAAAAACCAAAACCGAGCATCTTGCAAAAAAAGGAAATGAAACAGAAAATCAATAATGACTTTTCATGGCATAGGATTTTAAAACGAGTCTAAAAAGAAAAAGAAATAAGAAAAATGAAAAGAGAGTGAGAAAATAATGATAAAAAAGAAAGAAAGAAAAACAAAAAAAATAAAAAAAGGGAAGAAGAAGAAGAAAAAGAAAGAAGAAGAAGAAAACACGACATTGCATGCATCATATAGATAGGGGCATGTCAATTTTGCTTGTCTCTATACGGGTATTTGAAGAATTATCGAAGCATTTACCAAAGAAAAGAAAGAGCGGCAGCCATGGCGGCGTGAGACCCAGATGTTAAATCCTTCGGGTCATCGGTAAGTCCTTCGGGCACGATGTTAAGTCCCGGGCCACCAATAAGTCTTTCGAGCGTGGTGATAAGTCGCCGGGCCATCGGTAAGTCCGCCGGGCATGATGCGGCGGCATGAGTAGTGTGAGTCCCGAAAAGAACGGCAGCCATAGCGGCGTGAGACCCGGATGTTAAATCTTTTGGGTCATCGGTAAGTCCGCCGGGCACGATGTTAAGTCCGCCGGGCCACCAATAAGTCTTTCGAGCGTAGTGATAAGTCCGCCGGGCCATCGGTAAGTCCCGGGCATGATGCGGCAAAGCATGAGTAGCGTGAGTCCCGAAAGAACGGCGACCATAGCGGCGTGAGACCCGGATATTAAATCTTTTGGGTCATCGGTAAGTCCTACGGCACGATGTTAAGTCGCCGGGCCACCAATAAGTCTTTCGGCGTGGTGATAAGTCCCGGGCCATCAATAAGTTCTCGCCGGGCATGATGCGGCGGCATGAGTAGCGTGAGTCCCGAAAGAGCGGCGGCCATACCGGCGTGAGACCTAGATGTTAAATCGCCGGGTCATCGGTAAGTCCGCCGGGCACGATGTTAAGTCCGCCGGGCCACCAATAAGTCTTTTGAGCATGGTGATAAGTCGCCGGGCCATCAATAAGTCCGCCGGGCATGATGCGGCGGCATGAGTAGCGTGAGTCTCAAAAAAGCGGCAGCCATGGCGGCGTGAGACCCGGATATTAAATCTTTCGGGTCATCGGTAAGTCGCCGGGCACGATGTTAAGTCCCGGGCCACCAATAAGTCTTTCGGCGTGGTGATAAGTCCTTCGGGCCATCAGTAAGTTCATCGGGCCTCATGCGGCAGCATGAGTAGCGTGAGTCCTGAAAGAACGACAGCCATAGCGGCGTGAGGCCCAGATGTTAAATCCTTTGGGTCATCGGTAAGTCCTTCGGGCACGATGTTAAGTCTTTCGGGCCATCAGTAAGTCTTTCGAGCATGATGATAAGTCTTTCGGGCCATCAATAAGTCCTTCGGGCATGATGCGGCAGCCTTAGTAGCGTAGGTCCAAAAATGGCAATAGCCTCGTAAACAAAAAGAGGAGAAAAAAGTAGAAAAAGAAGAAAATGAGAAAAGGGGAAAAGAACAGAGAAAAAAGGAAAAAGCAGAAAAAGAAGAGAAAAAGAGAAAAAGAAAGAAAAAAGAAAAAAGAAAAAAGAAAAAATAAAGAAAAAGAAAAAGTAAAAGTAAAAAAAGAAGAGAAAAAAAGGAAAAAAGGAAAAAGAACAAAGAAAGAAAGAAACAGAAGAAACAAAAAAGAAGAAAAAGAAAAGAGGAAAGAAAAATCGAAGACAAAGGTTACATAAAGGAGAAGCTTACGTTTTCAAGCCCCAGTGAAAGGTTCCATAGAGGAAGAACCCTAAATCCAGAATCTCAAAAAGAACCAAAGGTGAAGAAGTTCTATCTGAGGAAGAACTTACGAGCCCGAAGATTCAATGAGAAAAAATGAAGAGTTCGGAAGAACACGTGAATTCAAGAAGTCGTGGGAAGTCGGATAAAAATAAGTGCTTTCGGTCTTTGCTTTGTTCTCGTTTCACAAGAACAAGCAAAGAGGGGCAACTGTAATCACTCATTTTTATCCGGTTTGTAAATATTGTTAATATATTAGCATAATAATTAACAAGGTATTATTATTGCATGTATACATGTTATATTATATGTTTACTATATATGTGATTAATGTGTACAAAATATGTGTGTAATATATGTAAGCGCATGCGTATTATACATACTATGTGCGATGTATGTGTGTCACATGTCACGTACGTTTTAATAGTTTATATATGTACTAGGGTGTATTTGGTTATACTTATTTTGTGTGTATAAGATGCATGTATGTGTGTGCTTGGGTGTATGTGATATATATGTGGTTTGCATGTGCATGTACTATGTATGATTGTAGTATGTATAATGCTTGTATACTTACATTAATTAAGTGTGAGAGCAAATATATGTATATGTGTGTTCGAATGTTATATGGTATATGTTAATTTGCATGTATGGTTATATGTACATAAATTATATATGTGTATATGTTATTATCATAGTATTATTATTATTATTATTATTATTGGGTTCAAAAAAATATAACAGATCTAAAATATAAAACCCATTTATAATATTAGTCCAAGTCTACATAATATTACAAAAAAACCCAAAAGATAATATGATTTACAAGGCCCGGCTGGCCCAAACCCAAGACCCCATTTAACTATAATTATTTTTGTGCAGATAACTATGGGTCGTTGGATCAAGATCTGATCCAACGGCCACGATCAATGAAGGGTAAAATATCTAGCCAGTCGCGTGAACTACACGTCTGGACGGTTCGAGTGCCACGCGCGGACTCTTCGATATCCCACGTGTGCGTGCGTCCCATGCACTATAACCCCTCGACTGCTGAGCCCCACGTATCACGATCTGGAGCCGTTTCACCGATCGAGGTTTCATCTGGGCCGTTCATCCTTCAAGACATCCCAACCGTTAGATCGGATCTGATCCAACGGCCGAGAACCCCTATGGCCGAAGACAACTCTTCCACCATGCCGTCGTACTACCGGCTCAACCACCGAGCTCAGAGAACGTGCAAAAACACCAAAAAGATGGATTATCAGTACAAAAAATCAGATCTGATGTAATTTTTCATGTAATAGGCTCTACCAAAAAACAGAGATAAAAAATATATAGAATCCAACCAAAGTGTATTATCACCAGTTTTTTCAGAAATACAAAAAAAAGGGGCAACGCAAGTCCAGTGGTATTTTTCTTGCTACTTTTACTGCATGCATATCTTTCAAGGGCATCAACAATATCAAAAAGAAAAAAACGAAAAGAACTAGGTTCTTACCCTCGTCGAAAGAGCCCCCCGCCGCTGGTGATAAGCTATAAGGCTCTTAAGCCAAACACGGTGAACCGGTAAAGGGGAGGGGTTGTTTGGTCTTGGTTTACAAAATTTAGAAAAAAAGGGGGAAAAGTTTCGGCTTTTGTTTTTTAGATCTAGGCAAAAGGGTGAGTCCTAGTGTAAATCTAAGTTCAGATTTGAGTTCAGCTTGAAGAGAGGTTGGTTTTGGGGTGTTTCTTTTGGTTCGCCGGCGCCGGCTAGCGGCGGACGATGGCGGATAGCCGCCGGTTTCTGGGTTTCTCAAGGGTTTGAGTTTGTATATTTGAGAGAAAATGGGGAGTGATAACGGGGCTGAGAAAAAAAATGAGAAAAAAGGGAGAGGGGAGGCCGGTTAAGGGGTTTATAATTAAACCCCCGTTTAAAATTGGTCTAATTACATCATAAGTCATCCCGCGTTTCTGATCTTTTCAAACCGAGTCTGCCCCTTGGTTTATTCACAATCCTGGTCCCTCGTAGTTTTCAAAATCTTTCGTTTTCGTCCCTTAATCAAATGAAATCAGTTTTCAAATGGTCAAATTACGCCCCAAGGACTTCCGCGTTTTTGAAATTTTCATTTCAAGCGTGCCGCATGGGTATTTTACAGCCCCGGTCCTTTTAAGTTTCCTCAGGCTTATAATCACGTCCTTAAATCGAGTTTTATTTTCTTTTAATTTCCGCATTTCTGTTTTATTTCTTAGCGTTTCAGTCCTTGTTTTTTATGTTCTAATATTCATTGATTACTTATGTTTTATTTGTTTTTTTACATGTTCTATTACTTGTTGTATTCATAAATGTCATGTTTGACCGTGTTTATTTATGTTTTAGATAGGTTGTTTTTCTTTATCATTTTGCCCATATTCATTTTTTTATCATACTTTAGTTTGGTTTTCGTGGTATGTTTATGATAGTAGGTGTTGTATGTTTTTAGGTTACATATTAGGGTGTTTTTGTCATGTATAAGGCCACATTTTTAGTTATTTATTTGTGTATGCATATTATATCATATGTTATGTACTAGGTATTAGTTTCTTTGTTAACATGTTGTTTTGATTCGTGAAATTAACATCATAATACTTTTATGTCATGCATATGTTACATTGTGTTTTTATTTTTAATATGTATGTATTCTTGAAGTATGTGTTTTTTATTTCCCACATGTTTTTTTATTTATGTCTCATTATTATTATTATTATTATTATTATTATTATGTGCTATGTTCGTGTTGTTATCGTATTTGTTTAATTTTGTGATATCCATGTTTTTTATTATTTATTTTGTCTTTTACCATGTCAATGCGAATGCATGTTTCCAAATTATTTCTCTAAAGTTGCATAATGGAATATAAATTATCAATGCGGTGCCCTTTTATCCGAGCGTAAACGGGGCCAATATCAGGCGTAGTGATAGTGGTTGGGCGTTTACCCTCGGATAACGGGGCCTTTAAAATTTATTCGCAATTATAACCGAATTTTAAACTAATCGTCACTTTAATCCGGAAAGTTTAATATTAATAAAGCGATAATTATTAAAGTACCAATTTTGGGCGGTGTGGGGTGCTAATCCTTCCCCATCCGTAACCGACTCCCGAACCCAACAGTTTTTTTAATCTCTGGTTTTATGGTGTCCGGCCTACCTAAGTGGCCGGTGGCGACTCCAATTTCTAATATAACGCGTTTTTCAAAACCCCACGGAATAAACGTTTTATATCCGAAAAATCACCAACACCTCAAACACCTTCGAAAACCCATCTACTTTTTTTAGCGAAAAAAGGACATCGCTACACTCAGTCACCTTATAATACTGAGGGGATTCAAGCTGTTGAACAATCGATAGTATTCGACATGAAGAAATTGTCAGAATTGAAGCAGTGTTTCCTGAAGAAACAATATGATCCCTCCCCAGAACATGCAATGGTTTTAGTTGACCTTCAGAAACATAAATGTCTTTCAAAGACATTTGAGATTTTGGAAAAGAAACTAGAATTTTAATTGAAGCTCAAAGACTCTGAGATCAATTTTCTTCGAAAAAAGTTGGAAGAATCCAATAAGAAAAACATTATTAAAATTGACTCCTGGTATGAGTATATTAATTTTTACACAACCATCAATCGAGCTAGATTTGAGGAACTTAACATGGATCTCTTTAGAAAATGTATAGAATCGATTGAAAAGTGTTTGAGGAATGCCAAGATAGATAAGAGTAGCATTCACTATGTTGTGCTTGTCGACAGTGATATTAGAATTCTCAAGGTTCAACAACTTTTGCAAGATTTCTTCAATAGAAAGGAGCTTTGCAAGAGAATCAACCCGAACGAGGCTGTTGCTTATGGTGTTGCAGTCCAAATGGCTATCTTGGGTGGTGAAGACAATGAGAAGTTGCAGGATCTCTTGCTCTTGGATGTCACTCCACTATCGCTTGGTTTGGAAAATGTTTGTGGTGTCTTGACCATTTTGAAGATTAAAGATACAAGTGAGCAGGTCACCCATTGGCTAGACAACAACCAACTTGCAGAGGCAGATGAGTTTGAAGACAAGATGAAGGAATTGGAGAGCATCTACAATCCTATCATTGCAAAAATGTACCAAGGTGCTTGTGCAAGCATGGATGTGAATGCCCCAACTGCTGGAACAGTTGCTGGCCACATGGCTATTCAAAGTGTGAGTACTGTGGTAGACAAGATGGAGCTCCATGCCTCCTCTCGACTACATCCAATAGTTCATGTTTCCATGCTTAAGTCAGATCCCGATGGTCATTAACATGTCACTCCATGGCCTCTCGAGGAAAATTCAGGCTCAATATCTTTTTTGAACCTTGAAGACAAGGTTCCTCTCCAAGAGGAGGGTATTGTTATAGCCCATGAGGCATCCACACCAACTCAACATACTCGTAGATTATTGCCAAGTCAGTAGCAACAAGTGGCAAGGGAGAAGGCACGTGAGAAAGAGCCAAGCTAATTAGGCATGGTGGTTACAATAGTTGCTATTAAATGAGAGCTAAAAGGTAGAAGGAAGTTATAAAAATTGTAAAAACTATTATCCTCTCTTTCTTTGTGTTTCTAATTTTCTTCTCTTCTATTTCTCCTCTTTTTCTTTACTGTAATTTTTTGTTCTTCAATAAAATTCATCATGAGTATTTGAGTTTAAGATTGTTATTACTTGTGTTTATAACATACTGCCTTACATTATTCATTTATCAGAGAATTTTTTTATTTAAATTAATTATTTAATTAAATTTAATTATAATAAGTTGCGTCAGTTGTAGACTTGATACATATTAGTTAAATTAAATATTTGACATTTCAAATTGTTATTACCTTATATTATTTTCAATGATATGATCTAAGTTTCCTACCACTCGTGATTTTTTTCACTTGACTATATGTATTAAAAAGTAAGTATTCTTTATATAATATTATCAAGTAATCACACCAAAATATTTAAAAAATTTATATAGTTTAACTAGTTAATGAAACAAATTTAATATCTATGTAGATTACTTATTATTATTATTATTTCATTCGTTTGTGAATTATATAGAATACCACTATATATATATAACATATAGTTTAACTAATTAACTTAATGGATCCCAAACATCATTTGTTATTTTTTTTATACTGAAAATGTTGGGGTGTTAAAGCTGCCCGACGATCAAAATGATGCGGGGTATGGGCCAAGGCATGGAGACTAATTGGAGAGTGAAAGAGGAAAGAAGACATTTGAGTAACTGGGGTGAGGAAGATGAATTAAATTGATAGAACTTTAAATTCATTTATTCAACGGTACTGGTAGTAGCAAACTTTTTAGAGTCAACAACACTATCAATCACTAAACTATTTCGCTTTTTTGTTTGTCGCCATATTATTATTTTTGATAAAATCGTAATTAACATTACGTTTTTTTATTTATTAAAAAACTCACGAAAAAAATAATAGGTTGTTGACCAAAACAAGAAAGAAGCAATAGATTAGTGACCAAAACAAAAAAAAATAACATTAGTCACTAGAATAGAAGAAAAAACGTAACATTAATGATGATTTTGCACAAAATGATAGTTTAGTGACCAAAACAGGAAAGCAGAAATAGTTTAGTGACCAATAGTGTTGTTTACCTTTTTTTACAAGCAAGAGTAGGACGAGGACCAGTATCCTTGGATACGGAGACTATTTTGAGAACAGAATACTACAAATACATAGAAAACAGAAATAGAAACACCTAAAACTGCTTAGCAATTACAGTTTATATGATTTACAATGGAAAAGGGAGAAGGTCCCTCAGTCTTGCATGATTCAGCAACCTTGATATTGCCATTTATGTTGCTCTATGCCATGTCGGAATATGTAACTGAATATCAAACACGGATACTTCAAAAAAAATGAAAAGTCGAAGTAACAAAGGTTACCTACCACTAATACTTCTGCAACTTCTAGGTTTCCCGCTTGGATTCAGGAACCGATGCCAAATAAATCTCAAAACCTGAACTCAAAACTGGGGGAAGCTCAATCACATCCTGAAGCTTTCGGACTGGATGATTTCATCAAAAATGTGCATACATATATTTACACTGTCGAAGCACATGCCTTGTCCCTGGTTGCGTGTGCTAACTGCTGTCGAACAAACACCTGCGTATAGTTACCGCAAACTCCCCTACTCTGTTTGGGTGGAAAATGACTGCACGCATGGCTAAGCAAATAGCTGCAATAGAGATTACTAATATGGCCGGACGGGATCTCAATCTTGCGGTGGCGAAACTACACGATTTTCTCGGGCAATCCTTGTTGGGGTTCACATTCATGATAATTTCTTTGTTTATAAGTGGAACCGTCTCGCTTCTACCGGAGGTAGTTGGTGTCATAATTGTTTGTAATTTACCCTTAATTCTTTCCTCCAAAACCTGAATGTAAAACATCATTCATTAATAGCACGGAAATAATGTATAATATGTAAAAGCTAGATATTATAGAGTAGAGGTTTTCAAAATCCCTCTTATAGTTTCGTCTTAAGCTCTGACTACTCAGTTTCCTAAAGTATCCGTCGACAACCATATCTAACACATATTCGAACATGAGTATGGAGGTATAATTCTCCAACTATATGGGAAAAATTAAAAAAAAAAAAACATACTTCTGTCAAACATATACCTATATTATGAACATAGGTTTTAGGAATCCCACTCAATTTCATACATCAGAAATCAGATTTCTCAAATTTTCAGAGGCACAATTCCAAATATATAGAACACTCAACTAGTTCCAATTTTCGAATATTCAGAATTACAAATTATGGAACCAAGAAAGTAAAATGGGCCTACTTATCAAGATTTTTAGTCCTCAGCTGAGAAACATTTGGAACAATTGATAGCTCATCATTCTCGAAGCTGCTTTGAGAAAGCTGGTTTATTTCCCGCATTGAGCGAAAATCAGGAATTTCACCTTTCCGAAGTTCATCCCTAAGGATATCTCTAGCATAATCCATATATTTCTGTAGTAACATTATATCAGAATCATTAGTTCCATTAAATCCCATTTCCTCCACCACAATCTTCAGGTTCTGTAATACTTTCTTCAGAATGACTGATGATTTGTTTTGGATGAGAAAATTCAATAACCGATTGAATCTGAGAAGAGACGATAGTTTCTTGATTTTTCTTCCAATTTAGGGTCCCTCAATAACCATGCTATATCTAAAACAAGCTCGGAATAAGATCTTTGTCTTAAAGTTGACGATTCACATTCCTCAAAAAATGACCCAGTGGCAGAAACTTTTGATCTTTCCCGAGATACAGATGCATCAAACCTCTGCTGTATTGACTTCATCTCGGAACAAACTTCCTTGTCACCAATTAGGATGGGAATAATTTATTCGACAATCCAGACTGATTCTCAACCTACAAAAGAAATCCGTATATGAAGAAAAACTACCCCAAGAGATGACTGAAACATATTACATCGAACATTCATCCAGGTCAATATAAATTTTTGTATCTCAACTCAAGCATGGATTGAAATATTTTCTCAATTATTCTTTTCAAGAAGAAATGACAACCATAATATTAAGACAACTTTCACGAAACCCACCTCAATGAATGCAGGACCATAGAGATCTGGTTCTGTTTGAGGGACATATATTTTGTATAATCGATTATCACAACTAGGAGAATCCACTTTACTTTGAACATGCGAGGATGCAACATGACAATCATACGGCAGATACCTTCCGGCAAAAGATACTAGAAACCTGGAAAAACACAATCATATTTCTTATGCATTAATGAGTTGGATAATGGAAGATTACAGTTTAGAGAAGGATCACTTGTAGAGTTGTCAACTGAAAATTTTTGGGGAAGAAAAAAGGAAATAAGGAAAAGAAGTGAGCTTAACAAATCCCTACCGAAATTTTGGCTGCAGCAAATTACTCCCGCAAGCAACAAACTCCATTGGCTTGCCAGCCTCAAAACATGAAGGATGAACATAGTGAAGTCTTGGGGCCTGCAACGCCGCATCAATTTTCACCATTGAAGTTCCATCTGCACATGCAAGAGACCTTACTCATGCTAAGAGCTCTAACCGAATGAAATGCAGACGCCTACAAGTCTGAAGAAATTAAACCAGGAACAGAAGCAGTTTAGAATAAAGATGAAATCAAGAGCCCTACTCCACCATGTAAAAATCTCAACTCCTGCTGCATGCATAATTGCTTGGTTGAGACAAGCAGATGACCATGATTAACTGGAAATCGTCTTCCAGAAATTTCAACCATCCATTTCAAGGCTTGGAGACGTCAAATTCATTAAATAAAAAGGAAATAACGTGTTGGTAAAAATTTACATTTGATTCTCACCTTTCCTAGTACAGAATATCATGTTGTTAAGATAAATGGTCATGAAGCCTCTCCCTAATAGCATCCTTCCAGGTCTAAAGACAAAGTCGTCCACATAGGTCATTGGATTTTCAGATAACTGTTAGGTAGAAGAAAATAAGAGGTTAATATCTAACAAATCTGCAAAAATATAAATACCAGATTAAAAACCCAATACTTCCAGAAACTATATAGTTAAGTGAATATCAGCAAACGCTTTTGATCCTTATATTGTTGACTGAGAAAAATAAAGATGAAAGCTAGTTATCAGCTTTAAATTTGACAATTGAAGTGTGTTATGCATGCAGACATGTCTGCAAGGTCAAACCAAATATAACCAAGAAGAGATTAAAAAATCCATCTGATTGAACCATTACCTTCATCCACATATACTCTGGCATCGAAATAAACAGTCAAGATTCTGCAACCAGGACGGATGTAGCCTTCCAACTCAACAGGCATGTTGGCCAACCATTCAAAAATCTGTGATTCAGTTAGCCACATGTCAATCAGTTCCTCAGTTCTCTAACCATAAAAGTGATTTGATGTTATTTAAATACTAAAGTGGAAGAACAATTGTTTAAAATACTTGATGCCGAAGTCTTCGTGGAAATTCAGCCGGATACCAATCATAAAGCTTGAACGAGATTCTACCTGTAGGGCACTATAATGAAAAACAAAATCAATATATATGCACACACACACACAAGAGCGGCATGCTTTCTCTTATGAACAGCAAAATGTAAGGATATAACATTGCTACCATGAACAAATCGAAGAACCCACCATGGATGAATATGCAGTCTTACTGTCACAGTAAGAAATAGAATTTGAAAACTTGGAATCATCTTTCCCTCCATCTGTTTCATTGTCAATAAGAGTTACAACACTGACATTGCGAATATTCTCCAAAGAAGGGGCTGAGCAATGAGCAGAAACAAGCCCGTCTTCAGACTCAAAGGCTGGTTCTTCTTCAGCTATCTGGCCACTCAAGCTTGAACCATCTGTATAACACAGAATAATAAGTTATCCCACAAGAAGGAGAACAACCAGCTTCGACAAAAGAGGATGATTCTATCTGGGACTCGATATACTATATCAAATTTAAAGAACCTTTTCCGGCTTCACCATCACTTTGCAAGGAACCTCGAGATTCTTTATTGATTGCAGTCTTAGAATCAGCAGGCTTCCTTCGCCGTCTAATGTTGTGACGCTCTAGTTTCCTTCGGCAACTCCTCTTACCTTCATCAAAATCCAACAGCAGATGGAACCTAACAATTAATTGAAAGACAAAAACAGTTCAATCCAAGAAATAACATTAACCCCCAGGGGGGAAAGAAATTTTTCTAGATTTTACATTTAATCATTAATAACTACTTCATTCATGGCCTAAATTTAAAATTTTCGGTTCTAGGGACTATAGGCCTACATGATCCATAGACTCTAATTGCAAACTCCAGTAGATTCAATAGGCCGAGAAATTGAATTCTCGGTTCCATCCTTACATTTGCTACACAATTTTTGCTAAATTAAAATGTAATCTTAAATTTTCACTTCTAAAGCTAAATATACAAACAATGAAACCAAGCATTCAATTTCATAACAAACAAAAAGGCTTAAAAATCAATAATAAAGCCTGAATCATTAGCAGATAGACTTATGCTAGGCCTAAAAAGTGAGAGGTAAAGGGGGGAAACAGCAAAAAAACTAAGAAAATAGTGTAAAAAGGAGCTTACTTGCCACACTGTTGACAATATCTCTTGGTTTCTCCATCGATCAAAACGGTGCTGGAGTTGGCGCATCGTAGACAAATTCTATGCCTCCTATGATAAGCTTTAAGCTCGCTAATATCCGCTTCGCAACCCGGAACTTGGCACCGATACGTACCCGACCCGGATCGAGAAGTTCGGGCCCTCTTCCTCTTCAAGCTTCTCGAGTTGCGCGTCGATCTCGGGGCACGCGCACGGGACTCGACCAGCTATAAAATTCGAACAAGTCATCCTTGGGTCCCGCTTCCTGACACGATCTACAGCCGGAACTGTATTCGGGTCCAGAGCTGGAGCTTGTAAAGGAGAAGGAGATAAGGTGTAATCGTCAAACGAAATGAAGAAGTGATCGTCAGCGGTTGATTCCAGGAGATCACCCAAGTCCCAAAGGGAGGAAATAGGGTCATCTCCGATCACCGGAAAATCCATTTCACGACCCTCAGACGAATGATCGCCACGCAATGTTTGTGTTGCAGGAGACGGATCTTGCTCCATAATAGAAACGGAATGAAATGAAATAAACCCCAAATTCCTCACGATTTGGTGATTTTAGTGGTTGGATTGGTTGAGGGGAAAAAGGGACCATATCAACGGGTCGGTCGGCTCATTTCATATTGTCTGTTATAATTAATGGTTATGGGTAAAGTTAAATTTAGGTCCCTAATTATTAAAAATTATATTTGAATCACTTAATTATGAGTAAAATTATATTTGGGTCACCCTGCATATTTAAAAAAAATATATATCAATTTATGTATTATATTAATTAATGATTTCAAATGAAGTATTTTAGTGTTAACGAGGGTATATAAGTGATTTAGTAGAAAGAATGACTAAATTGATATTTTTTAAAAAATATGAAGGTGGCCAAAATGTAACATTACCTATAATTGAGTGACCCAAATGTAACATTTAATAATTGAGTGACCCAAATGTAACATTACCCATAATTAAGTGACCCCAAGTGTAACTTTTAATAATTGAGTGACCCAAATGTAACCTTACCCATAATTGAGTGACCTCTGTAACAGTTTACCCTATAATTAAATAAATTACAATTACTATTTTAAACTATTCTGACTTTTAAAATTCCAATAAAATATAAAAAATTAATAATTGAATTTCGTCGATTTAGATGGTTTTGACTTTTGATTAATTGATTTTAAATTAAAATTTACAGGAAACGTTTCCATTTTCATATGGAATTTAATATTTAGAAATAAAATATTATTAAAAATAATTATACTTTCTCAATTAAAAAATAAATAAAACCAAACCAAACCAAACCGGAATTTATTTCCAATACTTTTGGTGTGAGTTTTCTTTTTTTTTTCAACATTTTTTGGTGTGAGTTTTCACTCAACCCTAATACTTGGATTAAATTAAAAGATTAGGTGGCGACTCTTAAGTCTCAAACTAGAGCTGGATATTTTTATTTTAAGGGCAATTTTTATCGGTGGTCCTTTTTGTTTAGAATTTATTCTATTTTGGTTACCTAAATTTAAAAAAGTTATTTTGCCACTTACGTTTCCAAATGTTTATGTTTTAGTCACTAAACTGTTAGTCTCCGTTACTTGGCTAACGAGTAGTTGAATGGCGCCTTAAAAGTTTGGTCGGCATTGTGAGTCATCCCTTATTTTATCTTATACTCGAAGTTTTTGTAGATAATATGAAGTCATTACTATAATACCCCCGAAATTTGCTAAGTTGTTTAAGAGTCATTTAGTACTAAGATAAGGGCTTAAAAAGCTAACTTAGTGACTAAAATGACAAAATGCAAAAGCTATGATTTCTTTAATTATGGATTCTAGGAAAGGAATTTCTAAGAATTAAGAGTAACGTGTGATAGAGAGTAAGTAAAATAGGGTATTTGCAAAGTTTGGTTGAAATCCGATGGGAAAAATATAGGCATCTAATGGATAATTTTACCATTAAATATTTTTATTCCACAGATAAGTAGTACAGGTTACAGGAAGTTGATCTGTATAATTAGATTTTCGATATGGGATTTATGTGAAAATCTATTTTTGATCGAACAATTAGGGGATAAGTAGATATTTGATTCGAATAAAAATACAGTATAAGATATTGAATTTCGATCAAACTGCAAAGTTAAGCGTGCTCAGGGCATAGGATGGGTGACCTCTTGGGAAGGTCTCATGTCAGTAGAGGTGGCAAACGGGTCGTTCGGTTCGGATCATTTCGGTTCGGTTCATTTCAGGTTTGTCTATATTCAGTTTAAATTCGGGTCGGATCGGTTCATGTCTGGTTTGGATTTTAGTTCGGTTCTATGATGATTCGGGTCAATTCGGGTATTGGATCAATGATTCAGGTCAATATCAGATCGGTTGTTTTTGGGTCGGGTCAATATCGGATCGGATGTTTTCGAGTTGGGTCAATATCGGGTCGGGTCAATCTTTAAATTTTTTGGCCAATTCGTTTTGACTTGGACTTGGGTGTGAATCTAATCGTGTATATTATATAAGGAATTAATCATATATTCTTGTAAAAACATGTCTTTTTATTTGTTAATATTATCATTTAGGTTTAGTTCCAATCATTCAATGTTTCAAAATCAACCATCATTGGTCTTAATCATTTAACCTGAACCTAACGAATCCGATCCAATCCTATGACTATATTTTTTTAATTTCATATTCGATGTTGGTTTTTAGTACGATAGAATTTTTTTATATTTTCAAAATACATGTAAAAAGAGAGAGATAATTTTATGGGCATGGAATCAAACCTTAGACCATAATTGCACATATGATGAGCATTTTGAAATATTACCTAAAAATTTGATTCGAGTATATGTATACATATATTATCAAATTTGACTAGAATATGTATATTAGGATTTTACTTTTCCCTCCTACTCCCCCCATTTCTTTGCAATTGACTAGAATATGTATATTAGATTTTACTTTTCCCTCATACTTTTTTATCAAATGTAGTGATTAATTAGTACTATTATAATACAAAAAGATAATAAAACATATATTATTTCGGGTTGATGGTCGATTTAGATCGGTTTTGAGCAAATTAATTTCGGGTTACTTTCGGTTCAGGTGAAAATCGGTTCGGGTCAATATCGGTTCTTCTAGAATTCGAATTGGTTTCGGTTCGGTTTATTTCGGGTTTTGGGCCACATTTGGGTCATCTTGTTCGGATCTATATCGGGTCTTAGTTCGGGTAAATCGGTTCGATTTTCGGTTCTAGGGTCAAGTTTGCTAGGTCTACATGTCAGTACTTGAGACCGATAAAAATGAATCAGTTCAAGTTAATATTATTTGTATGGATAATTGATAAAGGATTATTAAGAGAATTTTATTCGATAAAGATTTCGGGTAAATTATCAGTATATTAGACCGAGTCAAAATTTCAAGATTTTGATTTTTACAAAATTATGGAATATTTTGTATATCAACAATATTTATTTATGGAAATTAGAAATATGAGAATTTCAGATTTAATTCGATAGTTCGAAAAATGGAAAATCATAGTAAGTGATTATTTGGTGATCAGATCGAATTGGAATTTTAAAGATAGTTCTATAAGCCATAGAAAATTCATACAATATTATTTTTATGAATATTTTAATATTTCTAGTTGGATTCTAACTAGATTTAGTTCTACTTTTACAAAATGGCAAATTAGAAAATAAGACTTAGTTAGAGGGTTATTTGGAATCAAGTAATTAAATGAATTTAATATTCATTTAATTAAATACACATGGCATTAATAAGATAAAAGATGAACAAAATATGTTCATCCTCTCCTCCTCCATTTCGAAAATACAAGAGAGAAAAGGGAAAATGTACAAAAAAATTTCCTAGGCATTTTGAAGGCTTCCAAACAAGATTCAAGGTATGTTTTTGATAGAAAATTAATCTATTTTAATTTTCTTTCATTTGATAGTACTTTTACAAAGAGTTATGAAGATTTGTTCATGTTATTGATGAGAGAAAAATAAGGTTTCATATTCTATGTTGAGATTGAAGCTTGATTTAAGTAAATCAAGTGTTGTGGAGTTGAAAATAAGCTTAGATTTAGATTAATTTCATGACTGAAGACATAAACCCTAACCCTAGAATTTAGAATTTTATTTAGGGTTTTAAAATTAATGATGAATATGGAAGATTTATGATTCTACAAGCTTGATTATGGCATTAGGACCAAAATAAAGTCCTTGAAAAGCTTAGACACCCAAATCGGCATGTAGGAATAAATTGGGGGTTTTAAGTGTTAATTCTTGGAAATGAAGAATACACATTGGAAAAAATTATTTTGAGCATATTAGAATGTTGTTTGAATGAAAAACAACCTTGGGAAGGTTTAGTGACCAATTCGGCCAAGGGCTAAAATAGAAGGAAAATTTTGAGAAACATTGTAAAAATGTTGGATTGATTAATTAGTACAAGTTTGCAAACTTTTGTGTGAAATTAGTGACTAAAATGTCACTTTAACAAAGGTTAGTGGATTGAAGGGTATTGAATAAAAGTTAGTGAAAAATGATAGAATTATGGAGTAATTGTGATTTGAGCTTGAATAAATTGCAAAAAGGTGCAAAATGGTCACTAGGGACCAAATTGGACTATTCGGCTACTAAAGGAGAAAAAAGGGAACATTTTAGGAAAAATTTCTAAATTCGAATAATTATACTAGTATTTTATAGTTAAGCAGTGTTAAATTAAAAAAATCTAACATGTATGATATTGTATATGTTCGATGGGTAAATTTTGCAGCATTCAAGCAGGACAAGAAAATATGAGATAAAAGAGGCAAGGAAAAAATAGTGAACTAGCTTAGTGAGGCCCAGTATTTTTGCATAGCCTAGGTGAGTGCATTATATGCATGTATGGCATGTTACAAATAGGACGACTTGCGATAAGTCGACTTTGATATTAATTAAAATGCATGTTAATTAATAATTGTATGAATGTTATGAATTAATAATGTGAAATGTATGATACATTGTCATAGTTTATAGATTTATCTAAGATAAATCAAACTTTTAGATTTTGGGTATGAACTGCCCATTATCGAATTATGGATGATAGTATTGATGGATTGGGTATTGAATGTAAAAATATTAAATTGTTATGCCCGAGTACTAGTGTGAGATTCTTTGGTATAATTGGATATCCATAGAGTCTTAGCAGCTGCATTCCAGCACTACGGTGCATTCCAAACACTTCAGTATTGACTTTAGACACTACGGTGTCGTTTAGACACTTCAGTGTCAACTAGCACAAAATGTGCGACAATGAGGAGCAAAAGGGCGTCCTCGAGTACGTACTCACCATCAGACGCTACAGCGTTGCAGACACTACGATGTCGTTATAATGACTTGTATACCATAGATTCACGTGAAATTGTACTTTGGGCTATAATTCATGAAATGCTTTTATGTAGATGTATCGTATTAACTACTGATAAAGTAAGAATGATATTATGACTTTGGACATATACATACAATTATGATTCAATGAAATAAGTTAGTTTCCCATTTACTATGATAAATGACGAAATGTTATAAATTACACGGGGAATCGCTTGCCATTTTTGCAGGGATTGTGATATTTATGTTATTTGTTTATATTGTTATATTTATGCCTCACTAAGTTATACTTGCGTGTGTTTCGTATTACACGTAGGTCGATCGGGCTAGTATTATCGAAGAAGGAGCTGCACTTTTGGAATTGAGTTATCGCTTATAGGCAATAGTACGTACACTTACATCCTAGTCTAGTGGGCATTTACTCGTATTTTAAATTAACAGCTGTTTTGTATTAATAAACTTATAAGTTAGTTTACTTATTTAAATGGGCTTGTAACCTAAGTATTATGGATGAACAATATGGTTTTAAACTCTTAGCGATGGGATTTGATATAATTATTACGTAGTTAATGCTAATCGCGTAGCGATTTTAAAATCAAGAAAAGGTTTAGGTAGCACACATAGTTTACGCCCTGAATTATATTTTCATGTTAATAACTGTCTAAAATATTTATTTAACCAATTCAGGGTCGAAACTAGGTGACACTATACATGTTTGTAATTTAATGAAAACCGAGGAAGGGTTATTTTACTAAACAAGTTTTGCAAAAAAAATCAAGTTAGGAAATCAGTTAAAAACTTTAGTAACATATTCAATGTGTATTTAATCATCGAATATACGTTGAAGGTGTTACATTTAGTGGTATCAAAACATAGGTTTAGCCGATTCTGGAGGTTAAACTGAGTCCGATGTGATTTGTTTAAAGTGTACATGCCCCTAGGATGTTATATTACTGATGTATTGCTTATATAACTTAATGTGGCTCTTTACTAATATGATTCTGATTATGTTGTAATAGACAATGTCAGACGTTGAGGGATCACGTCATGCGACGGATCACCAGGGCCAGAACGAGGCTCATAGAGATAGTAATGAGATGCAACATGTTCCACCTCCAGCTTCTGCCCCAGCTGAGCCACCTGCACAGTAGGGAGCTCCAACACAAGAATATGGAGCGTTAGTGCAAGTGTTAGAGGCGATGATTAATAGGCTGGAGCCACCTGCACCCGCACCAGCTCTGGCTCTTGTACCCATAAGAGCATCGACTGCTAAAGAGCTTAAGAAATTGGGTGCGCCTGAGTTAAATAGAGAAGGTGGTCCTATGGCCGTAGACTTATGGTTAAATGATGTCAAGGTTATGCTGGACGAGTCGAATTCGGGAGCATATATTTTTCTGAAAGATAAAATTATGGAAAAATGTTTAATTTTTGGTCCACCTATTTAAACAGTTTTCAAAAATTGCATTATATTAAATATTATTTTTAAACATTTCCCATAATTTTATCTTTTAAAAAATATCTACTCTCAAATTCGACTCGAATCTCTAATCTGGTCTTTTAGACCAGCTAACCAGCCCCAAAACCGCTAGGCCCAAAACTGGGGCGTTACAACAAAAATTTTCCATGCCTATGTGATGGTGAGGCCTCGTGCTAACACTGTTACTGCGTTCAAATCGAAGGATGATTCATGGTGTACTGATTAGTCCGAGCTAGCTCACTTGGCGCGTTCATTCTTCTTGGTATTGTTTGCAAGTTTTGGTGTTAACGGCTATGGGTTGGATGGGGGGGGGGGGGGGAACATTGTAAGTTAGGTGGGTTAGTGGCGTCGGTAACTGATAAGGACATTCGTAAAGCTATTTTTTGACATGAGACCGTTCAAAGCCTCTAGAGTGGACGAATTGCATGCCAACTTTTATTAGAAGAATTGGAGCATTGTGGGTGAGTCGGTTTTCCAGTATATTCGGCAAATATTCCTATCAAGAGTGTTGCCTGAGTCTTTAAATGAAACATTGCTCGTCCTTTTACCTAAAGTAATGGCGCCTAAACGGATATCTTAGTTTAGGCCTATTAGTCTTTGTAATGTCATCTACAAATTCGTTACTAAGATTATTGTTGACAAGTTGAATCTTTTTCTTCCTTGTTGGGTTTCTAAAAATCAAACAAGCTTCGTGCTAGGACAATCAATCACAGATAATATCATTATCGCTCAAGATGTTATTTATACTATGCGTAGGAAGACCAGGAAGAAAGGTTGGATGGATTTTAAGATTGATTTGGAGAAGGCCTATGATCGCCTAGAATGGAGGTTTATTGATAAAACTTTGAGTGATCTCAGTATCCTTACCCATTTGCGGCATCTGATTATGCAATGTATTTTCACAGTTTCTACTCAGGTTCTTTGAAATGGTTCTGTTACTGAGCCTTTCACACTATCCAGAGGTATTCGTCAGGGTGATCCATTATCACCGTACATTTTTGTCCTGTGTATGGACCGTCTAGCTTAATTGATTTAGGTCATGGTAAACAATGGTAATTGGCGGCCGTTTTGCACCTTGTTGAGTAGCCCGAAGATCTTTCATCTATTTTTTGCTGATGATCTTGTGTTGTTTGCTGAAGCCTCGGTTGATCAAATGTCTGTAATTCGTCATGTGCTTGATTCTTTTTGTCAAGTCTCTGGGCATAAAGTCAGTCGTGCAAAGACTAATATTTTTTTCTCTAAGAATGTTCCACCTATGCTTCGCTCCTCTATAAGTACGACATTTGGTTTTACTGAGGTGTTGAATCTTGGTAGATATTTAGAGTTTCCCCTAATTCATCAGCGTGTGACATTCGCATCATATCAGTACTTGATTCAGATGATGCAAGTCATTATCTTTAGCTGGACGGATTAAGCTTGCACGATCTGTGTTGTAATTCCCTCATTACAATGTAGTTTGTAGTTCTGCCTAAGTGAACTTGTCTTGAGATTGAGCGTTTGATTCAGAGATTTATCTGGGGTATAACTTCGGATAGAGAGGGTGTGCATCTTGTCCCGTTGGAGGAGCTATGTAAACCTATGGCGCAAGGTGGGCTTGGAATGCAGAAAATGGTACATCAAAATGAGGTATTTCTAATGAAATTGACTTTTCATTTGATTGTTAATAAAGATGCTTTATGGGTTCGTTTCCTTCGCTCTAGATACAAATGTTCAAATGGGATCCCGAGTTCTTTGCGAAGCCAAAATGTATCACAGTTATATAAAGGTCTCAGTATTGTGTGGGGCGATGTTCGAAGCAACCTTGTGTAGGGTTTGGGGAATAGACTCAACGTGTGGTTCTGGTTTGATGAATGGGTGGATGAGGTTGGACCACTTAGTAATTTTGTTTTCCCGAGTCATTTGCCTTTGCTCTTACCGGTCTCGGTTACAGCAATGGCTGACCCTGCTTTGGGTGAGTGGAGTTGGGAGCTATTTAAAGAGTTACTGCCAACCCATGCTTTATTGCGAATTGCGGCCATTAAGAGTCCTTTGCCTCAACTTAGGGATGACCAAGTTGGTTGGAAGGGTAATGGTCAAATTCAGAGTGAAGTCAGCTTATAAAATCCGTGTTGAGGTGTTGGATAGTATACCCGATAGAACGTGGAAAATTATACACCAGTTTTAGGGGATTCAAAGGATTAGGGTGTTTGTGTGGCTGGTTTGTTGTGGGAGATTAATGACAAATGCCGAATATGTTCGACGGCATTACTCTACGGACAGTACCTGTTATTTTTGTCATGCCGCTTTTGAGGATTTGTATCATGTATTTCGGATGTGCCCTCTGGCCCTCTCTGTATGGTAATGCGTAGTTCGTCCAGACAAGTTTTCTGAGTTTATCTCGATGAACTTAAAAGAGTGGATTGGTTTGAATCTGTCTAACCCGGGTTATTTCGCTATAAACTCTATAGATTGGGATTTGTTATTTAGAGCCATAATTTGGAACCTTTGGCTACATCGCAACACTACAGTCTTTAACAATCCATTGAAGGATCAAAGTGGTGTCATTGAGCGTAGTAGGAGGCTCATTTCGTACACCCTTGCAGTAGTCACGGTGGCTGTTCCCTCTTATAGGACAGTGCAACAAGTTTCAATAGACCTGGTACGTTCGGCTCCACCTGATGAGGGATGGACTAAAATTAATACAGATGGGGCTCGAAAATTGCATGGATGGTTTTGTTGCTTGTGGCGGGTTGGAAGCTGCCATTGGGTGCATGGATTTTTGGGTTCAGTAAGTTCCTTGGTGTCTGTTCTGTGATGAATTCTGAGTTGTGGGGAGTGTATCTGGGTCTTTATCACGCTTGGAGCCTTGGCCTACGTCGAGTAATTATTGAGGTCGGTAGTTTAAATGTGCTAAGGTTGCTTTCGAATTCTCAAGGTGTTGGGGGAGGTGGGTGCGCCTTATTACCACATATTAGAGACTTACACAATTTTCGTTTGAAGTTAAATACCAACATGTTCCGAGGATATGGAACAAGGTATCTTATCAGTTAACTAAGTTGGTATCGCTTACTGATTTTGGGGTCCGGCTGTTCTGGGTAGCTCCTGACGAGTTGAATGCTTTGTTACATGAGGATAGTTTGGTTCATGCCAACCATGTGCATGTTGTTTAGTTGGTCGTCATATGTAGTGGTTTTTTGTTTTGTTGAATTTATGCGTTTCCTTTAGTTGGTGATGTTAGCATATTAATGTTGTTACAAACTCTGGTGGTATTTTTATAGGTATCATTTTTATAGGTATCATTTTCCTCCATTTAGGTTTAGGGAGGTTTTTAATGAGGCTTGTGAAGTACCATGTTATGTTTTTTCCCTTTTCATAAAAAAAGATATATATATTAATTTATTATTTATATAATTATTTTTAATACAATTTAATTAATCATTAATATTAAATGAAAATGGCAAGGTTAAAATTAGGCTATTTGAAGATTATTTGTAATTGTTAAGGTAAAAGAGTTATTATAACTCTTATGTCAAAACCTTTAATTTTCCTATCTGCTATTACAATCCTATGTTCACCAAACATCTAAAATAGCAGATTTGACTGGTTAAACCTCTAATTTTGACTCAAAACATTGTTAACCAAACAGGGTCTATAGATTTTTCTTAACAAACACTATAGATTTTAACCTATTTCCCTAAATAATTTTTGTGCGCTTTTTTTTAATTTTAAAAAAAATCCTCAAAATGTGATTAAAATTTTTTCATTGGAAAAATTAGTGAAATAATATAGCACGAAATAAAAAATAGGGAAATAGAATTGTCTAAAATTTATTTAGGGATCTATTGTTGAATATACAGTACCATAAAGGAGTCGTCGTGTGTTCTCGATGAGATTGGAGAAGTCGCAATACCTTCATGATGACTTCTGATCGTTTATGAAGTGTCATCGCAACTATGTAGGCGTACACATGTCGATGCAAGTATAGCTGATAGGTTGATCCTGTCAGATATTGATCACACGAGGAAAGTTGTTTTCTGCCTATTAGTGTAAGTGCAAAAGTTTTGAAAATAAAAAGAAATGTGAGTAAAGTTGTGGGTGCAAAGAAATGTAAATGCAAAAGATTTTAGAGAGTGTTGTGACTGCAATAGTAAAGGAAAAAGATATTCTATAAAAATATTGGATTCTCTGTAACTCGTCAAATTACCAATTATTGCAAGGTTAAAGTATAAGATGATTATAAAGTAAGATAGATCAAACTTATCCTACAACCTTTCCTTCAACTCTCAGCTAATGAATTAAACAAACAAATCTACCACAACTTTCGTCACTGGGAGATATTGCGTGTCCTCGAATGAGTAGACCAACTTTCTTTTCGTCCCTACCCAGCTTTCATTGTGATGCTCATTAACTTGAACTGTCACTGCATCTCTCAATGTCAGTGGCTACAATAAACACTTTAGTGCAAAATAGCATTCAAGCCTAAAAGTTGAAACAAGAAAAAAAGCTTCATAAAACAAGTTGAAGTTCACAATCCAAAATAACTCTCATTCTTAAGGAAAGAAAACAATAAATCACCATTCAAGTTTTACAAAACAATTAAGTGAAAATAAATGGAAACCTCTATCTCGAAGTATTTCCACGAAATATCCCTTGCTTCAGCACTTGGATCCTCTTTTTTCACTAAGAGATCTGTCTTGTCTTCACCTCGGTTCACCAGAGCGAAGCTCAAGTTGCCGTGGATGAAGCTCCCCAAGAAGGAGAAAAAATGATCTTCCCAAAAGATAAATGGCTAATCGAAAAGGTAAGGATAAGATGATATATATATATATCAAGATGCCTCATTTCTTTCCAATAGGGTAAATACATATGTCCCTCATGGATTTGCAAATGTGAAAATTTGTACAAGGTAGTTGCACCGAATTACCAGTTCATCGTCCTTTGATCTTATCTTTTTGACATCTTTCAATGCGCCAACAATTCTGGACGCAATTTGGTAATAATCATATTTTATTGTGGCAAAATCCAGTCCTTACAACAACTGTCGTAACTAACCGCCAGCTTATTGTCCTTTGATCTTATCCTAATAGCTATTGACAGCTGTCATTGCGGCGACAATGACTGTTTTATTGTGCCCACATCAAGTCCAGGCAAAAGTTGTTGTAACTAACTACCAGCTCATTGTGCTTTGATCTTATCCTGATAGTTGTCAATATGATGACAGTAACTGAAAACAATCTAAGCAACGCTTATACAGTGACATCACAATAAAGCACAGTCCTGGCTGCAATAAGATACTTTTACAGCGACATTAGCAGTGTAGTGACAAAACAACAAAAAATGGCAGAAATAAGGAGAATTCGAGTAAAGTAAACTGAGTTAGAAAATATACAAATAGTAAACTAAAAATGCAAGAATGCGTGCATGAGATACCAGTGTGGGGACAAATTAATTGTTAAATAAGAGGAAAATACGTGCTCTTTAGAGTACCATCACACCCCCAAACTTGAGTCTTTGCTTGTCCTCAAGAAAAAATAATAAGCAGCAAGGTAAAACATACATTGATAAACATTCTAGCTACTTAAATAATCTCAACAATTAATGAATTGCATCTAAATGATAGAATAATGCATTGACAATTCAGGCATAAGAATAAATGAACCTGCAATTCATCAATACCTAGCATCATGCCTAACATCTCAGATTCTTTCCACTTAACAACATTTATTTAATAACACATAGCAATTATAGAATATAGATAATATTTATACACATTTTCATCCATTTTTGTAGCAAAGGATATCAAACAATAAATGCACCCTAAGATCCTGAGAAGTAAGGTGTTGTGCAACGAACCCCTAAGGAGCACTTTATTTCTACGACATACACTCATGCAGCGAAAGCCTTTGGCCAGATTCATTTTTATAATGCATACATAGGAGTATTCCCCCTTAAAGCTACTCTTATTTTACACCAACATTGGAGTACCTTTATTTACACATAAAAGGGTCTAATATCATATATAAAACAACTAAACAAGGCAAAATTTATCTGAAATCAAAGAGATGATGCTAGGAATCCGAGATATAATGCAATCATCCTGTAACACCCCTTCCCGGTCTGGTAGGAATCCGGGTCAAAAAGCATTACCAGTGAACAATACGATGATCGGTTTATTCAATACAATGGCTTGTACGATAATCAATGAATCAATGATGTTAATTTGATGCAATGGATGACGAAGATCAATGTAAACTCAATCAAATTATAATAGAGGGGTCATTTGGCGACTTATGCATATTTAGGGACTAAATTGCAATTTTAAAAAATATAGGACTTATCAATAATTAGGGTTACCAATGTGAAATTCAATGCTTGATTACCTTTTGTATAAAATATCAAAGGATTTGGAAGCCATTTGCACTTTCAATTAACCCACAAAAGATTCAGTGACCATTTTGCAAGATTTTAAAACTATATGACTAACTTTTACTAACTCACCTGTATCGGTATTGGTAATCATGAGGCCGTACCGGTACACCCTTATAATAAATTCTTTCAAACCTGAATCTAGTATCAACACGCGATATGGTGTATCGGTACGAGGATTCAATGTTTTTCGTATCGGTACAGGTCCATCATCGTACCAGTACGCTAGCCCTAAATCCCCAAATTAGGTTATCCTACAATAAAATTATAGTGTTGATTTTGCATACCAGCACTACTATAACAGTATCGATACACCTTGATATACACTACCAAAATTGCATGCTAGTACGGTACGCCTGAGTTAATATTACGAAAATTACATATCAGTATCGGTACAACACCACCCGTACCGGTACGCCTGCGTCTATAATGATATTTTTGTCTGGTTTTTAGTCAAATTAGGGGCCTTAAACTTGTCCGATGATTACCAAATTTTACCAGCAAACTTATAAATATCAAATCTAAATACATGCCAACTCTCATTCCAATATGAATCCATTTACTATGTTTTCACTTATTAGAGCATTTTAGGTCATTTCACCAATTTTACCAAAACACTAACATGTCATATTTCATATTTTAACCCATTCAACATGGTAAACAATATGTACACACAAAATGAGGCTAAACTAACATGTCTAGACCCTATGCCACCGTACTAGGAGTTCTAAGGCTAGGTTTACATTACTTATAGCTTGAGTGACTTGCTTCAAAACTCTCCTAGCTCCAATCTTTGATCCGACACACCTTTTAACCTGAAAATGCATGGAAATGAGATGTGTTAGGCTTATATAGCCTAGTGAGGTAGTCAACAACAAATACATGTATGTCACTAATATCAATAACATGTATATCAATGTAAATGCATCTCAAATCATGTTTTAACAATAATTTCAATAACTTAATTCCTTGGATCAATATGTGAATGTGGATACGCGAATTCCCAACCAACATTGCCAACAATAAATGGTCAATATCCTCCAACATCGCAATTAAGACCACAACCAATACATCCCGCCAACATTGCCAAATAGAGCTTTAGCTCAAGGACCGTAGTCCACTCCGTATCAATGAGCTCATGAATTCTACGACATGCTAATTGTATCCCATATCCATTTGTATCCAAGGATTTAATACTTAGGCCAATAACAATAACAATATCAATATCAGTATAAAAAATAATAACAATGTTAACTTGTCAATAACGGTATATCATGATCAATATGGCCTTTCACAATATTACAAAGTTATCAATGACAATACCATGAATCAATAATCAATATAACAATGCAATAAGCCTACCAATGATACCTTCAAAAAGGTTTTCATGTATCCATACCTTGATTTCAATGATGGAAATGCAATAAACCAATAGAATGAAATTGAGAATGGTACCTAGCCAATCCTGAGACTCTGACTACAATCATCGATACTCCAGAAGCTTTTAGGGCTCACGGATGACAATTTCCTTGTTCTTTAACTTGTGAATTTGATGGATTTGATGATTCTTCACCTTGGTTCTCTTGAGCTAAAAAGAGATAAAAATCACAAGGATTTCAATATTAATAATAGATTCATAGCAACTTATTAGCTATGAAAAACAATAGAGATCGAGCCTTGATATCCCTAGGAATTATAGGGTTCTTAACTTCTTGAACTTAGATTTACACATGGTTTTAGCCATGAAATCGATGAATCAATTAAGGGGTATTGCTTACCCGATCAATATCTATAATTTGGAAATGATAACTTGAAGAAAAACAACGCTCAACTAAGGCTCCAATGGAGGTGCTTGCTTAGGTTAGAGAAAAGGACGAAGATGATGAGGAGTGATGCTTGCTTGTAATATCCACCGGTAAGTTCTTTGCTTTTTTCTTGCCTATTTTACTTGTTTAAGCTTTCCTTCAAATGAAGGAACTCACTCTCCCAATCCCACATATGTGGTGATTAGTCTTGAGGAGGGGCTAATCGCAAGGTTTGTCCCTCAACTCTCATTTTTCTATACTTTAGTCTCTAAACTTTCAATTTTCACATTTTAGGTATTAAGACAAGATTCAATGTTTACAAAAAGGTTCTTGATCACTAACAATAGTTAATTAGGTTTTAATAATCCAATAATTGCCCACTTGGTCAACAGTTAATACTAATGTTTGACTTTTCGATGCAAAATTTCTGGTTGCTAGAATTAAATTTTGACTAGGCCCGAATTTGGTGTGTTACAACTCTTCCCCTTAAGAAAAATTCATCCTCGAATTTTACCTGAACCGAAGTTATGTGGGTATAGGTTCCTCATTGTCTCTTCCGGTTCTCATATAGCTTCTATAATCTTGTGACTTCTCCAAAGCGCCTTGACTAGAGAATTGTTCTTGTTTCGAACCCTCTTGACTTCCTTTGCCAATATATGTATAGGTTTTTCCTCGTAGGTCAGGTTAGGTTGAAGTTCCACCGATTCGGGTTCAATAATATGTGATGGATTAGATCAATACTTGCGGAGCATCGATACATAGAATACGTCGTAAATCTTGCTTAGCTCACGGGGTAAAGCTAGCGGTAAGCCACAGGACCAACTCTTTCAATCACTTCGAAAGATCCAATGAATTAGGGACTTAGCTTCCTTTTTTTACCAAAACGAAGAATCTTCTTCCATGAGGAGACTTTCAAGAAAACTTTTTCACCAACCTCATACTATATATCCATCCTCTTGAGATCAGCATAGGCTTTCTGTCGGTCAAAGACGACCTTCAAACGGTTATGAATAATGGTAACATGTTCTTCAGTTTCTCCAAGTAAATTAGGGCCCAACATTTTGCCTTTACCGAGTTTGGACCAATATAACGGTGTTCTACATTTTCTGGCATATAATGCTTCATATGGTGCCATTCCAATAGATGATTGATGAATATTATTATAAGCAAACTCAATGAGAGGTAGAGACCTCTGCCAAGTTCCTTCAAAGTCAATAGCACATGCACGAAGCATGTCTTCCAATATTCGAATTACCCGTTTTGATTGGCCATCAGATTGAGGGTGAAAAGCTGTACTAAGATTGACTTAAGTGCCTAGAGATCCTTGCAATGCCTTCTAGAATCGTGAAGCAAAACGAGGATCTCGATCTGAAATGATTGACTTGGGTAAGTCTGACCACTTTCTTGATGTACAAGTTAGCTAATTTGGGAATATCGTAGTTTATTCTGACAGGTAAGACACGAGGTGACTTGGTAAAATGGTCAATGATGACTTAAATAGCATCATGCTTAGTTGGAGTCAACGGTAGTCCACTGACAAAGTCCATGGTTATTCTTTACCACTTCTATTGTGGAAGTTCAATGGGTTGCAATAATCCAGTAGGGACACGATGTTCAGCTTTGACTCATCGGCATGTTAAGTACTTGGATACAAATCCTATAATAGCTTTCTTTATACCAGGCCACCAGTACAATTCCTGAAGGTCTTTATACATTTTTATCGACCCCAAGTGAACTAAGAAAATGCTACAATAAGCTTCCTTGAGAATATCATCTCGGAGGGATTCATCATTCGGTATACATATTCTATCACAGAAACACAAGAGTCATTTAGGTTAACTTTAAAGTCGGGATCATGATTATTCTGAAGGCTGGTGACAATGGCTTGTAGTTCAAAATCTTGATCTTGTAACAACTTGATTCTTCTAACAATGGTAGAATGAACTTAGAGTTAAGCTACTAACGGTCGATGTTTTTGTAACTTGAAATGAGCATTGATAGCTCGAGAACTGGGCAAAGGTTTACAACTAAGCGCATCAGCCACAACATTAGCCTTGCCCGGGTGATAATCAATTACAAGGTTATAATCCTTGAGGAGTTCTATCCACCTCCTTTGTCGAAGATTCAACTCCTTTTGAGTCAAAAGATATTTGAGGCTTTTATGGTCGGTAAAAAGATAACATTTTTCTCCGTAGAGATAATGTCTCCAGATTTTCAATACAAAGACAACGACAGCCAACTCCAAATTATGGGTAGGGTAATTCATCTCATGTGGCTTGAGTTGTCTTGATACGTAAGCAACGACCTTATCTTCTTGCATCATGACACATCCTAAACCGAGATGCGAAGTATCACTATAAACTGTGTAGTCCTTTCCAAACTCGGGTTGGGTTAAGACTGGGGCATGAGTCAAGACTTGTTTCAACTGATCGAAGCTTCTTTGTTGCTCTCTGGTCAAAACGAATGAGGTTTCTTTCTTCAATAATTTGGTCAAAGGGGCTGCTATTATAGAAAATCCTTTAACAAATCTCTTATAACAGCCAACTAGACCCAAGAAACTACGAACTTCACCTACATTCTTAGGTGGTCTCCATTCAACTACAGCTTGAATCTTTTTCGGATCCACTTAGATACTTGCTGCAGAAACCACATATCCTAAAAATGAAACTTTGGTGAGCCAGAACTCACATTTACTGAACTTGGCATACAACTGTTTTTCCCAAAGGGTTTGAAGCACAAAACGAAGATGGTCAATATGTCATCTATGAACACCCAATATAGGGTCTAAAAACCCGATTCATGAGATACATAAAGACAGCCGGTGTATTGGCTAATTCGAAATGCATAACCAAAAATTCGTAGTGTCCATACCTTGTACAAAAAGCTATTTGGGGCATATCATATTCTTTAACTCTCATTTGATAGTACCCAGACCTCAAGTCAAACTTAGAAAAGAAGGTTGTATCCTTAAGCTAATCAAACAAATCATCAATTCTTGGTAAATGATACTTATTCTTGATGGTGAGGTAATCAATACAAAGACACATAGATCTGTCATTCTTCTTGAAAAAGAGAACCGGAGCTCCCCAAGGTAAGAAACTTGGTCGAATGAAACCTTTGTTCAATAAGTCTTGAATTTGTATCTTAAGCTCGAAGAGTTCAACAGGTGCCATACGGTAAGGTGCAATAGAAATCGAGGTGGTTCTAGGTTGTACTTCAATCCCCAACTCAACTTCATGAGTGGGTGGTAAACCAAGAAGCTCATCAGGAAACGCATCAGGGAATTCTTGCATGATATCAATATCTTGCAACTGAGGTCATTCTTTACTTACTGTAGCATATAACAATGATTTTTTATCCCTGGAGTCTATGAGAGTCATGCTCTCCTTGCCCAAGCCTCGAAGATATAATTTTTTCTTCGAGCAATCCACCCAGGCTTCATGCTCTCTAAGCCAGTCAAGCCCTAGTATAACGTCAAAGTCATAGATAAGGATGGCCATGAGATTGGCCGAAAAAGGTATCCCTTGTATCATGAGGGGATAATTTTTGCATACCAGTCTAACTACGACACTATCACCTAAAGAATTGGTTACGGTGACTTTGGAAGCTATAGACTCGGATGTTAACTTAAATCTTTTAATCAATACAGTACTAATAAATGAATGAGTAGATCCAGGATCAATCAATGCATAGACAAGATAAGTACACAATTCAATAGTACCTACTATAATATATGGATCTTCCTCATCCTTCCTACTTCTCACATGATAAACTTGAGCTAAAGCCTTGGATTCTTGTCGACTTGGAGTTCCTGTAGAACCACCAGGTCTCCCGAAAGCTCCTAATGCAGCTTGTTTTTGTCCCTTACCCTTGAAGGATTGAGCAGGGGCCGTTGTGTTTGCTGATGTAGTAGACTTAGATGTGTTCATTAGACAATCTTTGATATAATGGCCATGTTCACCACAGAAGAAACAAGCTCCAGACTGTCTACGGCATTGTCCCGTAAGATGTTTCCTCTAACAAAAATTACATATGGGGTATTGAGATTCTCGACCTGAAACTTTAATATTCACAATGAAAGTTGTTCTTGCAACAGATTGGGACATGGTTTGTGGCTTGGCAAAATTGCCTGATTGAGAAGACTGCTGGTGATATTATTGCTTAAACCCTTGTTGCTTGCCTTTCTTATACGGTGAAGGAGGACGAGAATCATCTTGGGGCCTCTTTTCAGATCGAGTTAGCCTACTAATCCTTTACGACCTTTGAGCAACTTCGGTAGAGATAGCTTGATTTATGAGCTCTTAGAAATCTGTGATCCCAAATACAATGAACAAAGGTCAAAGCTCATCACTCAAACCTGCGACAAACATTCTATATTTCTCCTATTTCTTTTTAATGTACTAAGCTCCGTACTTGTAATATTTTCAGAAGTTGTGGATGTACTACTCCACCGGTCTTTTGTCTTGCTTAAGATGCAGAAAAATATCCCGCCTTTCAGGTAAGTAATACTCACTGATATATTTCTTCCTGAACTCATGCAGAAAGAACTCCCAGGTCACAGCTTCTTCGGGAGCAGTAAGTACAGTGGTTTCCCACCAATACAAAGCCTCGTTTGCCAACAAGGCTAGAGCGCATTCAAGCTTGTGCTCATTCAAACATTGTAATTGCTTATTCAATATCCTTAATGTGCTATCTAGCCAATATTCTACCACTTCAGGGTCGTCACCAGCTCGAACTTTAAAGGTAGTAGCTTGGTATTGTGCCACCTTATCTATAGGGACTCAGGTCGTGGAAGTAGCAGCTATGTGCAGAATGCTCAGACTTAAGAGTAGCCATGAATTGTTTGAACATTTTAGTTATATTCTGGTAGTATTCAAATTGAGCAGTCTATAGTACGAGTTTGAGATTCGGTGGTTCTTATTGAGGAACTTGTAGATTCAGAGGGTCTTCTCCCTTTTTCTCCTCGTCATGTGTCAAGGAGCCTATAGTATGCTCAACTTCTTCGTGAGCTTTTTCAGAGTTAGACATCTTATACTATAAAAGGAAAAAGGATCATATAAATCGCAAGTCACAATATACACAAAATAAACTCCTAGGTGGCATATATAATGCAATAACAATACAATAGAATTTAGTTTAGTCTTAGAATCGACTAAACTCTAGCTATGATACCATAAATGTAACACCCCCTTCCCGATCTGGTAAGAATTCGGTTCAAAAAGCATTGACAGTGAACAATACTATGATCGGTTTATTAAATACGATAATTTGTACGATAATCAATAAATCAATGATGTTAATTCGATGCAATGAATCAATGTAAACTCAATCAAATTATAATTAAGGGGTCATTTGGTGACTTGTGCATATTTAGGGACTAAATTGCAATTTTAGAAAATTATAGGGACTTATCAATAATTAGGGCTACCAATGTGAAATTCAATGCTTGATTACCTTGTGTATAAAATATCAAAGGATTTGGAAGCCAATTGCACTTTCAATTAACCCATAAAAGATTTAGTAACCATTTTGCAAGATTTAAAATCCATATAAGTATAACTAACTTTAACTAACTCACTTGTATTGGTATCGGTACTCATAAGGCCGTACCAGTATGCCCTTATAATAAATTCTTTCGAACCTAAATCCAGTATCGGCACGCAGTATACTGTACCAGTACGAGGATTCGATGCCTTTCGTATCGATACATGTCTATCATTGTACCTGTACACTAACCCTAAATCCCCAAATTAAGTCATTAATGGGTATCAATACGACACCACCCATACCGGTAACTTTGCTATAGTAAAATTCTAGTGTTGATTTTGTGTACCGGTACCATATAGCAGTATCAGTACGCCTTGATTTACACTACCAAAATTGTATGCCAGTACCGGTACGACATTACCCGTACTGGTAGACCTGGGTTAATTACCAAAACTGCATATCAATACCGGTACAACATCACCCATACCGGTACTCCTGGTCTATAATGACATTTTTGTCTGGTTTTTAGTCAAATTTGGGGCATTAAACTTTTCCGATGATTACCAAATTTTACCAGCAAACATATAAACATCAAATATAAATGCATGCCAACTTTCATGCCAATATGAATCCATTTACTATGTTTTCACTTATTAGAGCATTTTAGGCCATTTCACCAATTTTACCAAAACACTAACATGCCATATTTCATATTTTAACCCATTCAACAAGGTGAACAATACATACACACAAAATGGGGCTAAACTAACATGTATAGACCCTATGCCACCGTACTAGGAGTTCTAAGGCTAGGTTTACATTACTTATAGCTTGTGTGACTTGCTTCAAAACTCTCCTAGCTCCGATCCTTGATCCGACACACCTTTTAACCTGAAAATGCATGGAAATGAGATACATTAGGCTTACATAGCCTAGTGAGGTAGTCAATAACAAATACATGTATGTCACTAATATCAATAACATGTATATCAATGTAAATGCATCTCAAATCATTTTTTAACAATAATTTCAATAACTTAATTCCTTGGATCGATATGTGAATGTGGATACGCGAATTCTCAACCAACATCGCCAAAAATAAATGGACAATACCCTCTAACATTGCCAATAAGACCATAATCAATACATCCCGCCAACATCGCCAAATAGAGCCTTAGCTGAAGGACCGTAGTCCACTCCGTACCAATGAGCTCATGAATTCTACGGTATGCCAATTGTATCCCATACCAATTCATATCCAAGGATTCAATACTTAGGCCAATAACAATATCAATATCAATAAAAATAACAATGTTAACTTGTCAATAATGGTATATCATGATCAATATGGCCTTTCACAATATTCCAAAGTTATCAATGACAATACCATGATTCAATAATCAATATAACAATACAATAAGCTTACCAATGATACCTTCAACAAGGTTTTTCATGTATCCATACCTTAATTTCAATTATGGAAATGCAATAAACCAATATAATAAATTCGAGAATGAAACTTAGCCAATCCCAAGACTCCGACTACACTCACTGATACACCCGAAGCTTTTAGGGCTCCCGGATGACAATTCCTTTATTCTTTATCCTGTTTGAATTTGATGATTCTTCACCCTAGTTCTCTTGAGCTACAAAAGAGATAAAAATCACAAGGATTTCAATATCAATAATAGATTTATAGCAACTTATTATCTATGAAAAACAATAGAGATCTCGAGCCTTGATATCCCTAGGAATTCTAGGGTTCTTAACTTTTTGAACTTGGATTTAAACATGATTTTAGCCATGGAATCGATGAATCAATTAAGGAGTATTGCTTACCCGATCAATAACTATAATTTGGAAATGATAACTTGAAGAAAAAAAGCTCAACCAAGGCTTCAATGGAGGTGCTTGCTTAGGTTAGATAAGAGGAAGAAGATGATGAAGAGTGGCGTTTGCTTGTAATATCCACCGGTAAGTTTCTTTGCTTCTTTATTGCCTATTTTATTTGCTTAAGCTTTCCTTTAAATGAAGGAACTCACTCTCCTAATCCCACGTATGTGGTGATTAGTCTTGAGGAGGGGCTAATCGCATAGTTAGTCCTTTAACTCTCCCCTTTCTATACTTTAGTCTCCAAACTTTCAATTTTCACATTTTAGTCACTAGGACAAGTTTCAATGTTTACAAAAGGTCCTTGATCACTAACAATACTTAATTAGGGTTCAATAATCCAATAGTTGCCCACTTGGTCAACGATCAATACTAACGTTTGACTTTTTGATGTAAAATATTTGGTTGCCGAAATTAAATTCTGACTACGCCCGGTTTTGGGGTGTTACACATCCAACATATATATCCAATAAACTCATCAATGATTAGAATGATTTAAGATTTAAGCATCGAATGTACGTAAAAGATTTTTAACATAAAAAGAACCTTGCCTTTGCTTATTTTTTTTGAAATAGGAGTGAATTTCAAATCCCAGGTGTATACCCACAAACTTAAAAATTGCATTGTCTCCAATGCAAAAACAAAATGCAATGACAGAATATGGGTACAATGATGAATCCAATGACATAAAAACTAAATGTAATTACAATGACAATACAGATGTCATGACAATATAGTTTAACAAAATGAAATTACACTACATGGTATGCATGCCTACAAAAATTGAAACACTAAGTCAAGCTCTGGAGTATAGTAGGTAGCATGATGCTTATGCTTTTTCTTCTTCCTCTCGTTCTTTCTGCGATGCTTGTCCTTAGGGCCTAGATCTCTTTCCTTTTTGGGAGCCGTCTTTGATTGTTCGTGTAGTTCTAGCTCCACTTCAGCATCATCAGAAGCTTAAAGGTACGTTATTCTTCTTTTGCATCCATAGCCATGGATGAAACGACGTCTATTTTTTTAGTCCACTATACTAGTGTACGACACTTATATTAGAGAATGATCAAGTTCTATGCAAGGGATTTCTTATTCTACATAAAGAAAAGAAATTATCGCAGAAAAATAAAAAGAAAAGAAAAACAATAAAAATCTATACTAGAAAAAAACATTTAATTAGAAAAAGTCAACCACTTGAATAGTCTCAACTGACTTAGGATCAGAGTCTCTTCCTTGCGTTCGATGTTGGTTGACCTTCGGTTTTCGCTTCCTATTCCCGTTAAACATCATCAGCTGCCTCTAGTTCAGAAGAAAACACTTTGAATGGCTCCACAATTTCCACAACTTGATTGCATCCACAGTTTTTGTCCGTCTCAGTACATCTTGCTCAAGCTCAGAATTGTCACCTAGTGAATCAGTTGTAGTGACATTATTGAACACATCCACTTTTGTACCAAACAATTCATTGATTATGGCCGCATTCCAGAGAATTAACCACTCAAATTCCTGAGATTCTTTCTAGATTAAATCATCTAGTACATGGACAAAATGACATTCCTCTTTATCTTGGCACGACGTTGACAATTGGTGTTGCGTTGACAACTTAGATTTCAGAATTGATTTTAAAGGAGTGATAACTTTAGGAGTATCATCCTTCAGGCTTTCATCCACCCCATCCTTAGTGGCTTGATATTTGTTAGATGACTTACCTTGATCTGGAGTAAATATAACTAATTTTTATGCAACTTACTTAATTGTTTACCACTCTTTATAGTGATAGCCTTGCAATGTTAGTTCTCTTTGATAATCAGAGTTGCAGTGGCACTAGGGAGTGTGCTTGGTCATCGAGAATTCATAGTAGATGCTAACTATCCTAGTTGAACCTCTAAAGCATGAATTTACAACGTGTTGCCTTGCACTATGACTTCCGTTCGAGAAATATATTCCCACATAAATGCTTCGAAATAAGCAAAAGGATCATATAGAGATGTTTGAGCATATTGTTCCTTATTAGGCTGTGACTGCATCGGAGTCGACGAACTGTAATGTGGTTGCAGACTTTGCCAAGAAAATATTGTGGTTGTATTGTATTCTACTGTGACTACAACGAAACTTGCTGAACGTACTGTTGTTGCAGTTGATTGAAGCTCTCTTGTCGTACATTAAAATTTCTTTCAAAAACACTATTTCCAAAACTGAATGCTCTAACATGTTGTTTGGAATTTGAATTTCCCAAAGACTGACGTGTGGCAGTATTGTAAGAAATACAAGGGTATTGCCCTATATAGTGTTCACATAACACTCATTCTCTACATACTGTGGGCAATCTTCGTAGCTATAGTTGTCACCACAAATCTGGTAGCAGAATATAAGGACAACATCTGGTTGAGCAGTTTGAATAGGTTGAATTCTACTAGTCTCTTGCATATTTTTAATCTTGTTGGCAAGAGAAGAAATTTTAGCATGAAGAGAAAAATTTTTAGCCAACTCTTTAACTCTCGAAGCATCTTTAAGAATAGGATATTGATAATCGTGCTGAGCATATCTCTCCAAAATACCAACTGTCGCATTGTAAGTGCAATCCAACAAAGATCCATTGGATGATATGTCGATAAGATTCATCATTTATGGATTCAGCCCATTATAGAAAATCTCAATATGTTTCTCCTTTTATATGTCGTGCATAGGGCAACGTCGAAGCAATGATTTATAACGTTCCCATGTGCTAGAAAGACTCTCATCATCCAGCTGATGATAATATGTAATCTCAATTCTCAGACGAGCATTCATTGTTGATGAGTTAAACCTCTGAAGTAATTGCGTTGCCAAAGAATTCCACGATGTGATAGATCCGTCTAGAAGTCCATAGAACCATGTACAAGCTATTTCTTGCAAAGAATAAGGAAATAATAGCATTCGTAAGACATCATCAGGAATTCCTTGTTGATTTAAAGATGCACAAATAAAGAGAAAGGATTGGAGATGCTCTTTTGCGTCTTCATGAGGCAATCCAGCATATTTCTCAATAAAATTCAGCATTTGAAACATGACTGGCTTGAGTTCAAAATTTCCAGCAAGAAGTTTGGGCCTGACAATTGCCAGTTGTAAATCATCCAAAATAAGCGCAATAATATCTCTTATAGTCTTGTTTTGAGATTGAGAGCATGGATGCAGTGTTGAGTCAGTAGGATGTTGTGGTTGCATCGTAGATGTGACCGTAGTATTTGTTGGTACAACCACATCCCTTTGTTCTTGAAGTTTCCTCCTAGTGATTCTTTCAATTTCTAAATCAAAGTCAGCTAAAAAACTTTAGATTAGTTTCGGTGACTGAAATTTAAAAAATATAACATCAATAAAAAGAAAAGCAAAGATAGTAGCAACTAAAATATAATAAAAAATATATAAAAAGTGAAAAGACAAAAATAAACATCAAACGAACACCTTCCCTGGCACAACGCCAAAACTTGATCGGCTATGAAACGTCATCGCAACTATGCAAGTGTACGCACGTCGAAGCAAGTATAGTTGATTGGTTGATCTTATCGAATATCGATCCCACAAGAAAAGTTGTTTTCTGCCTATTAATGTCAGTGAAAAAGTTTTGAAAATAAAGGAAATGTGAGTAAAGTTGTGGGTGCAAAGAATGTAAATGCAAAAGATTTCAGAGAGTGTTTTGAGTGCAAAAGTAACAAAATAGTAAAGGAAAAAGATATTATATAAAAATACTGGATTCTCTCAGTGTAACTCATCAGATTACCAAGGTTAAAACATGAGTTGATTATAAAGCAAGATAGATCAAACTTATCCTACAACCTTTCATTCAAATCTCAGCTAATGAATTAAACAAACAAATCTACCATAACTTTCGTTGTTGAGAGATATTGCATGTCCTCAAACGAGCGGACCAACTTTCGTTGCGTCCCCACCCAACTTTCATTGTGATACTCATTAACTTGAATTGTCACTGTATCTCTCAATGTCAGTGCCTGCAATAAACACTTTAGTGCAAAATAGCATTCAAGCCCGAAAGTTGAAACAAGAAAGAAAGCTTCATAAAATAAGTTGAAGTTCACAATTCAAAATAACTCTCATTCTTAAGGAAAGAAACAATAAATCACCATTCAAGTTTTACAAAACAATTAAGTGAAAATAAATGGAAACCTCTATCTCTAGCTATCTCGAACTATTTCCACAAAATATCCCTTGCTTCAGTACTTGGATCCTCTTTGTCACTGAGAGATTTACCTCGTATTCACCTCGGTTCACCAGAACGAAGCTCAAGCCGCCGTGGATGAAACTTCCCAAGAAGGAGGAAAAATGATCTTCCCAAAAGATAAATGGCTAATCGAAAAGGTAAATATAAGATGATATATATATCAAGATGCCTCATTTCTTTCCAATAGGGTAAATACAAGTGTCCCTTATATATTTGCAGCTGCGAAAATTCGTACAAGGCAGTTGCACCAAATTGCCAGCTCATCGTCCATTGATCTTATCTTTTTGACAACTTTCAATGTGCCGTCAATTCTAGAAGTAATTCGATAATAATCCTATTTCATTGTATCGACATCTAGTCCGTACAACAGCTTTTGTAACTAACTTTTAGCTTATTGTCCTTTGATCTTATCATGATAGCTGTTAACAGCTGACATTGCGGCTTCAATGATTGTTTCATTGCACCCACATCAGGTTCGGACAAAAGTTTTTATAACTAACTGCCATCTCATTGTCCTTTGATCTTTTCCTGACAGCTATCAATGTGGCAATAGTGACTGGATGCAATTTAAGCAACGCTTATGCAACGACATCACGATACAGCGATAGTCCTAGCTGCAATAATAAGATGCTTTTACAACGACATTAGCAGTGTAGTGACAAAACAACAAAAAAATGGTAGAAATAAGGAGAATTCGAGCAAAGTAAACTGAGTTAGAAAATATACAAATAGTGAACTAAAAATGCAAGAATGTATGCATGACATACCAATGTAGGGACAAATTAATTGATAAATAATACATGTTCTTTAGAGTACCATTAACTTTCATGAGTTTTATTTTATTTTTCTTAAGTCACACCAACTTTGCTTTGATTTTGGGACAAAAATGAAAGGAAAGCAAACTTGGGATGCTGTAGTGAGAAACTGGAAAGGTTGGGGAGTGGATTTTTTATTTTGGGACAAAAATGAAAATAAGGCAAATTTGAGAGACTAGAGTGATAAGCCTATGAAGTTGGGACTGAATTTAAATAAAAATGCATACAAACTTTTCTAAAAGAAATATTATTTTTATTTAAATTTTGTACCTCAACTTCTCTTGTTTTCACTCCAACTCCGTTGTTTACCTTCCTTTTATTTTTGTCCCAAAATCAAAGCAAAGTTGTCACGGTTCTTGACAACTTTAGACTGATTTTAGGGGGGGATAAAAACCATGCAAGTCGTCTAGAAGGTATGATGACTTCCCCAATCTCATCAGAAACATACGCTATATCCCTAAATAATTTTTCTCCAACCATATTTATTTATTTATTTATTTGTTCTATGAGCAATATTTCTCTAATTTTTTTTTCGTTTTCATTATTATAATGGATGCTAAAATTTGATGCCTAAACATCTAAATATGTTCATGTGTTAATGTGAGATCTTGTAGAGTTTGAATATGGTTGTTTGGGATAATTTTTAAGATGTTTTCCATACATTTTATGGGTTTAATGAACACGATAATCGATATTTTATAGGTTATGATTAGTTTTGATATAACATATTTAAGATGTAAATTATTTTGTAAAAAATGAAAAAGTACAAATTTAAATAAAAAATTATTCAATGAATTTAAACATTTTTAGAAGATATTTATAATGATCAAGTATTTTGGACTTCACGACTCACTAAAAAATACTCAAAATGTTAAATACCTATCAGTTTTTTAGAAACAAGGAGCAAAGTTTTGAAATTACTTATGAAGTTTTAGAAACTCCTACAAGAGTTTGATACTTCTAGGAAAGTTTTGATACTTTTGGATAACTTTCAAAACTTCAAAGTCTAGAGGGGTTTCGTATTGAAACTATTGAGATATTTGATTTTGATATAACTTTAATGAAAAATGTTTTAGACTTAAACTAATTTGCAAAAAATATTTCAAAAGTCCATTAACTTGAAAAATATGTTTGAATGGTTTTTAAATACTTTCAAATAGTTTGAGTATCGGTACGGTCTTCCTTGTACCAATACGTCATTTTTTCCTTAAGTTTTTAGATTTTTCCAGTAACTAAATGCCGTACCAGTACAGGCTTGGCCGTATACTGTACTATTACGCAAGTATTGCATACCTATACTCAGTGTTATAAATGCCCAATGACTCTTTCTATATAAGGAATGTACCGATACCGAAGGTCGCGTACCGATACCAAGATGCCCATAAGTGAATTTAATGTTGGAAATAAAGTCTCTAACGGCTCTAATCAACCCCCAACACCTAGAAATGGTCATGAAGTTATTTGAGGGTTTAAAAGCAAGCTTCAAGCAGCTATGGAACTACAAGAAACTCAATGCCAACAGTCTTTATATAGAGAAATTGTTTTAGTGCTTAAATTGACAAATTTCTTACGGAAAATACCAGTGAGCCAAATTGTCATATTTGCTCAAGTGTTAGGATTTTGGGTGAGAGCAAACACTTGCCTTGTAAAGGTTTGAGGATTTGTAAAGGTTATCTCCTTAAGCCTAGAAAAGGAAAGACAAATTAGTGAATTTGTGGAAAATCCTTAGTGTGGATAACTAAGGTAGTGGAGGCAGACTTGGTTGAGAAGTCGAACAACTATAAATTATTATGCAAATTTTTTATTTCATATTTCTTCCACCACAATCACTCAAAGGCCAATTCACCCCCTCTTGGGCGAATTCGGTTGATTATTATAGCCCAATTGGTATCAAAGCTTTGTCTCTACATCGGATTAACATCCTAGAGTCGATCCTTGACGTGCTCAACCTTTCTACATCAACCGGGGCTTATGGCTCAATCTATCACCAGGCCTCCATACTTTAATGGTGCCGACTAATCTTATTGGAAGAACAGGATGATGATCTTCATTCAATCAGTTGATTACAAGCTTTGGGTGATCATTAAAAAAACCCTAAATATCCACAAAAGAGGGTTGGAGACATTCTTGTCCTCTATGATGGAAATGAATTTAGTGATCGAGAAATGAGACAAATACAACTCAACACTAAAGCCACACATGTGCTCTTGTATGCTCTTAGCCTAGAAGAATATTCTAAAGTATCCTCTTGTGAAGATGCCAATGAAATATGAGACAAGCTTGAAGTCACATATGAAGGAACCAACAAGGTGAAGGAGACCAGGACTGGACTTCTGTAGACTCTCTAAGTGAATGATGGTAAAAGGGGCAAAAGATATGTGTTGGAAAAATATAAAATAGTGCCAAGATTAGTCTTTTGCGCGTAAGTATACACGGTCTGCAAGTAATACACCTGGTAAGCTGAGTATCGATCCCACAGATATTGACTTGGAATTCAATTGCTTTGATTGTTACTTGCCTTAAGAAAAAGGTTGATTTGATTTGAAATTGGTTTTGGAAAATAATTAAAAAGTAAAGGAATGAAAGTAAAGTAGAGACGTTGGCAAGGAAGGTGTTTTAATGAATGATGAGCGTTGGCAGGGAATGCATGGTTTTCACGCTATTCATGTCGTGCCAGCCTTTAATAACAACATGTCTTGGAATTATTTGCTGAGCAGATTCAAAATTAGCAAAGCCTCTCTCGATGGTCATTGCCCTAAATTGATCATGTAAAAACCCCTATATCTCTATAGTGCATGCTTTTAAATAAACCAATTTGATTAAGATCCAATCTATACTTCTAAGGGGTAGATTTCACTCCCGAAGTAAGTTCATCTACTTGAACGACTTCTCTCGAAGCTTCTCTCCTTAGTATTCAACAACTTAATCATTGCCACCCCAAGTCTGTTAAGATATTAAGGAGCAATAGGCCAATAGTTCCAGCTCTCGCTTGGCATAGTATTTTAGAAATATTAAAGTATGCCGAATAGTGAAAACATTGCCAAGGTAGATTTATTATTGAAAACTAAAACATAAAATAGCGTTCAACGCAAACATCCCCCACCAACTATGAAATTAGTTCATGGTGAGAGACTTAACCAAAAAACCACAAACGTTTCCTAAGTACATCATCATTTAAAACAAAATAAAATAACTTGAAGGAGAAAATGGCTAGAAGGGGTCTCTCGATGCAGCCCTTCAAGATCCAGGCTTCTTGGCCAAATTGGTCGGACCACCCTTCCTAGGTGCAGCCAGTTGTCAATCGTCACACACCAACTCCTCACTCCGATCTTCTTCTCCTCTAAATGCTAGCTTGGTTGGTGTTTAAATAGGCGTGCAAGGAAGGGATAGGATTAGCTCTTCAAATTTTGAACTTCAACTGCCCAAGGGATAAGGGATTATCATCTTATCCAAATTTGAATGAGAGCTGATCAAGCTAAGGTTGGCGTCATACTACCGACGTTGCCTTGGCACCCAAGCTTGGCATGAATCTGCCAACAAGTCTTGGCATCATCTTATCCGCTATTTTTTCAGAGATTGATCCAATTGCTATCTTTTCAGAGCCTGGTCATTTCCTATTTTTTTGGGGTCCAACGGCTTCTTGGTGTGGCATCAAGTTCACTTCTTTGCCAACCGGTGCTTGGCATTGTCTGGTCCATCTAGGCCAACAGCACTCGGCATTCTCTCTGGCACTCCTTTCTGTGTTTCTTTTCAGGGCCAAATCCTATGCCAAACCTGCAAAATTGCCAACAAAACAACCCTTCACACTGGCATAGACAAAACTCTAAACTCCTTATGCAAATGCATGATTCTAACATCCTAATGCAACTAAATGTACCTAAAAACAAGCAAAAGCATTATAAGATTGGCATTAAAAATAGTACTTTTGGAGAGGTAACACACCCCCAAACCTAACTCATTGCTTGTCCTCAAGTAATGCAAACAAAATAAAAACAAAACTGTGAAAAAATTACCTCAACAAAATTTTGGTTGAATGCCAATGCGTGCTGGCAAGCAGATTTGGCTCTATTTCTGTCCTCAGTATCTCAGTGCAATAATGCAAGCTGGTAGTAATTCAAGTGCATCAATATAACTCTACTCTAAGTTTATGAAGAGTGCATGATGTGTAGGCAATATGCATCAAGTATCCTGTCACTCCCTTAGCTAATTTTACTACCTAAACTCAAATTTTTATCTTCTTTTTCTTTTTCTTTGCTAAGGGTTTCTGTTGGCATTAACTTAAGCTTGCTTCGTGACACTATTTAGCGTGAGAGATAAGAGGGAGCATACCATGAATCCCCACCTTAATCTAGACATCACTAGGCTTTCTCTTCAACTCATACTCTAAGGTTTTGGACTTGAGAACTAAGAGGGAGCAAACTACGAAGCCCCAAGTAACTTAGTATCCCTAGGTAGAGGAGAGTTCATTTTATTTTTTTCTTGCCTTGGCAGAACATTGCTGCCTTAGTTATTTCATTTTACCCCGGCATCAATTTTTTTTCTAAATCTGAGCATAGTTTCAAAAAGTCTATGTTTGCTAAGGAACTAGATACATACTACGTGTTAAGTGTAAGTTCAATTCCCTAAACTAGAGATCAATTGCCAAGCAAACCTGGCATACTACGTTGCTGGCATGGCATGACAACTAAAGATTAAAATTTCCTCATTGGACAGACACCTAGATCAAATTAAACTTGCCTAAAAAATGCTAACATTTTTCAAAATTAAACCGAGGCAAAATTTTCTTTTTTCTTTTTTTAGTGGTTCGGTATGCTTCTATCTAAATGACCTAAATGGCATGGCAACATAATTTAGACATGAAATGTATGGCATGACATAAATGTGAGAAAATACACACCCCCAAACCCAAGATGTGCATTATCCCCAATGCATGAAACAACTCATATATACAAGAAAAATAGAAAAAATTAAAAATGCATGATCATGTAAATGCAATGGAATGAAATGTAAAGGAGTTTAGGAAGAAGAGGACCCCCTTTCGGAGACTATTTGCCGTGTAGCATGGGTTTTTCTTCTCACAAATGGCCCTCGATCAGGGGCCATGTGCTTCTTTCTTTTCAGGCTTGGTTTTGAAGCAGCAGAGAGGCTCCAACTTCCTTCTTTTCCTTGGCAGGCTCTGATGCAGCAAGTGCATCAGTGGCATCAGATGGCGTATGTATAGCAGGTGTCACTGGCGACTTGGCTTTGGTAGATTTGGCTTTGGTTTCCTTTGTTTCAGATGAAGAATCAGAACTGGCAGACTTGACTTAAACTGAAGATAATGGGACTGTAGCATCGGACGGGGTATGAACTGGACTAGCTGGCATGGCATTGTCACTAGCATAGAGCTCGGCAGGGAAGTCTGGAAACTCTAGCACAAAATCAATTGATAATTTTGTAAGAGCCTCTCTGATCACAACATCCCTGGCCTAGATGTAGTGTCGCATCTTGACATTGAGCTCCTCAGCCTTTTCCAGCTTTTGGAGAATAATCTCCTGGCATTGGTGAATTTGGGAGAGCATTGCCATTGAATTGTTTGCACAGTTTCTGGCATAGTTGCTGGCGCGGCCCTTGACTCCTTGGGCTTTGACGTGGGTGCCCTTGCCTTTCCCTTCCCCTTTTCCTTGAGCTCTGCAGCAACAAGATTCCTCCATATAGCAACAGTAATTGTTGTTCCCTTGATCGTTTTCCCTTTATCCGTATCAAGCCTTGGCAATCATGGAGCATACAAATGTTAGAAATCAACAAAGGGAAAAAACTGCCAATACCTTTCGCTGCGCACTTGTAAGTTTCCTCAACAATGAGCTTGCCAACATTGATTTTGCGCCCCATAACAATGGAGTGCAACAAGATCATCCTTTCTTCTAACACGGTCTCATTATGGGATGTGGGCATCAGATTCGCCTTGAGAAAGTGATTCTATCCTCTCCATTAGGGCTTCAATGCCAGCTTCTTCACCGTACGGTGCCTCTTGGATGACACTGTCCATGTCGTGCTACGCTCATACAGATCTGCCAACAACCTCTTTCTCTTGGTAGCGTTCATTGATTTGGTGTACTCGAAATACTCATCCTCTACATCATCTAACTCAAACATATTATTGATATACCCTTCATCGAAACAAACACATTTACCTCTAATCATCAAGAATGGCAAATTCTTGGACGATTGTGGCATAAACCTCCCCTTTTTGCTGGCAAAACTGAGTCCATTTGTGTAAGTTAATCATAGACATGACTTCAGGAGGGAAGCCATTATTCGTCTCTGTGTTGAGGTCGAAGTGCTTCTCATAGAAAAAATTTCTCGAGGCAAATTAGATTTGAACTGTTTCTCGATCTCCTCGTTGAAGAATCGCTTGAAGAGGATAGAGGATGAAGCCATTGAAACTCATTGATAGAACTTGAAACGATGTTGAAAGATGAAGAAAAAGATGATTTGGGTTTTGCACTTGCTTATCGAAAAGAAAGTAAAAAAGTGAGAGAGAGATGTTTGGTTTCTTTAACCGGCAAAGGTGAGAAAGTGAAAGGTTTTGAGTTGGTTAAGTGTTTTAATGGGATTAGTAATTAGGGGTAATGATGGAAAATAAAAAAATTAATTTAAAAATAGGTGGAGTGATAAGGTTGAAGTGATAAGGTGATAGGTGATAGATAGGGTAAGGATTGGAGTGATAAGGTAATTGATTTGAAATTTTAAATTTCAACCGAGATTTTGGGCGGCTAGGTTTTAAAGTCAGATAAAAACAACTCTCTCTTATTTTAATGGGCCGATAAAACTAGGGTTTTTTTCCTCTTTCTTCTATCTTTTGCACCGTTGTATTCCAAGCAACTCTAGCACTGCGTCTAGCAGATTTTTCTATTGAAGCGTTATCCCCTGGCGGTGTTCTTGGCATACTTCCTAGCATAATGAATCTGCACAACTTAAAGGAAACTTTTCAATACAGTAAAGGAATAAAACTTGAAATATAAAAAGAAAGAAAAACAATTAAAAATCTAAAAACAAAGAAAAACACTAACCTAATATTTACAAAAGTTCAAACCTGATGGTGTTTTCATGTTACCTCTGCCAAGAGGATCACCTCTTTGGCATTTTTCTGATCATCTTCCATGTAGTGCTTCAAACGTTGGCTATTCACCTTAAAGATTTCGCCCGTCTTCAAATTCTTGATGTCCACAGCTCCATGAGAATAGGGTTTCACAACTTCATAAGGGCCCGTCCATCTTGATCTGAGTTTCCCTAAAAACAACTTAAGTCGTGATTTGAATAACAAAACACGTTGGCCTACCTCAAATTGTCTTGGCATTATCCTACTATCATGTTAACGTTTTGCTTTTTCCTTGTAGATCATGGCGTTCTCATGGGCTTGTGTTCTGAATTCCTCCAACTCATTTAGGTCTAGGAACCTCTTTTCTCCAGCAGTTCTCCATGCCATACCAAGTGTTCTGATGGTCAGTAGGCTTTATGCTCAAGCTCCACTGCAGATGGCATGGTTTGCCGAAAACAAATCGAAATGGTAACGTACCCAAAGGAGTTTTAAATGCAGTCTTGTAAGCCCACAAGGACTCATCTAGTCTCAAGGACCAGTCTTTCCTTGATGGATTAACAGCCTTCTCTAAGATGTTTTTGATCTCCTTATTTGAAATCTCAGATTGCCCTTTTGTTTGTGGATGATATGTTGTGGCAATTCTCTACTGTATACCATACTTGTACAAAGCTTTAGAGATTAGATTACACTTAAAATGGGTGCCCTCATCGTGAATAATCACCCTAGGGGCGCCAAATCTAGTAAAAATATGTTTATGCAAGAACTTGGCAACAGCCTTGGCATCGTTCGTTGGCAGGGCCACAGCCTCTACCCATTTAGATACATAGTCAACAGCCACAAGAATATATACATTACCGAATAAGGGTGGAAAAGGACCCATAAAGTCTATTCCCCATACATCAAATAAATCCACATGCATAATCTTTTGAAGCGGTAGTTGGTGTCTGCTAGAGATGTTTCTTGTCCGTTGGCATCGATCACATGCCTTGTCATACTCGTGGGCATCCTTATATAGTGTGGGCCAAAAGAATCCTGACTGCAGTACCTTGCCAGCAGTCTTTACCCCAGCAAAGTGATCTCCATATGGCACAGCATGGCATAGATGCAATATGTTATGCTGTTCATCCTCAAGCACACACCGGCAGATCACTTGGTCAGCACACTATTTGAACAATATTGGCTTGTCCCAGTAGTATTGCCTAACTTCCCGCAAGAACCTCTTCTTGGCATTGTATGCCAAGTCTGGTGGCAGAATGTTACTTACCAAGTAGTTGACAATGTCAACATACCATGGCACGACATTAACTGCAAGCAAAAACTCGTCAGGAAATTCATCTTTTATAAAATTGGTCTTACCATCTTCAAGATGATGCTCTAAACGTGAGAGATGGTCAGCTACTAGGTTTTCACTGTGCTTCTTGTCTCAGATCTCAAGGTCGAATTCTTGAAGTAGGAGCGTCCATCGGATTAGTCTGGGCTTGGCATCCTTCTTTACCAAGAGAAACTTCAATGCCAAATGATCTGTAAAAGCCACAACTTTGTTACCAATTAAATAAGATCTAATTTTTTTCAAAAGCAAATACAACCACAAGAAATTCTTTCTCGGTCGTAGAGTAGTTCAGTTGTGCTCCTTTCAAGGTTCATCTGGCATAGTAGATGGCATGAAAAACCTTGCCATGCTTTTGTCACAAGACTGCTCCAACGGCATAGTCGCTGGCATCGCACATGAGCTCGAAAGGGCTCACTCCAGTCCGGTGACTATAGGGGCATTGATCAACTTCTCTTTAAGCTTCTGAAATAATCTCAAACAAGAACCGTCAAATGCAAAAGTGGCATTATATTCTAACAACAAGTATAAAGGTTTGGCAATTTTTAATTTTTTTTAATAAAGCGCCGATAAAAACCGACATGTCCTAAAAAACTCCTTATACCTTTAACACTCATTGGAGGCGGTAGCTGTTTAATTACCTCAACTTTTTCTTGATCCACTTCTAACCCTCTCTTAGTTACCTTGTGCTCGAGAACGATGCCCTTCTTCACCATGAAGTGGCATTTTTCCCAGTTCAACACTAGGTTTGTCTCTATGCATTTTTCAAGACTTGTTCCAAACTCAGAAGGCATTCCTCAAATATTTTTCCAAACACTGAGAAATCATCCATGAACACTTCCATGTTATGCTCGATCATATCAGAAAAACGGACATCGTGCAACATTGAAACGTTGCTGATGCATTACATAGGTCAAATGACATCCTTCTAAACGCAAACGTCCCATAAGGGCACATGAACGTGGTCTTCTCTTGGTCATCAGGGGCGATGGCAATCTGATTATAACCTGAATAACCATCCAAAAAACAATAGAAAGCTTTACCTGCCAACCTGTCTAGCATCTGATTAATGAATGGCAATGGGAAGTGGTCCTTCCTCGTGGCATTGTTCAGCCTCCTATAGTCCATGCACACTATCCATCCTGTGATTGTTCTAGAGGGGATTAACTCAGCTTCACTATTTTTTACCACAGTCATGCCACCCTTCTTTGGCACGCATTGCACCTGGCTAACCCAAGAACTATAAAAAATAGGATAAATAATCCCGACATCAAGCCATTTTATGATCTTTTTTTCCACTACCTCTTTCATGCTTGGGTTTAGCTTTCTTTGACCTTCAATGGTCTTGCCATGGTACTCCTCCAAGATAATCTTGTGCATGCAAATGGTTGGCCTAATACCTCTGATGTCTGCCAAGGTCCACCCTAATGCTTGCTTATAATCGCGTAATATTGCCAACAATCTTGCCTCCTGATCATTAGTGAGACCAGTGGCAATGATCACCAGCAGAGTTGAGTGTTCACCTAAGTAAGCATACTTCAAGTGATCTGACAGTGGTTTCAGTTCCAACGTTGGTGGCTTCTCAATTGATGGTTTAGGTGCCTTGATTTCTCTTCCTGCCAACTGTAGTGGCTAAAAATAACTCGCCTCTTCAGCCTCCAAGACTGGTTCTTCTGGTTCCTCAAACAGATCAGCTATGACATCTAAATTGTTGGCATCAAATTCTATATCTTGGTATAATTGTGGCATGTCCAAAGTGTAAATGGACTCCATCATCTCCTCTACTTGGCACTCATCAGGTTCATCTGCACATTTCAAAGCTTGAAACACATTAAATGTAACATGTTGGTCATTTATGCGCATTGTTAGTTCCCCTTTATGAACATCAATCAAAGCTCTACCCGTGGCAAGAAAAGGTCTCCCCAAAATAATCAGGACATTAATATTAGCCTCATAATCCAAAATGATAAAATCAGCTGGAAAAATAAAGTTGTCTACCTTTACCAACACATCTTCAATCTTACCCTTGGGATGTGCATAGGATCGGTCTGCCAGCTGAAGTGTCACCATGGTAGGTCTTGCTTTTATGCCAAGCTTCTGAAAAACTAACATTGGCATCAAGTTGATGTTAGCTCCTAGGTCACACAGTACCTTGCCATGAATTGGTTGCTAATGGTACAGGGAATAGTAAAACTTCTCGGATATTTCAGCTTTGGTGGCAATTAGTTTAGAATCATGGCATTGTATCCTTCGGTTAGAGCAATAGTTTCAAAGTCTCCCAACTGCCTCTTTTTGGACAGAATGTCCTTCATAAATTTGACATAGTTGGGCATTTGTTCAAGGGCTTCTACCAATGGAATGTTGATTTGCAATTGCTTAAGAACCTCCAAGAAGCACTTGAATTGCTAATCTTGCTTATGCTTTTGAAGCCTTGCTGGAAATAGTGGGGGCAGATAAATACGTGCCTGCTCTGCTGGCTTTGCCAACGTAGTGCTGGATTAGTCTGTTTGGCCTCGGTCCTGGCATCAGTGTGCTGTCTGGCATCGGTTCTGGAATCATCTATTTTTGCTTCCTTTTTCTCTACTTCTTTGGGATTATCTGCTGGCACAGGCTTCTCGATTTGGAAATTAACTGGCTACTTGACAGCCTTCTCCACCTCACACTGCTTACCGCTCCGAAGAGTTATGACTTGTTCCTTGGGGTCGATTGCTGAGTGCATTGACAATTTGCCCTAGCTAAACTTCCAAATTTCTCATTGATGCAGCCAAACTCTGGACTGTGGCATCATTCCTCTCCATGTACTATGTGAGTGTGCCTCTTTGGTTGAGTCTCTGCCCTTGCTGAAAATTGTTTTGGGCTTTCTGTGGCATGGCATTCTGATAGAATGCTGGCATGGCATTGTTATTCTGCTTCTAGGTATTCTAGCACTGGCATTGTACTGGTTACCTCCCAAATTTCCCCATGCTAAGTTAGGGTGTTGTCTCCAACCTGCCTTATAAGTATTGGAGTTAGGATTATAGTAACGATTAACATTGCCAACAAAATTTACCGATTCAGGGCTGGAAGGGCATTCATCCACATGAAGATTTTCTCCACAAATTATATAGAAAGGATCTAATGCTTTGACTTTCTGGGACTCATTGCTCTTTTGCAACGTTCTTACCATGCTAGTAAGGTTGAAAATCTTGGCATGAATAGACGTTAGTTCGCCAACCTAAAATTTCCCATTGGTTTTAGTTCTGGTCCCAAGTCTCGCAACAGGATATTCAAAATCATTGATTGCAATCCTCTCTAAAATGTCAACATCCTCAGTATATGTTTTGTCAAGCAATGAACTGGCTGCTGAAGCATCAACAACAGTCCTTGTTTGTGCATTCAGACCATTGTAAAAGGTTTGGATCTGGGTCTAATTCGGGAATCTATGCATAGGACACATTCTCAATAAGTCTTTAAATCGTTCCCAGGCATCATGTAAGGTCTCATCCTCAGCCTGCCTGAATGTAATGATCTCATCTCGCAGCTTGGCAGTGATTATTGGCGGCTGGAACCTTGTCAAGAACTTTTGGCATGAGTCTGCCCATGAAGTAACTGAGCCAGGTGGCAAGGAATTAAGCATTTGCTCTGTCTGTCAAAGAAAAAGTAAATAACTTCAGCTTCACTGTATCTTCAGGTACTCCATTTTGTGGGAATAGCTGGCAAATCTCCATGAACTGTTTCAGATGTTGCCTCGGATCTCTAGTGAGTGCTCCACCAAACTGACCTACATTCAAAAGAGTTTGAATCATTATCAACTTAAGTTTAAAATTAACAGCGTTTACCTCTATGCCAACAAGTCCTGGCATCAAATTGTCAATGGTTAGTGTCGAATGTTCTCTAATAGGTCTCTCATTAACAGCTGGACAATAGGTGGTGGTGGTATCTCATTATTGAGTGGATTTCCTCCATTGTTCACCATACCATTACCTTGGTTTTGCATCTCTCGAAATCTTTTTTTTAACCTCCGCAAGGTTATCTCAATTTCCGGATCGTATGGCCACTCATCCACCACAGGATGGCTTCTGGTCATACACCGACAAAAATAAAAGGTAAAAAAACAAAAATAAAAATAAAGATAAAAGAAAGACAAGTAAGAATTTAAAAACAATCAATTCCGTTGCAATCCCTGGCAACGGCGCCAAAAACTTGTAGACTCTCTAAGTGAATGTTGACAAAATGGGCAAAAGATATGTGTTGGAAAAAATAAAATAGTTCCAAGATGAGTCTTTTGCGTGCAAGTATACACGGTCTGCAAGTAATACAACTGGTAAGCTGAGTATCAATCCCACTGAGATTGATTTGGAATTCAATTACTTTGATTGTTACTTGCCTTAAGAAAAAGGTTGATTTGATTTGAAATTGGTTTTGGAAAATAATTAAGAAGTAAAGGAATGAAAGTAAAGGAGAGACATTAGCAAAGAAGTTGTTTTAATGAATGATGAGCGTTGGCAAGGAATGCATGTTTTCACGCTATTCATGTTGTGTCAGTCTGTAATAACATGTCTTGGCATTATTTGCTGAGCAAATTCAAAATTAGCAAAGCCTCTCTTGATGGTCATTGCCCTAAATTGATAATGTAAAAACCCCTATATCTCTATAGTGCATGCTTTTAAATAAACCAATTTGATTAATATCCTATACTCCTAAGGGGTAGATTTCACTCCCGAAGTAAGTTCATCTAATTGAACGATTTCTCTTGAAGCTTCTCTCCTTAGTATTCAACAACTTAATCGTTGCCACCCTAAGTCTGTTAAGATATTGAGGAGCAATAGGCCAACAGTGCCAGCTCTCGCTTGGCATAGTATTTAGGAAAAATTAAAGTATGCCGAATAGTGAAAACATTGCCAAGGCAGATTTATTATTGAAAACTAAAACATAAGATAGCGTTCAACGCAAACATCCCCCACCAACTATGAAATTAGTTCATGGTGAGGGACTTAACCAAAAAACCACAAACGTTTCCCAAATACATCATCATTTAAAACAAAATAAAATAACTTGAAGGAGAAAATGGGCTAGAAAGGGTCTCTCGATGCAGCCCTATCAAGATCTAGGCTTTTCGGCCAAGTTGGTCGGACCACCCTTCTTAAGTGCAGCCGGTTGTCAATCATCACACACCAACTGCTCACTCCGATCTTCTACTCCTCTAAATGCTAGCTTGGTTGGTGTTTAAATAGGCGTGCGAGGAAGGATAGGATTAGCTCTTCAAATTTTGAACTTCAACTGCCCAAGGAATAAGAGATTATCATCTTATCCAAATTTGAATGAGAACTGATCAGGCTAGGGCTGACATCATACTGCAAACGTTGCCTTGGCGCCCAAGCTTGGCATGAATCTGCCAACAAGTCGTGGCACCATCTTATCTGCTATTTTTTCAGAGATTGATCCAATTGCTACCTTTTCGGAGCCTGATCATTTCCTATTTTTTCGGGGTCCAACAGCTTCTTGGCGTGGCATCAAGTTCACTTCTTTGCCAACCGGTGCTTGGCATTGCCTGGTCCATCTATGCCAACAGCACTCGGCATTCTCTCTAGCACTCTTTCCTGTGTTTCTTTTCAGGGCCAAATCCTATGCCAAACCTGCAAAATTGCCAACAAAATAACCCTTCACACTGGCATAGACAAAACTCTAAACTCCTTATGCAAAAGCATGATTCTAACATCCTAATGCAACTAAATGTACCTAAACACAAGCAAAAGCATTGTAAGATTGGCATTAAAAATAGTACTTTTGGAGAGGTAACAACTTCTCAACTACAACTATAAGAACTTCAAGATAGATGGGAAAAAGACATCAAAGCTATGTTCGTTCGATTCTCCGTCATAGTGAATGAACTTAAAGGATTTAGAGAGATTATACAGGAAGATGAGCTTATGAGGAAGTTCATATATTCATTCTCTGATTCATGGGATTCTAAGAAGACTGCTATCATTGAAGTAAATAACTTGAAGATGCTCAAGCTTAATGAGTTAATGGGATATTTGCTAACTCATGAAATGATGATGTCCAAGGAAAAGAAGAAAAAAAAAGAGGACAAGAAAGAGATAAATGTTGCTCTCAAATCATCTACAAGACGATGAGAATATTCAAGTGGAGAGGAAGATAAAGATGAAAAGATGGCCAAGCTCTTCAAGAAGATTAAAAGACTCATAAAATGTGAGAAACAAGAAGCTACACATGAATTAAAAATGAAGATGAAGGGTCCTATCATTTGCTTCGAATGCAAGAAGTCAGGGCACGTCAAGTATGATTGCCCTCGACTCAAGAATAAGGGATCAAACCATAAGAAAAAGCTATTTGTGACTACATGGATTGATGAAGATGACTCAATCGATGATAAGGTAGCCAACGTTTATCTCATTGTAACACATACAGATCAATACAGGCAACCCGATCCAATCTGAGGTGTCATATTCGGGTTACCAGAGCGACCCACATTAAAAATTCCAAATAAACAAATTGTCAAAACATTTAAAACCATAAAATAAGTTTTGGATTAAAATATAAGTTTAGAAATCATTTAAACAATGAAACAAAAATCATGGTTCCAGTTACAAATACAAGTTTCAGACTCTAATATAAAAATAAGACGTGACATACATGCCTCCTAAATACACAGGTACCATGCTCGACAAGCAGTACAGAAGGAACTCTCATATTAAAGTCGATAACTGCACCATGTTAAATCCTTTATAATCTACGATGGTAAATAACATTATGAGCTTGAAAAAGCTCAGTAATACAGAACTACCAAATGATGCAGTACGCACAAGCAGGTATATGGCAAAGTATAAAACTAATATGATCCAAGCAACAACAGGTTCTAATTATAAATTGATATTCGTAACAACAATATACCTGAAGGCAACAAGGTTGTTATTTATCTAATCATCTGAGTACAAGAAAAGATGCCTATAATCCAAAGAATCAGAAGAGAGATAGATTATAGAAGTTGAGTGTTACGTGTAATAAGTGCTACGCAATTGTGCAAGTATACACGTCGCAAGTAATAAAGTGATACAAGTATCGAGTATCGTCTCCATAGAGATTGGTTTGGGCCACTTTGCTTTAGTTATCACACTGTAAAAGTAAAAACACAATTGATAGTAGGAGTTGATTTTAACGAGTAAAGTAAAAGCAATAAACTAAAAGAATAGATGAAAGAAAAGAGAGAATAGGCCAGGTTATCGTGAGTTGAGGTGTGATAGCCGATTGGATCGTCTTGGTAAAAGAGTGCAAGGGCAACTCAGTTTCCATGGCAACTTGCACAGCGGGGTTGTCTTGGCAACTAATCAATGGTTGCCTGGGCGACTAGCTGGGCAACTACTTGGGCATATGGGTAGCAACTTTAAGGTTCGGCAGAGCATTCTTCAATGGTTTCTTCTTATCGCTAAGTTAAAACTCTAGCTACTTGTGCATGCCTTGATAATACACCCCTGCGTGAATCAAGGGTGAACAACAACCAATCTTGCGCTCCTCTTAGCCGTTGAAATCCTTAACTTATTCCTAAGCCGGATTAATCTTCACCGTCACTAGATTGAATAAAGACCATACTCATTCGTTTCTTGAATCTAACTCTCCCGATATTAGATAAATAGATGAAGTTACGAGATCCTCTCCCAATTAACTCGCAAACAATAATAAAAGCCAAGAATGAGTAAACCTTGAATTGAAAGTGCAAACTCTTATTACCTAAACAAAATCCAATTGTTTCTCACAACAACAAAACACAATAACCCTAACCAATCAAGTTAGTTCATGGTTGGGTTCAAAAGATATACAAAGAATAATCCCTAAACCATGAATCTAATGGAAAAAAGAAGAAGAAGAAGAAGAAATCGAACTCTCTCCCCTTGCTCTCTTGTCAAAATTTCTCTCCTCTTGCCATATGGAGTAGTCAAAATTTTCCCTCATCTTGCTCTCTTCTCTTTGACGGCTTGGTCCTTTAAATAGGAGATGGCTAGGTCAAAATCCTTCTTGAGGAGGAAGTTAAGTTGGAATTAAATTATCTTTAAAGAATATAATTCTTTATTATATTTAAATTCCTTCTAGAACTTCTCCTATCTTCTTGGGATTTAATTTCTCTTTAACCTCTTCAGGGAAATCAAACTCCTTTGGAATTTAACTTTGCTCCACGTCATCTTGGGCTTATCTACTCATCAATTTTGACTACTATATCATCTTATTCCTTGTCGAAAATTGCCTTGGCAACTAGCTCAGCATCTCCTTCAAGCATTGCCCTGGCAACTAGCTCGGCATCTCCTTTATGCATTGCCCTGGCAACTGGTTCCAGCCTTGCTTTGGCAAGTGATTCTGCACATACACAAAAACACACCAAAGCAGTATCTTTTTCCACAAAAATTACCAAGTTATGTAATCAAGCTCAACGGTGGAAAGAAACATGAATTAATGCATGAATGACTACTTATGCAACTAATATGAGCTTAAGTCTAACAATAATATGAGTAAAAAGGGTAATAAAAATAGTACTTTTGAACACTTATCAAACCCCCAAACTCGAACTATTTCTTGTCCTCAAGCAATGCAAACTAACAATTACCTACCAAGACTTTAATCATCAAAGACATGCTTCAAACTTGAATTCAAACCTCAGAACCGTGGCACAAAGTATGATCGCCTTTTAATTTTTCGGATAGCACAAAAATTACCCAGAACTAAACTATAATGCCCGTGACAATGTGTGTGCGTAGTTGTGTACAAGTTGATTTTCAAGATTCTATGTGAACAATAGGCTTTTATCAATTTAATTACCGGGGCATTTATTTTTATTTTCACTAGAGCCAATTTCGGGCACCTCTAGCGATTCTTCAATGTTCATTAACTACTAGAGCCAGTTTCGGGCACCTCTAGCAAGAAAGTGCAATTACTACTAGAGCTAGTTTCGGGCACCTCTAGCAAGAAATTAACTTTTAATTTTTAGTTTTAAATTTACCCAAATTTTAAGCAACCTAAGTTCACTAAGTCTCTTTCAATCAACAAGCCACAACCGTGTAAAAAAATTTAGCATCATAGTAAAATTCTAAGTTTTTTCATACAATCCTAAAATTAAAGGTTCTTTCAATTAAGTGCAGTGGCAAAAATTCATCATTGGATATTCAACAAGTCTTAAGTAATTAAATCCAATTAAAGGCATGGCAAGTAACATATGCAACCTATATGTGATTGCTAAAGATGAATGCAACTAAACATGAAACTAACTAGAAACCAACACCCCCCCAAACTCGAGAGAAGCATTGTCCTCAATGCATGTAAAAGTGAAACAAAATTTAAAAGAAACTAAACGAAATGAGTTAGTCAGAGAGGTCGTTACCTCGAGTGATAAGTTTCCTTCGTGCCGCTTGCTTGATTCATTTTTCAGTCGATGGTTGAATGCTGGTACCGCGTGAATAGCATTGCTTTGATTTGATCCATGTTTGCCGATACAGGTTCACTTGCCTGGGCATCAGTAGTTTTTGAAGCCATTGTTGTTGCCTGGGCATCGCCAGTTTCTGTTCTGGTTGTTGTGGCAAGTAGTCGGCAGTGAATTTCCTTAGCATGGTGGTTGTGGGTCTTGTTGTGGAAAAGAAAAGAAAACAAAGAAAACCTGGAAACTAAAGATAATGAAGAAAAATAAAATAAAATATCTTCTAAAAATAAAAATGAAAAGAAAAAGAAAAAAGAAAATATTGAAAGGAGAGCATGCTCATGCATCTCCTAAGGTGACCACTTCTTTGTTACGTTCCACATGGGCACCTTGTAGTGCTTCAATCTCTGTCCGTTAACTTTGAATTCATGTTCGTCAGTGATGGACTTGATTATCACGGCACCATGAGAGAATGGTTTGACAACTTTGAATGGTCCCGACCTTCTTGATTTCAGCTTTCTCGGGAAAAGTTTTAGCCGAAAATTGAATAAGAGAACTAGTTGCCCAGGCATGAATTGTCGCGGCAATACTTTCTTGTCCTGCCATTGCTTTGTTTTCTCCTTGTAGATTCGTGCATTGTTATAGGTGAGTGCATGGAATTCTTCTATCTCGTTAAGGTCCAACAAACGCTTTTGTCCGGCACTTTCCCAATCCATATTCACGGTCTTGATTGCCCAATATGCCTTGTATTCGATTTCCACCGGTAGATGGCATGTTTTGCCATAGACAAGTCGGAAGGGGGACATACCTAAGGGTGTTTTGAATGCAGTGCGATATGCCCAAAGTGCGTCATCTAGTCTTACTGACCAATCCTTCCTAGAGGGATTTACAACTTTCTCGAGTATAACCTTCAATTCCCAGTTGGAAATTTCTGCTTGCCCATTGGTTTGTGGGTGATATTGCCCGTCCTCTGGCAACGATCACATTGCTTGTAAAACTCTTGGGTATCTTTGTACAGTGTTGGCCAATACAAACCAGATTGAAAAACTTTGGCCGCGGTACGAGTTCCTCCAAAATGTCCTCCATAGGGTGAAGAATGGCATTGTTGGAGTACATTTTGTTGCTCCTCTTCAGGGACACATCAGCGTATAACCTGATCTGCACATTGTTTAAACAAAAGAGGCTCGTCCCAAAAGTAATGCTTAGCATCATGGCGGAACCGCTTCTTCCCTTGGTGAGTAAGACCATAAGGTAAAATACCACAAATAATGAAATTAACTAAATCCGTGTACCAGGGTATTGTCGAGGCCTGTACTGCCGTGGCGACTGCTCCCAAGATTGCCGAGGTGTGTGCGGAGTTACCGAGGCATACGCATCCATGGTTGCCGAGGCGTGCGTATCGGTAGTTGCCGAGGTGTACGCATCTAGAGTTGTCGAGGCGTGTGCGTCAAGAGCTGCTGCGGCGTCGAGGGTTGCCGAGGCATGCGCATCCATGGTTGCCGAGGCGTCAAGGGTTGCTGTGGCATCAAGGGTTGCCGAGGCATGCACGTCTGGAGTTGCCGAATCATGCGCGTCAAGAGCTGCTGCGGCGTCGAGGGTTACCGAGACATGCGCATCCATGGTTGCCAAGGCGTCAAGGGTTGCCGAGGCGTGCGCATCCATGGTTGCCGAGGCAACTAAAAGTTGCTCATCCGGGAATGCATCGCGTATCTCTAAAGCTGTGTCCTCCTCCCTATTGCGTTTTAAACGTGATAAGTGATCAGCCACTTGATTTTCTATTCCTTTCCTGTGTATTGGCCTAGGACTACTCCTACCGCGAAATCACTTGCATCACACATGAGCTCAAAAGGTAGCGTCCAATCTGGGGAACGACAATGGGTGTCAAGGCAAGCTTTTCCTTTAGGGTTTCGAATGCTTGGGTGCAAGAATCATCAAAATGGAAGACTTTATCTTGGTAGGGGTAATCTCTCGATCATGTCCACCTTGGCTTTGTCTACTTCAATTCCCTTGGATGAAATCTTGTGGCTGAGCACTATTCCTTCATCTACCATAAGATGGCACTTCTCCTAATTAAGGACTAAATCGATTTCTTCACATCTTGCCAACACATTCTCTAAATTGTCGAGGAAACTGTTGAAGTCACTACCAAAAATGGAAAAATCATCCATGAAGATCTCAAGGAAGTCTTCGACCATGTCTGAAAAGAGTGCCATCATGCATCTTCTAATGTTAGTGCATATCTGAGAAAACTTAAGGATGTTTTCGATACTTCTTATAGTCCATCCGCACCCTCCATCGGGTGACAATATTGCCCAAAAAGAGTTTGGCCAATGTGCTTGCCACTACTCCCTTTTGCGTTACCATGGTGGAGGTGTCTTTTTTCTTTGTTCGCTTGTAGTCCATGTATACTCTCCACCTTGCTACTATTCCTGAAGGCATGAATATATTAGTAGAAAAGGTTATATCAACACCCAACCATTTAATTACCTCATTCTCGTTGGGCTCCATCATGGTTGGATATAACCTTCGTTGTCGTGGCAATTACTGCTCGAGCCAATTGTCGTGGCTATCAGTTGTCAAAATTTGCTTTAAGTCAATGGAAGAACCAATTTTCTGAAAAGCTTTATGAATCCAAACACCTTTTTCTTTTGGCCTCTCAAACATCTCCATCAGTAGAGATTTCGATGGCTTCAAATCTACCAACATCGGTTCCTCAAGACATACCTGCAATGGATGAGGTGAGTTTTTAAAGAATTCAAAAGGTTCAACCATTACCTGCTCATATTCCATTAGCAAAGTATTATCATCTCGTTGATCTTGCATGTGGTCGTGTAATTATCGTGGCAACTGTAGATGAGAGCAATCTAAAGATTCATGCTTCAACATCAACGTTGTAACCTTCTGGGCATCAGGTTCCTCAGAATTTGCTGTAGTATTGTTGTTCTTAGCTTCACTGAGTGTTGTCGCGACATTGCTCTGTTCAGGCTCCTCAATTATTACCGAGGTAATTTGTTGCTCAAGCTTATCATGTGTTGGGCAGTCTTTCTCATCAACATACTCTCGACTTTGAGGTTTTAGTTGTTCCCCACACATCAGAGAGCTTTCCTTGCATTGTTCCTTGTCCTCTTGCCTTGGGACTTCAATATCCCTAGGAATGAATTGTTGGAGCATGTTATCCATGACATATGTGGATATCCTCAATTGAACTTCTGAATCCCCTAAGGTTGCATCCCACTGAGCTATCCTCGTTTGATCCGTCAAGTCTAGCCTAGGAAGCTAGCAACGTTTCCTCCAAGGAATTGGAATGCTCTTGAAAATGACTACATTACCATGGCATATATGTTGCTGCGGCAAAATTGTTATGGTAAAAAATATTTTGAGCTTTTTGACCATACCATGAAGAATTTTGCTGTTGGTTCCCTCTATGGTCCTCCATGTAGTCATATCCACCGAAAATGTGAGGGCAATTTTCAAACACATGATGTTCTCCACACATAGCACAAGAGTTTTCCACAGTATAGGCTCTTTGGGCTTTTCTCAGTTGGTATAGGTAACCATCAAAGGGTGCAAGAAACTCTTGATTGGATTGATTCATATCTTCCAACATCAACTCTCGAATAGATCGGCTTTCATTTCCCGTCATGTTGATGTCCCTTAACTTGTAGCGCACCTAATATTTTTTTTGATAAAACAAACAAAAAGAAAAGTTAGTAAAACTAAGAGAAAAAATTGCAATAACAAAAACAACTAATGCCAATTGTCAATCCCGGCAACGGCGCCAAAAACTTGTTGCGTGTAATAAGTGTTACGCAATTGTGCAAGTATACACGTCACAAGTAATAAAGTGATACGAGTATCGTCTCTACAGGGATTGGTTTGGGCCACTTTGCTTTAGTTATCGCACTGTAAAAGTAAAAACACAATTGATAGTAGGAGTTGATTTTAACGAGTAAAGTAAAAAACAATAAACTAAAAGAATAGATGAAAGAAATAGAGAGAATAGGCCAGGTTATCGTGAGTTAAGGTGTGATAGCTGATTGGATCATCTTGGTAAAAGAGTGCAAGGGCAACTAGTTGCCGTGGCAACTTGCACACCGAGGTTGCCTTGGCAACTAATCGATGGTTGTCTGGGCGACTAGCTGGGCAACTACTTGGGCGTATGGGCAGCAACTTCAAGGTTCGGCATAGCGTTCTTCAATGGTTTCTTCTTATCCCTAAGTTGAAACTCTAGCTACTTGTGCATGCCTTGATAATACACCCCTGCGTGAATCAAGGGTGAACAACAACCAATCTTGCGCTCCTCTTAGTCGTTGAAATCCTTAACTTATTCCTAAGTCGGATTAATCTTCACCATCAATAGATTGAATAAAGACCATACTCATTCGTTTCTTGAATCTAACTCTCCCGATATTAGATAAATACATGAAGTTACGAGATCCTCTCCCAATTCACTCGCAAACAAGAATAAAATCCAAGAATGAGTAAACCTTGAATTGAAAGTGCAAACTCTTATTACCTAAACAAAATCCAATTGTTTCTCACAACAACAAAACACAATAACCCCAACCAATCAAGTTAGTTCATGGTTGGGTTCAAAAGATATACAAAGAATAATCCCCAAACCATGAATCTAATGGAAGCAAAGAAGAAGAAGAAGAAATCGAACTCTCTCCCCCTTGCTCTCTTGTCGAAATTTCTCTTCTCTTGCCGTATGGAGTTGTCGAAATTTTCCCTCCTCTTGCTCTCTTCTCCGTGACGGCTTGGTCCTTTAAATAGGAGATGGCTAGGTCAAAATCCTTCTTGAGGAGGAAGTTAAGTTGGAATTCAATTATATTTAAAGAATATAATTCTTTATTATATTTAAATTCCTTCTAGAACTTCTCCTATCTTCTCGGGATTTAATTTCTCTTTAACCTCTTCATGGAAATCAAACTCCTTTGGAATTTAACTTTGCTCCATGTCATCTTGGGCGACTATCATAGCATCTTATTCCTTGTCGAAAATTGCCCTGGCAACTAGCTCAGCATCTCCTTCAAGCATTGCCCTGACAACTAGCTCGGCATCTCCTTCATGCATTGCCCTGGCAACTGGTTCCAGCCTTGCTTTGGCAAGTGATTCTTCACACACACAAAAACACGCCAAAGTAGCATCTTTTTCCATAAAAATCACCAAGTTATGTAATCAAGCTCAACGGTGGAAAAAACATGAATTAATGCATGAATGACTACTTATGCAACTAATATGAGATTAAGTCTAACAATAATATGAGTAAAAAGGGTAATAAAAATAGTACTTTTGAACACTTATCATTGAGCTAGGGAGTTTAGTGTGTTCCATTGAGTGCATATAGGAACCATACTGAGAGTTTCAAACATTGGTGATTTATTTAGTAGAGTAGATTTAAATGAGAAATGAAGGTTTTATTTGAAGCACCTAACTACCTTACAACTGTACACCGATATACAGTTCCCTAGAACTGCATCCATAAAAACTTACCCTAGGCCTATAGGGCTTAGGAGCCAACCTGAGGGGATGCCTTAGGTCCATAAGGTCTTACCCTAGGTCTATCGGACGTAGGTGCCAACCTAAGGGGTTACCTTAGGTCTATAAGAAATTACCCTAGCCGAAGCATAGGAACTTACCCAAGAGGATACCATGGGCCTATAAGGAATTTCCTGAGCCGAAGCGTCGAAACCTATCCAAGGGGATACCTTGGGCCCATAAGGAATTACCAGCTTGATCAAGGCTGAACCAGCAGAGACTTTTTATCATATCCCATATAGAACCCTAGGAAAAATCAATTTAGTGCAGTCCGTAGTACTGGTGTAAAAACATGAATCAGATATGTATGTATTTTCAGTATGATAGAAACCATAAAACATGCCTTCAAATCAAACAATAAGGTATACTTTCATACGGATAAGAGTCGTGCTTCAGATCAGAGAAACAATCTTGGTTCCAAAATAGAGATAATATTCATGTGCACATAGAATACACTAGATTATCCAAGTAAATTCTTGAAGGCTCTTGGTAAATTACAGGAAGAAAAAGGAACACTAAACTTCTGACAAATTTGAATTGATTCCAAAAATAGGATCTCTAATAAAAGGGGTTTGATAACTAACGACTTCACCTAGATATTCATGAATTTATCTATCATGATCATGCAGGATTTAGATATATCAGGATTAATTCCATCATTAGGCCCATAAGGGCATTTTAGTCATTTTCACTCCAGGGGCAACTTTATCAAAACAACCTAATAATGGTAAGGTGGTGATTTTTATTATTCAAGATTTCTAACAATTTGTTAGGCTTTCAAGTTCATTCAACTAAACAGATCCCAACAATGCGATACTTGCCAAGTATTTAGACAGGGACACCTCACGTGTATTCAATTCTTAGAACAGATTGCATTGTATAGATGTACAGATCATCTTCAAAAATCAACATTGTACGTACCCCGAGTAAGCATGTAGTTGTGCAAAATTCTTCAAGTATTGAAACAGTATCATGAATTATAGACAAACCTGAGTCAGGTTTCTCAACCCTTAGGGCATTACAGTCATTTAGGTTGTATCAAGATTTTTAGGATTATAAAGGCTTTCACTTATTCCAAGTCACAGAGGTATTACTGTTATTTCAGTGCCCAAGGGTGTCTCAATCGTTTCAGAGCTCAAAGGTATTTCTAGACATGCCAGATCCCAACAATATTTTAGTCATTTCAATCGATCCAAACATATGGAGTACTTTCGGTAAATTAGTCTTCGGATGTTTACTCAGAAATTGGGAAATTTTGGTATTTTACAATCTCGAAGGTTAGAAACATGTTATCAAGATTTTTTACAAAAAGATATGGAATTTAACGGGAGAATCAGAAGTTCTATCAGGTCAAGCATAAATTACCAAGTCATTTTCGCTATCAGGAATATCCAGGTCCTTTTTACATTCCAAGGGTATTTTTGTTATTTCTCAAGTATTTCAGGCATTAAATCTTTTAATGAGAATAATCAGAATTGAAAGTCTAAAGAATAACCACTTTATCAATTATTCGCTAAACGTGGAATTTCCCACCTTTCATCAAATTTCTTATTTGAGTCATTCAGAATTTTAACCAATTTACGACACTTTTACTGTAAGCATCACGTTACACATGACCAATCATATTCATGTATTAACCAATTACCAACAAGATCCGGATAGCATGCAATAGGTAGTAAATTATTACCTCGACTCCGAGCTATATCAGTTGACCCTTGAAACTCCATTCGATCGCTTTTGAACTCGAACTCACATCCTTAAAAAACCCGAATACAAGGAATACAAATACCTTCAATTATCATAATCCAAAACCAGTCTTTAACTCAATTACACTGTTCTTAAATTGAATAATTAAATACGTATGAACGCTCAAGTTCAAGGTCGGATTCGGAGGTTTTTGGGTTCGCGAAAAAGACTTCAAAAACTAACTCAAGACGTTGAAAAACCCAAAATAGGGGTTTTTAGAAAAAAGTTGACTGTAATAACGGGCCTGCGAGCTTGACACATTTTTAAAAAAAATATCTAGTTTTAACGGAGTTGCCACCAATCTTTTAATTTAGGTGAGATTGGATCACCTGAAAAACTCGGTTATTTTAATAAAACTTGTTTTTATCATTTTATTAAAACAACGAATTTTGGTATGCAAAACCAGAAAAATAGGTTTGGGAGTCTATTACTTGTGGGGAAGGATGAGCACCTCCCACAACGCACAAAATCGGTACCTAATCAATTACACGGTGTCTTAGTGTTGGAAATTATGAATTCGAATATAATTTAGAAATATGATCCCAAAATGCGTAAAAATTATTTTGTTCAAAAATATTTTAAAAAATAATCATTTAATTTGAACTAACGAGAAAATTACATCTCTTTGAGCTTGAGACATAATTTTCCTTGAGGTTTCCAGATAAAAGGAGTATTGTCTCAAATGTCGTGATTTGGTTAAAACGTATTTTATTTAGGATTATCGAAAAAAGACCACGTCTCTTTAAGCACGAGACATTATATTATCGAGGATCCCAAATAGGATATTTTGGTTAAAATATTATTTTTATTTAGGATTAGCGAGAAAACCGCGCCTCTCTAAGCTCGAGATACGATTTTATCAAAAATCTCAAATAAATGGTTATGAAAAGTACGAATAGTATATTAGTTGATATAACTAAAATAATACATATATGATACATAGATATGTGCGTAACATAGATACATAATATATATAAGGAAAAAAATACAAAATAAATGAGGAAAAGAAATAAATATGATTGGTATAAAATTAATACACAAATATTCGTTCAAAAAAATATACATATATAGAACATATATATAGTAACATCCATTAGTTAATATATATATGGAAAACATTTAAATAATATGATATGCTAATATATATGATTTTAATCAAAATAATAATAATAATATATAGTAGTTACTATACAATAATATAATGAATAACGTAAATGTACAATATCTCTATATATATATTTAGTAACCTTTACATATATTCATATAAAATAAATTACTTTACTTATATACATGTACTAAATAATACCATATTAATATAACATTAATAAAATAGGAAAATATGCCATACTATGTTTTATAATCGGTAATACAATAAATCATATATTATAGCCATAAATAATAAATGAATTAATGACTAAATTGAATGAAAATAGAAAACAAAAGGCATAAATATAAAGAAAATAATGTGAAAAGGGACGAAATTGAAAATAAAATAGAAACGAAGGGACTAAACTGTAATTAACCTATTTGATTAAAATTGCGCAGATCCTTCCCGGATCAACGCGTGGGTTACAGAGGCCAAAATGGTATCGTTTTGGAAGTATTTAAATACATTTTTTAGCCAAAAAATCATTTTCAACTTTGGAAATAAAAAACACAAGAATGCTCTCAAATTTCTCTTATGCTTTCTTTCCTCAGCCCATCGTTTGACCGACCGACCTTTGTGTGTCGCCGTTCATCAGGGATGGAGAATAGTCGCCTTCGGCAGCTGGAGATCATGTGAAGATGTTTGGTTCATGTAAGACCCCTAAACATGATTTCCATCTTATTTTTCTCTAAAAAAACTCTCAATTTCCCTAAATCTAGTAGAAACCGAAAGGTTTCTTTGAACTTTTCCCACTTTTTTATTTTTCGAATCTAAAGAGCCCTTGTTTTCTTCTCTATCTTTTTTGGGTCTGACCTACCTAAAATTTTCCCTTTTGTGTTGCAGTGGATGGTTTATAGGAGATGAGAGCGGTTTTGAAGCTGCCACGTCGAGGGATTGCTGGCTTAGGGGCGATGGGTGGTTTAGACGGTGGCGCATGGTATTGCCAGATGATAGTGGTGAGGGTTATGGTTAGTTAGATGAGTTTAGGTTTAGGTTTGGGTCAGACAGGTTTGGGCGGTGCACATGGTATTGTCAGATGGTAGCAGTGAGGGTTAGTTAGATGAGTTTAGGTTTAGGTTTAGGCTTGGGTCAGACATGATGTTGGGCCAGTTGGATATTTGGGTATTTGGGGTATTGGGGTTGTAATGGGTTATGGGTTTCAAAGGCTCAAATATAGTTGGGTTATTATATTAACTTTTGGTCAAAGTCAACAGTTAAGTCAACAATCAGGTCAACGGTCAACGGTCAACGAGGTTGACTCAATTGAGTTAACTCAACTGGATTGACTCGGTCATCGAGTTAACTCGAACAAGTTGACTCGGTTAACGGGTTAACTCAGATGAGTTAACTCCACTAGGTTAACCCTAGTCAGGTCAGATTAGACACGTGCTAGGGTTTGGGCTAAGACTAGTTTGGGTCTGGGTAAGAGGCTACTGGTCCTGAGCGGCCGGCCCAAAAGCAATAAAACTGGCCTGGTGGTTTATTGAGCTAGTTGGATAGCTGGTCAGTTTACGAGATTAGACCGGCTTGGTTCAGAGGCCAGATCGAGTCCAAGGTCGGTTAGGCTAGTTCGAATTGAGGTACACTAATCATAGTGGGCAGAAATTATTTCTGATGGCGCGGGGTTGTCATGCACAACTATAACAGTAAAAAATGCCTTTAAACGACAATAGACGACGAGAAAAATAAAAATAAGAAGGTTTACGAGGCTTACTGAGGCTGGGAACGATAAAATCCATCTTATTTTTCTCTAAAAAAACTCCCAATTTCCCTAAATCTAGTAGAAACCGAAAGGTTTCTTTGAACTTTTCCCACTTTTTTATTTTTCGATTCTAAAGAGCCCTTGTTTTCTTCTCTATCTTTTTTGGGTCTGACCTATCTAAAATTTTCCCTTTTGTGTTGCAGTGGATGGTTTATAGGAGATGAGAGCGGTTTTGAAGCTGCCACGTCGAGGGATTGCTGGCTTAGGGGCGATGGGTGGTTTAGACGGTGGCGCATGGTATTGCCAGATGATAGTGGTGAGGGTTATGGTTAGTTAGATGAGTTTAGGTTTAGGTTTGGGTCAGACAGGTTTGGGCGGTGCACATGGTATTGTCAGATAGTAGCGGTGAGGGTTAGTTAGATGAGTTTAGGTTTAGGTTTGGGTCAGACATGATGTTGGGCCAGTTGGATATTTGGGTATTTGGGGTATTGGGGTTGTAATGGGTTATGGGTTTCAAAGGCTCAAATATAGTTGGGTTATTATATTAACTTTTGGTCAAAGTCAACAGTTAAGTCAACAATCAGGTCAACGGTCAACGAGGTTGACTCAATTGAGTTAACTCAACTGGATTGACTCGGTCATCGAGTTAACTCGAACGAGTTGACTCGGTTAACGGGTTAACTCAGATGAGTTAACTCCACTAGGTTAACCCTAGTCAGGTTGGATTAGACACGTGTTAGGGTTTGGGCTAAGACTAGTTTGGGTCTGGGTAAGAGGCTACTGGTCCTGAGCGGCCGGCCCAAAAGCAATAAAACTGGCCTGGTGGTTTATTGAGCTAGTTGGATAGCTGGTCAGTTTACGAGATTAGACCGGCTTGGTTCAGAGGCCAGATCGAGTCCAAGGTCGGTTAGGCTAGTTCGAATTGAGGTACACTAATCATAGTGGGCAGAAATTATTTCTGATAGCGCGGAGTTGTCATGCACAACTATAACAGTAAAAAATGCCTTTAAACGACAATAGACGACGAGAAAAATAAAAATAAGAAGGTTTACGAGGCTTACTGAGGCTGGGAACGATAAAAACGACTAAGAAATTTAACTCTGATAACCCTCAAACGATGATAGAATTTCGATCGCTCGGTATAATTTTGCTTGCCTTGGCACAGAGAGCTCGATGTTGGTGACGGTACAACAAAAAGATGGTAGAGACAGATAAAAATTGATAAAATGAAGAAATGACTTTGGATTACTCACCGAGACTTTAAACGAACCTCTCAGACGAACAGCAGAGATATCACGCGACTTGCTGATAGTGTTAGGTTTGGGGTAAAGCGGTGGCTCGACTAACGATGGTAGTGACAATCATCAACGAGCGGTGGTGCAGAACAGAGGTTAAAGATGATGATGAGGTTGGTGAGAGGCTTTTAAAATTTTATGGACTCTCCCACATGTTGACTCGATATTTTAGATTGGGGACATCATTCAATGCACTGGGGGTGTATCATACCTTTTTAAATTTTATTTTCGATTTAACCATTGATCATAGATTAATATAAAATGAGGTGGGTTCTAACCTGAAATGACCTTAGCTCTAATGGCTAAGGTTTTGGCTCACTAAGCCAAAGGTCACGGGTTCGAGACCACTTGACAACACTCTCTTTATCTTATTCATTTTTAGTTTTTTTTCATTTATTTTTTTAAATTCAAATATTTTGGGGGTGTTAAACTCGTGGCCATCGAAGAAGATTCAAGGCTAACTTCTAATTTATCTACTTCAATTTCATATACATTTGATGAATTACAAAAATGCATATGATGATTTGGTTTTAGATTTTGAAAAACAAGAAAATGGTTTCTAAATTAAAAGTTCAAAATGATTTGATTTCTAAAACCAAAGATAAACTTAAAGCAAAACTCAATGTAACACCCTCGACTCGAATGTCATATTTGGGCCTCAAGCCCAAAGCACTACCATGAAGTTTCAACCTAGTTTAGCCTAATCTACAATCCAATTTCCATAAAAAATTATTTAGTTCAATAACTTAACCAGAGATAATAGTTTTGAAAATGTTTACAAGGGAGCTCCATTTAAAATTACATTATAAAAGCTTTCGACTCACATTTAAAATCCAAAATACAATACAAAACCATAGGGTCCTAAGTATTGTACTCTGATGAGGCGATGTTGGAATCCTTCTACGATAGTTCTCCTCCAAAGCAACATGCCAACCTACTAACCTGCGAACGGAAACAACAATTTTGAACGCTAAGCTAACAAGCTCAGTGGATGCACTTCCACTATACCACGCTTCATACAAATCATAAATATGAGCATGTAGCTAAAGATGATGACATGGCTCATACATCAACATACAACGCTACCTCTAGCCGCCTAAACACATTGAAAAACAACAAAGGATGCATTAAATCTTACACAACAATCATAAACATCATACCATAAAACTGGAGTGAGGCCTAGTGTCACACAGCCTCGGGAACATACGCTCTCTCTGGGTGAGGCCCAGGGTTACATAGCCTTGGAAATGTACATTCATACTTGGTATCTCTCCTTGAGTATCTTCTAATAAGGCCCAGTGTCATACAGCCTCGAGAACATACATTCGATACCTCATCTCGTGGTGTTGCAACACGTTCTCTAGGTATCCATATCCCATCAACCAAGGTGACTCAACCAACAAGGTGTCCAACACAACACACAGCATAGACACAACTATCATACGACACACAGCCACACTCGATCCACCAAGGATCTCCGATGGTTGCTATTACAACAAGTCACCCCTAGGTTTTACCAAGTTATTACACATTATCCTTTTATATGAGGGTTGAATCTTGGTTTCTCAGTTTTACCATTTATTTTACTATATTAGAAGCCCATCGAGCCATAGTCCTCGAATTATAAACCCCTCAAACTCAAAATATATTTTTCGGGCAGATTATCCAGTGGGTACCGATATTGGGCCTCGCATACCGGTATGGTACTCTTTGGGTACTGGTACTCACATGTATACCGGTACAAATTGAGCTTACTAGAATTTCATCCAGCCTATGCGAATCGATACGGGTCAACCCGTACCGATACCTCATTACAAGGTGTACCGATACAGGTTGAACACCGTACTGATACCCCTCTCTTAGTTCATCCAATGAAATAATGTTTTTAAAACCTAGAACACTGGGGTATCGGTACCGTCTCCTCGTATACCGATACCAAAGCCTAGAAATGGCTTTCTAGGCTCACAAAATCACTTCTCAAGCCCCTAAAACTCAACCTTTAACCCCTTAACTCAATCATACATCTTATTAAAGTTATTAGGGTGGTTTGCTACCATTTTTACAAGTTATTAACACCAAATTTGGATTATGCCATTAAAGAGGGTCTCTAACCTCTAACACCCAAATCAACCATAAACATCACATTTAAGCAACAAAGCAATCAAATTTATGATGCACATAAAGACATAGGAGTTAGTAGTGTACTAACCTTGCTCTCACTACTGAAAAAGAAACCTCCAACAAAGCTCCTCAAGATTTCTTCTTCCCAAGCTCCTTGTACCAATCCCCAACCCCTTTTCACTACACAAGGAAGTTGTAAATTTGAATTACAACTTGTAGGAGATAAAAGGCTCAGCTTAACTTACTCTCAAAGCTGTAAAAACGGGATTAAACTTCCCTTCTCCCTTTGCTACCAACCCTACACAAAACCCACCATTTCTATCCTCCATCAAACTTTAATATTTTACCTCAAATGTAGATCCTTAAAAGTAGCTTACACTTCCTTTGACAAGAATTTTGAGATTTATACTCAAAAACACAAAGTTTGGACCTTTACCTTTGAATCCAAGGTGAAGGAGAAAAGAGAAAGATAAGGGGAGCTATGAGGGTGATGAAAACATATCTTGTTTTTTCCATGTCCTCACATAGGTTTTGCAAGACAGACCCACCACCTCTTTAGAAAATTATAAAATCTCCCGTATGCACCTCTTTACTTTTCTATCTCTCAGCCAAACTATAACCTAACCCAACAAGGAAACATAGAGCCCCCTTAAGTTCTCTTGAGATCTCAAAGGCCTAAACTCTTAGCCTACAAAGCGAAGCCCACGGCTCGGGTTGAACTGACCTATGGATTTCAAAATTTGGGTCGTTACACTCAATGAGTTTGAGAAAAAGAATTTTGATTTTCAAAATTTGCTTTAAAAGGTTCAAAAAGATCCTCAAAGAGAATGTTGGGCTCGATTTAGTTCAACCGAACTGCTTGCCAAGTGGTGGAGAAGTTGATTTTTGGGTGTATGTGGTGGAAGCTAAAGATGAGACAATAAACACAAGGATTTAGAGTTGTTCAAGCTTCTAACAAGCTCTACATCCACTACCTTAGCACACTACTAAGGATTTCTCAAATTCACTAAGAATTTCTTCCCCTTTTACAAGGCTTAGGAGGCAACCTTTACAATCCTAGACCCAATTACCAAGTTTAGCATCCAAAGCCCACAACCCAAGCTTTGGGAATCCTTACAAACAAAAGAAATAAAGCAAACAAGAAATCCTCTCTACAAGGTTGATGTTTGCACTCTTTAAGCACTCACCCAAATCCTAATACACTTGAGCATACATTAACAATTAAGCTCAATAAGTGCAGTCTATGAAAGAATGAGAATTAAGCACTAAGACACTTTTACAATCATAATATTGTTGACTTGAAGATCATTAGTTGTAACTGGTGCTTGAAGGGTCATTTTATCTTCTCAAATGAGTTCCTAGCCGTTGGTAACTATTAGGGATGATTTGGAGCCGTTGGGGATTTTTTTCCAAGCAAATCTACCATTTTGCAGAATAGGGTATCGATACTCGGGCAGGGGTATCAATACTTGACCTAAAAAGGAAAGAGCCGTTGGAGAAAAACAGAAGAGGTATTGATACCATGAAGAGGGTATCGATATTGGCCTTAGGGTATCGATACTGAAGGTATGGTATTGATACCAGAAATTGATTTTGGAATTCTGGAAAACAAAGGGTATCGATATCAGGCAAAGGGGTATCGATACTGGCCTTAGGGTATCAATACTGAAGGTAGGGTATCGACACCAGGGGCCTAATTTTGACAGATTGAACCTATAAACATTGTGTTTTTGACTTAAAAACGTTCCAAAATCATTTTAACATATTTCTCAAGTTGTTTGGACTTAAAATTAGTTTTTATTATTTTCAATTTAGTCCAAAAACATTTTCAATTATTATATCAAAACAAATATCCTAACAATCTCCCCATTTTTGATATAATAAAACCAACTTGAAAATTTGTTTTTGAGATTCCCCCTTAGTAAAATTAAAATTTGAATAAGAGAATGATTTGTGAAAATCTTATAAGCTCCCCCTTATTCATTTGAAAATTCAATTTTTCAAGACATTCTCCCATTTTTTGTATATATCAAAAATGATTAAACTTTAAAGATCAATAACAATATAGAGTTAAAAGTTTTGACAAAATAAGTTTTCTTTTAAAATTGGCTCCCCCTTACTCAAGCATCATTCAAATGTTAGCCCAACATATATGATAAACTAGTTGAATTAAAAAGATAAATCAAATAAAGATAAATAAAATTCAACTAATTTTACTAGACTTGAACCAAAGGGAGGATGTGAAGCTTTCCTTCTTCAAGTGTTCATCCTTGTGTGCATAGAGCTCCCCCTTACTTTTATCACTTGTGGATCAAGGTTCCATCACACCTACAAAAAGACAATCACAAGGATTTTGGTATCCAAATTGCTTTGGATCCATAGACATTAGTAGCACATAGTTTAGTCCCCTTAGGAATCCATTTTTCAATTTCAACTTTTTTATGTGAAGTACTTAGTCCTTTTGGGACCCAAATACTTCTAAAACATTTTCCTTTAATAAATCTAGGGGCACTAGATTGTCTTACATAAAAATTTGATTTTCCTAAATTATTTTTCTTTTGAAGTTCATTGGAAATCAAATCTTTTTCTTTTTTAAGATCATCTACTTCAATTTGATGATTTCTTTCTTTCTTTTGAAGCAAAATTTGTAGATTCAAAACTTTAAGTTCAAAATCCTTTAATTTTGCTTCAAATTCCAAATTGGTTTTTACAAGCAAATCATTTTCGTTTTTCAATTTTGAAATCAACTTTTTGTTCTTTGAAATGAGGCTTTAAATTCAAAAACCAATTTGTTATAGGCTTCTTGTAACTCATCAAAAGTATATGAATTTGAATTTGAACTAGATGAGTTAGAAGTTACCTCACCCTCTTCAAGGTCCATCATGCATAGGTGGGCTATCTCATCTTCATCGGTGGAGTATTCATCACTCCATGTAGCCACATATGATTTCTTTGATGATGATCCCTTCGTGTTGAAGCGAGGGCAATCAAATTTGGTGTGCCACATCTTCTTGCATTTCGAGCACTTGGGGGAATCCACCATCTTCTTCTTTGATTCATGATTTGATTTTTCTATGTTGCTCTTCATGAATCGAGTGAATTCGTTGAAGAGATAGGCCATCTCTTCATCTTCACTTTCCTCCCCACTTGATTCTTCTCGGTCGCTTTTGGAGGATTCAAGAGCAATGGCAATCACATTAATGCCTAGCTCCATGATTTTCTTCTTCCCCATCTTCTTTATCTCTTCCTTTTTCTTCTCATCTTCTTTTCTTTTTTCATGATTTTATGAGTGAAAAGTGACCCCATGAGCTCATCTAGCTTTAGAAATTTGAGATTTTTGGCTTCGATGATCACGATCTTCTTTGAGTCTCATGACTCGGGAAGAAAGTAGACAAGCTTTTCTTTCGGAATGATTTCCCCATAGCCTTTGAGTCCATTGGTGATGGTGGAGAATCTATCGAACATTTTCGTGATGTCATCTTCCGGTTCCATCTTGAAGTTCTCATACTCAAGGTTGAGGAGGCCAATTTTAGTCTCCTTTACTTTGTTTGTTCTCTTGTACGTGACTTCAAGCTTGTCCCAAACTTCCTTGGCATCCTCTCAAGAAGACATCTTCTCATAGATGTTAGGGCTAAATGCATAAAAGAGAATGTACAAAGCTTTGCAATTTAGCTCCATCTTCTAGCGATCATCCGCATTCTATTCCACCTTGCATCTTTGTGGCACATATGGACCATCTTCAACAATGTCCCAAAGCTTCTAATCTTTGTCCTTGATGAAGAACATCATTCTAGTCTTCCAATAAGCATAGTTGGTCCCGTCAAAGAAAGGTGGCTTGTCGATGGATTACGTCATTTATCTCCGGTTGACTTGTTTGTTGATCGAGCTTCTGGATCGTCTCAATAGGATGTTAAGCCTTCTTGATTGAGCCTCGCTCTGATACCAATTGTTGGGCTCAATTTACTTCAACCGAATTGCTTGCCAAGTGGTAGAGAAGTTGATTTTTGGGTGTATGTGGTGGAAGCTAAAGATGAGACAATGAACACAAGGATTTAGAGTGGTTCAAGCTTCTCACAAGCTCTACATCCACTACCTTAGCACACCACTAAGGCTTTCTCAAATTCACTGAGAATTTCTTCCCCTTTTACAAGGCTTAGGAGGCAACCTTTACAATCCTAGACCCAATTACCAAGTCTAGCATCCAAAGCTCACAACCCAAGCTTTGGGAATCCTTACAAACAAAAGAAATAAAGCAAACAAGAAATCCTCTCTACAAGGTTTATGTTTGCACTCTTTAAGCACTCACCCAAATCCTAATGCACTTGATCATACATTAACAATTAAGCTCAACAAGTGTAGTCTATGAAAGAATAAGAATTAAGCACTAAGACACTTTTACAATCATAATGTTGTTGCCTTGAAGATCATTAGTTGTAACTGGTACTTGAAGGGTCCTTTTATCTTCCAAAATGAGTTCCTAGCCGTTGGTGACCGTTGGGGATGATTTGGAGCCGTTGGGAATCTTTTTCCAAGCAAATCTGCCATTCTGCAGCATAGGGTATCGATACTCGGGTAGGGGTATCGATACCTGACCTAAAAAGGAAAGAGTCGTTAGAGAAAAATAGAGGAGGTATCGATACCATAAAGAGGGTATCGATATTGGCCTTAGGGTATCGATACCAGAAATCGATTATGGGATTCTGGAAAACAAAGGGTATCAATACCAGGCAAAGGGGTATCGATACTGGCCTTAGGGTATCGATACCAGGGGCTCGATTTTGACAGATTGAACCTATAAACATTGTGTTTTTGACTTAAAAACGTTCCAAAATCATTTTAACATATTTCTCAAGTTGTTTGGACTTAAAATTAGTTTTCAATATTTTCAATTTAGTCCAAAAACATTTTTCAATTATTATATCAAAACAAATATCCTAACAAATTTCAATGTTAGATCAAATCAATTTAAAAAGTTCATGAAATTCAATTATCCAAGACTTTAAATTAAAAGAATAGATAACCATTGAAAAAAAATTTGCATAGAGGTTACCCATCTTCTTAATTTGTGTGACTAGAGCATTTCTATATCTTTGCTTTGCTAGCCATTGCTCCAACACACCTACAAGAGACATTCACTTGGATTTTGGTATCCAAATTGCTTTGGATCCATTTACATTAATTTCAATGTCCCTAGTTCCCTTAGGATCCCATACTTGTCTAATCCTATAAGTTTTTCCTTTCTTTATAGGACAGGTATGCAAAGAATGACCATGATAATGGCAATGTGAGCATTTTGCCATTATGTGACAAGATGAATTATTTGAAATAATTTCTTTTTCTTTTGTTAAGCTTTCAAGCTTAACTTGCAAATCAAGATTTTATTTTTCTAAAATTCCATTGCTTGTTTTTGAAAACTTAAATCATTTTTCAAAATTTCATTTTGGTTTTCAAAATCCAACTTTGTTTTCAAAAGAAAATCATTTTCAATTTCAAGTTTAGAAATTATTTTCTTAAATTTGGAATTCATGGTCTTAAATTCCAAAAATAATTCATCAAATGCATCTTGTAACTCCTCAAATGAATATGAATTTGGATCACTAGAGTTAGAAGATACCTCGGGCTCATCGAGAGCCATAACACCATCCACCTTTGGTGATTGGAGGAGGTTAGCACATGATGGAACACCATCTTTCTTCTCTTCTTTGCTATAAAGTTTCTCAAGCTTCTTCCACATATCTTTGGCACTTTTTCATGTGGAGACTTTCTTGGAAACGTCTTCGTTGAGGCCACAAAGAAGCATGTGCATTGCTTTTGCGTTTACCTTTGCCTTCGTGTCATTTGCACTCCTTTTCTTCTTCTTCTTCTCCTTCTTCTTAGGAGCTTCCAAGTAGCCATCTTCAATAATGTCCCGAACCTCATAATCATGAGATTTGATGAAGTACTTCATGACATTTCTCTATTGGAAGTATGCTTCTTCTTCGAAAAGCGGAGGACACGAGATAGAGCGGCCTTTTTCAAATCTTGTCATTTTTGCTTGAACGGTGGACTTTGAGCAAACGATCTTTACTCTCGGATGTTAGTCCTTCAATGGAGACGAGGCTCTGATACCAATTGAAAGACTTGATGCACGCTCGAATCGATCTCCAATAACCGTCAAGAGAGTTGTATTTGATGCTTGGTTGAATTGGCTTAAATCGATAAAAATGGTAGACAATGAACATAAGGATTTTAGAATGGTTCGGCTTTCTAACCAAAGCCTGCATCCACTACCTTAGCACACCACTAAGGATTTCCCAATTCACTCTTGAATTCTTCCCCTTTTCAAGGCTTAGGAGGCAACCTTTACAACCCTATCTTTTTCCTTGGCTAAGATAGAACCAACTCTAGTTTTTCACTCAAGGCTAAACTAGAACCTCTCATTTTACAAGGGATAAGAAGTAAACAAATTACCTCACAAAGGTGGGTGCTTACAAAGATTAAGCTCACTAGAAAGAGTACAAATGATTTACAATGAAGTACTCTCTAAAATATGTACAAGAGAAATGAAGAAATCTGCTTTGGACTCAAATTCTCTTTATCATCATGCTTGGATAGTTTCTCTTCTTCTTCAAGTGTCTTTGGCTTGTATTTATAGTGTGGAATAAAAAACTAGCCGTTGAAAAACTAGCCATTAAAAACTAGCCGTTGGAAAACTAGCCGTTAAAAACCAGCGTTGGAAAACTAGCCGTTGGAGACTTTTAAATTACTTGAAAATATTTGTTTGAGTCAAAAACACTTTTAAAAAATTCCAAACATATTTTTTAAATTAAATGGACTTTGAATTATTTTTGCAATATTTGTTCAAGTCCAAAACATTTTTCACTTTGTTATATCAAAATAAATATCTCAACAGAGAAATCGATGATCTTAAAAAGAATTTGTTTAACAATTATTTTCAAAGAAATGAAAATAGAGTTAGCCCTAAAACAAATTTTGTTAAAACAAATTTTTATCAAAGATAATAAAGTTCCCCTAGATTTTTCAAAGGAACAATGATTAAAATATTTGGGTCCTTAAGGGACTTATTTCTTCAAAGAAAAATGAAGACATTGAAAAATGGATTCCAAAGGGATCTAAAATTTATTAGACTAATACCAGTGGATCCAAAGCAATTTGAATACCAAAATACAAATGATTGTCGTTTTGTAGGTGTGCTTGAGCATAAATTTTAGGAGCTCTTGACACACATGGATGAAGGACACTTGAAGAAGTATAGGCTTAACATCCTACCTTTGTTCATGTGGTAAATTTAAGTTTCATGTAATTTCTTGATCATCTTTTCATGTCTATTTTTCATAATGATCTAAGCATATTTGTATGACTCCATGTTATGTCTAATTGCATATAGTTAGGGGGAGTCTCAATTGCACGAGTTACATATTTTTGGCCTTTTACTCTCATATCTATATTTTTGGCCATAAACTTGTAATATTTGGTTGAATCTTGGTGAAACCATGCTTTCCGTGTTTTAAATGTTGCATCTTGAGAAGCATGTTGTTAATTTGTGGCAAAAATGATCAATATACATATCTAGGACCTCTTAGAGCTTTTTTATGAACTTAAGACTAATTTGTAAGGCTATTTTAGTTGATTTTACTATATTTTCACCAGTTTGTGCCTTCAGTACCAGTACAACTCATACCGTACAGATACGACATTCAACCAAGTACTGATACAGTCGACACCATACCGGTACACACAGTAAAAAAGGGACAATTTTGTCTCTCTTTTTTTCATGCCTTGTATGTATGATGATTTATTTTCATAAATGGCATGTTTTAAATTGAATTTCTTGTGTCTAATTTGTTTATTTAATTTGAAATTCAATATTTCTCTTAAATGTTTGGACTAACATTCTTTTATCGCTTGATTAAGCAAGAGCCATTTTTTTATTTCTTTCATGTTAAATCATGTTTTAGTCTTTTCTCCATTGTTATTTTGTACCAAAAAGTGATTTCAAACTTAGTTTTGAATTATTTTTTTATATAACAAAAAGGGTGAGAGACAGGTTTGAAAAATTAAATTTCAAAAGGAGAAAGGGGAGCTTGATATTTTTCTAAAATATTCTCTTTTTCTAAAAATTATTTTTCTAAGGGGGATAAATTTTAAAAACAATTTTTCAAGCGGTACGGTCTTCCTCGTACCAATACCCAATAGCTCGCACCAGTACGGTCTTCCTCGTACCAATACCCAATAGCTCGTACCAATACGGTCACCCGTTTACTAATATGCCCTTTGTTCTCCAAGTTTTTAGATTTTTCCAGTAACTAAATGTCGTATTGGTACAGGCTTGACCGTACTGATACGCATGGTACTTGTAACACCCCAAAAAAATAGGCTGGAAGATTCGGGTAATGTGTTGAAATCGGATTGGAATTTTGGGTTAGGCCTTAGCTAATTAATTAATTCCGAAAAAATAAATTAGGTCGATTAAATTGATTTTCGACGAATTTATTGTGGCTAATATTTTTGACAATATTTCTTTAAAGAATATGTTAAAGGACGGAATTGAACTTGAGGCAATTTTAAATGGGTTAAATTGATATTAATTTAAATAGTGATTATATTATAAGGATTGCAAATATTTCATTAATGGCAATTTTGTAAAATAGAGTCAAAATGATATTTAAGGGAATTAATAAATTAAATTAAATAAATATATTTTTTCTCTTGTTTTTAAAAAAAGAAAGTTGACGGTTATATTTTTTTAAAAGATGAGAAAGACATTCCTAAGTTTTCTCTCATTTTCTTCCAAACAAAACTTAGAGATTTCTTGATTTCTTAATTATTTCTACTTCAATTTCATCTCCAATTATTTCTAAACAATTATGGGTTATGGATTTGATTTCTACAACATCTCTAATATTTTTCTTGTTGAAAATCAAGATGAGAGTTCATCTTCAAGTTGTCTTCATCAAACAAGGTGAGAAAATGTTCTTTAATGATTTTCTACATGATTTTGATTCTTAATCTATAATTTCTTATGCTTTGAGATAATTAAAACGAATTTCTAATGAATTTTTAGATTTTAATGGATTTTTTCATAAATATTGATTAGATTATAGTAATCTAAAGATTTTTATAGAGTTCTAATGTTTTGTGCATGGGTAATAATAATCTAAAGTTGATTTTGTGATTTAATTCCCATAATTAATCTAATTGGTTAATTTTAGATTTAAGTTCTTGAGTAGGCTGATTTGGTATATTGGTTGATTGAATTATTGAACCACATGTTAGTTTGCATTGTAAGTGTTCGATAAATTTCCACATAAGGTATTGTATCGTAAAAAAAAGGGGATTAAAAGGCTAAGAGTTCGACTCCATTTGATACGCGGACAGGGGAATTGTGGCCTACTCGTTAATTGCTGCTGCCTTTTTTATTTGACTATAGTATAAAAAGAAAAGGAATTAAATAAAAAGAAAAAGGGAAATGATGGTGTGTTACTGCTTCCATACGCATATAATTTGGTTTAAGGAAAAAAAGGATTTACGGGGGAATTGAATGAGCAGTAGCGTGAATATTTTAAAGGAAATAAGATGCAGTGTCGTGAAGGGGAGATGGAGCAGGGGGATTTTATTTTGATTTGTGTATGGTGTCATGGGGTATTTTAATAAAGTGGTTATTTGGTGTGGTCCAATTTATAGACCTTTGCATTTTTTTAATAGAGGTTGGCGAGTGTTCAGACGATTTCTAATTAGGCGTCGAGGCGTTGGCGTTGAGATGTTAGTTTCGAGGCGATAGCAAGTTGGTGAGCGCAAATGTATTTTGGTACTATAAAGAGGTTTGAATTATGGCTTTGGGAGTTTAGTTAAAGCCTAACAAGCTTAGTTAAGCTCGAAAGTAAGTTTTTCATATTTTTGCTTTTAAATATCGGTTTGATATGAGATTTGATTTGCATGTTTTGGTTGATAAACATGGTCTGATTTACTTACTGTTATATGCATGATTTAATGCTAGAAAATGGGTATGTAACGATGATTATGCATTCGGAAGTAATGCATGTTTTGATAATGTTTTTAAACATTGGTTAATGCATGGTTGAATGCATTGGATAAATGGTTTTGATTGATGCATAAGTAAACAATGAGTTAATGTTAATAAAATGAATTATATTCATAAGTGATGTGGTTAAAAATGTTATTGGATATAGTTGGCCGGCCATAGGAATGATAGTGCACTATAATAAGTCGCCTTGGATGTGGAGGGGTTTATGTGTACCGAAAACTCCATCCAAGTACCCTAACGGTTGAGGGGTTATATGGTACCAAAAACTCATGTTAGTGGATTATACATCTAACATATGAGTGGTTTTGAGGGGTTTATGTGTACCGAAAACTCTACCACGAGTACCACAACGGTGGAGGGGTTTATGTGTAGCGAAAACTCCCTTTGGTGGACTTTGGATGATTTCGGTTGAGATTGTATGAAGTGTTGAGAGAACACTTATTGAATCTGTGTATCCAATGTAATATTTTGTAAAATAGAACTTGGTTTATGATAACTTGAAAGCCAATATAATATATGATGTATCATGTTGATGGATTATGTTGTATAATGTTAGTTTATATATGCTTTACTCTTTAAGCCTTGCATATAGGTTGTTATGCATTGGAAAGCTTAAATTGAGTGGAGCAAATGGAATTTTGCTGTTGAATCCATGATACATGTTACATATTGATTAAACATGCATGTTTTGGAAATGTATAGTGCATGGTTTTACAAGGCATGATTTGTTTTGGGGTAACATATGGAAGGATTTGTGATGCATAAGGTTGTTATGCATGATATGTTTTGGTGAAATATATGAAAGGAATTTTGATGCATATGGATGTTATCATGATACATTTTAGAAACAAATGGGAAAATGCTTCGGTTTGACCAAGCATGCTTTTCACTTCAAATGTTATTTGGTTTTCAAAGGAAAAAAGCAAATTGCGTTAGCTTTACGCTTATAACTTACTTTACAATGGATGCATGGTTTATGCCGGGAAAGATGATGCTTATGGCTTGTTTAAGCATGTTTTATTCAAATGATATGAGAATGAAAAGGTTGTTATGAAAGCATGAAGATATGTTTTGAATAAGCATGTGTTATTTAAATGCTTTGGAAATGACGAGTTTGACTTGCTTTGATATGGGCTTTCTAATACCGACTTGGTTTTGAAAATGCATTGACGTTTTAACCTTTTTGAGTGTACTCACTAGGCATTATATGCTTACGCTCTCTTTTCTTCTGTCAATGCAGTGAGTGCAAGGACGGGGTGGTGGTTCGAGGCAAGAATGGATCCCAAGACAAACGTATTAAAAGAGTATATTTTTGGTGTTACAATTATCTATAAAAGGCAACGTGGGTTAACCATTGGAATATTGTTTCGTATAAGATTTGATTATTTGTTGGGGTTTATATTATTTTGGATGATGACATTATTTAATATGTATAATGATGGTTTTGTTTAATGCCAAGTACATATGATGGTTTATGTTCTAATGAATTAAAATGGTTTGTGTAATGACATTATTTAATGTGTATGATGATGGTTTTGTTTAATGCCAAGTACATATGATGGTTTGTGTAATGAATTAATTTGTCATATGCTAATATTCCTTATTTGATCTATATCCTATGTTTGAAGTCTTGACCATTTGGTGCTTATTGGAGATTACTTTAAATTGTTAGGAAGCATGCCTCTAGATTACTTGTATAATTATAAATGGTGCTGAATATTTGGCACGTAATTACTTGAGCCTATGTGTTTAATGGTGATATAATATTAGAAGCATGTCATTATTGTTCGTAAGTGATTTGGTTATGTTCGGTTGGGATTCAAATCCCTAAGATGCGTTTTAGTGTAGCCCGTGTATCGAAATGGCTGGTGGTTAACTCGGTTAATGGATTTTATCGAGTTTGAATTCTTTTATTTTGGTCACCGTGTATGATTGCATCAATTGAATGAGTTCTAAGCATCATTTTGAGCTAAAAATTGACATGTGGGTCTAAATGTTATTTAATTTCAGAATAGTGCTTTCAATTTTGTATGGGTCCTTGTGGTGTTGTGATTCTTTCAATTTGGTCCTTATTTTGTATGATTGCTAATTAAGTAAGTTTGGATGATTGTTTTAAGCTGAATTTTTTAAGCTGAATTTAACTGACATGCATGAAACATGATTAATTAAGGTTTGGTAACTTCAGATTTAAGTAAGTCTTCTTAGTTTTTTAGATTTGTAATTTGGTCCCTAAATTGCATTTACGTTCAATTGGATGTCAATTCCATGCCCGATTCAATAGAGATCTTATCCGTTACCATCATGTACACTTAAGTATTAATTAAGCATCTAGACAAGATAAAAAGAAAAAATAGACCTAATTTTAAGTAAAATATTTCGGGTTTGTTTCAACAAACCCAATGTAGCTCGTTTGGTTTGGTCTGACATCTAGACCGGGTCAAGATGGTTACATTTGGTGATATCAGAGCCAAGTTATGATTGTTGAGAGTTTATAGGTGTTTGGTAGGTAACGTTTGCAATGCACGATGTTTGGTTATGAGATTTTTGTTTCGATATGCCATGTTTTTGTGAATGGGGTGTATTGTCGGGGACACATTGCCTATTACAAATGTTTTGAAAAGGTTTTTACAGGTTTGTCTTCGGTCACTTGTCCATCCTACGCCCAACTGTCAGGTTTAAACACAAGTAAGGAATTTGATTTTTAAATGAGAATGATTTAATCAGTAAATATTTTCGAGCTTAGTGAGTGTTTTGTCAAGGTTATAAATAGTATAAGATAAATGGTTTTCAATATTGATTTGACTTGGTCCTCAATCGAGAATTGCTAGAAATGGTCTTCGAACTTGAGTGACATTGTCCTCGTTTGGGTGGCGTTGGTTCATTATTGCGAATATTAAAGGTGGTTATTACCATCAATGTTAATGATATGAATTTCTGAAGACAAGAAGTTAGTAAAGTGTTATAGAAAGAAGTGGGTAAACCATAAGGTGTTGTATGCTTGATAGTAACATCGAGATTTGTAAAGTTTTCTCGAGAAAGCTTCGACCGAGAATCTAAAGAAGATTTTGGAGTGTTTAAGTTGGTAAGGTTGTGATGTGTACGTAACAGGCGAGAAAGTTGATGTTCAAGATGTTGATTGTTAATGAGAAATTGATGGTGTCCTAACGTCATTTCTATATGGATGGCCAAGGTATGAAATATGCATAAGGCATTGGGTTGACTTTCATTTTTTGAAGTCAGAGTACGCAATAGAAACGTGGAATCTGTATGTTGATCAAGGAAAGGTCGAGTAATATGCTTCTTATTTCCTGTTGCATCTGTTGGTGGATTCTGGTTTCATGCAATTGTGCATAATAGTTGAAGGTAGAAATTTTTGAGCGTGTTGAAGTTTTGAAGATTAGAATTTCTTTTTGCGACAAAGTTTGTTCGTGTACAGACCAAGTTATGCTTGATGAGATTTTAGCTTGTGTAGTAATCCAAGGTTTAAGGATGTTCAGGTTCTGAATGTCTGCTTTGTTCGAGAATTCTTTCCTGACAAGTTTTTTTAAAGGAGTTTTTCGTGTTATCCTATGTTTGTGAAGTTGAGTTCGGTATTGAGACATACCTTGGTGGGGCTTCCGAATCCTTTTTGTGACAAGTTAACGAGCATCAGAGAAACGTATGAGTTGAAAATGTGTTTGTGACAATGGTTGGTTGTGGATATGTTTGATCGAAAGTCCTATTTCTCGGAGCATTGAGAATGGTGTTTAGGACCATTGGTTGGTATGGATTTATAGTTATGATGTATAGACGTCGAATGTACTAGTGTCATTTGAGGTTGCAATAAGACGAGTATTATGTGAATACTTGGTTTCATGAATAGAAAAAATAGTGGTATTCTCGTGTACAATGGTGTCGGGATGAATCTTGATTAACAATCAAGATTTTCTAATAGGCTTTTGTAGTAGAGCGTTTGTTTCATAATTGGAGTAGGTGCGAGTTTTGGCATGTTGAAGGAAATGTTGGTCCTAAGAATGTTATTAGTAAGTGTGAACGGTTGAACATGCATAATGCATAAATACTTATATGTATATATTTAAATATGTCAGTACATGCATACATCTGAGCATGACATTAGAGGTTTTGCATACATATACATAGACATCAATGAGGGCATATAAGTAATCATACATATGTTCAAACTTACGGATGACTTTTCAGGGGGCCGATAGGATAATGATGTAAGTAGTGTAGTGAGGATAATTGGCTTTAGTCGAGGACTTTCTCTGAGGTCTTATAAATGGTAGAAGGGGTTAGAGATTAGTTCTTAGAAGTTGGTGTGGTTCTAGTTTTGAAGTAACCAAGGTTAATGTTAGAAGTACGTGGTTTTCCTAGATTCAGTTGATTGTTATCAAGGTGTGTTGAGAAATCTTATGGGGTTGTTGCACAGTTAGCAAAGTTGTGGCAAGAGAGGTTCTGTTGAATCATATATTTTGCTAGGCTCCGTCTGGGATCTTAGCTTGAGTTTAGTTCGTTAATTAATTCTGGGTTAATAATCGGATGTGTTATAAAATGAATTTGGTGAATTGGACATGGCTAATGTTTTGGAAGGTTATTTAATTGGTTTGTCAAATAACAATAATTATGTTTTTGATGACTTTTTAAGATGAAAAAGAGACATATTGGTTCAAAAGTGATTTTTGTGAATTAAATAGAAAGGGGCACAAGCTAAGAATCTTTAGGGAACAGTTTTACCCTTTGTATTCTAACAACTCAATTTTCTTTTTTTTAAATACCGATGGTTAACAATTTCTTTAAACATGGGTTTTGCTAAGCTGTCTTTCAAACTAAAAATTATTGTTTTTGCATTTTCTACTTTCCTAAAATGTTTCCAATGATTAATTAGTTTTTTGTTCTCATTTCTAATCTATTTTCATTCAAATACTTTTGAAACTTAATTAAATTGACAGATTTTGGTCAATAACGATTTTCATGTTGGAATACAAGAGAAAGCTCATTTTGGTTGTACTCCTATCAAGCAAGGTGAGCTTTGGTTTCTTATTGACATTCCACACACTTTGTGTCCTTAATCTATTATTTCTGTTATTATTTGTAGCTAAAATGATTTTAATTGGGTTTAAATTGGGTTGAAATGGTTTTAAGAACTAATCAGGGTTTGGCTGTTCAAACCTACTAGTTTCTCTTGGATACTAATGATTTATTATTGGTTGATAAAAATCTAAAATCGATTTTACAAATTTGATCCAGAATTAGTTTAATTGACTAGATTGAGATAGTTGTTCTTCATGGATTGAGATTGATGTATGGTTAAGGGAAGCCTTTGGCGTTGGTTGTAGTTTTGGAAATTAGTTGGTGATCCTTGCAACGATTATTGAGATGAGAATTGTTTATGAAGAGCTAGTTGGATATTAGAAAGGATTGGTACAGGCTAAAAGCGGTTTTTCTTTATTTTGACGGTGTTTTTGGATAAGAATCATATAAGTTTTATGCGGATTGAGGCAATGAGGAACCGGATAGCATATGGATGGTTGAGTGTTTCTTAGCGTTTCTCCATGGATGAAGGTTGTTGAGAATAAATTGGAATGGTATGTTGAATCAAGTCTTAATAGACGTTATATGTAGATTAGAATGACCGATTTTGTGGCATGTTGTGTCGAGATGATTTTGGGCTCGATGTGTGATTGATGATTTCCTTATGTTTTTATGGCGAGGTTTGTTTGACCTCGTTAAGAGAAAGTTGGGAATTGTTGGTTTTACCAAAGGTAAGGAAAGTTTATGTTTAAGTCTCTAGCAACTAGGTGTTGTTTATCGAGACGATTGGATTTGTGGAAGTTATGCAGCGTAAGTGTAATCGAGGAAGTGATATGGATAAAGAAAGTTCAGAATTTTTTCCCTTTATGGGAATTTTGAGGACGAAATTTCTTAAGAGGGGAGAGTTGTAACACCCCGGAAAATAGGCTGGAATATTCAGGTAATGTGTTGAAATCGGATTGGAGTTTTGGGTTAGGCTTTAGCTAATTAATTAATTCCGAAAAAATAAATTGGGTTGATTAAATTGATTTTCGACGAATTTATTGTGGCTAATATTTTTGAAAATATTTTTAATGAATATATTAAAGGACGAAATTGACGTGGGGAAATTTTAAATGGGTTAAATTGATATTAATTTAAATAGTGACCATATTATAAGGATTGCAAAAATTTCATTAATGGCAATTTTGTAAAATAGAGTCAAAATGATATTTAAGGGAATTAATAAATTAAATAAAATAAATATATTTTCCCTCTTGTTTTTAGAAAAAATAAAGTTGATGGTTATATTTTCTAAAAGATGAGAAAGGCATTCATAAGTTTTCTCTCAACTTTCTCTCATTTTCTTCCAAACAAAACTTAGAGATTTCTTGATTCCATAATTATTTCTACTTCAATTTCTTCTCCAATTATTTCTAAACAATTATGGATTATGGATTTGATTTCTACAACATCTCTAATATTTTTCTTGTTGAAAATCAAGGAGTTCATCTTCAAGTTGTCTTTTCATCAAGCAAGGTGAGAAAATGTTCTTTAATGATTTTCTACATGATTTTGATTCTTAATCTATGATTTCTTATGCTTTGAGATAATTAAAACAAATTTCTAATGAAATTATTAGATTTTAATGGATTTTCTCATAAATCTTGATTAGATTATAGTAATCTAATGATTTTTATGGAGTTCTGATGTTTTGTGCATGGGTAATAATAATCTAAGGTTGTTTTTGTGATTTAATTCCCATAATTAATCTAATTGGTTAATTTTAGATTTAAGTTCTTGAGTAGGGTGATTTGATATATAGGTTGATTGAATTATTGAACCACATGTTAGTTTGCATTGTAAGTGTTCGATAAATTTTCACATAAGGTATTGTATCATAAAAAAATGGGATTAAAAGGCTAAGAGTTCGACTCCATTTGATACGCGGACAGGGGAATTGTGGCACTAGTCCTTTTTTAGCGCACTCACTAGGCATTATATGCTTACGCTCTTTTTCCTTCCGTCAATGCAGTGAATTGTGCAAGGACGGGGTGGTGGTTCAAAGCAAGGATGGATCCCAAGACAAACATATTAAAAGAGTATGTTTTTGGTGTTACCATTATCTGTAAAAGGCAATGTGGGTTAACCGTTGGATTATTATTTTGTATAAGGTTTGATTATGTGTTGGGGTTTATATTATTTTGGATAATGACATTATTTAATGTGTATGATGATGGTTTTGTTTAATGCCAAGTACATATGATGGTTTATGTTCTAATGAATTAAAATAGTTTGTATAATGACATTATTTAATGTGTATGATGATGGTTTTGTTTAATGCCAAGTACATATGATGGTTTGTGTAATGAATTAATTTGTCATATGCTACTATTCCTTATTTGATCTATATCCTATGTTTGAAGTCTTGACCATTGGTTGCTTATTGGAGATTGCTTTAAATTGTTAGGAAGCATGCCTCTGGATTACTTGTATAATTATAAATGGTACTGAATATTTGGCATGTAATTACTTGAGCCTGTGTGTTTAATGGTGATATAATATTAGAAGCATGTCATTGTTGTTCGTAAGTGATTTGGTTATGTTTGGTTGGGATTCAAATCCTTAAAATGCGTTTTAGTGTAGCTCGTGTATCGAAATGGCTGGTGGTTAACTCGGTTAATGGATTTTATCGAGTTTGGATTCTTTGCATTTTGGTCACCATGTGCCATTGCATCAATTGAATGAGTTCCAAGCATCCCTTTGAGCTAAAAATTGACATGTGGGTCTAAATGTTATTTAATTTCAGAATGGTGCTTTCAATTTTGTATGGGTCCTCGTGGTGTTGTGATTCTTTCAATTTGGTCCTTATTTTGTATGATTGCTAATTAAGTAAGTTTGGATGATTGCTTTAAGCTGAATTTAATTGGCATGCATGAAACATGATTAATTAAGGTTTGGTAACTTTTGATTTAAGTAAGTCCTCTCAGTTTTTCTAGATTTGCAATTTGGTCCCTAAATTGCATTTACGCTCAATTGGATGTCAATTTGATGCCCGATTCAGTAGAGATCTTATCTGCTGCCAGCATGTACACTTAAGTATTAATTAAGAATCTAGACAAGATAAAAAGAAAAAAAGACCTAAATTTATGTAAAACATTTCGGGTTTGTTTCGGCAAACCCAATATAGCTCACTTAGTTTGGTCTAGAGTCTAGGTCGGGTTAAGGGGGTTATAGTACTGTACCGATACGCAAGTATCACGTACAAGTACTCAGTGTTATAAATGCCCAACGGCTCTTTCTATATAAGGCAAGTATCGATACTGAAGGTCACTTACCGATACCAAGATGCCCAGAAGTACATTTAATGCTGGAAATAAAATTTCCAACGGCTCTAATCAACCCCCAACAGCTAGAAACGGTCATGAAGTCATTCGAGGGGTTTAAAAGCAAGCTTGAAGCAGCTATGGAACTACAAGAAACTCAATGCCAACATTCTTTATATAGAAAAAATGTTTTAGTGCTTAAATTGTCAAATTCCTGGTAGAAAACACTAGTGAGCCAAATTGTCACATTTGCTCAAGTGTTAGGATTTTGAGTGAAAGCTAAATTGTGCAAATGCTTTACCTTGTAAGGTTTTTCATTCTTTGCTAATTTGTATTCTCTTATTGAGAAGTGTCTCAAAGCTTTAGGGTATAAGCTTTGAGGGTTTATAAAGGTTATCTCCCTGAGCCTAGAAAAAGGAAAGATAAATTAGTAAATTTGTAGAAAATCTTTAGTGTGGATAGCTAAGGTAGTGTGGTAAACTTGGTTGAGAAGTCGAACCACTATAAATCATTTTGCAAATGTTTTTATTTTCTATTGTGTAACGACCCGAATTTCCAAGTCATTGATTGTGTGTTGACACGGGTTGTGGACCTACGTGTTAGGTTGGATCATTAGACCCATTGGGTTGAGATTGGGCCTTATTGGATGAGTATTGAGCTAATTGGAATTGGCAAGGAACCGTATTGCAAAAAAGATGAAACTTGAGGTGTCAATGCGGTAATTATAACTTCTTAAAGTAAAAGGGTTGAACATCTTTAATTCCCTTGGTGTTTCATGTAATTGAAGGGGAGACAAAAATGAGAGCTTATGATATTACCCTTTCACTCACCCTTTTCTTCTTCTCTTTTTTCCTTGCCTTTTCCTTCGTGGAAACCAAAGCCATCAAGGTTTAAAGCTTAAATCTTTACCTTCTAAGAGTTGATTTTGGGGTTTATGAGTGAAGAAGAAATTAATCACCATTCCAAGAGCTTCATGAAAATGGTATTCTTTTCTCAAAAATGAGATTTTGTCATCTATGGGTTTTGGTATTCAAGGCTTGTAAGAAGCTTTCCCTTGGTTTTAAGGTTGTATTTTCGTAGCTAAGCATACCACAACCTGTTATCTCAAGTATTGTCTCATTTTCATGTTTGTATGGAAAAAAGAAAGTTAAAGGAGCTAGATGGGTGAGTTGTTTCGAGAGTTTTGGCTTAAGTTCAGTACATATCTAACTTATACTCTTCTTGAAGGTCATAAATTGATTATTTTATTTGATTTTGTGGTTTAAGATTGCTAGTCTTGGCGGTTTGGTAGCTTAAAGCTTTGTTAATGGTAAATCCCAGATTAATCGTTAATGATGAGTAAAATGGTAATAAACCACCCTAAACAACTTCCATAAGATATAAGATCGAGTTAATGGGTTAAAGGTTAAGTTTTGGGGGCGTGGGAAGTGATTTCTTGATCCTTGGAAGCTATTTTTGGGCTTCGGTACTGATACACGAGAGCTTGTATCGATACCCTGTGTTTTGAAGGATGAACACAAACAATTCTTGAAGGGCGTATTGGTACGCCTAAGGTGGGTATCGGTACCCCATGTTCTATCAGAATTCTAGTAGCAAAAAAATGTACTAGTACGCTTGAGAGCGTATTGGTACCGAAAGGGGTATCGGTACATGGCCCCTGTATACCAGTACGAGATGTTGGTTAAACCCCTTACGCATGTAAATTCGAGTATCGGTACGCATAGGGCGGGTATCGATACCCAAAGAGGCGTATCGATACTCTTGAGTGGGTATCGATACCCATTGGGCAATCTGCCCGAAAAGGTTGACAATGAGTTCGAGGGGTTGATAATTCGAAGACTATGGTTCAATGGGCTTCTAAGATAGTAAAATGAATTGTAAAACTGAGAAACAAATATTTAACACTCATGGATGAGTGTATCGTATAATAACTTGGTAAGCGATAAATCGTGATAACCATGATAGTTAGTGTTATGCCTTGGGGCATTTGCTTGATGGCTTGGCTTGGTGCCACTTACCTCTTGGTGTGGTGTATGAATGCTCAGGGAGCATGTATTATCTGGTAATTGTCATTAAGAAATTCGGATATCCTAGAGTCAGTACTTCGGTACTTGTTTAAGGGGATGACTTTGGGCTAAGTGAACAAGTACATCCGACGTACCTACGAGCTGAGTGATTTGGGTGCAGTTAGAAGCCTATCTGTGGCTATGGTGATCCAAATAAGGTAATCAACTTGATAGGTTGAGTGAGCTCAAGTAACCTGATAGACTGAGTGACCTCAGGTAAGGACTATTTATGGCTAATGTGATCCAAGTATGTCTAAGACGTATCCATGGGTATGGTGATATATATATGGTCCATTTAACCTGGCTGTGTGAGCACGGGTAACTCGACGGTTGTGTGAGAACGGGTAAAGTAGGGCTTCCTTGGCAATTATGTAAATGATGTATGGATTCATTTATGTATGTTGTGTAATGTTATGGATGATAGCTTATAAATGTATTAACTCGATGGGCTGAGTGAGCTTGAGTAACTTGATAGACTATGTGACCTCGAGTATGGAAAAGCATTATGGAACATGTAGACTTCTTGTAGACTTAATGATGCCTTGAGATAGGTGATCTAACAACTCTAGCTAGTGTAGGCTAGATAAATTAACTCATAGATAGTGAAGCCTTATCTATGCTCTCTAATCTATATTAATATTACATGCTTATTTTGTAATAATCACGAATTGTGGTAGAATAGAAATGTACCACTGAGCTTTGTAAGCTCAGTGTTCAGAATCATTGTTTCTGTTCGCAGGTTAGTAGGTTGATCATGACCGAAGAGCACATCAAGAAGGGATCTCCCAACACCGCATCGCTTCAGAGTACAATGCTTAGTATTTTTGTTTTGGGCTAATGTATTCATAGGACCTTACGAGTTATTGAGTCTGTAAACTCCTTTTGAAATATTATTTTGGTATTCAATGTTTTAAACTTGGAGCTCCCATTTTGTAAACTTAATTATAATGCTTATTTAACTTCATGAATTTATACATGTTTAATGTTTTTAAATGATGGGTAAACGTATGGTTTTTAAGTGGAAATTGATGGGTCAGGTTTTGGGTGACCCAAATATAGTATATCGAATCGAGATCAGGATCGGGGTGTTACATATTACTTCCACCACAATCACTCAAAGGCCAATTCACACCTCTTGGCGAATTAGGTTGATCGTTCGAGCCCAACAGAAACTTTGATAAAAAAAATTATACTTACACTAGAGTTTCGAAAGTATTGTGTAAGTTTTGATACTTTAAGTTCAATGGTCATTTTTTTTAATTTCTTCTCAAAGAGTTTTGATATTATTTAGCAAATGAACATTAAAATGCGTGAGTTTATGAAACGGCTCCAAACTCCCTCCAACAGATCTAAACGGCTAGAAATTGATTTGAGGTATAAAAAAGACCTCAAAATGGTGGGGGAACTTCAAGAAAGTTATATCAAATATTCAAGTGCTAAAAATATAACATTGTACCCATTTTTTGTCTTTCTTTTATTAAACACTAGCTTGTTTTTCATTGTAATTTTATAGTGTTATTGGATGAGTGTGAGTTTAATTTGTGCAAACAATAAATTACCCTGTGAGAACTTTTATTGTTTGCTATTTGTGTTTCATCTTTATGAAAAAGTGTTCTTAAGATTTTAAGGTAAAATCTTGAGGATTTCTGTAAGGTTACACGTTGTCCTTAAAGATTGAAAAAATATTAATTTTTTAAAATCTTTAGTGTGCATAGTAGATGTAGACTTCATTTAGAAAGTTGAACCACTCTAAACCTCTTGTGTCAATTTTTTAGTTCTTGCAAAAAGCTTCCACCAAATTTTTAAGTGTCAATTCAACCTCTCTTGACCACATTATGTCTATAGATTGAGAAATTAATTCGGCAATTTATTTGGGGTAATGACAAGGGCAAAACTGGTCTATCTCTTGTGAATCGGGAAATGTTGACAAATCCCATTGAATGTGGTGGCTTGGGATTCCATGATCTATTCCAACAGAATTCTGCTTTCCTTATGAAAGTTGGTTTCAAGTTAGTCGTGGACAATGCATGTTTGTGGGCTCGCATTCTAAAGGCAAAATATCGTTGGATTGGTCGTTTACCGGATCCCCTTCGGAAGACTAATTGCTCGAGACTTTAGAAGGGCGTTGGTACAGTGTGGGAAGATGTGTTCAATAGTGTGTGTTGGACAATTCGCAATGGGGTTCAAACGGATTTTTGGTACGATATTTAGGTGGCATAGGAGGGTTTATTAGCTCCTCATTATCTTGGCATTGGATTATCGCCACCTACTAGTGTGGCTTCCCTAGTTAATGCGTCGAGCCAATGGGACTTGACTAAGCTTCAATGCTTTGTCCCGGATTATGTGATTCGACAAATTGTGGCTGCAAGACCATCTAATCCCGCTTTTGGTAATGACGCCCAGGGATGGCGTTGGGAGGATAATCATATTTTTTCTACTCGTTCGGCCTATCGTCACTTACAGGTGCGAGACGATCTTGAATTGAACAATGATTGGAAGTTCATTTGGTGTAAAGAGGTTCCTCAGAGGATACGAGTCTTCCTTTGGCTTGTGCGGGGTCATAAACTCCTAACTAACTCAGAGCGGGTTCATCGACACCTTACGAGCTCCCCCTTATCCCAAATATGTAAATCGGGCGAAGAATCAGTTGAACATGTATTGCGTTCTTGTCAAGCGGCGAAGAACATTTGGGCCAAGTTGATCGCGACTCTAAATGGGAAGTTTTTCTCCACATGCCTTTTGAAGCATGGTTGATGTCCAATTTACGAGTCTATGGTGGTTTTGTTGTGAATGAGTGTAATTGGAATATCTTTTTCCCTACAATCATTGGGCAACTATGGAAGCGACGATGTAAAGTGTTGTTCGATGAGAACTTTGTCGAGAAAGAGGATTTGCTGTACCGTTCTCGTCGTTTGGCTGAGGATTTTGCAGCAAGTAATGCCACTCGAATTGCTAGGGGCAGTGGTGATCCGCAACATTTGGGTTTGGTAGCTGCACGATGGAAGCGGCTTTCATGCGGATGGATTAAGGCAAATGTGGACAGGGCTTGCAGCATTCAGAATTGTGACGCTGCCGCTGGGGATGTTCTGAGAGATGATCAAGGTAAATGGTTGTTCGGGTTCACTAAAAGCCTTGGTAATAGTTCGATATTAATGGCAGAATTGTGGGCTGTTTATACAATGCTCTCTCATGCTTGGCGTATGGGTATTCGTCGGGTGGAATTAGAATCGGACAAAGTGGAAGTGGTTCGGATGCTCAACCGTCAATCTAGCAACCCCGCGAATAACTTGCTGGTGGAGGAGACGTTTGAATTATTGTCTCGTGATTGGGAGGTTAAGGTCAGTTTTGTTCGATGTGATTTGAATGGGGTAACAGACAAGTTGGCTGCGTTATCACGTGGGAAACCAGTTGGTGAAGTTTCTCTCTTGGTACCTCCATTAGAGGTTATTCCGATGATTCTTAGGGAGCAGCAACCAGCTTCCCTTTTGGTCCAAGATGCGAGCGGTGCTAGCCAGGTGGTGCGTGGGTCTTTGAATTCAAGCAGTCAACGTACGGACCCTGGAGGTTAAAGAATGACGTTTAGCATTTTGAGAGTTTTTGTCATGTTGTAGTTGGCTTTGGTTGTGTTATCTTATTTTTGATTTTGTAACTGTCTTTGTCGAGTGTCATCTCGTAGCTTTTTTTAGTAATTATTTTAATTAGATTTAAAAAAAAATTAACGAAACATATGATAGTATTTTTATTTTATTAAAAAAATTACACGAACAAAGAAAAATATTAGAGAAAATTTAAAGCGGTACTATCCAAATTATTATTTAACACTAATAATTTTTATTTAAACTAAATTATAATAATGAAAATAATAAACAAATGGGCCTTTGTTTCAGAGCGTTATCTACTGAGCCGTAATGGACCGAGGTCAGACAAACCCAACATCTGAGTCATTAACTATGCTACAGTTTACCTTACGGTTATTTTTTAACCTTCACTGCAGTTAAATTTATTGGTTTACCCTTGCTTTTCCTTCTCTTATATCTCTCCCTCCAAATTTCGCAAAAAGTTATTGCGCTAGGGTTTTATCTATTGTTCAAGGGATGGGGAGGCGCCGGAGCCGGAGCCGGAGCCGGAGCCGGAGCAGAAGCTGCAGTCCTCGCCCTCGTAGCCGGACCCCGACACGTGAAAGGAAGAGGTATGACGATGACCCTCGCGATCGCCACCGCTCTCACCGTCGCCGCTCCCCTCTTCCTTCCGGCTTGCTCATTCGCAATCTCCCTCTCGACGCTAGGTATTTTTATCTCTGGCCCCATCCATTTATTCTTATTGACACTGATTTATTTAAATGTAACTTTGTTGAGGGTTTTATTTATTCGAATTATTTTCTCATGAATTTAGAGCAGAGGCTATTTGAAATTTTAGTTATATTGTTCACGGCTTTTAACTGAAATTTGTGTCGTAGGAGGTTTCCTTATTGAGATAGATTTAGAAAAGTTTTATTTTGTTGTTATCCGCAGGCCAGAAGATCTTAGGGTTCCGTTTGAGCGGTATGGTCCGGTGAAGGATGTTTATCTGCCGAAAAATTATTACACAGGGTACGCTATTGATCGGCTCTATATTCATGTCTTTGTTTGTTCTTTGATGTTTCAGCATTCAATTTTGGTTGTTTTTTGTTGACGTTTGTACTGCTTTGAACAGAACTTAATAAGGTTGTAATGTCCTTTTCTGAAATTGCTTTTCTATCCATTTGATGGCCTGCTGATATTTTGTTTTCAGTACCAATAAAGGTATAAGACTCTTTAATTATGCTTGGTAATGATTTGAATATATAGGGAGCCACGGGGCTTTGGCTTTGTGAAGTTTCGACATGGTGAAGATGCAGCTGAAGCAAAACAACGAATGAACCATCAAGTTATTGGTGGACGTGAGATAAGAATTGTTTTCGCTGAGGAGAATAGGAAAACTCCCCGAGAAATGCGTCTGACTTCCCGTGTGAGGTGCCACAGCACTTTTCTCTTTTATACAGTCCTCTGGTTATTTTCTTCCTCGTCATTATCAGAATAAAAGGCTGATGTAATTAATTGTTGTTACTCTTTCTATTTCGTTTAAAGTAGTCGAGACAGGGGAAGCATGAGAACTCCACCTAGGTCCCCAAGTCGCCAATATCGCTGTCAGTAAAAAAAAATTATGCTTTCTTTTGTTTATCTTAACTTTTTAATTGATCCATTACTAGGTAATTGCTTTTGGAGGATAATTCTCTGTTTTAATGTGAGCTCAATTATTGTTTGTGGTCACAGCTTACTCTTGCTCGCCATCACCTGCAAGGCATGATTCAAGGTTTGAGTTTTTACTTATCACTTATTTTTATGCTCTCCTTTTAATGCGTAAATAATGGCTCTTCTTGTTGTTGCACGACTCAACTCTTTTACATATGTATTGTCAAAATGCTTTTTACTATGAATTTCTTTTGTTCTTACTTCCTATTTGAATCATAGCTGTCAGTTAGACATAATGCAATACCCTTCAGTGAATATATGCTTTGGTGGCCTTGTTCATGCAGATAGTAAAGTGAAAAGAGATTCCTAATGACTTCTGGATTAATAAAGATTAAAGAGATCATAAAGTGTTGGACAACTTGCTTTTTCTATCAAAGCTTCCCCATAAGTATTATCCATAATCCCACCTTCACCGGCTATTACAAATTGCATGAGGTCTTGTTTGTTGACTTTGGATTTGTGAGGCGTGCTTCCATTGAATGAACTGACAAGCTAAAATGTTTGTGAGATGATTAGTATCCCAGAAGTATCTTATCTTTTTCTTTTGCATATTTCCTTTTCTTTGCATGAGAAAATTTGTTAAATTTGATGTCTTCTTTTCATATACTATCCAGTTAAGAAAGAATTTAGAGCTTATATTTGGTCAAAGAGAGAGAACCATCCTCAAACAAAGGAAGCCAATCAAAGTATTTACTGGTAGAGATTTGTTGGCATTGTACAAGAAAAAGATAATATGAGGTTTAGAAAGTTGGGGCAGAGAGAGCTATGAAGTTGTCAGATGCTGATCAACAAGTACAACATTATATAGAGCCTAATTCTCAGTTTTTTGGATCCAAGTGATATATTTTTGTTCAGAAACACTGGAAAGGTGCAGGTAAAGTTCAATATTTTAACATGTTGATTTGTGCGAGGATGCTAGTAAAAAATTGTCATTGGAAGAAGGTTTGCCTTGGGAAGAATAGAAATACTCCTTTTTATACTTTTTAATTTTGTTATATGAACTTAATATATCTGTTTGCCTTGGTAGTTATCGTATGTGTTTATTACTGGTTTCTCGTGCATTCTGTTCACTTGAAACTGGAGCCAGGGATTGCAGAGGGAGAGATTATCACCGCTCCCCCAGGCAGTCTAGATCAGTTTCTAAGGATCGTGCTATGAAAGATAGCCCTCCCAGTCAGTCAAGATCCTTGTCAAGGAATCGTGGGGCAAAAGATGATTATCGCTCTCCCAGGCGATCTAGATCTGTTCCACAGTCTCTGTCTCCATGCTCTCCACATGGTAACGGGGAATACAGAACCGAGCAAAGGTCCCCAAGCCCTAGGGAGAATGGCCAGAATCTGCATGATGAGAGAGATCATGTGCGTAACAGGTCAAAGAGTCCAAGGCATGTCAATTGCAGTCATTCAAGGTTTCGTTCATGATCCTTGAGGTAGGTGCTTTCCAACATTCTGCCATATTTCTTGAAGGCCTAAAGGCCATACGTACTTGATTTGATACTTCCAATCTCGAGTCCCATGCAACAATTGAAGTTAGGATTTGTATGCTTTTTTTTTTTCTGCAGTCCTCGTTAGCAGCTTTGCAAATGATGATGCCTTGACAGTGCTGGAAACTGTAAGTGTGTTTGTCCGGTGCTTTAGATTTACGTACAATTAGTCACCATGAGGTAGCATGTTAAAAGTCTAGCAGTTTTTAAGTGTGTCTATATATTTCTGCGTCTTGTTTTAAATGATTATCAGGAGAGTTTCTAGCTAATATTGCAATCTACCTTGATGTTGAAAGGATTTATCTAATACTCATTATAGCATATTTGTATTTAATTGGGGGGAGGGGGTGATCTAAGGGCTTGAAGAATCCAACAAAAGCTTTTAAAGAAGCAATTCAAGTGCAATTCAAGACCCACCCGTTTGGTCTAAAGAAATTCGACTTTGAATTCTTTATTTAAAAGGGAAAAATAAAATTATATTATTCCTAGTATTAAAAGTATGGGTAAATTACATAAATAGTTTTTTATTTTAGTCGCCGAACTTTTAAAACTTACGATATGGTCACTAAATTTTTAATTCTTTTCATTAAGATCATTGTTGTTAAGTACTGTTAAAAATGCTGATCAAGGTAATGAAAAACTATTTAGAATGAAGGACATGGAGCAATGTCATAGTCGAAAAGAAGTCCAATCCCAGCAGAGAAAGCAAGGCGAAGAACATAAGGATTCATCTATGTCAAAGAAAAACATTCTTTGAAAGCTGAGGTATCACTGCCTGTATGTACCGGTCCTTCCTTTTTTCTTTTGATGAAAAATACTTTCAAGTTTTCTCGGTGTTTAATAAAATTATCAATGTAAGGATAAAGATAACGAAGGCAAAAACAGGGAAGATGTGAAGGATAAATAAATTGGGATTTTCAAAGCAAAAGTCTAAGAGTTGACCGTCTTTGTCGGGTGAGTCTAAAAGAAGGTAGGATAAGTTATGGCTAATAAATGGCGGATTCTTACTATCGTTGGATGAGTATTATTTTTAAAAATTTTAATTTTGACTGTTAGGTCAAGAAAAAGTAAAGCTGGTAAATTAAAAAAACACCGAACTTAAAATGTTATCTACCAACTTAAATATTACCAAAAGATATAACATTTTAAGTTGACATGATAAGTTTTGAAACTTATTAACAAGTATCGAAACTTATTATAATATGTACCACTAATCTAAATGTTACCAAAAGATATAACATTTTAAGTTGACATGAAAAGTTTTGAAACTTACTAGCAAGTATTGAAACTTACCATAATATGTTACATTTTCGGTTGCAACTTAAAATGTTACCATTATATATAACATTTTAGGTTGTAACCTAAAATTTAGAAACTTAGATAACATTTCTGGTTGCAACAAAATGTTATCGATACCTACAATATTTTAAGTTGGATGTTGTAAGTCGTGAAACGTCTTTGTTCAAGATATTCTCCATTATTATCGATCAAATGATGAAATGCTTCAATGAGGGAAAGCAATTCGAGAAATCTGCAAAAAGTTTAAAATTTTAAATTGAGATTTCAAAATTTGAATCTTTTTTCCAAAAAAACTTATTTTCAAGTTCTTAAAGCTTATTTTTAAGTTCTTAACTCTTTAATGGTGATTTTGTTAATTCCGAACTAAACCTAAGATTTTCTATTGGGTAACGAAGATTTCTTATAGTATATGAGTAATCTAAACTTGATTTTAACAAATAAAACCCAGAATTAGGTAATTGGTGAAAGAAAAAGCTTATTGTCAAGTTCTTTTATGCTTCAATGGTGATTTTGTTAATTTCGATCTAAATCTAAGATTTTCTATTGAGTATTGAAGATTTTTTATAGTATATGAGTAATCTAAACTTGATTTTAAAAAATTGAATTCATAATTAAGTAATTGATGAAATCGTGATATTATTTTTAATCTAGAATTCTTGATTTTGAGTAAAACGTGAATTTAGGTTGGGAAGTTTCAGAACTCAGAATAAGGTTTCGATATTTGTTGTGAAACCTAAAATGTAACTACTATGGATAACACTTTAGGTTGGAGTGATACATTTTTTTTGTAAGTTTCGAAACTTCCGATTAAGTTTCGATACTTGTTGTGAAACCTAAAGTGTGACTAGTATGTATAACATGTTAGGTTGGAATGACACAATTTTTTTGTGAGTTTCAAAACTTCGTACTACGTTTTGATATTTTTCGTGAAACCTAAAATGTAACCAATATGTATAATATTTTAGGTTGGAATGCCAATTTTTTTTGTAAGTTTCAAAACTTCCGACTAAGTTTCGATACTTGTCGTGAAACCTAAAATGTAATCAGTGTGTATAACATTTTAGGTTGGAATGACACAATTTTTTATGAGTTTTGAAACTTCCGACTAAGTTTCGAAACTTGTCTTGAAACCTAAAATGTAACCAATACGTATAACATTTTATGTTGTAATGAAAATTTTTTGTAAGTTTCGAAACTTCCGGTTGCAACCTAAAATATTACCTAATATTTAAGTTGGAGTCTAGCCGAGTTTCAAGTTTTTTAACTCTTTGATAGTGATTTTGTTAATTTTGAATTAAAGCTAAAATTTTCTATTGGGTAATAAAGATTTCTTAGAGTATATGGGTAATCTAAACTTGATTTTAACAAATCAAAACCAGAAATAAGTATTTGAATAAATAACTTATTTTCAAGTTTTTTTTAACTTTTAATGGTGATTTTGTTAATTCTGAACTAAAGCTAAGATTTTCTATTAGGTAATGTAGATTTCTTAAAGTATATGAGTAATCTAAACTTGATTTTAACAAATTAAACTTGAAATTAGACAATTGATGAAAGAAATAGCTTGTGTTCAAGTTCTTTAACTCTTTAATGGTGATTTTGTTAATTCCGACCTAAAACTAAGATTTTGTATTGGGTAATGAAGATTTCTTAGAGTATATGAGTAATCTAAACTTGATTTTAACAATTCAAACCCAGAATTTGGTAATTGATGAAAATTGTAATATTGCTTTTAAGCTAGAATTCTTGATTTTCAGTAAAATTTAGAGCAAAATTTTGATACTTGTCGTGAAATATTTTTATTCTTAGACAATCAAATCTCATATAACAATTTAGGTTGAAGTGAGTAAAATTTTAAGTTTTAACTTAAAATGTTATACAAAATCATAACAATTTAAGTTGCAACCTAAAATGTTACCAATTCAGGTTTTAACTTAAAATGTTATACAAAATCATAACAATTTAAGTTGCAACATAAAATGTTACCAATTTAAGTTTCAACTTAAAATCTTACCAATACATATAACATTTTAGTTTGAAAGCCTAAACCTGAAATATTACCCAAAACCATAACAATTTAAGTTGCAACTGAAATTGTTACTAATATATAACATTTTAAGTTGGTAATCGGGTAAAGAAAATGAACAGTTACGTCATATATTAATCGCATTTTAAATGCCGCACCTCAGACCTATCGTTTTTGCCGTTTGTTTTCATAACCTTATATCTAATAATGCTATACAAATTTAAAGGAATGAGTGTCTTTTATTTCAATATTTCAGGATAAAATCACAACTGGAAAAATAATGTATGGGCATCGAGGATCAACCAAAAAAAAAGTCGGAGTTCACTTTTAGGGAAAAATACATCATTTAGCAACAATGATGGTGAGGATTCTGATGATGTTGGTCGTCCACCAAAACGAATGCAGTTTTTAAGAAAACAAATATTTTCAAGCCATGTAGGGAAAGTTAACGGTCATATAGAGAATTATTTTTTTTAACAATTTTTTCGAAAGAGAAAAAAAAGAAAAATTTATTTTTAATATGTTTAGAATTCATAACTTAAAAAATAACTCTAGAAGTTGAAAACTTTAAAAGAACTCTAAAAATTTGATGACTATTTATGTAGTTTACCCTAAAAGTATTTAATCTTACCTTTACACCTATATTAAAAAAAAGTTATTAAGTGAACATAACTCACCACGTTATTTATGGTCTCATTTAATAATATTTTCCATGAAATTTGATACTTTCGCCGTGGTTAATACTTGATAGTATTTCAGGCTTCTGCCATTTTTTTTGTATATCTTGTAAACTTATAAAATTGGCCGTCATTTAAAATATTTATATATAGTCAACATAAAAGCATTAACAACGAAATAAATATCTTTATATTTTAGGATAAAATGTGGTAAAATATTTTTCATTGAGAAAAATATACTCGTATAATGAGTTAATAAAGAACAAAAATAGTTGACCAAGAGATATGCCGCGGTAGTTCATCTTATTTTTTGATTATTAGATTAGAGGTTTGATTTTTATTTATTATTTTTTCTCTTAAACTCGGAGAAATATATATATTTAAAATAGCTTAAACATAAAAAGTTATCAATTTATTTTTTTAAAAATATTATTAGAAGAACATTGCTCACGCAACATCATGTGATTTGTGAGCATACATACTAGACTACTAGTTATATTTTAAAAAATATTTTGTTTTTTCTGGTTAAGTTTAACTTGGTTGGTATAATTATAGGAGAAAGTAAAATCGAATATGTTTAAATGTTCAATATCCTCTATTTATATTTATGAGTAGAGAGAGGTTTGACTAGTATATGTATGTTCAAAAAATATTTCATTTTTAAAATTAAGCAATTGTTACAATACTACTATAAAAATATAAATTGACTTTTTTTTAAAAAAAAGTAAAGACTAGAACTATATAGTTGATCACTCGATTTTCAGAGCTGTATCATTTTTATCACAAAAAATATTTCAGCCACTAAACCCCTTATTGACATGATCTTTAAGTTTAGCAAAATAAAATCCACTTCTACCCTTCTTAAACCTCTGATTAGTTTCCTTCCCTAAATAATCCACCTGTAGTCACAATTCCAGACAAGATGATGCTAACTACACAACTTTGATAAAAGTAAAATTGGATTATAAACAAGTTTAAAATCAACTTTGAACATTTTATTAAATAAGTTCTAAAATGATTCATTGGGAAACTTGGTTTCCTTAATAAGAAAACAAACATAAAGCAAACGGTTGGTAAGCTTGGTCTATTTATTGAATCCAAATCATAGTTTTGTTTGCTGGAGAATATGTTTCTTTCATCAGCTGGTAAAAGAAAGAGCCAAGGGAAAAGAGCATGAATGAATCACTCCTCATGAATTATGTTTTTTTTTAAAAAAAAGTCTCTTGTCCATAAAAAAGGGAGACAATGATGAAATCATAGAATGAGACGGTTTCTGTTCGATGCAAACCGGGCCTAACTTATTAATAATTCAAGCATGGAAGGCAAGATTGTTCGACCGGTGCCGAATGCCGAAAGCCGAAGTCAGTCCAAAGGGCAAGCTTTCTCAAAGGCTTGCTGCTCTTTGCGACACAAATCGAATTCATTTGTGTGGTAATACATGCATCCCACATAAGCTTCCATGGGGTCTTTGCATCTCTGATACAGATCTTTTAGCCTGCACCAACTCGGTCCAACATTCCACAATTCAGGTAAAATTAAAATAGAAAATCATAATAGTAATACACATTGTAGCCACCTAAAAAAGGTCAAGTTCTATAGATGGTCCTTTTCTATGGGTTTTGGAAGGATTTAATCCCTCTACTATAATTTGATTATTTCTAGTCCCTAACATTTTGAAATGAATGTTCAGTCTTGAGTTTAACTTTTTTTTCCATCAACTCTGTTAAATAATTTGCAGTGACTTTTGTTTTCTTGAAAAGAATATGATGACCTAGACACACTTATCTTGACCTTTTTTGTATAATTAGACAAATATTTTGCACACTAAAAAAGGAGAAAAGATAGAATATTTGCCAAACTTTACAAAGAAAATGTAAAGTTGTATATGCACATTATCACATATTTAAAGAAAATAAACCACCACAAGTTATTTGATGGAATTACCAATAAAATTTGGCATCAAGACTAAAAATGCACATTTCATAAAAAAAGGACTAGAAATGATCAAATTATAGTGGAGGGACTAAATCTGCAAAAAATGCATAGTATAAGGATCTCATGTACAATTTGACCCCCAAAATTGTGTTTTTAAACATATAGATTTTGACCTATGTTACTCCCACTATTTTTCTTCAACTATGTTATTCCTATTCTTTATTTATCTTGAAGTACTCATGATCTAATTCTTCCATGATGTACACAAACATGGATATCATGTAGAGGTTCCATGATTCAACCTAAGAACTAAATGAAGTTTCATATGTGAATAAGGAAATGGTAGTTTCCCATAGCTACAAAGAACAAAAGTAAAACTATGTTCGACTCTTCATTTTTCTTAAAGTACCCATTGTCCAATAGTATACCTATATCTGATGCATATTCATACAAAGTTACAAAGATATATCCCTCCAAAGTTACTCCAAATACATTTAAAAACATAAAAGAAAATTTGAACAATACACATATCCGACGCTCACACTCGAGTTTGAGTGGCATAGAATAAGAACTGCAAAATATTAAGCACTGAGGGCCTTTTTTAAGCTACAAAATGCAGATATTCATTGTAAGAGAAAGTGACAAATAGCAGCCATCCTACAAACTGGGAAACCCCATTGTAACAATCAAAGACAAAGAAGAGGCCAAAACCTAATAGAACTTTGTTTTTTTTCTGAAAGAAGTAGATCTAAATCAGATTCAAACCAACATAAAAAGGAAGAACAAATGTCCGATTCTATAGCTCGGCTAAACTTGAATCTATTTTGCCTAATCACAAGGAGACTAACATGAACTTGTTTTAAGTTTTGACAGCTAATTGTAAAACAAATTTAGATTGATCAACAACACGAAACCAATGTTAAATTCGGCAAAGTAGCACATTTTAGCTGCTTAACCAAAATGAGTGATGATCATTTCCATGCCAGATACGGATATACTCAATTTTAAAAATGCTTTCTCATGTATTTGGATGATCATATGCCAGTATCTACATCCAAATATATGTAGAAAATGGATACTTTTACGAAAAAGCACTGATCCCCATACTTTTAGCCACACATTCAAAGCATAAAACCTCCAAAAAGAAAACTGATTCCAAATTATCTAACCATGCTACATTTCCATTGAAGAAATTTTAAACCCTAATTCTAATTATCACATAATTCCCTACTTAATCTCACATTCCAGTTTAATTCCTATTCAATTCCAACATTATCTAATACGAAACAATTCAGTTATAAAAACCAACAAAGAAATTGGAAATTAAAAAGCTTACACTCCAAGCGCACATCGAGTAGCTTGGCGGCCCTTATCGAGACATTTCTCAGGGTTCGGCTCTTTCTTCTTACACTTGAGGAACTCCACGTTTTCGGGCATACATTTGATTTCAATGTGCTTCGCAGCTGACATCAGCACCGAAGATGTCGGGATCGGTTCCCCCGCCGCATCCACCACTTTGGTCGCCATTTTCCACCGCCGAACTCTGAATAAAGATCGCTTCTGCACCAATAAAGAAAACCCTAAAAAAGATCTCAAATTTTCAACACTTATAAAAAGGAGAAAATTTATTTAGAATCAATCTTTTACCTTAACAAATTAGTGGGTTTTTGAGATGGGGAAATTTTGTTGTGGGCAGTGAAGACTCTGAGGCTTAGCTTAAACAGACACAGGGGGAGTTGGTTCGTAATTCCTTTTACTTTGAAGGGTATTTTCGTCATTCCAGTTTCTCCCGAGGTTTAACTTTGAAACTTCTTTTAGCCCCAAAACCCTCGCATTCTTTAGTTTCTTTGCTCCTTTTTTCTCTTCAGCCAATCATCAAAACAGCCGTTTCCCGAGAAAGTTTAGCGGTAAGTTAAAAAATTTCTGTTTGATTTAATGCTAAAGCTACTTCTTTGCTCAGTTTTTCTATTTTGTTTCTTATGGTTTTGTTATGGAGATAGTGTTGAATTTACTGCAAATTTTTAGAGATCTTCTAATTGATTTTAGCCTGGAAATGTCAAGTGTTTGAACTTAGACAAATGATTTCATTTTTCTTTTCCATTTCATTGTTGCAAAGGAGGTTTTCCTTTGTCCTATTTTTTCCCTCTCCTGTTGGAGTGACTGTTCTCTGTTCTATATATGATTATATATGTTTTTAGCTTTATGTTCAGAATTACTGCCCAAACCCATTTTTTTCTGTAATTGATAATATGTTTGGCATCAATAATCCACTTAAATTGTTAGGTTAGGGTGGTTTCGGAAATAAGAAAGAAAAACCTGAATTTCAAGCAACGTCCCTTGCTTTCTTACCTCATTTAGTTGATACCAGTAAACCTGAAGATTTGGTGATTGGTTAACCCATTTTTGTTCCAAAATGGGTAGGACGCCGGCATTGTCTATAACTTAAGTTGCTGGGGTGGGGGTAGATATAATGAAGTAAAGGCCTGATTATCGAGCAATGTCCTTTTGCATTCTTGACTTAGCTGAAACTTGTAAACTTGCAAACATGGTAATTGATTAGCAATAGGGTGATTATCCATTTTGACTTTTTCTCTGAGAGTCGGTGTTGTCAAGGCATTGTGCCAAAGCACCATGCAGCAAAAGCACCTTAGACCCTTTCGGGTGAGGTGCATTTGGTTGTGTGCACGCCTGGTGTGCCTAGAGGTGCATTTCTTTTTTGTAAGGCAATAGGTGCAAAGAATGAATGCCTTCCTTATTAAAGATCTATTTTAATCTCTGTTATTTTTAGTTTTAACTCTTTCCATTAGTTGTGCCTTTACTAGTAAGAAAGGGATGATACACTTCATACTTTAGTATTCAACATTAAACATGGGATCATTAGGAAACTATTCATATTGCCAATAAAAGAAAAGGGTAAATTTGCATGTTTTTTAGATAAATTTGATCACTCTTTAGAGTTTATTATCTTAATTATATTTATGTTGTGGATGTTTTAGTGGCAAGACCATGGCAAGTGAAGAAATTAGCTGGAACTTACCTTAAATAAAATATTAATAATCTTTCCTATTTTTTGTAATTTCTTAGTATAAACATTATAAACCTCTATTTCAGAGAGCTAATTTCTTATTAATGAAATACGCAATAATTATTCCAAAACCTATGAGATTGGAACTCTCACTTAATGAGGACTAAGGTATCAACATCCCTTTGACGAGTTGAAGCTTCCTACAAGATAAGTCGCTCAAGAAAGTAGAACGAGGGAACTAACCCTCATTCCAGTGTGATTTAATCGTGCATCGTACAGTGACTCAATCCTTGTCTAGGAATCTAAAAAATTGGCATCAATGCCAAAGACCATGGGCATCAAGGAACACATGAGGAACCGAAGGCTCTATTCCAAACATTTATCTCAGAATTTGAAGCCAGGATTAGGGACGGAACTAGGATGAAACCTTAAGGGGGCCAAATATAAATATTAATAAATGGGGTGTCAGGGTCTAATTTTTAAGCTATCAATTTAAATTTTAAAAATTGGGGGTGAGGCTTGATTTGCTTAATTTAAAATTGGTAGGGACCTAAGAAACCGAAAAATGGGGCGAGACTTAATTTGTCTAGCTTCAAAACTACTAGAGGCCTAAGAAGTAATTACACTCAAAATTTGGGGGACAAGGCTTAATTTGTTTAGTTTCAAAACTTCCACGGACCTAAGAAACGATTGAAACTTCAAATATTTTTGGGTAGCTCCGTCCCTGGCCATGATGGAAGCTAGGATGTGCCCGTGGAAGCTCTCTTTCTTCAGCCTTCAAACTTGTCACACAGCAAAGACTTGAAGTAGAAACTGATAAATCTGGTGCTAGTCAGAGTAGTAACATGAAAGGGAGACAAGAATTCTGGATGATGAATGATAAACTTAGAAGTGGCAGTAACGGTGGGTGAATAGTACCATACTTCACCAAGTTAGATTTTCCAACTTATGACGAGTTTGAGGACCCTTTGATTGGCTTCACCGGTATGAACAGTTTTTGGCCAACCAATGATTGTGTCAGCTCAAGTCATTCTAGCAGCTTTCCACTTGGTGGAAGTTCAATTGTAGTATTACAAGCTCAAGAAAGAGGATTTGAATATTAGTTGGGACAAATTTATCGAGTATTGTATGTTGCATTTCGACCCTCCATTACGAGGCAATACTATAGAAATTAGAGAAAGAAGAACAATTGAGATATTAGTGTGGGTAAACATGTCGGAATCTCATTGCTTTCCCCCTTTCTGCAAAGTTTCTAAGTTAATAAAATTCATTATTTGTGAATCTATTAGTCATTGAAGATGAGCTGAGCTCAGTGAAAGAAATTGACCAGATCTTGCACAAATTGACTGGATTTGTTGGCCTAAAGGGGCCAACTAGCCCATAGAGACTAATTATACATTTTGAGTGCTGCAGGGTATAATGGGTTCTAGTGATTTATGTGTCATATTTGGACCTATTTGATGTTCATGGTATGTATTTGGTCTGTTGACGATTGCCTGCTTGCTTGATGCAGTGTTTAAATTGTGTGCATCTAAAACTGTGTGGACAAAATATATTAAGGACAGTTTTATTTATTTATATATATATATGTATTCATCTTTACTGATTTGATTGTGTTTTCTTGTGTATATTTAGAAATGGGTGATAAGAAGAAAAAGAGTTTTATGTTTATCCGTCTTGTCTCGGCTGCTGGGACTGGATTCTTCTATGTAAAGAGGAAAAGTGCTAAGAAAGTGGCTGAGAAACTGGAGTTCCGCAAGTATGATCCCCGGGTAAATCGCCATGTTCTTTTTACAGAACAAAAGATGAAATAAGGAACCTGTTGTGTTTCAGCTTTTCTGTTCTCTTCCATTCTTTTATCAATGTAACCAGTACGTACTGTTTTTGCATAGATGAGGCCAAATTATGCGAAACAGAATAAAAGACTGTTGTGTTTAGTTTTATCCAGGAGGTGGCCCAAAGGTTGCATCATTAAGAATCGTTACCATGTATCAAATGCTTTATTTAAAGAACTGATCAAAACATTTACTTCCATAGAAAAAGCACATTGTTCACATCCTTAACACGTTATTGCATACATTGTGTGCTTCATGTTTTCCAGGAATGGAACCCTTCCATCAGGCACCAACTTCTCTCATTTCGTGTACTGAAAAAATTGATTCTGTCATATATTGGTATGCTCGTGGGGTCCGTGTTGGTTCAGAAAATCAAATTGTCGGTTCCGAAAATTAAATTCCGGGTGCGAGATAGTTTATTTGCATATATTTGACACTCTTCACGCATTATTGCATATATTGAATGCTTTATATTTTCCAGGAATGGAAGTCTTCAATCAGACACTTGTCTTTTCTCATTTCATGTACTCGATGACTTGTTTTCTGTCGTTGTTGGTATGCTTGGTGGCGTCGGTGCCGGCTCGGAAAATTAAATCCGGGTTGGAAATAATAGATGTTTTAGTTCCTTCCACCATTGAGGAGAAAATTAAGCAGTCAAGCGGATTGGAACAAAGAGTCTTGGTCTATCATAACTGGTCTTTTTATTTATCTATGATTGAATGTTATCTTGGACGGGAAGCTTTCATGTTTAATGCCATCTTCCCCACCAGTTGCAGTCGTCTAAGACTTGAAAATATGGATATTTTGTGTTATGTTTTATGCTGGATTTAATATCGTCTTCAAAATTATCAGGTCTAGGTAGTGATCCGTTAAACTTTGACTTCAGCTTTAGAACAGTAGAAATCCAAGTGCAGATTGAAAAGGACAAAAGGAGTTGTGGGGTTGCTGTCTTGCAAGGTTCTCTGCTTTTCCCCCCATTGTTTTGCTCTTTTTCCAGCTAAAGGAGTAAGGGTTGTATTATTTATTAATTGATCGTGGAAATTTTTTTTAAAAGTGGGTTAAATTCAGTGATTAAGGAGTTAATTTAGGGTTTAGAGTTTATAAATTTAGATTTAGTTGTTAGAATTTAGTGTTTATTGGTTAAAGTTACAACATAAACGTCTTACTTTATTACCATAAACCCTAATCCCTATATCCTATATATAATCACTAAATTCTAGCTATAAACTCTAATTCTAAACCATAAACCCCTAAACTAATTCTTTAACCCTGAATTTAACTCGCTTGCAAAAAAAAATCACCGTCAATGTATTATATAATTTTCCAGAATAAATAAAGATGCATATTGATTCGATTTTGTTATTAATAAATTTAATTAGGTTTTGATTTAGATTACAAATACAGTTTGGTTCGATTTTTTATTCATGAAGTTAAGAAATTCTTATTATTTGAATTCAATAAAATTAATATTTGAAATTTGAATTAGTGAAAAAAAAGTTAAAGATATATTATAGAAAGGATTTGCTTGTATTAAAATAGTATTCAATAACATATATTGTGTATACAACCCTTTCTATTTCAAGGGTTAAAGATTTATTTTAGGGTTTAATAGTTTAGTTTGTAAGGTTTAGAACGTAGTGTTTATAGATAGAATTTTAGGTTAGATGTTTAGATTTTATTTTTTTAAAGAATAAATATATATGTTTGTATAATTTTTTTTACACGTGTATAAAAGATTAGTTCTAAAGAATCGACGAACCGAGTTGATTTAAACCGACAAAATTTGGGTTGAGTCCATTTAGTTACAAATGGTTTTTAAAGAGATACAAGTATAATTTTAAATACAATTAGGGTGTTAATTGAGTTGAATAGCTCGCAAGCAATTCGAGCTAGACTCGATTAAAATTCGGTCAACGCTCGACTCGAGTCGAGAAGGCCAAACTGTGGTTTAAATTTGATAAAAAAAATAGACTTCAAATGAAGGAATAATTAAAGAAATAAGGAAATTAGGGACTAAATCATAAAACAATGAAATTTGATTTTGAGTTGGCAAAATTCGAACTTGACTCGAACTCAAAAACCAACTTGTTAATTCGAGTTGATTCGAATAATTTGAAATTTAAAAAAGAATTATTTTCTAAGTCGATTCGAGTCTCATTTGCCTTTATGTGAAGGTTCAACTTTTTTTTGGGATAATAGCACAAACGCCCCCTGTACTTTGCCAAATGTTTCAATGTGATGTATGTACTTTTTAAATGTTCAATGTGCCCCTTATACTTTGTTTTCGTCTACTAAAATGCCCTCTGAGGCTAACGGTGTTAAATGGTGACGCAGAGGAGTCAGGATTATCATATAGTAGGGTCGGAGTAGACTTTGGGGTACGAGGATTCTCACCTCAACAATAAAAATATTGTTGACCCTATACCCAAATAAATTAAATGAGGTTAATTTTAATATTTCCATGAAAAATGGTATACTAACTCCTTGAAAAACCTCATCTAACTATTTGAAAATCTTATACCACAACAAATAAGTGGGGTCAATTGACCCCTAAACTACATGTGGCTCCACCACTGTCACCTACGACTTTACGTTCCTATTTCATTCTCATCTCCACTAGATCAATCGCTTGGCTAGAGATGGTGGTAAGATTTCAAACTTGAAAGTTTCCCCTTTATCTGTTGAAGCCCTGAAATTGAGATTTTCTTGAGAGCATGTTGCAGGGTGATATATGTGGTGGTATAGTGGATGAGGGCAATGGCTAGAGATGGTGGGTTTTTGTTGCATATCATCAACGTCAAAGGAAGAGATGAGTAGGGTATCAGCGTTGATTCACTCGATTGAGGCTGGAGGCTCGTCGACTGAATTTGTTATGTCTGCAATATAGGATTTTGAAATGGGCTATGACAGTGGTTTGGAAAAGGAAGAGATTGGGGTTTAAAATGGCTCGATCGATTTGCGGGTTCTGAGTGCGTCTTCACTACTGAAATCCATAGGATTAAATTGCGGCTGTAACGTAGTATAACGATCGCATCGTAACGTTTTTCAAGGTCACTGCAACGCATTATAAGCGCAACGCAATGAAGGAACCGCATCACATTTTTACGGTCCGAAACTGTTACGTAACCTCGCAACATGTCATATATTACGCCGCAACGCTGTATCATCACAATAAACATCGAAAAATGATCCGAAATATAAATCTCCATAAATAAAATACTCGAATGTGCTTAAATTTAATAAATCAACTACTCCGGTGTGACATCGATTGATCAATTAGCCTCATTTTCTAACTTTGCAAGAAGCATGGGTGAGCAAAACTTGATTTGACTCGAAAATATCAAATTTTCGACTCTACACAAAAAATTCGACTTGTACTTTCATAAACTCGGTTAGACTCGAAATAATTTCAAATAAAATTTGCGTTATTAAATGAAAATTTGAATAACTTGAATTTTTTAGTAATTAGTGGATCAATTTTCAAGTTCGAGTCGAGTCCCTCTATTCTGCCTGATATATATATCACATATGAAAAATATGAATATATATATATTGTATATGGTTTAGGGATAGGCACGGGTCGGGTCAGGTCGGGTTTTTGGACCCACCGAACCTGACTCGAAAATAAATACCTTAAACCCGATCTGATCCGACCCGAAAATAAATATACTAAATCCGACCCGACCTGACCCGACCTATAGAAAAAAATAATTTTAGGGGACTTAATCGTAAAAAAATTATAATTTGAATGACTAAATTATAAATAAAAAATTCAATTTTAAGGACTTAATTATAAAAAAATATAAAGAGGGAGTATTATTATAAATATCCCTAAAAAAATAGGAGAAAATTACACAATTAGTCCAAGGTTGGGTCGGATATTTTTCACCCTTACTAAAAATTCGACCCGCCCCGACAAGAACCCGGTTTTTTCATTAAAAAATTATACCCGATTGGGTAGAAACCCGACCGGATCGGGTAAAATGCTCATCCCTAATATGGTTATAGAAAACTGTTTAAATTGGAACTAATTACTATATATATGTTTATAATTAAATTTGAACAGAAACTAGAACAACTCAACTCGAAAAAATTTTAATTATAAAATAGGACTCGTAAACTCGACTATTTCAAAAAATTTTGACTCGACTCGATTGAATGCTCATCCCAAGTTAACGATCTATTTCACATCAACCAATGAGAAGGCAGAAAGATACGTAAGCCCACAACTACCGCTTGAGAGCGTGTACATAGAATAATCTCTCCATCGAGAAACTGAAATAATCAAAAACCGACCTGCCACTTCAACTTCAATCCTATAACATTGCTGTGTCCTCCTCTGTAATAATCAAAACCAGTTCTATAAATGAAGCAACCAGTTCATTTATCTGTAATTAATACTTTTTTTTGGTTTTCAAGGTAAAAACAAGTCCATCAATTTGTTTTTCCTTACCGTCTTCCTTCCTTTCTAAATTTAACTCGAGGTTTTCAACTCAGTTCTCCACACTTACCATCAAGCAATAAACACGGTGACAAAACCATTGCCACAGTCAATAACCAATTTGTTTATAAATCTTCTTCATTGGTTCCACCATCTCTCATTCCTGCACTCCAATGCTGGATACTTTTTCTGGGTTCTTCTCATTTTGAGCTCTTAGCCAGTAGATTATAAAAGAACACTTCATTTCTCTTTGTAGATTGTTTAGTGTTTTAGCCATGGCTCTTTGTTCATATTCATTTCCTGCCTATATCAGATGCGGTGCTCCAGCTTCAGAACCGCAAAAGTCGACTCCTTTTGCTTCCCATTTGCTTGGTGGATCAGCTCTGGGTTTCCACTCATTGCTTAAGCTCAATCAGGTTTCTTTTTTGTTGGATTCTGAAGTTGTTCTTTGTTTGTTAACTTTGAAAAAATTACCACAATATTGTGGTTGAATTTTTCCCCTCAAAATATGGTTAAATCAGAATTAATTCCAGATATATAGTGAATTACTGTTTGAATTAGAACTCGGATAGATTTCTATCCGTTTTTGAACAGTAATTTGTGAAAAAAATAATAAAAAATCCCTTGAAATCGGATAGGTTTAAATCCTTTTTTGAATAGTGGTTTTCTCTTTTTTTTGCCACGTGGCATCATGGGAGGGTACCGAGTATTGTTCAAAAACGGGCTGCCCTACACTCGAGTTTGGACAGTATTTTTTTTGGCACAGTGCGTGCGCAGTGGTGCAGTGTTGAAAATTTGCATGCATGAGTCATGCAGGTTGGCAGGGGGCATGCAGGCCCAGCTTTCACGTGAAGCTGGGTAGCCCCTTTATTTTTTTTGTATATATATATATATACAATATAGGGGAGAAGATGATATAGAGAAGAAGAGATGAGAGTGTTGGTTTGGAGAAAAAAAAAATGAGTGAGCTTGAGTTAAAAATTTCAGAGAGTTTGAAGTTATATTCGAGAGAGTTTGAAGATATATTCAAAGACGATAAAAATCTAAACTATATTTGTTTGTAGATCTTCTCGGTTTCTTAAGAAGTAAGTAATTTTTTTAATTAATCTGTTTTTTTTAATTAGAGGGGTTTGTAGATTTAATCTTTTTATGTGATTGATGATATATTTGAATGATAATTATTTTTTGTTGAAGGATTTAGACCATATTTTTTGGGGTTTCTCGTCTAATGCTGTAAGTATTTTTCATTCATGTATTTTTTTAGTTTTTAAAGTTTGATGTTTGAATTTTTTATGTTAAATTTGTGTATTATAATTGAAAATTTTTGATGTTAAATTTTGTAATGAAAATTTTGAGAAGTTAGAGTAAAGAAGAAAGAAGAAGATTTGGAGAAAATTTTGTAAGTAGATAAGATATGCATTTTTTTATTTTGAAGTTTGATGTTTGAATTTTTGATGTTTGAATATTTGGAGAAAATAGAGTTAAATTAGTAGGTGTGTAATTGTTTAATTTATGGTTTAAGAAAAAAAACATTTGTTAATTTTGTAATGCCCCAAATTTTATTAAGTTGATTAAGGATCATTTAGTACTAAGATAATAGCTTAAAAGTTATCTTAGTGACAAAAATGCAAAAATTAGGATTTCTTCGATTATGGGTTATGAAAAAGGAATCTCTGAGATTTAAAAGCATCAGATGATAGAGGGCAAGTTAATTAGGGTACTTGCAAAGTTTGGTCGAAATTCGAGGAAAATTGGAATGAGAATTGAAGTTTAAAATTTAGTGACCAAAATGAAAATTTTGAAACTTTTGTGGTTAAAGTGTAAACTTTGGAAAAGTTTAGGGACCAAAGTATAATTTTCAAAAGTTATGTATTTTAACCCCGTAAATGAATAGTTCACCCCCAAGAGTGACCTTTCCGTGTTACTCGGATTTTTCGTAAGGAGCTTGTATTTTTGGCTATAAAGCGATAAAGTTTAGAAGAATATTCAGATATTCGGATCGAATCGAATATCCAGGATATTTTGAAGGATGATAATCCAAGGTTGATTATGTCATTTTACATGTTTAAGATATTTTCTTTGTGTTGTAAGAATTTGAACCCTTGGATTTAAGTTGATTTTCCATGCTAAATATGAGCCGTTGGATGAAAAAGGGCAAGATCGTAATTTTGGAAAATCACAAGGGCAAAGTTGGTAAACTACTAATTCAATATTAAATCTATGCCATTGGATGAAAGATGATGATATGAGGAGCATTATGGAAATATGGAATTTTCGGAATAGATCTGATAGCTCAATAAAGGTAAAATCGTAGTAGAAATATTTTGTGAATATCGGGAAATCAGATTGAATTGAAATTTCAGAGGCTGTTCCATAAGCTATGGAAAATCATAAAATGATATTTATGGAATAGTGGTCGGTTGAGAAGGAACTAATTTAGTTAGATTCTAATGGAATGACAATTTTGAAACAAGTAGTAAATAAAGAATAGTTGGAGGGCAAATTGGTCATTTGGCAAGGATGGCAATTTTGAGATATTTTTGAAATGTTGAGGACATTTTTGGAAGATGAAATACACATGGATTTAATCTTGGCCCTTGATTTTAGATGATATTAAATTAGCCATTGGATTTAAAGGCTAAATTGGTAATTTTACTATTTAAATGAATTTAAAATTCATTTAATAGTTGCAAATAGTTAAAAGATGAACAAATCTCATCTTTACCAGCCTTGAAACGTGGAGAAAGATGGGAAAGAATAATAAAATTTTTCCAAGCTTGATTCAAGCCCCGAAACTCGATTTTCAGTCAAGTTCGAATCAAAGAAGGTTCGAGGTTCTATAAAGGAAAGGATCGAGTAGAATTTAGTGAGACATGCTAATAAATGGCCCAGGTGAGTGCAATGCATACATAACATGATACATGGTTGTTTTATACATCATTGGTGAAATAAAATAAAATAAAATAGAATGACAGAAATCAAAACAATAAAAACACGAATTAAGGACGAGATTACAAACTGGCCAGAACTCAGGAGGACCTTTAGAGTAATTTACCCATGCGGAAAGACAGTTTTGAAAATATTGAAAACGCGGAATGGCCAAGTGGGTGATTTCACCATTTAAAAATTGATTTCGGTCAATCTGGGGACGAAATTGCAAGCTTTTGAAAACACAGAAGGACTGATCCTGCAATTGGACCATGCGGCAAGCTTAAAGTGAAAAATCCAGAAACATGGAGGTCCTTAGTGTGAAGTTTTACCATTTTTAAAATAAAAAACTTATAAAAGACCCAATCAGACCGGTTTGAGCTCTTTTGGCATTTTAATTTTGTGTTCTAAAAAAAACTCCTCTATTATTTTCTCCCTACCAAAAACCTAAAAAAACTTTGAATGCCTAGAAACTGGCCATCAACCACTGTCCCAACTTCCGTTCAACACTGCCGGCCTCCGCTCACCGGTGGCGGCGGAACCCAAAATAACCCCAAAACGACTCATCTCCTCTTTTAAATCTCGATTCAAGCTTTAGTTTAAAAAAACTCATTCCCCTCTCATATATGAGAAAACCCTAACCGAAATCATTTTTTAAAAAAAACATATATATATATATATATATATATATTAAAATACACCGTTAAAACCACCACCGTCTGGCTCACTATATACGGTTCGAAGGAACCACAGGCTTGTCGCCAGACGGCGACCACGACGCGGGTAAAAGACCCTTCCAACTCTCATTTTTTCTTATTTTGTTTTTTTTATATTCGACAGTAAACATGCATGTATGGAGAAGAGATCTAGAGAAGTGATTTACCACAAAGATGTCTTTTTTTTTCTTTCAAAATCTCTCATTCAATACAAAAAAATGACAGACTGATAGATATGCTAGTTTTTTGCTCCCTGTTTTTGGTAGAAAACCCATACATAAAATACCCCTTTCATTTGATTTGATTTTTTTACTGACATTTCCTTTCTTTTTTGTATCTCTTGTGCAAGTCCGGTTAGTGAGAGGCTGGTGAGGGTGGTTGTACGGTGTCATGGTGGAGGTGACCACTTGTCCAGAAGTATCATTGGCCTTTGGATCAGATTTGATCCAACGGCTGAGATCATTTAGGAGATGGATGGCCAGGATGCGATATGGAAAAAGGCCAGGCTACTCAAGATCTTGACACGTGGCTCGTAAAAAAATGGACTGTCTCGCGCGTGCGTTATACGCGCGAGTGGGAGACTAACGGCCCGAGGGTGTGTTACACGCGCGCCAGCTGGATCATCTTGGGTTGATCGTGGCCGTTGGATCTGGATCTGATCCAATGGCCCTCCTTTGGCCGCTGCATAAGAATATGATGTATATTAGGGTTTTTGATATATATATATATAAGGTTTTTGTTATTAAACAGGCTTGGTCGGATTGGGCTGTGTAATATATTTTGGGTTTTGTAATTTCTTAATTTGGGCTTTGTAATTAAGGACTGGACACTTAATATATTTTTGGATTTTATTTTATACTTAGCCCAATGCCAATGATGATGATGATGATAATAATAATAATGCATACATACGAACACATGCAAACATTAATATATTTAACACATTGATATAATATAGAAACATACATGCATAAATAACCATACACATAATTAAAGTAAATATTTACACATTACACATACACACAATGCACACATAAAAATGAAAGTATATGACACACATTCCATAGTAATTACCAATATGTACACATACGTAATATATAGTATACATGCATTCACACATTAATCAGACATATATATTTTACATATACTAATCATACATACATAATATAATATATACAGGCGATAATAATAAATATTAATGATTTCGTAATATTTGCAAATTAACACAAAATTTATATACCGGATAAAAATGAGTGATTACAATAATTAAAGTCCTTCAATAAGGTTTTGACATGTGTCACCACCTAATTAAATAATTTATTGATTTTTATTAATTTTAAATTAGGAGTAAATTAAAAGAATGTGTAAATAATAGAGACTAAATGTGTAATTATACCTTTTTATTTTTAACTGGCATGTCACCCTGCCGTTAGGCTCTAAGGGCATGTGGCTATATTGAGTCAAAATTAATAGTATGGTGGCTTAATTGCAGCGAAAAAGAGTATTGTGGCTAAATTGCGACTTTACCCATAGTATGGTGGCCATTTAAGCAGTTTACCCTTTATATTATCTAGTCTTTGTTTTGATTTGGATACAATTAAGAGTTAATTGCACCACACGTCCCCAAACTATGACCCTCATTTTATGGTCCCTAAACTTTAAAACATTTCAATTTCATCCTCAAACTATGACCTTCATTCTAAATTGGTCCCCAAACTTTTGAGCATTCCAGTTTCATCCTCAAACTATAACTCTCATTCTAAATTGATCCTCAAACTTTTTAAATGTTCTAATTTCATCCTCAAATTACCGTTTATATCACATCATATTATTACATAATACACGTGTTTCATGACAATTAACAATTTTTGTAACGATTTTATTAACAAAAGATATGATTAGCATATATTGATAATTTGGGGATGAAATTAGAACGTTCAAAAAGTTTGAGGACCAATTTAGAATGAAGGTCATAGTTTGAGGATGAAATTGGAATGCTTTAAAGTTTAGGGACCAATATAAAATGAGTGTCATAGTTTGGGGATGTGTGGTGCAATTAACTCTACAATTAATTCTTAGATTTCTGTTAAAATATATATACAAATTGAAAAAATGGTTGTTTTTTTGTTTTGATTTGTTTAAGGTGAAGAAAATGCCAGGTGGGGTTTATGCATCACTATCAGAAGGAGCTGAATATTACTCCCAAAGACCAGCAACGCCTCTCTTGGACACTGTAAACTATCCAATTCATATGAAAAATCTCTCTGTCAAGGTATAAAAACATAAAAAAAAACATGTTTTTGTTCTTGCTTTTTATCAATTATCATGAGACCATCTCTTTTATATATATGTGTGGGAACTTTTCATGCAGGAACTGAAACAACTGGCTGATGAACTGCGGTGTGATGTGATTTTCAATGTTTTGAAAACCGGGGGTCACTTGGGGTCGAGTCTTGGTGTTGTTGAACTCACTGTGGCTCTTCATTATGTCTTCAATGCTCCCAGAGACAAGATATTATGGGATGTTGGTCATCAGGTTTGGTTCTTGCTTTGCTTGGTGTCTTATATATACGAGGAAAGAAGGTGTTTCGGATGTGAATCGGTCCTTATTTTGGTATAATTCTTCATTTGGTTTGCAGTCTTACCCTCACAAAATCTTGACTGGGAGGAGAGATAAGATGCATACTATGAGGCAAACTAATGGACTGGCGGGGTTCACGAAACGATCGGAGAGTGAATATGATTGCTTTGGGACGGTCACAGTTGAACCACAATCTCTGCTGGATTGGGTATTAATCTAGTCCTCTGCATTCATTTTGCATATAAATGTAAGGTTAATAGGTTGAAGGGATATAACTATTATCGAACCATCATCGGACCATTATCGAGTTCTTTGATGTTGCTTTTAGAAGTGGGTAATATAGCCTTGTTCATCTGCTGACGTGATTTTTCTTGTATATGAGATGAACTTTTAGCTTTCGATATTGTGAAATTATATTTTTGGTTCTGTTATGAAAATCTAGTTTCACTTGGCCTTTGGAGATATAGTTGTCTCAATGTTTCGGGTGGACAGGAATGGCTGTGGGAAGGGATCTGAAAGGTGAAAGAAATCATGTAGTTGCTGTCATAGGCGATGGTGCAATGACCGCTGGACAAGCTTACGAAGCAATGAACAATGCCGGATACCTGGATTCCGATATGATTGTTATTCTTAATGACAATAAACAAGTCTCTTCCAACTGCCACTCTCGATGGACCTATACCGCCCGTGGGAGCTTTGAGCAGTGCTCTCAGTAGGCTGCAATCAAACAGGCCTCTTAGAGAACTGAGAGAGGTTGCAAAGGTAAATAGAAAGGAACAGAACTATAGAAACTAATATAATTTTGCCCGGAAATTAAAATTAACTCGAATTGAATGTGGTTTTGTTGCAGGGAGTTACCAAGCAAATTGGTGGGCCCATGCACGAACTGGCCGCAAAAGTTGACGAGTATGCCCGTGGGATGATAAGTGGTTCCGGATCAACACTTTTTGAAGAACTTGGACTGTATTATATTGGACCTATTGACGGCCACAACATCGATGATTTAGTTTCTATTCTCAAAGAGGTTAAGACTACTAAAACAACTTGATGGCAAAGTAAAGGTATGTGAATCCAAATTCATGAATTCGAATGCTTATAATTGGAAGTTGATATAGCCATGGAATATCTTGTTTCTTTGCATTACTTTTTTTCTTTTCCAATTTGCAGTGGAGGCCACTGGTTCTTCCAGATCAATACATCGACCATGGCTCGCCAGCCGACCAGTTGGCTCAAGCCGGTCTTACCCCATCGCACATCGCTGCAACAGTGTTCAATGTGCTTGGACAAAAAAGAGAGGCTCTTGAGATCATGTCCTTAAGAAACTTAAGAAATTTTTAGGCTTAAATTTCATTTTATGTACAAAATTTTGCCTTTGGTTTTCAGTTCAAATCAATGGTCGTTAGTATATATATTAGCAATGATACAACTTTTGCATAAGTTTTTAGTATGTGACCAAACAACTTTTACAAGTAATATCATAAATCTTTAAAGCCTTGAAAACCTTTGTATATTTCTACAATGACTGTTTCGTTTATTTAGTTATTTAGTTTTCACTCTTAGCAAACCGATCCCTCTCAAGAACAAAGGGTACGTTTAGTTCACGGAAAATATGATTACCAGGGGTAATAATTTTTTCCATACTTACATTCCCATGTTTGGTTTAGGTGGATTTCCATTAAAAGGTAAATTTTTTTCCCAATAGTGACCCTTTTCCCCCAAATGGTGGGCCTGCTATTCCCCTAATTTTCTTAGGTATTACACAATTCCTTCCCCTTTAGACAATATTGCCCTTAAGATAATGAATTGCGTTCATGTTGATCCTTTATTACATTTTTAATTAGGTTATTAAATATTTTTATTTAATATTAGTTTAATATTTTTATTTATTAAATAATGTTGTAATATTTACTATATTTTTTTATTCGTATTGTATTTATGATGTTTCTTGGGTTATATGATCAGATTGCATGTTGCTTAATTTTTTTGAATAGTCTTAAGGTGATTATAAAATAGTTTCTGTTTATATATATTTTTAACCCTTTAATAAAGTACATACAAGGTAATATATGTTATAGGATGAGTAATTTCGTCTTTGTTAATTTTGAAAGTGGATTACGATGGACAATTAATCACAGTTTTGATGTTGTTTCAATTTTATATAATTTTGATTGAATTAATAATAAATTTAACCCTAAATATTTTACAATATATTAATTTAATCATATTTTTTAAGAAATCAATAAATTTAGCTCTCAATGCCTATAAAATGTGTAAATTATGTACCGAAATTGTTATAATTGAAATTAAATTGACATAATATATAAGTCTGAAACACTAAATTTATTATTATTTCAATCCAAAAGCATGTAATATTGACTTAAAACATTAAAGGGTAAATTACATAAATTATCACTGAACTTTACTCTTTGACCTATTGTGATCACTGCAGTTTCAAAACGTTCAATTTACTCACTAAAATTTATACATTGAATTTTTTTGGCCACTGTTGCGTGTTTTGAGTGCTACGCAAATGTGCAAGCGAACACGTTGCAAGTAATAAGTGATGAGTATAGAGTATCGTCTCCACATGGACTGGTCTGAAGGACTTGGACTCTTAACTCCTTGCACTGAAATAAAAGAATAGTTGTGATGATAGATGGTGATAGAAAAATAAAACAAATAACTAAAGGTTATAAAGGAAACGAAGTAATCAATGAGAGAATTGGTTGGATTATCAGGATTGAGAGTATGTCGGATGAGTTGCTTTGGCAAGTTGAATGCTGGAGGCAAGTGAAATGTTGAGGCAAGTAGATTGTCGTGGCAAGTAATTGCCCAGGCAAGTAGTTGCTGGAAGTAGGACTCTCCGTGACCAGTGAAATGCAATTGCAAGTGGTTGAGTCGGAGTAGGACTCTTCTCGACAAGTGGTTGCCCTAAAAAGTTAATTGTTGTGGCAAGTGTAATATCGTGGCAAGTCAATTGTGTCTCCAATGCTCGGCAGAGTGTTCTTCACTACCTTCAAGTTATCTCTAACTTGAAGGGCTGACGCTTGCACAAATCTTGGTGATACGTTTGTCACACGTTACTTTACCAAGAATGAACACCGTCTTTCCTTAAACTCTTGTTAGCCGCTTGAAATTCTCCCTATTGCCAAGCTCCTTCACTTTGTCATCTTCCGGAAACTTGGTTCAAGAGGGAATTGATTTCCTTCAGTTCTCGCAATGTTAGGAAACCTGGATTCAATTCAGTCCGTCGATCTCCATCAACTCTCGTAATGTTTGAAAATTGACTCAGTTGAGGAACCTCAAATGACTTTCACTTTATTAGAGTGATTCCTTCCTACGAATAACCATTGATCTCACTCTCCCTCGTGTTGTCACCGATTTAGGGATTTGAGTTTCAACAAATGATTCTCCACTCAAGCGTTAAGCTACTTGATTTGCAAGAATAAGAATTGAATCAACATTGTGCATTTAAACTTGAACCAAAATTAAATCATCCATATAAAAACCTCTCAAAACCTAATAACTCAAACCATCTAATTTAGTTCATGGTCGAGTGAAAAGAAAATATAAAGAAATATTTCCCCAACATAAAGGGTGATGTGCGATTACAGCAATGAAGGAAGAGAGGAGATGAACTTCTCAATCGAATCACTCATACGATTAGCTTCCCTTGATCTCTCCCTTTCGATCCGATCCCTCAATTTCCTCTCCCTTCTTTATGTGTTTCGATCCCCTTTAATAGGTGTGGAAGAAAGTTTGTTGCGTGGGAATTTGGTGGAGATAGGGCTTTCATTTTGAATTTCAAATGTGGGAGATAATGTAGCTGGTAAATAAATAAAAATGAGGATTTATCCTTTGCATTTGAATTTAAATTGGGCGGTTGGAAATCCTAAATGCTTTGATCCCTTAAACGCCATGGCAGACTTCGACAATTCGTCTTGCACACAAACAAGCAAAAGAGCATCATTCTTTCTACAAAAAGTAATAAAAAGCATGACCAAGCACATTGAACTAGGAACTACGAACTTATGCATGAATGACTACAAATGCAACTAAAATAAGCTTAAGTCTAACAATAATGTGAGTAAAAGGGTAGAAAACAATACTTTTACACACTTATCAATCACTCATTCCGATCATCCGTTATCTTTCTAACACCATTATGATGTGCATTATTTTATTATTATTTTTATAATGACATGATATATTTATTAATATTTAATTATAAATATAATTTAAAATAAAAAATATCAATATTTTCCAATGTGATCTTCACCCACCCTCCTTCACCTTCATAACAACTTTGTACGGCCAATGGAATGATCACTGCAACCTAAAAATTGTTTTGTACTTTAGAATCAGGACAGACTTGAAATTTATGAAAAAAAGTAGCTGAGAAGAAGTCAGCCTTGGTCGATGGTGAAGATTTGAAGCCTACATTATAAGGATGATCAGAGTCCCACACTCAAATTGGAAGGCTGTAATTGCAGCAGGAAATGTATACACCTTTAAAACCTTGAGAAAGATAGGCAATGTGATATTGAATCATTCAAAAATTGACCTCTCATGAACAAGTAGGTAAAAAAAATCCCCAATTCCCTTCCGCCTAGGGTTCTTCCCCAAATCCCTACCTACTGTTCGCAAAATCATGAAGGAGTTTTGCTCGTTGCTGGTTCAGTGGAGTGGTTTTCTTCCCTGAGCATATTCGTCGGGCTTCTTAGCTGATTTTGGTCTGTTCTTAGCGATTTTTGGAGTTCAACCGTAAGGGGAGATATGTTTTTTTCCTGGTTTTCTTACTTTTGTTGGCTGTCAGTCCCAAGGTGTGCAGTTTCTGTTGGTTCCTTTGAATCTGGAGCTCTTTTTTCCATTGGTATGGCCTTCCTTGAACTCAATATTACATAGATTTTTTGATGGGGGATTTTTTATTGCTTTTGAGATGAAATGTGGTCTTGAACTTTGTTTCTCGCATTGATGCTTTTGTTGCTTTAAGTGTCTTTTCTCTGTGGTTCTGGTGTGTTTGAGGTTGCTTTGATTGTTTTTCCTTGTGTTTCCTGGTTGCTTTGTCAGTTTTTCTCTTGGCTGCTCTTGTTCTCTGTTGTTGTTGTGATTTTGTTTGACCGTTTACTTTTGATTCGGTGAGTTGTTGTGGTTCTTATTGACGGTCATGGTGCTAATGGCATGGAATGTAAGAGGGTTGGGAAATAAGGACACAGTTAGAGTCCTCAAGAAGGCGAGCTTTAAATTTCACCCAAGTATCATCTTTCTTTGTGAAACGATGCAGAAAAGGAGGTACCTGGAAAAGATTAGAATGAAAATGAATAATTTCTTCTATGTTGATCCAAAAGGTACTGCCGAGGCTCTTGCATTATGGTGGACAATTGATGCTAGTGTAACCATTCTTCATTCAGACAAAAACCTCATTGATACGAAGATTTTCTTAAACGAAGAAGATGAATGGTTAGGTTCATTTATTTAAGGTCCACGTTATACAGAGGAAAACAAGCTTTCTAGGAGATGCTAGCTTCTTTGAGAAGTGATGTCCATGAGAAATGGTGTGTTATTGGAGACACTAATGTAGTGGCAAGACCAGAAGATAAAGTTGGAGGTGCTCCATTTGATCATTCCCTTACAAAATGGTACTTTGATTTTCTCGATAAAATTTACTTGACGGAACTTCCAACGAAAGGAGGTGTGTTCACTTGGTCGAATCAAAGGAGTGATGATAATGCTATTCTTCAAAAATTTGATCGGACCTTGTTCTCAATTGAATGGAACACGTCTTTCCGAAAAGCTATAACCATTGCTAATGTTGCTATTGCTTCCGATCATTTTCCTTTATTCTTGCTTCTAAATGGTTTGAGCAAAAAAAGGCAAAAGAGACTTCAAGTTTGAATCTAAATGGCTCATTGAGGAAGAGTGTTCCCGGCAAGTTAAAGAGTGATAGGAACCGAGCACTCTTTGTCTCAACAACAAAGCTTTCGGGAGAAAGTTAAAAAGAACAAAAGTAAAGCTCATCAAATGGAGCAGGAGAAATACGGGAAAAATAAGAGAACTGAAGAACTTCTTTACAAGATCAAGAAGCTGCAAGAGTTTCCATTAACCGCTAGGGAGGCACTCGAAGTCAATGAGCTTAAGAAGGAGTTAAACAAGTTGTGGGAGAGTGAAGAGAAATATTGGCATCAAAGAGCACGCGTTGATTGGCTCAAACTTGGAGACCAGAATACTAAATTCTTCCATGCCGCTACGATCCAAAATAGGAGATCGAATGCAATTTGCAGACCTAAAAACAATCAAGGGGATAGAATTGAAGACGATATGGCCATTGCTCTCTACTTGCAAGAGCACTTCCAAAAGGTGTATACCAAAGACTTGTCAGTCAATTTTGAAAACATCTCAAATATTATTCCTTCTATCATCTCTCAAGAGATAAACATGATGCTCAACAAACAGGTTCTCAAGGATGAGATTAAAAAAGCTGTCTTCAGTATGGGTCCGATGAAATCTCCAGGTCCGGATGGATTCTATGGTACTTTCTATCACTCTTTATGGGATACTATAAAGGATGACCTCTTTAGTATGGTTAATCACTTCTTCAATTTTGGCATCCTTGAATCTGAGTAAATAAAACCAATATTGTTCTCATTCCAAAGAGAAAGAATCCTTGTGAGGTTCACCATTTCAGACCGATAAATTTATGTAACTTTTCCCTCAAGATTATAACGAAGATCATGGCGTCTAGACTCAAAAGAATTCTTTCAGATATTATTCCACCAACTCAATCGGCCTTCGTGAATGGAAGACTTATCCATGACAACATTATTATTGCTCATGAAGCCTTTCATGTGATCAAGAGAAGGAAAAAAAAGGCTCAGATGGTGTTATGGCCCTCAAAATTGACATGAAAAAAAGCTTATGACAAGGTTGATTGGGATGTTCTCAACATGATCATGTATAAGATGGGTTTTTGTGAGTGGTGGATACAGCGAGTTATGCCATGTGTCACTTCCCTTTTATTTTCCCTATTAACAGGGAAAGACATAAGGAATTCTTCCCAAGCAGAGGACTCCGACAAGGGGATCCTCTGTTCCCTGTCTTCTTCCTTCTTGTATCCAATGTATTCACTTGGTTACTAAAATGCAAATTTCTTATTTTGAGGGATTTAAGATTAAACGACAATGCCCGATTCTAAGCCACTTGATGTTTGCCGACGATTGCATTCTCTTCACCAAAGCGGATGCGGCTAATTGTGAGTCGGTCTTAACATTGTTGAAAGATTTTTAGATTACAACAGGTCAAACAGTTAATTTTGATAAATCCTCAGTTTTTTCCCAAAATATGAGCATTTTCCAAAAGATTCATCTCTCGAATTTATTGGGCTTTGGATTGATGGATGAGGGAAGCACTTATTTGGGACTCTCTTCTATTTGGGGACTAGCAAGAAAGATGCCCTTAGGTTCATCAAAGATCGGGTTTGTAATAAGCTGCAAGGTTGGAAAGCAAAGTTCTTGTCTCAAGCTGAAAAAGAAACTGTAATAAAAGCGGTGGTGCAGGCTATCCCATCTTATGTGATGCAATACTTCTTGTTGCCAGCTACCTTCTATGATGAGTTGTGCTCCATGATTAGCCGTTTTTGGTGGAACAACTCGAATGAGAAAGATAGAGGGATTCACTGGCTTAATTGGAATAAACTCTATCTCCCTAAAGATAGAGGAGGGCTTGGTTTTCAGGACCTACGAACTTTCAACAGGCATTTACTTCCCCAATGGTAATCTCTTGTCTGCTCTAGATTGTCATAACCCGTCCTAGACATGGATTGGTATTAGAGATAGTATCAAAATTATTGCCAAGGGTTCTTTGTGGAGAATATGAAATGGAAGAAGGTTTTGATCTAGACAGATAATTGGATTCCCCAAATCCCAACCTTCTCAATTTTATCTTCTCAACATACCTGGTGCAGAGATGTTATGATGTTGAGGCTTATTTTGGATGAAACAAGGGAATGAGATAAAGCTAAGCTCTCGCAGTTATTTTCTCCTTCGGAGGTGAAAGCCATTTTGACATTCCCTATTGGTGGAGCTTCGGTCCAATATGCCTTTATTTGGCCAGGTAAGAAAGAGAATATTCGGTGAAATTCGGATCACTTTCTTATAAATTTTAGGCTTGTGGAGAGGGATCGGGAAGTAGCGACAATCTCTCTGAGAATCATCATTTGTGGCGATCTATATGAGGACTTAAAATTCCACCAAAAATTCGTTTGTTTGTGTGGAAGCTTTGTCATGATATCCTGCCTACCAAAGGTAACCTTCTCTCAAGATTTCATGGTGCTTTACCCTTTTGTGCAAAATGCCCTAGATGCGGAATTGAGAATGAAAGCATTGAACACATGATCTTCTTTTGCCCTTTTGCTCAAGCTATTTGGAGAGCTTCTTGATTTAGCTACTCTCTATCTAGAATAGGTTTCTCGGGTTTGGAAATGGTGGGCAAAGATTTTATCTCTCCGTGATAAAGGAAACCTTTTTGAAGGTTGTGATTTAATTGCTTTTTTGTGTTGGTTTATTTGGAAAGCACAAGACAAATTTGTTTTTTCAAGTATTGCCGACTCCCCCTTGAATGTTTGGTTTAATGTTGATAACGCTTTTGCGAAATTTTCCCTGGTTAACCAAAGCCATAATTAGGAAAGTTCATCACAAGAAGACAATGTTCAGCTATGAAATCCTCCTGGGAGTGCTCTTTAAAGTGAATGTCGATGCTTCTTTTCTTAAAGAAGCAGGCTAGACAAAAGCAGCAGTGGACGGTTTGTTCATATTAGGTGACGCCTCCGTCTTTGCTGCTCGTTCAGCTACTTCTGCAGAAGCTGAGACGGTTCGCCTTGGAATTATTATTGCTCTCAAAAAAGGTGTCCACGGCATTTTTATTGAGTCAGATAACCCTGTCAACCGCCTTTCTTCCAAGACTTTGTCAGCTTGGGATTCGGCTGCTATCGAAGAGGACATTCTTAACCTCTCTTCAAAATTTTCTTCTTGTTTATTTTCCTTTTCTCCTAGAACTTGTAATGCTGCTGCTGACTGGGTAGCAAAGAACTTTGGTAAGGACTCTCTTCCGGAAGATTGGCCATTTAATGTTCCTCCTGGCCTGAGGACCCGTTTGTAATTTGGTTGGTTTAATTTGCTTCTCTTATTTGTCAAAAAAACTTGAGAAAAACAACAGTGAACTACTTTTTAAGCATAAAAAAGACTTACGAGACAAGTTTTGGATACATTCAAGATCTAATCATTCTATTCTAATCTGATTTCCAAGAGAACACGTGGAAAATTTGATTTTTTTAAGTTTTCCACAAACAGAAAGGAAAATGGATTTAGAATCTGTTTGTTGAAAATGTTGACGTAGAATATTTATCAGTGACATGACAGTTTTAGAAAGAGTTTTTTTAGGGTTGAAAAAGGTTTTAGAAAGAAAGTAGATAGGGGTTTGGGTGATTGAGGGATTGCCAGAGAATATGAGGGTTGTCAGGTGAGGGTGGGGTGAAGATGAGGGTTGTCTGTGGAGGTGAAGGAGGGTTGGGGGTGAAGATGAGGATTGAAAAAATTGATATTTTTTATTATAAATTATATTTATAACTAAATACTAATAAATTTGTTATGTCATCATAAAATAATAATAAAATAATTCATGTGATGATTTACTAGTATTTAGTTATGGCATAACAAATTTATTAGCATTTAGTTATAAATATAATAATAAAAAGTTAACGGTGTTAAAAAGTTAACTGATGAATGACTAAAAAAATCAATATCTAAAGTTGAGTTAGTAAATTGAACATTTTAAAACTTTAGTGACCAAAATAGGTCAGAGAGTAAAGGTCAGAGATTATTTACGTAATTTACCCAACATTAAAACATTGTCGTTAAAAAATATTTTTTGGGTAAACTACATAAATGGTCATCAAATTTTTAGGATGTTTTTATTTTGGTCACTGAACTTTTAATTTGCTTTCAGTATGGTCCCTCCTATTGCCTTATGTTAGAAGCTTATTAGTTTTCATTTTTCTTGAATAAAACAATAGGTAAACTACATTATTCATCCTCAACTTTTTACTCACTCCCACTTTTGTCACTGAAGTTTAAAAATTTTCAATTTGATAGCCCAACTTTCGAATTGTTCCTATTTTAGTCTCCTTCAAATGACATGGCATTTTATCAAGGGAGAGGAGAAATGTCGATCATCGTTTTTAATTTATTTTTCTTGGTTGAGAGAATGTTCCAAAATATCATACCCTAAACCCGAATGCCACATTTGGGCCATAAGTCCAAATCGTTAGCATAAAAAATTTTCAACTCGGTTTAGCCCAAACAAAACATTTACCAAAAACATTTAAATCAAACAGTGGAAAATATAAATAAATAATTAAATCATTACAAAGGAGCTCCAATATAATTTAAAACATTTGAACATTCGATTTGATTAATACAATTCCAAAATAAGAGTTATAGACTCGACCATGTAAGGTCCTATGAATACACAACCAACTAAACACAAGTACCGCACTCTAGAAATCACCACATGCTGGAATCTTGTACTAAGAGTGCTCCTCGATCCCATGATTCATAGATCAACCTACGCACGAAAACAACGATTAAGAGCAATAAGCATACAAAGCTCAATGGTACACATCTACTCTACTATATTTTATGATAATCATAAACATAAGCATGCAAGCTAGTACGAACAATAAGGAGAGATAAATAAACACGTGGCGCTACCACTAGTCGCCTAAACATATGTGTTCATCAAGCAAAACATCAAACATAGCACACAAGGGCCTAACCATAATCAGGATCTCACCAGATCATTCGAGCAAAAGTACACAAAGTCATACCACAAACCAGGAGTGAGGCCTAGTATCACACAGCCTTGGGAACATACACTCTCTTTGGATGAGGTTCGGTGTCACACAGCCTCAATAACGTACATTCATCATCTCTAACCATGGTGTTGCAACATGCTCTCTAGGTATCCGGATCCCATCAAACAAATGTGACTCAATTAACTAGGTTTCCATTTCAACACACAACATAGACACGACTACCATACGTCACATAGCATAACTCGATCCACTAAGGATCTCCTATGGTTGCTATTACAACAAGTCACCCAATTAAGTTTACCAACTTGTTAATACATTATGGAAGTGTATATTAATCATCCTCATTAATTATCTTATTAATTTGCACCATCTCATTAATATCCGAAGTTAATTTCCATCTTTTTATTAACATTATAGATTATTCCATTTAGTGGGTATCGATATTCGAACAAGAGTATCGGTACGGTACCCCTGGGTACCGATACTCACACGTGTACCGATACTGACATAGCTTACTAGAAATTCTTAATTTCCACAAGTACCGGTACGGGTTGACCCATACTGATAGGACCCCCAATCACGTACCAGTACAGCCGAAGCCCGTACCGATACCCTACTCATAGGTTCGTACCATTTTCTCAAATTACGATATTACAACGCTTTATTCGATCCCTAAAGCTTATGAGAGTCATTAGGGTTTGTTTACTAACACATTTATTCAGTTACTATTAATTATTGTTTTCGTAATTATTTAATCGAGTATTTATCTCTTAAGTATAATTTCCAATAATTCACGTCAAACCATTCGAACTGGCATACAAGGCATCACAATTATAAATCAACCAACCAATCATCAAATAATTATTCGAGTATCTCAAATGACCCTACACGGTCTCTAAAGTCTTTATGAGTCTCAACATCTCATAAATATCAGCTTCATACTTACCGGTCTCTAAACATGCTTATTTCTTGTCTACCTATTTTGCAAACATTAACGGGCAAGGCAATTATATTTATGATGCTCACAAAACATTCGAAGTTTGAGGAGTACTAACCTCAAGCGGTAACCGATGATTCCTTAATCGAGCTCTTTAAAACATCCCAATAAATCCAACATTTGTGTCATCATAATCCTCGGATAAAAACGAATACGAATATATAAGCAATTCTCACTACCTGACCAATCTAGGAATTTAACACATAAAACATCTTACTGGGTTCAAATTTGGCGAAACAGACTGTGCTAATGAACTCAGAATGTCGAAACCTCCTCGGGTAGGGTCCATTGGAAAAAGTCAATGGTGGTCAACGGTTAATAGCGGTACGGTCGGGCAACGTGGTGCGGTTTTAAAATTTGGTCCAGACCAGCCAAGGGTCTGGTTCTACTGGTGAGCACGCCCATGCCCAGGCGGCGGTGTGTGTAGCAGCTTCTAGTGGCCTGACGGTAACAGTCAGCTCCAAATCTACTCTTCATGCGACAGGGAATCTCATGGTGGTGACGGCTTACAGTGGTGAACAACATAGCTTGTCGAACCAACTTCGCCGAATTTTGTTTCTTCTTACCCTAGTGAGTGGCGACAGCAGTGGCGACGGGGCGACCATTGGTCAACTCGTCTCAACAAGACGGAGCTGATAGCGGTGACGATGTCACTCCAAACGGCTCCGACGGTGACAAATAAGGGCTCAAAGTCTCATTCCCTCACTTTCTCTCCTATTTCTCTCTCTCTCCAAAATATCTTATCTTATCCTCTCTTTTTCACCACCCACAACCACTTTAATTCAAATAACACCCTCCCTCCAAATGGATAAAATAATTAAATAAACACTTATTGTTTTTTTTCTTTTCTTGACTCACTTTGGCCCCCCAAATATATCCCTTATTCATTTAAGTCATTCCTTAAATGGAGCTTCACTTTAATTCTTCCTAATTTATTTCACCGACTTAAAGGATCTGAACCCTAATACAAGGCCCATTTTATTAACCCTAAAACTGAATCATTACAACTTTTCCCTCCTTAAAGAAAATTTCGTTCTTGAATTTTGTACCCATTAATTAAAAGAAAATGCTAAAACTTAATAACTCGTCCAAGTCCTCACACATTTCCCGCTACGCTACTCTAATCTCTCACAATACATAGCAATTACTATCATTGTCTTTAAACGGTACAAATACCTTCTCAACTGATTCTTTCTTTAAAAGGGACCTATTCTTACCTAGTACATTTCCAAAGACATGAAACAAACCCAACGACAATGTGACAAAACTGTCACGCGAATACATCAACATGGTTATCCAACTGATACAGTAAGACCCAAAAGGTTGATGTACAATAGAATTTCTTCTACAACCTCACACGATAAAAGAAACATAAAGGTCAAGTAGTTGTTACAATCAAAATGAAATGATTCTTCCCACGGTGCTTCCCCGTAGGTGACTCAATCTTCGATGGCATCCTTTATCAATAGCATTACTTTCCCAGCGCAAGACTTCTGAAGCAAACAACGTCTCAACTCGTCTCAAGCACTTACCTTAAACTCAACATGATAACTCATATCAGTAACTAATGTACTCTCAATAACTCGGCCCACGCAATGGAGTCTCATACTCAAAGTTATAACGTGACTTGAAAGTCGTTACTTGAACGCTTACTGTGGTATGCCATTGCACGAAACCCCACCAAGGAGAAAGTTCACCAAGAAACTTGAATCTCAACTCAAAAAATAGGATGTACACTCCGTAGTGTCGCACAACCCAAACCAAAATCAACTCAAGTAGACTTTCCACTTAGATCTCGCCCTTGCCAAAAAATAAGCGAACGGTACTTAACAAGAAATATACCATTACTCAAACGAAATCACATAGAAATTATACACTCACAAATCATTTACAAAATCCACAATCGTTCTATCTAATTTCCACTGAGGAAATCTCGAAGCATCCTAAATAACTCTGACAAATCCAGTTCATCCTTAGGTGAAATGCTCAGACAAAAGAAACCTCATTCGAGTTATGGTATTGCAACTAAACCTTTAACTTTCTCAAATAGGTCGGTGTCCTTTGATTAAAGCGTTGGGCACCGACGCTAAACTCAGCCTTACCTTAACGTCTACTCACGTCTTTGACAGGGATAAAGTCCTGACAACTCCTCCAAGAAGCATAACAAATATTATGACAATCCAAAAGCTCTCTAGCATCGAACTATATATATTTGCATCCATCGAGTATTCAAACATGTCTTACAACTCCGTTGTGTCATTCTCTAAATGACCACTATGAAAATCATGGGAAAAGGCAATGGTTCAACATTCTCATTACCAAAGGTTGGGTTCCTTCGAGGTCTCGAAGCCTCGAGCACAGCTCTCGACATTACAGGCTAGCGTCTCGCTTAATTAACCAAATCAATTTCCAAGCTGCGACAACTCTTAAGAAGCCAGCTTTATCAAACCTATAGAATGTTTAACTTCGATCACACTCTGACTAACTAGTGGATCCTGAATCCACTATATCCAAGAAATGCCCTTGAGAAGGTCGATGATACTTCTAGAGCATCATCAAGACTCATTTTAAGCGAACTAAGTGTCTTCCAACCAACGCGCATCCACTGATCAATTTCAAGAGCGAGTTATCCAAACCCACGTCACAAACATTATTCATGCATAAGGGTGAAAATTCTCTACCACAAACTCTTTATAACGTCTCTGAAGGTTTCAGAACTACAACTACACAAAATGAAGGCACTATTCAGGTGGCGGGAGTAGGACACATCCTCGACTCCGGCATCATTCTACTAACTCGCATCTAAATAGTCCGGGGCAACCTCACCCACGAAATCGCTCCTATGAGAGGCTCAACACTTAACTCGGCCCTCGTGGCCATAATCATAACCATCTTAGCCTTGCAACACTTGATGGACCATCAAGATTCTAGTCTTAAGGAGTACGAACATAATTTAAGGGCTTGTATTCACTAAACACATTTCTACAACACCTATACCACCCCGGGGTTTCCTAGAATCGGCTAAACCTAAACTCTTATACCACTAAATGTAACACTCTAAATCTGGATGTCATATTGGGCCTTAAGCCTAAATTGTTACCATAGAAATTTCTCAACTCGGTTTAGCCCAAACAAAACATTTACCAAAATTATTTAAATCAAATAATGGAAAATATAAATAAATGATTAAATCGTTAAAAAGGAGCTCCAATTTAATTTCAAACATTTGAATATTTGACTTGATTAATACAATTCCAAAATAAGAGTTATAGGCTCGACCACATAAGGTTTTATGAATATACAACCCATTAAACACAAGTATCGTACTTTGGAAATCACCGCAAACTAGAATCATGTACTAATAGTGCTCATCGATCCTGCGATTCGACGATCGACCTACACACAGAAACAACGATTCCGAGTGCTGAGCTTACAAAGCTCAGTGGTATACATATGCTCTACTATACTTTATGCTAATCATAAACATAAGCATACAAGCTAGTACGAGTAATAAGGAGAGATAAATAAACACGTGGCACTACCACTAGTCGCCTAAACACATGCACTCATCAAGCAAAACATCAAACATGGCACACAAGGCCCGACCATATTGGAAATCTTACCAAATCGTCCGACCAAAATCACACAAAGTCATACCATACACCTGGAGTAAGGCCTAGTGTCATACAACCTCGGGAACGTACACTATGAGTAAGGCCTGATGTCGGGAACATACACTATCAAGGCGAGGCCCAGTGTTACACAGCCTCAGGAATGTACACCCATACTCGACATCTCTCTTTGAGTGTCTTCGAATGAGGCCTGATGTCAGACAGCCTCAAGAACGTACATTCAACATCTCTAACTATAGTGTTGCAACACGCTCTCTAAGTATCTAGATCCCAGCAATCAAAGGTGACTCAATTAACTAGGTTTTCATTTTAGCACACAGCATAGACACGACTACCATTCGACACACAACATAACTCGATCCACCAAGGATCTTCTATGGTTGCTATTACAACAAGTCACCCAATTAAGTTTACCAACTTGTTAATACATTATGGAAGTGTACATTAATCATCCTTATTAATTATCTCATTAATCTGCATTTTCTATCAACATCTCAAGTCATTTCTATCTTTTTATTAGCATTATAGATTATTTCATTTAGTGGGTACCGATACTCAAGCACGAGTATCGGTACGGTACCCCTGGGTACTGGTACTCACACGTGTACTAATACTAACATAGCTTACTGGAAATCCTTAATTTCCACAAGTATTGGTATGGGTCGACCCGTACCGATACGACCCCCAATCGCGTACAGGTACGGTCGAAGCCTACTATACCCTACTCATGGGTTTGTACCATTTTCTCGAATTATGATATTACAACGCTTTATTCGATCCCTAAAGCTTATAAAAGTCATTAGGGTTTGTTTACTAACACCTTTATTCAATTACTATTAATTACCGGCTTTGTAATCATTTAACCAAGTATTTATCTCTTAAGTATAATCTCCAATAATTCACGTCAAACCATTCAAACTGGTATACAAGGCATCACAATTATAAATCAATCAACCAATCATCAAATAATTACACGAGTATCTCAAATAACCCTACACGGTCTCTAAAGTCTTTAAGAGTCTCTACATCTTCATAAAAACACCATGCATCTCGTAAATATCAGCCTCATACTTACAGGTCTCTAAACATGCTTACGTCTAGCTATTTTGCAGACACTAACGTGCAAGGCAATTATATTTATGATGCTCACAAAGCATTTGAAGTTCAAGGTGTACTAATATCAAGCGGTAACCGATGATTTCTTAATCGAGCTCCTTAAAGCTTCCCAATAAATCCAACATTTGTGTCCACATAATCTTCGGATAAAAACAAATACGAATATATAAGCAATTCTCACTATCGAGCCAATCTAGGAATTTAAATGCATAAAAACAACTTACCAAATTTGAATTTGGTAAAACAGACTGTGCCAACGGACTCAGAATGTCGAAACCCCCTGGTAGGGTCCCCCCAAAAAAGTCAACGACGAGGCGGTCAGGTAGCGCATTCAGGCAGCGCGGTGTGGTCTGGGCAGTGCGGTTTGGGTAAACTAGCCCAGCCTATTTGGTCCAAACCAGCCAAGGGTCTGGTTCTCCTAGCGAGCGACAGCTAGTAGGGCTGTTAATTGTCGGGTACCCGAAAAACGACGCATGCGACAGTTTTTGATGGTGGAACCACAACGACCAGCTCCAGATCTACTCTTCAAGCGATGGGGAATCTGGTGATGGTGACGACTTGTAGCGGTGGACATCATAGCTTGTCGAACCAACTTTGGCTTATTTTCTTTCTCCTTACCCCTACGAGTGACGACGGGGCGACCATCAGCTAGTAGGGCTGTTAATTGTCGGGTACCCGAAAAACAAGGTACACGGTTCATTCAGTCGATATCCCAGCCCCCTTTAGCCAGTACTCGTGAAACTCGGGTACCCGAGTAATCGGGTAACGGGTACCCGCTTCCTTTTTTTAATCATTTAATTTTATAAACAATACACATACCTAATAAAAGTTTGAATTGTATAATTCTAACATAGAGTCTAAGATCCGAATTATCAAACCCAAACAACTTTAAAAATACAAATTCCATAATCCTAAAAAGAAAACTTAAAAATTTAAACAAATTAATATATTAATATATATTAAATTAATTATAAAATAATATATATATATTAAATTAATTATAAAATAAAAAATATATTAAATTAATTATAAAATAATGTTTGGTTTTAGCCATTTAGGTGGGGTCTACTTCTTCTGATTTTTTTTAAACAATATATATATATATTAAATTAATTATAAAATAATATATATTTATATATATTAAATTAATTATAAAATAATGTTTGGTTTAGCCATTTAGGTGGGGTCCATTTCTTTTGATTTTTTTTTATTTTTAATTAATATATATATTAAATTAATTATAAAATATTATATATATATATATATATATATATATATATATATATATATATAGATAATCGGGTTGTCGAGTACCCGACTGGGACAAGATTTACAGCCAAAGCCCAACCTGAGTACCCAGGAAAATTATCGGCCTAGGTACTCGACCCAAGAAAAAAAAATAAAAATCCTAAAATTACCCGGCTATTTTGTGTCGAGTCATCGGGTAGTTGGGCTGGGTTAATCGGGTCGGATACTTTTGAACACCCCTATCGGTAGGCTTGTCTCAACGAGGCGGAGCTGATGGCGGCGACGGTGTCTCTCCAAGCAACTCCAGCGGTGACAAATCGGGGCTCAAAGCCTCTTCTCCTCACTTTCTCTCATATCTCTCTCTCTCTCTCTCCAAAATATCTTGTCCTATCTTATCTCCTCTTCTCACCACCACAACCACTTTAATTCAAGGGTAAACTACATAAATGACCACTGAATTCTGGGTTGGTCTCGATTTGACCAAAATACGTTTTTTGAAGCAATTAGACCACTCAACTATTAAAATGGACTCAATATGACTACCTGTCATTAAAATCTAACAGAGGGAGTGACGTGGCAGTTAGTAAAATTTTGTATAATTACACATTTGGTCCTCATTACTTATACATTCTATCAATTTAAAAAAATAAATTAAAAATTTAATTAGGTGGTGACACGTGTCATCACCTTATCAAACTCAGGTAAGGCAAGAGAAGTTGCATGCCTTAGCCACTACGCCAAACACATATTTGTTCTATGAATCACTAACTTTAATATATGTCTTATTTTCCTTAACCGTTTAGTCTCCAAATGTATAGATTGTAACTCGGTCTTCAATTCCAAGTTCTTCGCTTAAAAGCTTCTTGTAGATCTTCTAGAAAAGCACCATGATGTTGAGGACGCTGTATAGTTAAACTTGCAATTCATAATCCATTACTTGATTTATTATCGAAGGCACTACATTCTTCCTTCACCTGGAAGAGTTGTTTCTCTATACATTTAAGCATCATCTAAAGAAGCACTCGATCGAGTTTAATTTAATTCATCATTTGACTACATTTTCCACTCTTGTTTTTTATCACTCCACGTTGATAATGATATACTTATAGCTGTGTTACCATATTTGAGTTGTTGGCATAAGAAACTTTTTGTTTCTGTGGTGCATTTCGATTCATGGTAGTTCGAAAGAGTGATTATGTATCTGAGTTAACAACTTGCTTGACCCGAGTCTGAAGAATTTATTAGCTTTAGTAGCCTCATGCATGTTGATATCATGTCAAACTCTCAATTTTCTGTCATTCAAAATTTTGAATACTTCATTACATTTTGCTTTCTAGCAGGCTCATTTTCTCTTGAAAATGCAGTTTTCAAAATCTTTTGCTGAATTATCGAGTAGTCAGTGCCTAGATATGAGACCAGCGTTTGTAAGATTTGGATACTTTTTTCCATCTTCTCTTCTTTCTTGTGTGATTTGGCTTTGAATTGTTCTTTGGAGCTATAATTCCTAAAGCTATGTCTAGTTATGCTCCTTGAACTGCTAAGAAGAGCCCTTAAGAACTGCATTTATCAAAGAACAATATGAAACACGGTTACAAGAACTAAAGCACCAGTTGCGTCTCCAAAAAGCATAGTGAGGAAATGCTTTGGAAATTACAAGGTCCCATTGATGTTGACAGTGGAAAGAAATCTTAATCTTTTTATTTAAAGAGAAATGAGGAGTTGGGAGCCAAGAACTTAGAATTCGAGACCTAGTTACAATCGTTGATTTCAAACAAGAGTGAAAAAATGAGTACTTACGACCTTGCTAAGGCAAATAAGACATATATTAAAGTTAGTGATTCATAGCACAAATTTTGCTTGGCGCAGTGTGATATACTTCCGTCCTCGTTGTTGTTGGAGACGACCTTTGATTGTAGGATCTAGAAAGGCAAGCAAGTGATTCCTGCAAAGTAAGATGGTTTGAAAGAATGAAAAGTATGTGAATGGTGGCTGCGGAAGATGGTATGAATGGTGTGGATAGCAAACTCCCTATGGGAGCCATATGCATCCGCCCCTGTGTCGTAGTAATGATTGTTGAATGACAGTGAACTTTCAGGATCCATTTCCACTGTTATTGTTGGACTTGCCGGGTTCGGACATTGCTTTCTCAAGGTTTCGGCGTAAGCTCGATCCAAGCTCGGATCGGCATTGCCTTTGCCAGTGAAGTTGTAAAGCCTTCTTGAGAATGCTCCACAGTGAGAAACTTCAATGGTGTGCGCACCTGTTTGATCAAGGAAAACCAATGCCACATTGTTACATTTTTTTAAAAGTCCAGATATCTGAACCTAAACCCGAATTTTTGTTTTAAGTATACTCGCATATTTGGATATGAACATGGAAATCCAATATTGCATGTAAGCATTACGAAGTACATGAGGAATATAAACTCTTCATTCTCTCTATAGTATCCAATGATAATATAGAGAATTATTATTATTATTCTATACACCGACGGTTGAAAAAAAATTTCCACGCGCAAGCATTGGTAAACCAAAGTAAGAAGGAAACTTATACCTGAAAGAACAACTAGATCATTAACATCAAGGCCCTTCCTATTAAATAATTGAATCAAACTACTGATGTTTGTAAAGGATCCAGGGATGTTTCCACTGGTCTCAGTTGCCAGTGAAACTCGACCGTCTCTTCGTCCGAGCCGAACGTCCCACAGCGACTTCTTAAACTGCAATAAGAAGTACGTATTTCAAAACTATATATACATGATTAAGTTTTAATGTATATGGAATGAGAAGAGTCTGAAAACTTGTTGCTTCACTGGTGTAATTAAAAATGGGGTTATTTACAGGTGCAGAAACAGCATCACGAGCTGCCAAGGCAAGAATATCTGCACACGAAACGGCTTTAGGGCAAGCCCTTTCGACCGCGGTCTTGATTTCATCGATCACGTCAAAACCGCTCAAAGATTGATTCGGTATCGCTTCTTTCTCGGACTTCGAATCATTATTAACTGTGTCCAACAGCACTGATACATCGCATCCCTAACATAATATTCAACAAAAAAAGCGTCAATATGTATGTAACTTAGCTCCCAAGTAACCTAAAAGTCGTATCATTTCAGGGAAAAAGAAAATATTGTTGATTACCCTAACAAAGCAGTCATGAAACTGCAACCTGAGAAGCTTAGCACCCAAAGTCGGATTACTTCGGATTCGATTCTGGATGATCTCATTTACGATCTTCTCGTGGACAAGTCTTCTTGTAATAGTTATTGCTCAACTTCTGGGCATTACAAACATCGATGATACCAAAAAAAATACGAGACACAACGAGAATGAAAATGCTATAGCCAGCCTTCATTTTCATAAGTATTTTAGAATCAAAATGAAACAAGAGAATTAAGAAGACAATGAGTTTGGATAGCCGGATTCAGTGGTTGATTAAGAACCCTAGATAATTGCCTTTGTATAGACAAGGAAATCAATATGTTAAAGCTAAGTTTTGAGGGAAATAATATATTAAATCACCTCAACTTAAGCTTGTCTTAAGGTTTTGTCGATTGTCATGTAATTTATCGTTAGTTGAGGGTTAAATTGCTTTAAAAAAGAATATATGTCAAAATTACTATTTAGTCAAATGTTAGGGGCATTTTTTTAGTATTATGCTTATATTATATTATTAAAGAAATAAAATAAATACAAATGTACTGGTAGGAGAACTCAACGAGTAGTTCTAGTGAAAAAGAAGATGATGTTCTTCTTAAAATACTCAAGTTCGAGCACCTGTGTGCAGGGATTTAAATAGTGGTCTGCAACCTATAACGACCATTATATAGCAATTTTGGCACTATTTTATACCGCGTTACCTCAACCGTTATGTTCGCAATAACATATGTTCTTTAAAAAATTCACGATCGTGATACTCGCAATGATCGCAATAATATCCGTTATATTCGTAACTGCGATAAACGCAACGCGACTGAAAATACGATCGCAATTGTAATTTAAATCTTTGTTCGGTGTGTAAAGTATGTGCATTGTCAAAGAGTTAAAAAATTATAAAAATATATTATCACGTAATCACATTATTATATTTAAAAAGTTATACTATTAGGATGGTCGGTGGCGCACGCGGCACCTTGATTCTCGTTGTTGAGCAGATCCACTCCCCTTCCTTTCATTGAATTTGGAGTGCAAACTGCAGGTTGACAAATTATTTGGGGCGTAATCGAATCATTGGCAGGGGGTTAAAGAGTTTAAAAAATATGATCTCCCATCCCATTTTCAGACGAGAAAATTTTATAATGATCTTCGCACACTGATATACACCACTGATTTTTAATTTAAAAAGAAAAAAATTTAAAAATTAAAAGATTATTTTTCTTCTTAATTAATATCATTAAAATATGGGTTAATTACATGTTTGGTGTATAAATTATACTTAATTCTTCAATGACATATATATATATATTTAAAAAAATTATTAACTTAAAACATAGTAGCATGATTAGTCCTCAACAATACACTATTTTTAATTTCAACATTAAGATTTAAAAAGTAAAAAAATATATTTATTTTAAAAAATTATAAAAATTATTCAAACTAATCTTAATTAATGTGTGGCCTAATATTAAAAATTAAAATTAATTTAATTATGATATTTTTATGTTTCTTCATCTTTCTTTCTTTTTAACTTCATTCATTGGAGCTTCTTAAAAACTTTAAAGTTCTGATTTTTAAATGAAACAAAGAAATACATAACTATAATTTTTAAAAGTCAAAACTTAAATGTTACCGATTCCAATGATATTGATATTCATAAATTAGGGTTCTTTACAAATGAGATCCCAATTTCCAACGCTAATTTCCCCTTTCTCTCTAAATCTCAAATTCGATTCAGGCATAACAAAGAAATTTTGTGGTAGATATTGAGAAAATACCAGACGACATGAAATTTTAAAAATATTGTTTTATATACCAAAATTTGAAGATAATTTAATGGTTAAACACTAACACTAAAAGGGTATAAACATTAATTAAATAAAAGTTATTGACAGTAAATAAGACGTAGTCTCAACATTTTAAACCTTTAATTGTTTAAATCAGCAATGTGAAAGAGCAAATCACACAATATAATCAGACTTATAAACCCCATGTAAAGTCGAACTTTATAAAAAAATATCATCTCCATCCATGACTTCGTAGCCCAGACTTAGGCGATTAAAACCAAATTATAAATCAGATGGTGGGAAACCAAGTGTTGGGTAACCAGTTGGATCTCTTTTCTTTCTCCTCAATTGGTCTTCAACGACAATCGATAACTTATGTCGCTTTCGGTTTTGTTGGGTTAAATAAGGAGAATATGAAAGCAAAGATTTTTGAGGGGGTTAATCAAACGAAAAATATTTGTAAATTTTTTAATATATTTTTATAATTTTTAAAATAAAATTCATTTTTTAATTTTTAAACCTTAAAGAAAAAATTGATAGAATATGCAAATACTTAGAGTTAAATTTATTGGATTATTTTTTTAAATTAGGATCAAATTTGTGGGAAAATAGACTGCTGCAAAATGAGGCGTTAGCACTGATTGGAAAATAATAAAATAATTAAACAAAACCAAACCGTGTTGTGGTATTAACCACTACCTTAGAAGTGATTCGCCTGATGTGTGTAATCGCTACAATGGATTAATGGCCCCCCTGAGGTTAGCACGACTCACCAAATTTCGTACACCCAAAAGATGGAATGGACTTTGGTGGCATTGCGCTTCTCTCAACTCAAAAACAACACTCAAGATAGGTTTATGAAAAACCAATGAGAGTGTTTCTAAAGAAAACACTTGCTTAGGGATATCTTAAATGAGAAGAGATGCTCACTATTTATAGGCTAAATAGTAAGGGCAAAACTATCATTTCTAAGCAAAATTTAATTTTATTACAAATAAAATTAAATGGCATTATGAAATGAGTTACATTTTGAGCATTAACAACATTCCACCACTAATGCGAAAGAATATCCTTCGTAAATATGAGAGCATTGAAGTTAAAACACGAGAAGAGCAATAGCGATATTAGTTGCTTAAGCACTAGTGAACGTATCTGGAACTAGAACATAGTGATGATGAGTAATCCTTCTCTTAGATAAGTGAACGAATCTTGAACTTTCTAAGATTAGGGTGAACTCATAACACACAACTAACCCCTTCCACCGAAGTCATCGATGTGTCTACAAAGCATCTATACAAATGTATATATATAGCCCTCTTTCCTCAGGATTTTAGTAAGTTTACTAGAAAAAATGACCCAACATTTTCCATAAAAGGTGGCTATTCCTTCTCACTTACGTAGGTTATTTCATCAGGTTTATCTCAACATAAACCACCCGAATATGGGCTATGAAATAATTTAGAGCTTTTACAACAGCTCATCCTCACAACAAATAAGGTGAAATTCTTCAAGTTCATCTTAAATGAACCATCCAAACTCTGGGATAAGAATTCATTAAGAACAAATACTCAACCTCTTTAACCGTTGAATTCAATGATTCATTCTCAAATAGGATCACCCAAGCTCTTAGGATTGAATTCATTAAGAGTTTAAGAAAGTTCATTCTTTCTAGCGGCAAGTTCATCTAGTCATTTGTGATAGGACCACCCACTCAACATTGTGTTACGAATTTATTAAGAGTGAATATTGATCCAAAATTGGTAAATTCATCAATTCTTTCTCACTAAGACCACCCAAAGCCTGGGCTATGAATTTATTAAGAGCAATAAAGCTCATCCTGTGCATGTACATTATTCGTCATAGGGATAAGTAGGTAGAAATGTACAGTAAGAGTCTTTCCATGGTTCCGTTTCGCCACATTAAACTTAGATAACTAAGTTGGGTATCCACTATGAATTCCTCAACCAATGGGCTTTATACTCATCCCCTTGACAAATCTAGAACCAACTTCTGACTTTAAGCTTTGGTAAGCAGATCAACTAGGTTCCTCTTTGACTTTAATCATAATTTTAAGATGCATATTTCTAACATTTTTAGGATAGAAATAAATCCATAAGTGTCTTGGACAACATGTAAACAAATACTCAATCATACTAGAGTAAAGTTTGCTATGAGTTTTAACCATAAAACTATGTTTTAGCAAACTCAAATCTTGTTTACAAATGATTATATTTTCAAAGTTTTGAGAAGTTACTAATCATTAAGATTAGTGTGTATAATCTCAAATGATTATGAAATTCCATATATATCATCAGTAGTCATTCATGACTTCTTCTCATTCAAAAGGAATTTTAGTTTTCCTAGTTCTTCAAAAGAAGTGTTTCGTACTTTTATACAAATATTTATGAGTTTTCAATTTTTCCTAACGATAGGAAAACTATCTCAAGTTTATTACAAGAGATTTCAACAAAACTACTGAGATAAATCATCTCTTTTCTTTCCTCTACTTAGGAAAAGAACTCAAAGAGATTTAATTGCTACAAGCAATCTTTTAGTAGAACTAATGTCTGTCATATTCTCATTCATATTATTCAACATCTTAGCCCTAAATAGACCATAACATATTTTATTTACTATGACTAAATTTGGTATTATACTCAACCAAATTAATCTCAACTCTTCTAACTTCTACACTAAGTTCAAATAGATCTTCTTTGTCATATTATTGTTATAAAAGTGAGCACATTAAAGAAAAATGCACCAAGTAGGTTACCATGAAAGAGAGGTGGTGCGTTAGACACGCTTAAAAACTAAGTCTTTCATACAACCAATCATAGACATGCATTTTTATAATGCTTTCCGATAAGCCATTTATGAATTTTCTCTTTCTTTAATTAATGTCTTTTAAATAATTATGCTTGATACTTTTACTCACAATAATATCTTGTTAAGCATACACATTTTGGCTTACTACTACCTTAGTCTTAGTCCTTATACTAGTGGTTTATCTCAGTTCATAATATATCCACTAAGTTTTAAAGACTAACTTAAAGGCTCAATATAAATTCATGTATATAAAAGCATGAATTAATAGACAACAAGTCTAAATAATCTGATCTAGTGGGTAGAACCATAATATCATAATAGACTTGCTTATTCTCACCATGCTATGATTTTCACTCTTCTCATCATTATCTTTTACTCAAAATGATATTGGAATCTACCAAGACGATCACATAAACTCAAATGAAGATTATACATGGTTAGCCTCAAAAATAATTTACTAACAGTAAAATTTAAGATAATTGATAGTAATAGAGTTCTTATCTTTAGTAGCTTTCGGTAATTAAAACAACCATTGGATAAGAACATTTGATATGGAGAATTTTCCATTTCAACGTCATCATCTTCATACTACCCCAAAATTGCAATTGTCATGTTGTCTTTATAAATTTCTCAAAAGAAAATATTAGTACTACAAACCACAATTATTTTCACCCCACGAGATAATAGATGATTGTTCATCTCCATATATCAACTATCATATATGCATTATCTCTCATACTAAAATGCTAATATTCATAACATTATAATCTAACATTATAATCATTGTCACTTCTTGCAAGTTTCAAAATTGAATGTTTAATAAATACTATCATTTAAATAGCTATTAACAAATGTTTATATAGCTATTTAATAAATCGTTCAACCTACTATTGGAACTTAAAACCATTTACACATAATGGCTTTAATTAACATTCATGCATATTAATTAATGCATTTAAATTGAATTAATCAGACATTACCTCAATGTATGTTTCAATGTATTATTCTAATCAGTGGCGGAAGCTCTCAAGGACCTATAGGGTCCGTGACCCCTACAAGAATAATAAAAAATTCTTTATAATATATACATTTACTATTGTATGTATATATATATATATTAAATTATTTGATTTGCCCCCCCAAAGGAAACGTCCCCCATGTGTTTTTGGAATTTGGATCGTGATAAATACCAGTTATTAAAAAAGAGTGAATAGGTAAAAAGACACAACGACTATTTTTTAAAATTATTTATTCTTAAAAATATAAAATCCATATTTCATTTGTCATTTCACGGTAAAAGTTGAACTTGGAGGTAAATTTCTTAGAACTTTTTAATTTAGTTCATGTTTATAATTTTGTTTTGGCTAATATTTTTAATTCAGTTGAAGGTACAAATCATTTATGTTTTCAATTCAGTTTAGATTTTTGTCACTTCATCTTCTTATTTCAGTTCTAATTTTTTAATTATAATATGATATCTAATTTATTTTGTGTTTTGGCTTTATTCCGATTTATAGTTTCATCTTCACCATTATTCCATGATACTTTGCTTTCATTCATAGCGCTTAAACAAATTCAACATTCAACTAAAAATTAAAGAAATCTTTAAGCATGTTTAGATTACATACAATGACAGAAAAAAAAATTATTGTGCAAGTGGATTAGATAATATAGGTGCACTTTTTACTTTGAATTTAATATACGAACTCCAATCCTCCTTATAACAACTTTAACAAAAGATTGTTGTATTGTATGAGGATTGATTTGCTGTAGAAAATGTTATTATTAAGCATGAACATAACAGGTGACGAGCCAATCAACAAATGTGTTGCTTTGGAGCTAAAATCTAATTTGAAATACTTTTGGATTCATTGTCATTTTGTTGCTTTTGGTTATTGTCATCTTTTTATATTTGAACAAGTTAATATCAGAGTGTTTATAATTTATTGCAGCATAATGTCATTGATTTCAATAAATTAAACTATTTTTTTATGGTTATAGATTGTGTGAACTCAAGGGCAAACAAAAAAGACTAGATTCTTTTTTTAAGAAAAAAGATATTGATAAAGAAATTAGTATGTCATCAAAATCTCCAAGGCTTGAACATCAAAGTTGTAGTCAATCTTCCCCTAAATCTCCTGTTGTTGAGGTTGAAGAAGTTAATCTTCTGTTAATAGAACGTGATCCTGGGTTACGTAAACTAACGTGAGAATATCCAGTTAATCAACGAGATAAAATTTGGCGAGCATACCTGAGAGCAAGTCCGTATCAAATTCATCTCTCTAGTTATCCGTTTTCTCAAGAAAAGCATCATATGCATTTTCAGTATTCTTGGTTTGCTCAATTTTCCTTTTGTCTCGAGTATTCTCCAACTAAGGATGTTGCATATTGTTTACCATGTTATCTTTTTAACATGAAATCTAATGGGCAACCTAGTTGGGATGCATTCATTGTTAAAGGGTTCAGAAGTTGGAAAAAAGTTAATTCTGGAAAGAATTATGCTTTTCTTTATCACATTGTAGTTGATCCTCGTTCACCGTTTAATAATGACGTGAGATCTTATGTGGATCTGATGAAGCAATCTGGGCATATTGATAAAGTAATTTATTGGTAAAATTCAAAAGAAATTTTGGAATAGCAAGGTTCGAGTCAAGACTTTAATAGATGCTATTAGATGGCTTGCATTTTAAGCTTGTGCTTTTAGAGGTCATGATGAGACACCTGGTTCAAGAAATTGTGGAAATTTTCTTGAGTTGATTGAACTTTTAGGGTCCTATAATGACGATGTTAAGAAAGTTGCTTTGGAAAATGCTCCTAAGCATGCTAAATATGTTTCTCCTTTAATTCAAAAGGAGATTTTACATGCCATTGTTAATAAAGTTCGGAACAAAGTTCTTGAAGATATTAAAGATTCAAAATTTTGTATCATAGTTGATGAAGCTCGTGATGAATCCAAAAGAGAACAAATGGCCCTTATTCTAAGATTTGTTGATAAAGGCGGCTTTATTATGGAGCATTTATTTTATCTTGTACATGTTAAAGATAAGTTGCATTGACTCTTAAGAATGAAATATGTGTCATCCTAGCTCGTCATGGTCTTGATGTTCAAAATATCCATGGTCAATGTTACGATGGTGCTAGTAATATGCGTGGGGAGTGGAAAGAATTGCAAGCATTATTCCTTAACGATTATCCTTCTGCTTATTATGTGCATTGCTTCGCTCATCGACTATAATTGGCTCTTGTTGCTGCATCTCGAGAGGTACATTATGTTCATGATTTTTTTAATGATTTGACTTCATTATCAATTTTGTTGATGCCTCATGCAACCGTCATGAGGAATTGCATGCTAGTCAAGAAGCTACAATTGCACACATGTTAAATACAAATATGAACTTAAAATCGAAAAAGGTGCTATTCAAATTGGCACTTTAAAACAGGGCCGAAGACACTCTTTAGGGTTCACATTTTCATTATATATGCAGCCTTATAATAATGTTTGATGCAACTTGTTTGGTGCTAGAGAATATTAAAAGAAAAGGATCCAGTTATTCTCAATGAGGGGATGCTACTACTGCATCCAAAATGATTCATTCATTTGAATTCATTTTCATTTTGCATTTGATGAAAGAGGTCATGGGCATTACTAATGTATTATGTCAAGACAAATCTCAAGACATTGTAAATGGTATGCATTTGGTTTCAAGTACAAAGATGTTGATCCAAAATTTGAGAGAGAATGATTGGAAAAATTTGTTGAAACATGTGTTATCATTTTGTGAAAAGAATGATTTGGATGTTCATGATTTAAGTGCACAATATTTTGAAGGTAGGCGTCGACAACAACAAATTCAAAAAACCGTGGAACACTATTATTATTTTGACGTATTCAATAAAGTGATTGATTTTCAATTGCAAGAGCTAAATACTAGATTTAGTATTGAGGCAATTGATCTTTTGAAACTTAGCTCTGCTTTGGATCCAAATGAAGATTATAGATCTTTTAATTTTTGTGATATTTGCACTATTGCTTAAAAATATCCTCTTGATTTACTAGCCAAGTGAAATTGAATTTGTCGTTTCAGTTGAAGCATTTTGAGTGTGATATGCATGATGATGTGAAATTGCAAAATTTGACGTGTTTGTCTCAGCTCTGTGTTGTTTGACAGAGGCAGGAAAATCAAAAGCATTTTATCTTCTTGACAGTTTGATTAGGCTTATTTTAATTCTTCCAGTGTCTATATTAACTAGTGAGCGGTCATTTTCAGCTATGAAGATCATGAAAACAAGATTGCGAAACAAGATAGAAGATGAATTTCTTGCAGATAACTTGGTTATTAATATCGAAAGAGAGATTGCTGAGACATTTACTTCAAATTCAATTCTTGAGGATTTTGTTTCTTTAAAAGAACGGCGTTCACAATTTTAAGTAACATTATTATCGATGTATTTTGTTTCTTTGAATATTTTTAATGAATTATAAGTTTTTATTTTATTAGTAAAATATTTAGATAAATAATTTATGTTGATATATATATCATTAAAACATCTTAGTTAATATATATAAGTTCATATTTTATAGATGGCCACCCAATAAATTATGGTGAGTTCCACCACTAATTCTAATGCAAATTATTAAAACATTTAACATTATATAAAAAAACATGAAGCATTTTAACCTATTTTATAACGTTTATAAATCTATAAACGTTTCATTTTGTCTCATTCAAAGTAGTTCCAATAGCTTTAACTAGCTATTAAAAGCTACAAACCCATTTCCAATGTTTTATTGTTTTAAAAACAATTCCATGGGTCTAACGTTTAAGCTTTAAAAAAAAAAATATTATAATATTCAATTAAAATTAGGACACGTATACTTAATTTTAAAGAATGTAATATTATTACCACTAATAATGACATACTTTTGTGGCTTGTGAACTTTTCCAGCCTACCAATGAGACCCCTTATTTGCTTATTAATCATCTTGAAGTCCACCTCTGGCTCACAAAATTTTCATCAGCATACATTAGCTTAGAGTGATATACACTCGAATTGGTATAAGTGAGAAATCTGAATAAACCGCATTGGTTAATCGTCATTATAAAATCAGTTCTAAACACTACCAATATCCTTTACCAAGAGCTATGTACTTTACAAAACTTCAAATGGATTGTAAATCTGATTCATATCTTAAAGTCCGATTAGAAATAAGGCACCGACACTTTAAAGTAAACATACCAGACGTGGATTTTTTCCTTTTTGTATAAATTTCGAATCATCTGTATACCTTACACATCAAAGCGAATTCGATTCTAAATTGTTGGAAAATAAACTGTTGCAAACAAGACGTTAGCACTGACTGGAAAATATTAAAATAACTAAACGAAACCAAACCGTGTCGTGGTATTAACCACTGCCTTAGAAGCGAATTCGCCCCAATGTGTGTAATCGCTACAATGGACGAATGGCCCCTTGAGGTTAGCACGACTCTCCAAATTTCGTACACCCAAAAGATGGAGTGGACTCTGCTTAACAGTCAGTGACCAAAGTAGATAAATGTATCATTAAAAACTATTCTTGTAAAAAGAAAAATAGTATGATGACCAAAATAAAAGAGAAACGATAATTTGGTGGTTAATAGTGTAATTCATCCTATTTCATATTAGTAGTGTATATCAATATATGACATTAGTTGTGCATATCGGTGTACGATATTCATTGTAGACTCATCCTTTTCAGATGTGGTTTGGCTCTAGTCTCGAGGTTTGAGAGAATCAATTTTATTTTATTTTTTTAAAAAATACAAGTTTGGACTACTAAGGTTTAGTTTGGCATTGATTATGAAAATTATGGTGGAAATGTGATTTTAAAAGTGTTGTAGAAAAGTAATTTTGAAAAGTTGGGTTTAAGAATTTAGTGTTTGGTACTACTGTCAAAAAGTGTTGTTTGAAAGATAAAATGTTTATTTTAGACAAACAATCAAAAAGTGTTCTTGGAAGGATTAAAAGTTGAATTTAAGAATTAATAAGGGTTAAACATGTCATTTAAAATCCAAACAAGATTTTCAACCTAAAAGCTAAAAATTATAACTTTTGAATTTGGGTCAATAATCACTTTTCAAAAGTGATTTTCCATCAAAATTCAAGTGTTTTTCATTGATTATTAGGTGGAGAAGTGATTTGGCCCTCCAAACTCAATAAAAAACGGAGCCTAATTCAAACTTGTTTCATTATGTACTCATTTGATTTTAAATTTTAGTCTACCTTAGCAAAATTTTATCAACCTAATTAACTAATTTACAAAGAACTTATATGCATTTAAATTTACTCAAATTCACGTTATAGATATATAGGAGTTTCTTTTGTCAACAATCTCTAGAGCAGTTGATTAAAAGCTTTCAGTTGACACTTCTACTCTTCCCTGGGTTGTGGGTTCAATATCCACTAGGAGTAAATTTTTCCTCCCCTAAGTAAGAATTGTTCAAAAAAAATATAGTAAATTTTGTCATATCCACGACTTGACTGAATAAAACAATTTTAATTTTGTCATATAGTAAATTTAGCTGGTTGGCCAAGTTGCTCATCTTTGTTTCCTCATATTCCTTAGGTCATGGGTTCTAGACGACCCACTAGGAGTGACCCTTTTCTTCCCCTAGAGTCTCCCCTCCCCCTCACCTCTAGGTAGGATCAGGATTGAAATTAGGATTTATAAAAAAAAAACAGATGATTATAGGTGAAATTATGGGTGTAAAAAATTGACCTAATATGGAAATATGACTGAAACCGGCTCAAGTCTAAACTGGCTGTGACCGAGGTGGTGATGATCCAAATTTGACCCGAGTCTGATCTGGTGTTGACCCAAACTCGAGTTGTACTCGATTATTTTGGATCTGAACTCGACTTGAGAACAACTCGAACCTGAATTGAACTCGATAAAGTGATAATCAAACCTGACCTACTCTCGACCTAATATAAACTCAAACCCAAAATTAACCTGATAAATATGTGATACGCCCCGACTTGAGATTTGATTTTACTTGACTTGTAATTGTTTCGACCTATAAATGACTCGGCTTGTTATTGGCCCTACGTGTTGATCGGCCCTACCTGTTATTCACTCCACTTGTAATTGATTGACTTAAAGTTATTGACTAATTGACTTACTGAATTTTTGTTAAATTTTTACTAAGAATTCACTGTAATCGAAAACCCAACATTTTTACTTCACTAATATTACTGTAAGATGCTGATATATTAAATTTTTTGATTTTATTTTCTTATAATTATTTCAAGAATCTTACAAAATTAATTGTCATGTAAACTACTTTTTTCGCTTAATTTGACAATTGTTTTCTTATTGAAAATATAACTCCCCATATTTCATATGTTCTAAATTAGTTGAATTACTTGAATATATACTTGGGACTTGAGAGAGTTATGACTTGAGAGAGTTGTGATTATTTTAAGGAAGCAAACAAAATTATAATATATACTTGTGACTTGTGAGAGTTGTGACTTGAGAGAGTCGAGATTTGACCGACTTGACCCAACCTGGACTTCATCTGAAATCAATATAACTTGACCTGAACTTGATACAAAATCGACTTGACATGACATGAACTTGAGCTGATATTCGTAATGACCTAATCCAAAGTTCATTCGAACCTGAATTAACACGATAGTTAATCAATTCGGCATGAACCTGGTATTAACCCAACTTGAAATTGACCGAACCGAACCCAAATCGAGTATTATTCGGGATCAACTCGATGTTGAGCTAACCAGAGTTGACCCGATCCTGACCCGACTCTAGTCGAACCATTAACTTGACCTGATATAATCCAAACCTAATTTGACCCAACCTGACTTGATAGTTGAAAACCATTTGAGTACCTGATTTTATTTACCTAAGTAGAGCAATATGTGATTTGTTAATCTCATATTCAAATCTTTAAGAAATATTTTTTTAATTATTTTATTTAAAGATTATATAAAAGTATGCAAAGATAAAACACACTTGTAATAATATTAATAATTAGTTATAAGTATAATATTTTAATCATTTCCTTAAGTTGTTCTATTAACCTGTAATACCAATTTAATCAAAGATTCTATAATAAATAATAAATATAGATAGTGTGATAATAATGCATACGGACTAAACTAAGGCTTAATAATACAAATAGATAAATACGATCCTAATACATATTGTTTAAACTATGACTTAATATATAAATGGATAAACATGATCATAATGCATACACCGGGATCAACCAGGGGTTGGAGGGGGCGATCAGCCCCTTAAAAAATTGAAATTTGTATATGTTGTAGAGATTTTTAGAAATTTTCTATATATTTTATATTAAAATTTTATTTTTGCTCCCCTAAAATTTTATAAACTCGCCCCCTAAAATTTTATAGGTTCGCCCCCTAACCTAAAGTTTTGCGCCCGTCCCTTTGCATACATCATACCCATTAAACTAAGGCTTAATACTCACATGTCAAACTTATTAGACAAAGTCTCATCTTATATAGCATTTGTTTTTCACGGATCTTAGTGAAAATTTTTCTCTAATTTAGAGAAACCAATGGGCTGCAGACACGTGCAGCACTAGGGTTAAAACTTCCCTTTCAATCTTTAAAACTATAAAGTTTTAAAAAGTAAAATGTTAAAATTTCTCTTCCCCTTTAATTTGAAAAAAAAAATCTTGTAGTTTCAAAATTTAAGTTAATACAACGATAAAACTACACTTTGACTCTCCTAATAATTTGCAATTCAATCTTGACACATGATAAAAAAAAAAAAATTGACTTCGTCCCCTGCGAAGAATAACGATTGTAGAGGCGTCTGTTCAATAATTCCACCGCTGAATACAAACTACTTAAATATAGAAAATGTTATCGGAGAAAATGGTGTAATTGGTTGGACTGGATGCACTGATTGTGGTGGTATTGGTGGAGGAACATCACCCGCCAAATACAATGCATATGAAGTAAATATCGGTTCCAGTAGTAATGGTCTATATTAACCTTGTAACAAGCTCGACATAGATGAAAAAAATATGACGAATACTGCATCATGGGTTAAAGGTCAATGACATCGACGTTGTCAATTGTGGTGGTCTGGGCGATGTAGCTGATGACGAGTTGACATGATTTGCTCTTCCTCGATTAGTTGAGGGATGGTGATGCTACGTCTATGGACTTTTTTTTCTTACGCGGATGAATAGATTTGGCTCGTTGCTCAATGGATAGTAGATATGATTCTCGTGTTGTATGAACCATGAGATGTAATCACTCGAAATCGTCGTATTAAGACTTAAAATATTTTGGTGATTAGGAATACGAATATATACATCGCTAACCAATCAATGTGATTCACCCCCAAATCCACATCAATCTTACCTCGCCGTTCAACTTCATACATCATGCATGTTTGAGTTAACAACAGGTTTAAGAATAGATTATACACCTAAATTATAACACCCGAAATCCAACCCAAAAGATTCGACAGATTTGGAAGTGCCGTAGTCCGATCATCGAAGCAACCCAACTAATTTTTAAACTTTAATATATCAAAATCAATTAAATTAAAAGCAATAATGAAAAACTGATAAAAGACAAAATAATTGAGTTTCAAAGTTGGTTACAAGTGAGAAGCTCCACGTTAAAATAATAATACGAAAAATACATCAAATATATTCAGTTTACAGACTAAAACACTCTTAAGCTATGTATTGAGCATACAAAGCTCCATGTTAAAACGATAATACTAAAAATCATTTTGTCTAAATATCATTGAAATATTTTCCTACGAATAGTACATGCCATACTATAGTGATATAGTATTGTACTGTGATACGAATATCACTAAAACTCATAAATGATGTCGATACCTTGACTCGAGCTCAACATGGTCTAACCAGGGGCAGAACTGCATAGGGTGGTGAAGGGCAATTGCCCCTCACCTCCAAGAATTTTCTTTTTACTTTTGTCCCCCTATATAATTTTTTTAAAAAAAAAATTAGTTTATTTATGAATTTGCCTCCCACTTTCAAACATTTATGTTTTGCTCCCAACCCCAAATTCTGTCTCCGTCCCTATATCTAACTACCTCATAATGAAAATAATCAAACATTGAGCTTACAAAGCTCAATAATATATAACTACACACTAGTACAACATGGAACAAGTAATGTATGCAGGATAAACGAAAAGAATAAGGCATGATCATATAATACATTTTGAGTCACACATAAGAGCATAAAGGGGCCTTAGACTAGTCTACTTACTAAACTAAAGTATTATCTAAATGTATGGAGGCTTAACATCATCACAACAATTATCATTCTTAACACAAGTCATTTCACAAATTGAATAATGCAAGTATCACATAAAAGTTGATTTAACATTGTGATTGTTGTCATTGATTTTGTGTTGTACTTGTATTTTTCACATAATCACATATAGTAAAGACGTCGTTACTCAGAATCATGTGTCCCGAGCTTAGGTGTCAAAAGATCATAATTGTCAATGTTTGACTGGCTAATTGATTGAAGTTGTTGATTGAATACCACACGGGCCACACATAATAAGGCATGCACATTAGTTCACACACGATCATCACAATCTTGTATAAAACAGATTAGGCCCCAAACCACTAACGTACTGATAAGAGTAATTTGGTCATTTTATAGCTTAAGGCTATTATGGTAATTTTCCCACAATTCATCTTATTCAATTTTAGCATAAAAAAAGTGTTTTAATCCATTTAGCACGCAAGGGTATTCTAGTCAATTAGCAAAATTTTCCTATTCCATATTTTACGCCTAAAAGGTCATTTTAGTATTTTATGCAACTTAGGGGTATGTTTTTAGTCTTTTCAAGCACCTAGAGTTTAAAAATCACTTATTAAGCAACTTTGTTAGCTTTAAGGATATTTTACTCATTTCTCAAGCACTACAATAATTTTTTCAATTTATGACGAAATTTTATATGACGATGTGTATAACGACACAAAATAGATTATAAATATAATAATTTTTTTGTTTTCATCATAATTAGCGAATAATAAAATATTATTATTGATAATTTTAAAAACCATCATTGATTTTCGTCACTATATGTTTGACGCCTCAAAAATATTTTGGAGGAAAATATTTCAATGATGTTGAGACAAAATGATGGCATTATAAAATCATCACCAATAAAATAAAAGTATTAGTGACGAATTATTATTGTGACAATTCAATGTTAATTAGTGACGCTGTAAATTCATCACCAACATTCTCTATTTGTGACAATTTGTTTCGTCATGTTTTTAAAGACATAATGGGTGATGTTTTCTTTGTATCACAAAAATGTGGTTTATCGTGAGGAAAACAACCATTTGCCACTAATTGTTATATCCATTATATATTATATAACGATTTTTAAAAATATTGTGTCACTTAATACTTGACACCAATAATTAATGCAAAAAATTGGTGAAAAAATAAGGTAATAGGCGCGTGCTGCTTTGTTTCGAGATGGGTGGTAATTGCGTTTGCTAGCTTGATAGGGGTTGTGGTCTTGGCTGTTAGGCGCGACTCCTTGCTGCTTTGTGGTGTTTGATGGCCGAGGTTTTTTTTTTGTGTTGTTGGGTGGTGTGTTTGTTTTTTTGGTTCGGTATTTTGTTTGCAAAATTGCCGTGCTTGTACTCTTTTCCTCTATTTAGGTTAGGGAGATTTTTAATGAGATACAATACAATTTGTGTATGATTTTTTTCCTCTAACAAATCATATGTTTTCTGATAAAAAAATAAGGTAATATGATAATCTTAATGAACTATACAATTTGGGGAGCTTTTCTAGTATTTTCAATGTAAATTATTATTAATGACATTTTTTATTTTAAAGAAAATTTCTATCTTTATTTCAAATATTATTAATAGGATTTTTTCATAACAATTTCATTCGTCGTATTTATAATACATAAAAGGTGTCATATTATTTTTGTCACAAGAATAAGTGAAACATGACAAGCTCATTAATTTGCCACTTTTTATTATATTTTATATGATGATTTTAAGAAATGTCATAACATTATGATATTTAATGATTGACATCAAGATTTAACTCAACACAAAATTGTTTAAAATCTTTTAGTGACATTTTTTTATTTTTATGTGTTACATCATTAATGTCTTTTTGTCTTTCTTCCTAGCTAAATACTTATTTTGAACCAAGATTTACATTAAGTTGAGAAAAAAAATACTTATTTCTTCCTCATAACTGCTAAACCATTCCCTGCTCTCCCTTCGCCCTCCTCTGCTTGTCATCCATTTTTGTCTTCAAACACGCTTCGAACCTGAACCAAGCGTTGACCTTGCTGGCCTCTCATCCCTCAACAATCAAGCACCCATGGAGATCGTAGACACACACCAGTCACCCTTGTGCTCCCGTCGTCGCCTTGCATCCTTGTCAACCGCCCTTAAATTGTAAATCCATAGCCTCAACTTTCGTTTTTGTTCGTCCGCAACTCACCAACCCCCCATGTTCTCAAACCCCAACAGACAACCCCCTAGAATCATCTTGCTCATTCGTCTCTAATGTCCAACCCGACACCCTTTGCCCCAGCCAAGAACCAAGCGTTGCCCAGCCAAAAACCGAGTAGCTGCCTAGCCGAACTGAGGGTTGGCATATGTGAGCCTCAACCTTTGTGGCTGGGGAAGATAATGAATCTAAGGACCAGTAGGGAGACTTAGGAATCGTGTCTAAGATGTGATTATTAGTATCAAATTTTAATTACTATATAATTTTTTTGGGCAAGATTATTGTATAATTTTATGATTTATTGTACTTTGTAAAATGTATAAGTTTTTATTGTAATTTTTAAAAGTTCTAGGTTTTGAATGTAATTTATAAAAATTTTGGGTCTTATCATAATTTATAATTTTTTGGCCATTATTGTAATTTACATTAAGTTTGGATTTTTTTTGTAATTTATATAATTTTAGAACATTATGGTAATTTATAAAAAGTTTGGGTTATTATTGTAATTTACAAAAAATGGGGTTTTATTATAATTTTTGGCCATTATTGTAAGGAAAAAACTTTAATACACAAGCTTGTTAAATTTATGGTTTAAACTTTAGAGTTTAGGGATTTAGGTTGTAGGGCTTAGAATTTAGGATTAGAGTTCATGGTTTAAGGTTTAGGTTTTAGAGTTTTAAGTTTAGAAATTTAAGATTAAGGTTTTAAGAAAAGATTGTGTAATATTTTATTACACAACATGTATATCAAAATATAACTCTTATTGTAATTTACAGAAAGATGTGGATTTTATTATAGTTTATAAAAAGTTTGGGATTTTATTGTAATTTAGAAAAAAGTTTGGGCTGTTATTATCTTTAATCCTATCACTTTATGGTGACGATATTTTTCGTCTCTTATGAAATAAAACTATTATATTATTAGTGACGATCAAAATAATCAATGACGAAATTTTATATTATTTAGTGACATAAGTAATTGTCGGTGATTACTATTTATAATGTGACTATATATATTAGCGTCAGGAAAACACTTCACAATATTGTATCAAAATACATTACTGTATTTTCTAAAGCAAAGCAGTAAACGGATCTAAAATGATAAAATTCAATCATACATCACAAAATCATTAACGAGGAAAAAAAACGCCTTACAAGACAACCTGAAAAGGGTCTATCTATAAGAGCACAACACAAGACAATTACAACAAAATAATTGACAAGGATCACTCACAACTAAGCCCTATTAACACTAGGACTCGAATCACGAGCAAGACCATACAGCTTCCTCCCAACGCTCCCCTCTCAGGCTGCATTAGAACGATCAAATTTACCGCACACAATGACTTTCTCAAAACTTAACTGTCCAAATACTCCACTGCCAACAAGAACGGCCACCACCCACAACATCACTACGAACCAATTGGAATAGATGATATCCGATTCATCCAGCAAGACCAAGTTAAACTTGGTTACAATATAAAAACATAGTTTGTCAAAGCTCTTGTATAAACCATCCATTACAAACAAGGAGGATCATCAACTTGACAATTGACCCGACAATGTTTGATGAGGAAGTCGGGTTGAATAGTTTAATAGACCCGACAATGTTTCAGCACAAAGGTGAGTCTACAAAAGTGCGCAATATTCCGGATTTAGTTCTTAATTCCTTATCTCTAAGGGAACAAGGGACAACCAAACGTGAATTGAAGAAAAAAGGGAGGGGGCGTCCCAAGAAGAAGACAATTGATATCGTGGAATACGCGAATGGTTCCTTATCAAATTCAGAATCAGATTTCATTCATAGACGTGAGGCTATTCTAAGAGAGGCGAGAGAGACGGTTAATCTTGGTAAATTGATTGGTGCTCAGACTATTGGGAATGAAGATGCGGTTGTGAAAGATATAGCAAAGATGATAGAGGAATAGGAACGAGGCTTATAGGTGACACGATGCGTGTGGTATCATAGAATGTGAAGGGATTAGGATCTTCGACGAAACAGAAGTCGGTAGAAAGTTTTTTGACAACATCGATGTGAGATGATTCTCATTCAGGAGATTAAAATTGGTATTCAGTTTGTGCGGAAGGTTGTGTTATGAGAGGCTACTCACGAGGTTGTGAATTTTTTGCTTGGGACATGGTGCATTGAGGGTGACTTCAATATTGTGAAATCTCTTGTTGAGCAGAGAGGATATGTTGGAGAGGCTCAAGGTTTGTCGGCCCATCGATTATCTTTGAATTGAAACGATCATGGTCCTTGTGGCAGTGGTTTAATCAAATTAATGAGGTGTGCCGTGTGTTGCCTTAGGTATATTTTCTCTCTATTTTTCGTGACATCAATGGTATGGCAGATGCGTTGGCAAAGGAAGGCGTGGATAGGACAATATGGTTTTGTGTGATTGTATGATTAGATTGGCTTCGAATTACAGCCGTTGCTGCAACATCATGTTTGTGTGATTGGATTAGTTTCTACACTGGTTTCGAATTGCACCCGTTTAACATGTTATGCAACAACATGGTTTTTTCCTTGGGAGTTTTGTTTTTGGTTCGCTTCTTGGGGCATGTCGAGTATATGTTTCTATTCTTTTCTTGTTTTTTTTTATTTTAATATTATTGTTGGTACTCTTTTCCTTCAACTAAGTTTATGGAAGTTTTTAACGAGGCCTTTCGATAATATTTTGTATGATTTTTGTTGGTACTCGCATCGATTAAAAAAACTTGACAATCGAGAGATCCAATTATAACCCGAATAAAACCAACACCACTGCTCCAACAAACTCCTGCAGAATCAACTTGGAAGCTGCTAAAACAACAAACCTCTCAACTATCAATATTGAATACAACCTGTTATGTTCAATTCAATAACACTCTAACAGCAGCTTTCACAACAATTCAACCTGTTATGCTCTCCTACCCTCATTCTACATCACCTTCTTACGATTTCTAAAATCGAAATCCGATAAGGCTTTATTAACGAAATTTACAGATTATAATTTCTCCTCCTGATTGCAATGTTTTTTCTTACCGTTTCTTCAAGCTTCCGCCTTGTCTTTGACATCTCTTCATCCTCAAAATCATATACTCTCTTAATTTTCCTTACTTTGTCCAATGTTGTACCTAGGGATATGGGGCTGGTTTTGCGGGGATTCATCCCACTTCGCATCCAATTAGGCAAAGATAATTATAGATTTCGTGGGTCGTGGGGCGTGGATGAAGATAAAAATTATATTCGCCATGGGGGTGGGGAAGATGTGAATATTACTTTGTACCCTCCCCACCTCATTCTTCTCGCATCATCCCCGCCCACCCCGCACCATCCACACCCACACTAACAGACCTTATAACATGTCATTATAAAAATTATTAAAAATATAATTGAGTTTGAGATTGGTCAGATCAAATATATAAATAATTTTAAAAAATATCAGTTTGAATCATAGTCAAATTTAAGCTAATTCATACTGATGTATCTTGGGATATTAATGAAATGTTCAATATACATAATTGAGATCGATCAGATCAAATATATAAATATTTTTAAAATTATCAGTTTGGATCAGAGTCAATTTTATGATAATTCATATTGACTTATCTTGGGACATTTATGAAAAGTTATATATACACACACATATATATAATATTTAGGATTATTGATTTTTTTAATGTGGTATGTTATCAAGTCTTCTTCACAAGGTTTGTTTTCTTCTCCTCAGTCCTCACCATAGGTACGTTATTTTTCTACTTCTTTTAATTTTATTTTCAAAAATATTGTATGCTATTTAGATTCTATTGATATTTGTTCTTATTTTCTAAAGCTTATTTTTCATTATTATTTTCTTTTTCAGTTCTTTCTAGATTGTTTATTTGTTACAAAAATTGAAATATTATTTTTACATGTTATTTGTGCTATTTTCCGGTCATTTACAATAGATTTTAGTAGTTTTTTAGTCCAAATTTTTGTGTTGTAGAAAATCTAATTTCGTATATTGTTATTTTTTTAAAAAAATGGTGATAGTTAGAATAATGTCACATATGTAGTGGGAGTCCGAATGACATGTATTTCATATTTTTTTCATAAAAAATGATTTATATTTATTTAACTAATACTTATAGAGTCCCCCTCCCCTCTAAGTAGGATTAGGATTAGATAGGATTTATAAAAAATAGTGTTTCAAAAACTAATAAATATATTATATGAATGGGTCATGGGGCGGGTAAGAGGGGATTAGATAGGCCTCAGGACTCACGTGGGTGTTGGGACTGGGATAATTTTAGCATTGTGGATTGCGAGACAGTGGTGGCTTTAAATTTTGTATTCGCAACAGATCGTGAGGCGGGGTTAGAGATAAAAACTCTTAACGGGAATGAGTGTGAGAAGAGTACCCTTCACACCCGCCCCGCCCAATTGACATCCTAGACTTAGGGGTGGGCAAAACTCGAATCGACTCAAAAAAAATTGAATTATTCGACTCGAGGAGAAAAAACTGACTAGTTTAGGCTCGACTCGTAATTTCATAAACTCGACTCCACTCGTAAAAATTTCAAATAAAGTTTGAGCTATGAAATAGAAATTCGAATAACTCGAAATTTTTATTAATTAGTTGATTAGTTTTCTTATTCGATTCGAGTCTGTCAATTTTGCATGATATATTATGCATATCACATGTAAAAGTATGAAGAAATATATATGTATATCGTATATGCATAAGAAAGCCGTTAAAATTGGAATCAATATGTGCACAACCAAGCTCTAAGTATATGCATATAGATATACTACGTGCACCGCTACGTATATGCATATAGAAATATATATGTACAATTGAATTTGCACAGAAAATCAAAAACTCAACTCGACTCGAATTTCATAAACTCGACTTGATTCAAAAAAATTTCAAATAAAGTTTGTGAAAGGCTCGATGTCTTCAATCGAAATTAGCGCCGATGAAGGGTGTAAAGGTTTCTTTTGAAATTGGGAAAACAAAAACCGAAAAAGAAATGGACATTTGATACATTCAATTTTAGAGTGGTTCGACCTTCTAACCAAGGTCTACATCCACTACCTTAGCATCCACACTAAGGATTTTCCAATTCAATAACAATGAATTCTTCCTTTTTGCAGGCTAAAGGGCTAACCTTTACATCCATATCTTTTCACGGGCTAAGATAGAACCCTCTCCCTAATTTTTATAAGGATCAACTATAACCTATCTCTCAACAATGAGGTCTTGACAATTTAAACATAATTACCTCTCTAGGTGGGTGTTTACACATTTTGGCTTACTAGGATTGGACTAAATTACAAGAGATTATAAAATAGACAATGAAGAACTCTACTCTCTTGATCTTTAAGTTTGGATGTCCATCCTCTTGTTCTTCAAGTGTCTCAAGCCTTCTTTTATAGTGTGGAATGAGCTACTAGCCGTTTATGGTCGTTGGGGTGGTTTGGACTCGTTGGGAAATGAATTTTTTAGCATTTCTAAGCCCTTGCACTCAATGGTTTCGAAACCTCTATAAAGTTTTCGATACCATATCAAAATATAGCCGTTATAGGCTCAAAATTGAGTTTCTGGCAGCCCAGTTTCGATACAGGAAATAATGGTTTTGAAACCAGCACTATTCATAAACAGTACCCGTGCATGAACATTGTTATGAACAGTGTCAAATAGTGTTTTCATGTTTTAAAAGCTTTAAAACCATTTTCAAACACTTTAAAAATATTTTAATCAACTCAAAAATATTTTATAATTATAAATCAATTAATTATATTTTGAGGTTTTAAAACTTTGAAACATATTTTTCAAGTTTGTTGGACTTTGAATTATTTTTGTAATATTTGAATAAGTCCAAAAACATTTTTCATTGAGTTATATCAAAATAAATATCTCAACAATTTGAATCGTAAAATAAGATTTGCAAACTCGAATAACTCAAAAAAAATTAATCGACTCGATCGAACGGTCAGCCCTACCTAGACTCGTACCCTCAACTAATATACCTTCTCCTTCCAAGTCCATAACAATATCAGCTCCCGACCCCATATAGGATACATCTTCTAAGGCCCGACCAATGTAAGTGACAATTTATAGCCCAACAAAAGACTTGTCAGATCCATTCTTCTTACCCGAACTCCCATCTATAATATCCGATTGAATTTAAGTTAATTTGTTTTAAGCCTTTTATCACAAATAAGTAATTAATGTATACTAATTTTTTCATTTGGGTATCCAAACAATTTTTTTGGTTAAAATAGTTGCTTAATATATATGTGTGTGTAACAACGGTCCCACCCTCGGGGGAAAGCTTGACGCGTTCTTACGAAATATTTGCTTTGAATGGAATGGAGTCATCACCAATCTTTTTTATTTAGGAGAGATTAGATCACCTGAAAATCCGGTTATTTTAATAAAACAAGTTTTTGTCATTTTATTAAAACAACGAGTTTTGGCCTGCGAAACCAGAAAAACATGTTCGGGAGTCAGTTACGTGTGGGGAAGGGTGAGCACCCCCACAACGCCCAAAATTGGTACATGGTCGATTATATAGTGTTACTGATGGAAATTAAGAATTCGAATTTAATTTAAAATTTTGATCCCCTTTAATATATTAAAAAAATGTTTTTTGTATGAAAGGAATTTACACCCCTACACCCGGGGCATAATTTCCGTTAGATTCCCCATAAAGGGAACTATTTTGAGAAATATAATTTAAAATTAAAATGGTATTTTGCAATAGAGATTAACGGAAGCGGCACCACATACGTTCGAGGTACGTTTTTCACGAGAATCCCTAATGAAAGGTTTAAATTTAAAATTTAATTAAAACAATGTACCAAATGTATATACGGAAATATATATATGTTAGATTACAAATATTTAGAACATAATAATAGTAATAATAATTACAAAAAGAAGAAGATTTTAAAAAATGTATCATATTTTATACACATAATACTAAATATAATATATACAAATATAATATATGAATGTAATATAATACGAAAACAATAGTACATATATACTTAATATATATAGTGGAAATAATAATAGTAAAATACATAATATATATAAATAATAAAAATAATAATACTACATAAATATAATAACATATAATATACTTAAATAGAAATTATAATACATAATAATAATAATAATAATAATAATATAAAAATTGGAAAAGTGACTAAAATAAAAAATAGAAACTTAAAAAAACAAAAAAGGACGAAAATGAAAGTAAATAAAATTGGGAGGTTTGCAAAGAGAATTAAAATGGGGCGGAGGGACTGGTAGGGTAATTTACCCATTGAAAACCTGATAAAATTACATTTAGTGACCGAATTGAAAACCATTTTGAAACTTCAGGGACCTATGGTGCAATTATTCCATGCGGAAGGACCAAAAATGTAATTTCTCCTTAAAAAAATATGCGGGTCTCTTGGCCGGGTCGGGTTTGTGTGCCGGGTCGAGGATGAAACAACATCGTTTTGGGCCTTAAGGGCCGGCACCAAAATGACTGTCGTTTTGGCGAATCTTTAATTACCCATATTTGCAAAAAAAAAAAAAAAAATGTTTCAAACTTTTTAAAAAATAAAACTCTTCTCTCAAAGTGCTCTCTCCTCTCCTGCCGGTGCTGTGGTCGTCGTTGTGGGTATTTGGTTTGGGTTTGTAATTTAATTTGGGCTTAAGCCTAGACATAAAATAGGTATTACAGCTACCCCTCTTTGCTCATTGTTGTGTAACAGGAATAGAGCAAAGACAAAAGAATAACTATTTTATGTCCAGTAGGGTCTGGGTCCCTTCTCTGGCCACCGCTTCTTTCTTGGGCTTTACTTGATCTTCTTTGTCGCTATTGTAAGCAAAATATTCAAAACGAAGGATCCATTGGGGGAGGCAAAACAAGTTCCACGTGCTATTACTCTGACGATGACGCAATGCCTGGAGAAAATTTGACCTAGCTGCAACACTGACGAAAAGGTCAGGTATGCAAAACTTGATCCAGTTGCTACCTTGACGAAGACATAGGATCGAAAGATGAAGGTTCGGCCCAGCTACATTACCGACGAGGAGACAGGATCGGAAGTCAAAAAATTTTGATCCATAGCTTGGCTCATAGACTTATTTTGCATTTTTTTCTCAAATGCACAGAGATCAACAGTTTTAAGTTGCCTTTACCGGTAGCCATTGGCTCCGGACTAGTTGTACCATTCCCCTGGGTCACCAGTTTGTACCAATCACGACATTCGATTTTTCAAAGGATTTATTTTCCTTCAACCATTCGTGAAATGGATTTTTTGATGGACATTTGAATTATCCATTATCTTAAACTTTACCGTGTCTAAGTATGTTGCACCAATATTTCTGTTGGACTTGACAAAATAACCTTGATCCAGCTGCATCATTGACAAAGAGACAAGATCGAAACTTGGTCCAGTCATCCCATCAACAGAAGGACAGAATCAGATAGCAGTAACTTAGGTCTTACTACACCCTCAACGGCAGAGTAAGAATAAACATCAACTTGAACCCAGCCACATCATCAACGGAGGGACATGATTAAATATCAGTAACTTGGATTCTACCGCACCATCAATGGAGAAATAGAATCAAATAACAGCAACTCAAACCTTACTACACCATCAACGAAAGAGCAGGAATGAACGACAACTCGGACCCTACTATGCCCACAAAGACGGAGTAAGAACAAACAACAACTTGAACTCAGCCACACCATCAACGGAGGGATAGGATCAGATAACTTGGATTCTACCGCACCATCAATGGAGAAGCAAAATCTAATAACAACAACTCAAACCTTACTAAACCATCAACGGAAGAGCAGGAACGAACAACAACTTGGACCCTACTACACCGTCAACGACGGAGTAAGAACAAACAATAACTTAAACCCAGCCACACCATCAACGAAGGGACAAGATCAGATAACTTGGATTCTACCACACCATCAACGGAGAAGCAGAATTTGGATAACAGCAACTCAAACCTTATTACACCATCAACGGAAGAGCAGGAATAAACAACAACTTGGACCCTACTAACTCCTCAAAGACGGAGTAAGAACGAACAACAACTTGAACCCAGCCACACCATCAACGGAGGGACAGGATCAGATAACTTGGATTCTACCACACCATCAAAGGAGAAGCAAAATCTGATAACAACAACTCAAACCTTACTACATTATCAACGGAAGAGCATGAATGAACAACAACTTGGACCTTACTACACCCTCAACGGTGGAGTAAGAACGAACAATAACTTAAACCCAGCTACACCATCAATAGAGGGACAGGATCAGATAACTTAGATTCTGCCACACCATCAACGGAGAAGCAAAATTTGGATGATAGTAACTCAAACCTTACCATGCCATCAACGGAGAAGCAGGAATGAACAACAACTGGACCTTACTACTCCCTCAACGGTAGAGTAAGAACGGACAACAATTTGAACCCAGCCACACTATCAACAGAGGGACATGATCAGATAACTTGGATTCTACCACACCATCAACAGAGAAGCAGAATCTAGAGAACAACAACTCAAACCTTACTACACCATCAACGGAGAAGAAGGAATGAACAACAACTTGGACCTTACTACGCCCTCAACGGCGGAGTAAGAATGAACAACAACTCGAACCCAGCCACATCATCAACAGAGGGACATGATCAGATAACTTGGATTCTACTTTACCATCAACGGAGAAACATAATTTGGATAATAGTAACTCAAACCTTACTACACCATTAACAAAGGAGCAGAAATGAACATCAACTTGGACATTACTACAACCTCAACGGTAGAATAAGAACGAACAACAACTCGAACCCAGTCACACCATCAATAGAGGGATAAGATCGGATAACTTGGATTATACCACACCATCAATGGAGAAGTAAAATTTGGAAAACATCAACTCAAACCTTACTACACCATTAACGAAAGAGCAGGAATAAACAGCAACTTGGACCTTACTATACCCTCAACGGCGGAGTAAAAATGAACAACAACTCGAACCCAGTCACACCATCAACTGAGGGACAAGATCGGATAACTTGGATTCTACCACACCATCAATGGAGAAGTAGAATTTGGATAATAATAACTCAAACCTTACTACACCATCAGCGGAGGAGCAGGAATAAACAACAACTTGGACCTTACTACATCCTCAACGGCGGAGTAAGAACGAACAACAACTCGAACCTAGCCACACCATCAACGGAGGGACATGATCGAATAACTTGGATTCTACCACACCATTAACGGATAAGCAGAATCTGATAACAACAATTCTAACCTTACTATACCATCGACGAAGAAGCAAGATCGAATAGCAACAACTTGAACCTAGCCACACCATCAAAGGAAAGACAGGATCGGGTAACAGCAACTTGGATTCTAGTCACGCTATCAACGGATAAACAAGATTATATAAGAGCAACTTGGATTTGGCTGCGCCATCAACGAAGGAACCAGATTGAATAATAACAGCTTGGACCCAACCATTCTATCAAAGGAGGGGCCGGATCGAAATATGAAGCTTTGATTGATTTTTCTTGATTTTTTCTAATTTTATATTTTTATAATCTTTTTGATTTTTTGATTTTTTGAGCTATAACTGTAAGAAAGAGATAATATCCGAGGAAGAAATTTGATCTAGCTGTACCATCAATAGTGATATGAGATATGTAAAACGATTGATTAGCTACATCACACCAACAGAGAAGCTGAACCTGGATTATATTGGTCTACCACCACTGACGGAAGAAAAAAATGGAAAAAAGTCAGCTCTGCCACTCTGTGGCGAGAATCATGACGTGAAAATGAAGAAAAGCATTAATTAGTAATTGTGCAAAATTTTGCCATTGTTATCTGGATGTCTGAGCCTTCGACGTTTGCAGTCTCTCTCAAGGCTAAAGGTTGGTGTTTACGTCCTTGCCCCATGGTCGAGGTCCTTCGGTCTCTTCTTTGGACCTATTTATATGTCCAAGACAAAGATAAATTCATGATGGATGCCCCTAATTTTATGCCCAGTGTGCATGTTTAATCTAAATGCATGATAACTCGTATGATCTCAATGAATGTGTGAATAATTTTTTTTGCCCCTCAAAGGGATGCCCTTAACTCTATATCTGTCGAATTGAGTTTTCGATCTTGTTTTGCAAAGATACCCTCAACCTTACTTGGCTTTTGTCATCTTTCTTTGAATCAGCTCACTTTCGGATACATGTCCCCAAAATTGTGTTAAGTTATCTTGGTCTAAGAATGCTCTTAAAGCAAATTCAAAGTTTGGTGTATGTTTTCGCCTTTTCTCAAAGGGTTTTCATTGTTCGCGTTATGTTGCCCCCCATTCGGGTTTGTTGTGGTAGTTCATTTCAACTTATTACCTTCAGCTCTGGCGAAATGCTAATTGATGTAGTCGTTTAGGGTACAAAAGTATGATTCAGCATCGGAGGCTCGCCTTTAAAACTTGTATGGAAATACCCCATGGACGTGGTTCTTTGCAGAGGCATGGTGTATGCGATGGTCGTTCTAAAAAATGCCCTTGGGTTAGGCTTCAGTAAAGTGCTAGATCGGTCAACTTTCGCTTTATCTGATATTGCTGGCACGAGGCATCTCAGGGACCAGTTTCAAAGTTGTGAATGCATGCATGTAAATGCAAGGTGCATGTCCTGGATGTGGAGGTACTGATTCAAAAATGGTTCTCGCGGCTCAACTTCTGAATTTATGAGATTTATTCGTAACTTTGAATGTTGCATTAATATCTAGAGTAAATGCAAGGTGCATGTCCTGGATGTGGAGGTACTGATTCAAAAATGGTTCTCGCGGCTCAACTTCTGAACTTATGAGATTTATTCGTAACTTTGAATGTTGCATTAATATCTAGAGTACTAGACTTTCTCCCGATGATGAATCTTTTTCAAATTGGGAACCAGTCGTGAATCAGTACTTCATACTGGCGAAATGCAAAAAATTAAAATGATGATGTCATGCAATTAAGCAAAATGAGTGAATTTAATATGATGTCATCAAAACAAGGATATGAGGTCAGTTCAAATAAAAAATCAAATGAATAAATTAATAACATAGAAATTAAAATAGATAAAAAAATTTGTACATAAAAAATAAATAAAGACGCCAAAGCCTAAAAAGGGCGAACGGACAGGGTTTCGTATGGCTTAAAAGGTTGGCTCCTACGGCTCACTATATGTGGTTTAGATCTAAAGTAAAAGGTACCCGAACTGTCGCTAGGACATTGATTCGGGAGGATACATTTTCCTAGGTCTGTGCGGAGATGAAGATCTCACGGAGACGAAGGTACCGACGTATCTCGAAAGTGATCCACTATCCTGCACGGAGGCGATACCTCACGAAGGCATAGCTTCTCGCTCCCACTTAAAAGAGACGGAGCTCGGGTGCAGAGCTCATGATATGCAAAACCAGGAAAATAGATTTTAAAAAATTTTGTAAAAATTTTAGAAATAAAAAGAATGGATCACAAAATAAATCAAACCGAATTTATAGTTTCCGCTCGTTAAGACAAAAAGTAATCGACGTGTGGCTCGACTCTCTAAAAAAAGGTCCCCAGCGAAGTCGCCAGCTGTAACAACGGTCCCGCCCTCAGGGGAAAGCTTGACGCGTTATTACGAAATATTTGTTTTGAATGGAATGGAGTCACCACCAATCTTTCATTGGATCACCTGTAAACCCGGTTATTTTAATAAAACATGTTTTGTCATTTTATTAAAACAATGAGTTTTGGCCTACGAAACCAGAAAACAGGTTCGGGAGTCAGTTACGTATGGGGAAGGGTGAGCACCCTCACGACGCCCAAAATTGGTACCTGGTCAATTATTTAGTGTCTTAATGATGGAAGTTAAGAATTGAAATTTAATTTAAAATTTGTGATCCCCTTTAAAATATTAAAAAAAAATATTTTTTGTATGAAATGAACTTATACCTCTACACCCGGAGCATAATTTCCGTTAGATTCCCCGAATGAAGATAACTATTTTGAGAAATATAATTTAAAATTAAAATGGTATTTTGCAATAGAGATTAACAGAAAGCGGCACCACTTATGTTCGAGGTACGTTTTTCACGAGTATCCCTAATGAAAGGTTTAAATTTAAAATTTGATTAAAACAATGTACCAAATGTATATACGGAAATATATATATATGTTATACACATAATACTAAATATAAAAAGAACATAATAATAGTAATAATAATGTACAAAAAGAAGAATATTTTAAAAAATATATCATATGTTATACACATAATACTAAATATAATATATGTATGTAATATAATACGAAAACAATAGTACATATATACTTAATATCTATAGTGAAAATAATAATAGTAAAATACATAATATATATACATATTAAAAAATAATAATACTATATAAATATAATAACATATAATATACTTAAATAGAAATTATAATATATAATATACATAATAATACATAATAATAATAATATAAAAAATAGGAAAAGTGACTAAAATAAAAAAATAGAAACTTAAAAAAATAAAAAAGGACGAAATTGAAAGTAAATAAAACTAGGAGGTTTGCAGATATAATTAAAATGGTGCGGAGGGACTGGTAGGGTAATTTACCCACTGAAAACATGATAAAATTACATTTAGTGACAGAATTGAAAACCATTTTGAAACTTCAGGGACCTATGGTGTAATTATTCCATGCAGAAGGACCAAAAATGTAATTTCCCCTAAAAAATACGCTGGTCTCTTGGTCGGGTCGGGTCTGTGTGCCGAGTCGAAGATGAAACGACGTCGTTTTGGGCCTTAAGGGCCGGCACCAAAATGACGTTGTTTTGGCGAATCTTTAAATACCCATATTTGCAAAAAAAAAAAATCATTTTTGTTTCAAACATTTTAAAAAATAAAACTCTTCTCTCAAATTGCTCTCTCCTCTCCTGTCGGTGCTGTGGTCGCCATCCGTGCTCCGCCGTGGACTGCCGTTCGTGGCGGTGGTCGCCGCCAACCCCGATGGCCGAAGGCTCCAAGGGTTGCGGCTTTTCTGCTCCTTTCAACATGCCGAATCCAAATCCAGGGTCTTTTTTTGCCCAAAATGCTTATAGGTGAGTAGATCTAAATAAATGGATTCGATTTATACATATATATTTTTACCTTTCAATCTGGTTCTTTTTTGCCTTGTTTGATTCGAATGCTAGGATAGATATTTTGTGTTTTTTTATTTCTGAATCGAAAAGAAAATCCCCCCTTTTTATAGATTCGTGTTTGGGTTTTTATAACCCTTTGATACAAATATTTAAAATACTAAAATGTTACAAGTTGCTTTATTTTTTGCAGGTTTTGGGCGGTGGCCACGTGATGGACGGTGATGAAAGAGGTGGCCAGGCAAGTGGTGGAGTGGTGGTGGCGCGCGTGGCCAATGGTGCCGCGCGTGGCGGCCACGCGCGATGGCAATTGGTTGGAGGGGTGCTGCGGCGGCTGGCAATTTGCTAGGGTTAGGTTATTATTTTTTAGGGTTTTTTTAATTAAGGGTATTTAGGTAATTTTGCAACTGAGTTTGGGTTGTTGGATATCAAATTGGGTTTGAGTAAATGGGTTATTTTGGTAATCAGGGTTTTTAATTTGGGTCTGTTGGGTATTGGATTGGTTGTATGGGTTGTGGGTATTTGGTTTGGGTCTGTAATTTAATTTGGGCTTAAGCCTGGATAGAAAATGAGTATTGCAATATATATTTATATTTATATTTATATTTATATTCATTTAAGTTTCTAAAAGTTGACATGTGACATTGCTTAAAAAATATATTAGGTACCTATTTTGGTCAAAAAGTATACTTTAAATACTTATTTTGACCAAAAATACTTTAGATACCTAAATGAAAAAAATGGTATACTGTATGTAGTTATTTTTTTATATAAGCCTTGTATTAATGAATAGGTACATTAACTGAAATTTTATTAATCCGACTCTTAGAAAAAATGAATGAGAAAGAGCTGAGTATTATTTTCGCCACATTCTAATTAAATAGTAGTATACGAGAAGACATTTCTCATTCCAAACTATTGCCCAATATGAATAGAATAAGAATTTCATTAGTCTGTATGAACATATAACACTAATCAATACAACCATGCGATCAAAGTCAAGCAATTAAGTATATCTATACATTACAAGGATTAATTTTTTTAACATGTTTTGAGCTCTTAATACATCAAACAAAACAATCCCAGCCTCTATATTTTCTCAAGAAAAAAATTAACATATGAACTCCAACTTCACCATGCGTTTTCCATTGTTTTTCTTCAGTTCATGGGGTATCCAATTGCCATGCAGCTCTCCCAAAACAACCTATCTTCCATACCGTCCATGACTTCTCTGCATATATTATGTGATCCAATGGCTTCATCTACAGAACCCACGTTGCCACTGCTCCAATAACCACAATCAACGTAATCTGGTGTTCATCTTCATCTTCATCATGAATTACATCATAAAAATCATCAAATGATCCCTCAATCTTAATTGTGTCATTACAGCTACACGGCTCCGCATCGTCTTCATCGTCAGCGTAGGCAACTGCCGCCATTGATGGTCCACGGTCGAGCTCTGAGTCGCCGCTATCTTCGATGAGGAAGAAGCTCGAAACGTCCAACACCCCATTCTTCTTGTCTTCCATGGAAATTTAAATGCTGGGTCACAGTTGTATTCACTATCCACGATTTTATGACTTTTTTTCTTCTTCTTCTTCTGTTTGGGTAAGTTGTGATCTTTCGGTCCAGGGTTTATTCATATTTATACCATTTGTTTGTGTGTGTGTATGAATGAATATGCTATTTTCAAAGTTATATATTGATGAGGCTTGACTACAACCATTGGTTTTAACATTTTTGTATTTAAAAGGGTGTTAGGTTTCTGGCTAGAAAATCCATTTTTATTGGGTGAGTTTCATGTCATCCATCCATTGATCTTTCCTTTTCTTTCTTTACCTCTTTTATGTCAGGGTCTTTTTTTTTAACATATTAATGTCAGGGTCTGAGAATACCAGGCTGCTGGGTTTTTTTAATGTTTTTTTTTAATATTCTAGAATTCGACTCCTGGAACCAATTCGATCGTCAAATGTGACTAAAGACATGTTTATGTGTTCCTTGTTCTTATTGATTAAGTCACGGAGTGCAATTATTAAAGCTAAATATTTTGGATGACTATGCCCATTATTTTGATTACATCACTCATCAGAATCACATTGTCACGTACCATGTTATTAAGCTCTTTACCGGCCTATATATTTATCACATTTTGTTTTCTAAACACAATTATTTTGTTTTATCTTATAGCTTTGCACTTTGACAAAATGCATGTTCTAGGATAGGGAAAGACCCTTACTTTTTCTTTCTAACATAGGAGAAGGGAAGAAAACAACATTCGGGAAAAAGTTGAATTAAAAGCTAGAATACAATTTTTACATAGTATTGGTTTAAATTTTTATTAATTTTGAAGAAGTTAAATAAAAATGTTATCTTTTATGAAAGTTAAATGTATAATTTTACTGAACTTAACGAGTGGTCTTAGCGGAAAAGATGATGTTGTTTATCTTAAGAGACTCGAATTTAAATTACTTTGTTTGCAAGGTGTATGTGCATTGTCAAAAGGTTAAGAATAAGTATGAACAAATATTACCTTAAAGAACCATTGTTCTTGAATATATGCATAATTATTTCTTAGAAACATCAATATTTAGGATTTTTATTTATATTATTCATATCTTAAAGTTTCATTAGTCTAGAAGAAAGATTAACTTTGAAGAATTTAACGAATATTCCTGTGAAAAAAAAGAATGATATTCATTTTAAGAGATCTAGGTTCGAACACATGCATGTGTAAAATATGTATATTGTCAAAAGACTAAAAAAATAAATATATATTATCATTTAATTAAACTAGTATATTAAAAAATTAATTTCGAAACCCATTGCAGGAAGAATTTGGTATGATGCGAGGATGAGTTAGGGTGACAAAGAGGCTTAATTTCCATCACCATCCCTCCTAATTTAGCGACCTGTTTAAGGCACATGGGTTACCAACCATTAAGTTATGAAGTTGAATGATAACAATGTATTTACAGTGATATTTTAACTTCTCATCAAGCAACCGACAAAGAGCTTTTAACCGCCGTCCGAAAATGCCAAAACCGCGTGGATTTTAGGCCATTGGCACTGGGAGTTTGCTTTTGCTGACGGCAAAGGTGAGAGAAACAAGGAATATTTGGTTCTTTTAGAAAAACGCAATTGGGTTCATCCGACACACATCATCTCTAACTCGGTCATAACAGGTTCATTTATTTATTTCTACAATCCTCATGTTTTTTTTATAAATTTGTATGTTTATATTAAGTTCTAATAGTATCACTATATTTAAAAAAACAAGGTAAAACTTTTGGCGAACTTAACGAGTAACGAGTCAAGTCGAGCAACGAGATCTTTTAACGAGCACGAGTCTAGCAAATTTTTATCGAGCTTAGCGAGCAACAAATTGAGCGAGAAATAATTTTTTTTAACGAGCATAAATCGAGCACTACTCAACTCGCGATCGATTTGCTTGACAAGCACCCTCTAGACAGATCGTGGTCTAAATTAATAATTTTCAAATTAAATTTAAATAATACATTTTATTGTTTAATTTGAAGGGTTAATTGCATCACACTTTTGTCAACTATGTCTAAGTTTTAAATTACTCTCCAAATTATATTTAGATTCTAAATTAGCCCTTTAAACATTTAAATATTCAAATTTAATATTCTTGTAACATCCTAAATTTCAGTACCCAAATTTATCAGGAATTTAGTTGACTAGAAAATGTGACGGGTCTTTAGTATTGAAATATTTGGAAATATTCTAAATGTTTTTAAAAAAGCATTAAAATTCAAAATCTTTTCAATAAATAAAATATTATTAAAGTAGTATGAAAATATCATTAACAATTCTATAGGAAAATCTAAAAATGAAATAAGTTTTTCTAATAATTTTGGAAAAAAATTTATCTCAATGGTTTGAATGAATGTAACCAGATATATTGACAACAACTTAGTAAAATGACTATTAGGAGTAAGGGTTTTCTCTGTTAAATAACATGCTTATGTTTAGTATAGTATAGAGAGTGCAGGTAGGTATAATGTACTGCATCACTTAGGATTGGTTTCACTGAGGTTAGTTTAGAAACCGTTAAGGCTGTTAGTTGGTTTCTTAACTAATTGCTTCAGTACTCCTTGTATATAATCGACTGGTCTTCATTTGAAGATATTACAGTCATTATCAATAAACAATCGGACCTCTATTTCTCATTCTTCCCCATCTCATTTCATTTATGTTCATTTTAAGATTCGTTCATGGTATCACTCGCCAAACTTTCTTGGAGATGGACTTTCTTCTGCCTTTCATTGTGATTGCAACCTTGATGCTGTTTTCCTGAAAATCTTCTGATTCCTCGTTCTCGTAAGTTGCAAGAATTCCTTTCTGGTATGTGTTGTTATTGTTTTGGATGGATAGTGACTGCGTTTTTCGATGTTTCAGTTGATTCTGGAATCTACTGGTAAAGTGTTTGCTTCGATTTTCAGATCTATTATGAGTAATGAATCTTTTTTCGATTGCTAGAATATTTGATCGTGTTGATTAATGTGAAAAGAGTGAATTAGTGATCATTGTCAGATATCCTTGAGATCTTGAGTCGAGTCTCACTGAATTTGTTTAGATTCTTGGAGGCATCACATTCTTCTTCGCTTTTCTCCTGAAAGTTACTCTTATTCTGTGTTTCTTTTTGCCTGTTTGGATATTGTGAATATGGTTCAAGATACGCCTGTCAACTCTGGTACGACTTGTGATTGTACTAGTTCTGTGTCAGTTCATCACATTCCTAAGCATGATTTTGTGAAACTGACTGATTTGACTCACATTTTGTGGAAGCATCATATAACTCTGATAATTGATGGTTACGGACTTGCGCGGTTTATTTCTGATGATGTTGTGTTGCCTACTCAGTATATACAAAGTGCTTCAGTTGTACGTGTTGAGAATTCAGAATTTGTTTCATATCATAGGCAAGATAAACTGCTTGCGTCGTGGTTGTTGTCTACAGTGAGTGAAGATGTTCTTCCTCATCTCACTAGTTGTCATACTACTAAGACAATCTGGAATACTGTTACTCGTTTGTTTGCAGCTCGATCTAGTGCTAAAATTTCTGCTTTAAGACATAGTTTACATACAGAGAAGAAACTTGGATTGACTATAAATGAATATTTAGCCAAGATTAGATTGACGTGATACTCTTAATGCTGCAGGTTGTACAGTCACTGAGCAAGAACAAGTTAGTGTTGTTCTTGCTAGTCTCTTGATGGAATTTGAATCTATTATAGCAATTGCTTCTCGTGAAGTGGTTTCTCTTGAGACACTTACTGACATGTTATTAGATTGTGAGGCAAGACAAAAATTGTTTATGCAGGAGACTCTTCCTATGCATGCCGATCTGGCAGCTCAACAAGGGCATAACATAGGTGATAATGAAGTTAAATTTCAGAAAGAATGTTAGTCTCAATCTCAGGGCTCTAGAGGCTATCAACCTGGTTTTCGAGGTAGAGGTCGTGGAAGGAATAATTTCAATCGGCCACAATGTCAATTTTGTGGTAAATATGGTCACACGGTGCATAAATTGTAGATTATGTACGATAGGATAATCGAGTTTTTTATTTAAGTTTGTACTTTATTCAAATAGAGATTAGATAAGAGTCTTATCTGATAAGACTAATCCTAGGACTCTAATAATTTAACTCCGGTAAGTAACTTTTATCTGTTGTATCACTGCCTATTTAACATATGATTAACCCTGATGTACTGAACTGAGAGTTTTATTTTTATGAGAAATAAACATTGTATTTCTCCTATATCAGCATTATCTACATGGTATCAGGCTAGGTTCCTTCGAAACCCATTCCAAAATGACTCAAAATTCTTCATTCGAAATCTGATTAGGATCTGACCAAAATTCCTCTCCATACACTCTTGAAGAAATTCAGAAATTATTTGGGCAGATGTCAAACTTAGGTGATTCACACACCTTCATAGCTTGACAGGGTAATGTCTTCTCATCAAATTGGATAGTAGACTCTAGAGAGTCAAATCATATGACAGGTAATGTGAGAATGTTCACAAATTTCAGCCCACCAGCAAACATCTCCAATGTTAGGATTGCTGATGGCCCTCTCTCCAAAGTAGAAGGAATTGGGGACATTCAAATAACTCATGATCTAACTCTATCTTTAGTACTTTACGTCCCTCGATTATCATGCAATTTTATATCTGTTGGCAAGTTGTCTAGAGACCTGAATTGCTGCACTAAATTTAACTCTAATCTGTGTGAAATTCAGGCACTGGATTCAGGGAAGGTGCTTGGCAATACTGAGATGTGTGGTGGCCTCTACCTATTCAAAGGGAAAACTTCGCCTGAAAGACAAGCTCACATAAGTTGTGTATCAAAATCTGTTTCTGCATTCCCTTCTAATTCTCAGCTTTCTCCAAACGATATAATGTTATCTCACTTTCGCCTAAGACATCCAAATTTTCATTATCTTGCTAAGTTGTTTCCCAAATTATTCATTAATAAAAATCCAAGTTCTTTCTTTTGTGAAACATGCCAACTTGCTAAAAACACTAGAAACCATATATCCTAGCACTTCTTATAAACCTTCAAATCCCTTTGCTCTTATTCACAGTGACATATGGGGCTCTTCAAGGGTTAAAAATATCAATGGTTCATCTCTTTTATAGATGACCAATCTATGACAACTTGGACCTTCTTAATGCAAGACAAATCTGAAACAGGTAGCATCTTCAAAAAATTTTACACAATGATTGAAAATCAGTTTCAAAGCAAAATCCAAATCCTTAAATCTGATAATGGGAGTGAGTACTTCACCAAGCATTTAGGTTTCTATTTTCAAGAGAAGGGTATAGTTCATATAAGTTCATGTGTTGACACACCACAACAAAATGGGGCTGCAGAAAGGAAAAATATGCACCTATTAGAGGTTACTAGATCCCTTATGTTTTCAACCAATGTTCCTAAACACTTTTTGGGGAAGCTCTTCTTACTGAGACATACCTCATTAATAGAATGCCTAGTAGAGTGATCAATTTTAAAAGGCCTCGTGATATTCTTCTCCAAAAGTTCCCCCACCTTAGGTATTTTTCCTCTGATCTACCTTTAAAAGTGTTTGGATGAAAGCTTTTGTGCATATTCATAATCAGTCTAGAACCAAACTTGATCCTCGATCCATTCAGTGTGTCTTTCTCGGATACTCTCCTACTAAAAAGGGATATAAATGTTACTCCCCTTTAACTCAGAAAATGTATGCTTCTATGGATGTCCAATTTTTTGAATGCAAACCTTATTTCCCCAAAACTGATATTCAGGGGAGAATTCAGATGAATTTCATCTTTGGGACAGTTTTCCACATATCACACCCATCTTTCTTCCTTCACAATACAAAGAACCTAAAACATCCAACAGAGAAATTCCTTCTTCACCACAAACAGCCAGCCCTTCACCAAAAATAGTACCACAATCTACTAGCTCTTCACCAGAAATAGCAACTCCTTCCAAAGCTAAAACCCCATCCAAAACTCAAACTTCTTCAAGAGCACAACTTAAAATTCCTTAGCTTCGTGTCTACATAAGAAAGGGGCGTCCTAATACAAATCAAGAGGACATTACGCATCTTAAAACATGTTTTCACCACTGTAGCTAGTTCGACACTACATCTGTCAGCTATCCAGTCTGCTTATGGATAAGGAAGAATATGTCAGTTGTTCAGTTTGTTACAATAAATTTTGTATGACGCTGGGCACACAAATAACCTGCGGGACAAGTGTCCTTCCTTGGGTGGCTTATAAAAGGACTATTTTAGAGGAGAGAGAGAGTCACACTTTTCCTATTTTTCATATCATCTTCAACCTTCGAGCTTTATTCCTCCATCCATGGCGGCTTAAGCTTATTTATGGAGTTTCGAGACAAAATGAGGTATATCTATCCAAGTAAATGAGGAGTCGAGTGCTTATCCGAGGAAATATATTGTTATCTTCTTAAACTCTTGTCTATTTTGTTGTTTTTTGAGATTTACTTTGTATTTTGAGCTTATATTGGCACTGGTTTAATTTTCTGAAGCTTCATGAACTTGTTTAAAATATTTTCTCAGTTTAATATATATCTGTGTTAGCTTTTTCTTAAGCTTTAATTATTGGATCTGATTTACGTTTTGCATGAGAGTGTTAAACCAACCACTAACATTGACGGATGCAGTGACGAGTCAGACTAATGAGTTTTTACAATAAAAGTTGATTAGATGGAACGAAAGTTGGTCCGCTTGTTTTAAGGGTTATAGTCTCGACTTACGACAAAAGTTGAAGTCGATCTACATCCCTGAGTCAATAGTTGAAGGTTAAATGGAATCTAATACTTACGTTGACCACCAAATTGCTGATTAAACCAATTTTTAACTCGAAATGTACTTGATCTTTCTGCCGAGCTAAGCCAAAGAGAACCATGCTTTATTCTCATATTCCTCTATCTTTTGTTACACTCGGTTATTGCTACCACATTAAATTATTTACTCTCATTTTATATCCTGTTATTGCAAACCACCATTGCACCCACAACTACCACTCTCACAGTATTGTATTGTAGTCACATAAGCACAAGTGTAATACACCATCCATGTGGGATCGATATTCAAACAAGATTTTTTTGTTTATATTCTTGCATCGATAGTGCAGCTTGCACTAATAGTGTGCCGTTTTCACACCGATCAAGTTTTGGTGCCGTTACTGGGGATGGCGTTATTATGTCCTTATGTTTCTACTTCCAATTCTATTTTCTTTATTTAAGTTTGTAGTTGTTTCTAATAGTTTTATTTTTGTTTTTTCTTTTCATTACCTTGTGTAGGTGTTGTATGACCAGAAGTGATACTACATCACTTTTCATACCAGATCTAGAAGTTGAGAGAAGTTTTAGAAGAAGAATTCGCGAAAATAGTGGAATGGCGAGAAATCCAAACAAGAATGAGGGAATTCCTTATGTTCCTGAGAACCCACCACTGCACCCACTATCCCAGAATAGAATAATCCGTGAGGTTGTTGTTCTCAAGTTGGATCATTTACAACTAAGCATTGTAAGACCTCCTATTAAGGCTGGGAACTTTGAGTTGATGATGGTTATGTTCCAAATGTTCAACTTCAACGGGCAGTATGTAGGGTTACCACATGAAGACGCTCGATAGCATCTTCAATCTTTTCTTTTAATCTGTGCTTCATTTAGCCAGTAATGAATTTCTGATGATGCCTTACGGATGCAATTGTTTCCCTATTCATTATAGGGTAAAGCTCGCACATGGTTTAGAGGATTACTTGTAAACTTTGTTATATCGTGGAAAGATCTTGCAACACAATTTGTTTTACACTTTAATTCACCAACAATAAACTCGTGCCTAAGGAATGACATTACAGCCTACTATCAGTTAGATGATGATACTCTTCACACTACATGGGAAATATATAAATCTTTGTTGCGACGATGTCCAAATTAAGGTGTTCAATAGGAAACTCAGATTGAAATTTTCTATAACAGGTTAAATGCAGCTACAAGACATCTTGTCGACAGGTTGTTTAATGGTCCATTGCTCGATTGCACCTACAATTTCGTTGTTGTTGTCTTGAAGCAATTTGCTCAGAATGATTACCAATATCCTATCTCAAGGGCTACATCATGTAAAGCTGCATTGGGAGTATTTGAGCTTGATGATCTATCTTTTCTAAAGGCTCAGATTTCTACTTTGGAGAACAAAATCAAGAATATAGAGGGGACAAGTGACGTTGCACCTATCCAGTTGGCTCAAAAAACAACCACCAATGTATTTTTCTATAAGATTTGTGGCGAGAACCATAGATTTGAGGAATGCCCACAACATGCAGAAAATGCAAGTTTTGTTCGTAACATGCGAGGCAACAACATAGGCACATCCAACAATACAACTAATAGACAATCTTGGAGCAAATCTAATTCTTCACCGCATGAAAGAGTATTTCACTCTGGAAATAATTCTTTTCCAGGAAATTCTAGTATGCGTCAAGGAAACTTTAGTTACATGCAACAACAGTTCACGCCGCAGACTCTATTGCAGTCACAACGAAATCAGATGCAACCACACCACATTGCTTCGCAATCTCAACAACCACAGTTTGGCATGCATTCACAATATGGAGCACCATCTCAAACTCAGTCTCAGATGAGTCATTATACTCTATCAAGTATCTCTGACCCATTTGCTCTTCTTGAAGAGATGATGCGTGATCATTTGGCTCGTACCGAAGCTATAGTGCAAGGTCACTCTTTATCAGTACGCACTTTGGAAGCTCAATTGGGAAAATTAGCTATCGAAATAAATTTTAAACAATCGAGAACACTACATAGCAACACTAGGAGTCTGGTGAACAAGGTTAAGGAGCATTGCAAAGCTGTTACTCTTTGTAGTGGCAAATAGAATACTGACTCAACGCAACCAATTTTCATGTCTACTCATGAACGAGAAGAGTCCTCTGTACCTAATCATACAGTAAACGATGAAGATACTGTTGGCATGACGAGTAATATACCTCCTATTATTACGTTGGTTTCTTCTGTTTTGTCACCACAATGTCCAGTGTTGGCGCAGCAGTCAGATAATCTATCTCCACAAAGATTTAAGAATATTGAGTCAGACAATCAACTTCAATTTTTTCATGATACTTGGCAACAACTTACAGTTACAATACAATTGGAAACTATAAAGATTCTGAATTATGCAAAGTTCATGAAGGATCTTTTGTCCAAGAAGAAGAAGCTCAATGCAATGGAAACTATTGCGTGCACTAAAGAGTGCGGTGCATTAATATCTACCCCTCTACCGAGAAAGATGAAGGATCTAGGTAGCTTCATCATACCTTGTTCGATTGGTAATCACTAATATAGTAAAGCTCTTTGTGATTTGAGGGACCAATATCAATTTAATGCCGCTATCTACTTTTGCAAAAGTTGGGCATTGGAGAAATGAAACCCACTGCAGTTACAATACAATTGGCTGATAGATCTTTGACTCATCTAAATGGTCAAATCAAAGGATGTGCTTGTTCGAGTAGACAAGTTTGTTATCCTAGCTAATTTTATTATTCTTGATTGTGAGGCTGAAAAAGATGTACCTATTATTCTTGCTCGTCTATTCTTAGCTACTGGAAAGCAGTCATCGACGTATCGAAATGAGAACTTACAATGCAGGTTGATAATGACCAAGTTACTTTTGGGATATTCAAAGCTGATATGGGAAGGAATTTTGAAGAATGTCATCATATAGACATTATTGAACATATTATTCAAGAAGACCTGCATCATCATGGTATTCTCGTTGTTGAAGATACTACGTTGACAACGATAAAAGATCTCCCAAATTGTGACCACATTGTGAAAGTTCTTACTGCGACAGTTCATCATAAATGACAAATTAAATATTTGGATCTAGCTCACCGGTCAATTCCTACTTTTAAATCGTCTATTGAAGAAGCTCCTACTCTGAAACTCAAGCCATTGCCAGCTAATCTTAAATATGTATTCCTTGGAGATGTGGAAACACTCCCAGTCATTGTCTCTACAACTCTGGAGCAATACAAGAAGCTAAGCTGATAAAGATTCTTAAGCAACACAAGTGTTCTATTGCATGGACAATTGCTAATATCAAGGCATTAGTCCATCTCTATGCATGCACAAGATTAAGCTAGATGATAAGAACAAACAGTCCATTGAGCCGTAAAGAAGATTGAATGAAAAGATGAAAGAAGTAGTCAAAAATGAAATCCTTAAATGGTTGGATGAAGGTATTATCTATGCAATTTTTGATAGTGCATGGGTGAGTCTAATCCATTGCATCCCTAAGAAAAATGGCAATACTGTAGTCTGTAACGACGCTAATGAATTGATTCTAACTCATATTCCTACGAGTTGGCGTATTTGCATGGACTACATGCGTCTCAATGCAGCCACAAGAAATGATCATTTTTCTCTTCCTTTCAGTGATCAGATGTTAGACCGACTTTCGGGCAAGGAGTATTATTGCTTTCTAGATGGTTATTCTGGCTACAATCAAATTACTATTGCACTCGAAGACCAGGAGAAGACTACTTTTACATGCACTTTTGGGACATTTGCCTTCCGTCGCATGTTGTTCGGTCTTTGCAATGCACTAGCCACATGCCGAAGGTGCATGATGGAAATATTCTCAGATATGATTGGTAATTCCCTTGAAATATTTATGGATAATTTTTTGGTAAACTGGGAAAAATGTCATTTTATGGTCATTGAAGGGATTGTGCTAGGCCACAAAATTTCGAAGGCTTGAATTAAGGTTGATAGAGCCAAAGTGGATGTAATTGAAAAGTTGCCACCATCAACAAATGTGAAAGGTATCTGCAGTTTTTTAGGCTATGCTGGGTTTTATAGGAGATTTATTCGAGACTTCTCAAAGATCACCAAACCTCTATGCCTATTGTTGGATCAAGGTAGAAAAATTATTTTTGACGATGCATGTCTGAATGCATTCAATAAAATTAAAACACATCTTGTGAATGCACCGATTGTTGTTGCACCCAACTATGAGCAACCGTTTGAGCTTATGTGCGACGCCAGTGATTTTGCTGTGGGTGCAGTTTTGGGAAAATGTAAGGATAAGGTATTTCATGCAATCTACTATGCTAGTAAATCTCTAGCTGAAGCTCAAATCAATTATACTACGAATGAGAAAATGTTATTAGCAATATTTTTTTTCTTTTGATAAGTTTCGTTTTTATCTTGTGAGTGCAAAAATTATAGTGTTTATTGACCATTCTACTTTGAGATACCTTTTTACGAAGAAAGATATGAAACCTAGATTAATCTGCTGGATCTTATTGCTGCAAGAGTACGATATTGAAATCAAAGACCGCAAGGGGAAAGAAAATCAAGTTGTCGATCACCTTTCAAGGTTGGAAGCTGGCAGCGAAGACGACAATAAATAGCAAATTGTCAACGCATTCCCTAATGAAAAGCTTTTTATAGTGAATGTAATACCATGGTACGCTGATATAGTGAATTACATGGTTTGTGGAAAGACTCATGTTGGTATAACTGGGCACAAAAAGGCTTGATTCCTTAGAGATGCTACTAAATATTATTGGAATGAACCTTACTTGTTCAAGGTTTGTAATCACAATATAATTCGACGCTGCATCCCTGAGGAAGAGATGAAATCTATTCTACAGTATTGTCATAATCTTCCTTATGGAGGGAATTTTGGTGGAATAAGAACAGCTACGAAAGTCCTACAATCCAGATTTTATTGGCCGACATTGTTCAAATATGCTCATGAGTTTGCTCAATGTTGTGACAGATGTCAACGCACTGGATCCATATCTAGAAGAAATGAGATATTGCAGCAGCCAATAATAGAAATCGAGTTATTTGATGTTTGGGGATTGGATTTTATGGGTCATGTCCCTAATTTTTTTGGAAATTTATACATTTTGGTTGCTATTGACTATGTGTCAAAGTGGATAGAAGCTGTTGTAGTGCCTAAAGGTGATGCAAAGACAGTCTTGAAGTTTTTTCACAAATATATACTCACTCACTTTGGAACACCAAAAGCATTGATCAACAATTAGGGTAAACATTTCCACTGCAGCCAGGTGGCTGCTTCATTGAAATGTTATGGAGTAAATCATAGACTGGCCACAACGTATCATACTCAGTCGAATGGACAAGTAGAGGTATCTAATCGAGCAATTAAAAATATCCTGGAAAAAGTGGTAAATACCACTAGAAAAGATTGGTCCTCTCGTTTAGATGATGCACTGTGGGCTATACGCACTGCATACAAAACACCTTTGGGAATGTCACCATATCAAATTTGTAAAATCTTGTCATTTGATAGTAGAACTTGAACATAAGGCTTTGTGGGAGCTTAAGCAAGTTAATCTTGATTATAAGGTAGTAGAAAAGAAGCGATTGATGGACATTACTGAATTAAAGGAAATTGAACGCAACAATTATTAAAATGCCTCTATTTACAAGGACAAGAATAAACACTGGCACAACAAGATAATTTTGCATCGACAATTTAAACCAGGATAGTTGGTTTTGCTATTCAAATCTAAACTGCAATTGCACCTAGCGATATCGAGATCCCGATGGTCTGGACCTTTTGAAGTTGTAGAAGCATTTCCACACAGTGCTGTCACAATCAAAGATACAAAAGGAGGAACTTCAATCAAAGTCAATGGCCAATGACTTAAACTCTACTGTGGTGACTTTGATCCTGAAAATATTGAGACCATTAAGTTAGTCAATTTTTTTGAAATTCTCTTTAATTGCTTTATTAGATTTAGATTTTATTTTCCTTTTTTGTTTAATTTCCTTTATTTACCTTTTTGAAGAATAAAATCTCTTTGTTTTGTCTCTTCTCTAACAGCTTGTATGGTGAAAGAACTCACAAGATTTGTATGAAAAAATTTTGGGGGAAAATTGGGTAATTTAATTGCAGCATTGACCCTTAATCATCACAACCTTTCATCACATGCATGGGAAACACAATGAATGGATATGATTTTTGTGCCAATATCAAGCCGTTGAAACTCATCGCATCAGACGGTAACAATTATGCCTCTTCATTTTCCCTCTTTTCTTCTTCTTTATTAAGAAGCTGGAACTCTCATTAATTTCTTATTTCATTTTCTACTTTCTCTAAGTTCTACAAGCTGTAAAGTTTGCATTTTTTTGCAAGTTTTTTTCCTTTTCATCTTCTTTCTTCTAATACTTCATGGCCAAGACAAGAGCAGCCCAAAAAATCTTGAGGGAAACCCCTATTCAAGATATTCCAAGCTCAAAGTCAAATCCTCAATCAAAAAACCATGTTACTCCAGAAAAGATTCCTAAGTACGAGGCTTTCCAAACTAGGATTGCGGGTGAACGCTTCACCGAACACATCCAAAAAAGAAGCATCTACCCCGAACAAGGAATCGACCTCTATGCTGATGAAAAACCTGGTAATCCATCCACAACACCAACGCACTTCACAAATTGGGAAGATTTTGTGATCATCCTGGCTTCTACAGTGCTGCCTTGGTAAGAGAATTTTACACAAATCTGTATGAACCCTCTTTGAAACTTTTTTTGTTAGGTAACATTCTATTCATTGGAGTGCTTTTTCTATTAACATGTTATTTAATACTGCTATGAGTGCGGATAAACATACATTGTTTGTGGCTAAAATTATTGATGAGAAACTTGCTCTTTTAGTTGAAGATTTATGCGTAGCAGGTGCATTATGGTCGGGGACCAATACTGAAAATTATACCATGCTTAGGAAATTTCTGACCTTGTCTGCCAAGATTTGGTTTCATTTCATCAACTCCAAGTTGTTGTTGCCCTCAATCCTTAGCACGACTATGTTTCTTGATAGAATGTGTCTGATACCTTCTATCATCAAGAGGAGAAAAATCAATATGGGGGCAATAATACACAAGAAGATTAAAGGATTTGCTAAAAAGAATATTGATATATTGGCTTTTCCATCTCTGATCATGCAGCTATGTGCATTGAAGAGGGTCCAACCCCAGAAAAATAAAGAGAGGATGGCCAATAAAGGGGCCATTAGCAAGGTTGCCATCAAAAGAATGGTTCGTACTTCTGAAGTTCCTACACCAAGACTGGGTACTGCAACGAGAGAGGACAAGGGTAAAGCCAAAATGGACGCTGCACTAGAAAATGTCCCCACGAGTAATGATTTCTAGCAAAAAGTTTTAAAAATAAAGGACACACTTGATGCAGTGATGAGTAAACTAGGTGTTGTTGTAACCACCGTGCAAACCACGGATCTGGCACAAAAATTGTTCTATGCTTATGTGAAGACATGGAACAAGTATGCACTTGTTTCTATGAGCCGCCTCACTCTTGTTGATCTACCAGAATTTCTCATTTTCCCTTCAATCATCTAAGATTATGATTTCTTTTCTGATGTTGCAACCAAAGACGAACCAACAAAGTCAGTGAATTCCCCCGACAATATCATTGAAGCTGGTGACCCACCAAGAGAAGAGGCATCGAGTAAGATTATCAGAGATTGTTTGTTCGATTTGAACGTCTCTACAGATGTTAAGGCCATACTCACTACTGCTAAGAATGATGAAGTCCTTATTGGGGACACTAATGAAGATGATAGTTTTACTGTTAAGAAGTCTGCCATAGAGAAAGTTGTTGAGCAAGATTTGGTTGCATCCAAGACTGCGGATGCAACTACAAAAGGACCTAAATTGAGCCATCTACGACGAAACCGATAGAAGTTGTGCCCAAAAAGGATAAACAGTAGGTAAACCCTCTCGCAATGGTGCTCTACAAGGCACCATCATAGTTTATTCTATCTGAGGATGTGGTCAATGATGCCGATGAGGTGATGAGCTAGAGAAAAAAGACGATGTTGAACAAGATGGTGATAAGACACATCTACCCAATAAAGAAAAGAAGAGAAAGTGCTCTAAGTCTAAGAAGAAGAGTCTAAAAAAGAGAAGAGAAGAGAAGATGAGCAAGAAGAAGAAGAGATGCTCTACCACTTCCTCCCATGAACCCAAAAATTGAGTTAGTCTATTTAGTTTTAGTAGGAATGCATTCTATATAGTTTAATCTCATTATGTATTTATGTATTGTCATTACATTTGCATTGTCATTGTAACAACATCTAGTTGTAATTGTATTGCATTCATCATTGTAACTGCATTATGTTATTGCATTTTTTTCATTATATTATGTCATTGCATTCCTTCAGTCCATTATGTTTTCTTTTGCATTGGGGACAATGCAACCTTTAAGTTTGGGGATATACACCTAGGGTTTGAAATACACTCCCATTTCAAAAATTAAAAAAACAATTATATGCAAATGTAAGGTTCTTTTTGTTCTAAAAAATGCTTTTCCTTGCATTCGGTGTTTGAATTATTCTAATTATTGATAAATTGTTGGATATACTTGAAGGATGATTGCATTTCTTAACTCTACATTGATTTTTCTGTTGGTTTGATTAGAGAATATCTTGCATCATTCCTTTGATTTTTTATGACTCCCTCCAATTGCAGCATGCATGATATATATATATATATCGTATTAAGTATAAATAAAAGGTATTCTAATGTGAATGCAATAAAATAAATAAATTAGCTTTAAGGGGGAGCACTCCTCTGCAGGTGTTAGAAAAATAAATCTATCCAAATGCCATAAATAAAAGGTATTCCAATGTGAATGCAATAAAATAAATAAATTAGCTTTAAGGGGGAGCACTCCTCTGCAGGTGTTAGAAAAATAAATCTGTCCAAATGCCATCGCTGCATGGGTGTGTGTCATTACAATGAAGTGGATTGGTTGACTGAACATCTGGTTAATCTGGATTGTGAATCCAAGAGGAGGACTCTAAAGACTTTTGATGATCGGATAGTGGTTTTAGTAGGAGAGAGACACGAGTATCTATCTAATGTGGTATCATTTCTGACTACTGGCAGGATAATTCAGAATGGGTATGAGATATTTCTTTCATGTATCCAGAACACAAAGTTCTCCTTATCCAAGATTGAGTAAATTTCTACAGTGAAAGAGTTTTATAACGTTTTTCCTGAGGAGTTACCAGGTTTTCCACTGGATAGAGACGTTGAATTTGAGATTGAGACTTATCTGGGTTCTGGACCAGTTTCTATGACTCCTTACTATATGGCTCCTAAAGAGCTTAAGGGGTTAAAGATTCAGTTGCAAGAGCTGCTTGATCGAGATTTTATCCTACCTATCTCTTCACCTTAGGGAGCTCTAGTTCTGTTCGTTAAAAAGAAAGATGATTCTCTTAGGCTATGTATTGATCAGCAGAAGTTGAACAAGCTGACGATCAAGAATAAATACCCTCTACCCAAGATTGATGACTTGCTCGATCAATTTTGGGGAGCCATAGTTTTCTCAAAGATTGATCTTTGTTTCGGGTACTATCAGTTGAAGGTAAAGGGGTCCGATGTTGCGAAGATGGCTATTTATACCAGATATGGGCATTATGAGTTCCTAGTGATGCCATTTGGTTTGACTAATGCCTCTGTAGCCTTTATGAATTTGATGAATCATGTATTTTGGCCCTATTTAGATCAGTTTGTGGAGGTGTTCATCATGACATCCTAGTCTACTCCTAGAATAAGGTAGAATATGTCAAGTATCTAAGGATTATTCTGCAGACTCTCAGAGAGCATCATCTGTACGCCAAGTTGAGCAAGTGTGAATTCTAGCTCAGCGAGGTGACTTTTCTTGGGCATGTGGTATCAGCTCGAGGTATTTAGGTTGATCCAAGTAAGATTGAGGCCATTGTTAGCTGGAAGCAACCTAAGAACATTTTTGAGATCCTTAGGTTTAGTTGGGTATTATAAACGTTTCATTGAGGGTTTTTCTATTATTTCTGCTCCTTTAATGAAGCTTTTGAGGAAGAATGTCCCCATTTATTTGGATTGATACTCAGCAAGAGAGTTTTGAGAAGTTAAAGACAACTCTGACCCAAGATCTAGTATTGACTCAACCTGAGCCTGAAAGGATTTTATAGTTTATAGTAATGCTTCGCACTACGAATTTGGTTGTGTTTTGATGCAAGATGGGGGAGTAATTGCTTATGCATCCTGTCAGTTGAGGCCGTATGAGTGTAATTATTCTACCTGCGATCTGGAGTTGGTCGTTGTTGTTTTTTCCTGAAGATTTGGAGACACTATCTTTACAGAGAAAAGTATTATATCTATACTGATCATAAGAGCTTGAAGTATCTCCTTACACAAAAATAGTTTAATCTGAGACAACATCGTTGGCTTGAGCTTCTTAAAGACTACAACTGTGTGATTGAGTATCACCTAGGGAAAGCGAGCGTTATCACCAATGCTTTGAGCCATAAGACCATTTTAGATCTGAGGTCTTTATTTTCCAACATGAGCATATATGATGATGGTAGTTTACTGGAAGAGTTGCAGGTTAAGCCGACTTTGGCCAAGGAAATTAAGGCTAAACAACTCCTAGAATGTTCATTACTCCATGTCATATAGAAGGTTGAGCAGGGATCAAAATCTGTTTATACTTTTGATTAGGATAGAGTTCTGTTCTTTAAGGATCATTATTGTATGCCTGATGATGCTGAGTTAAAGTAGGCCATTTTCAGTGAGGCTCATAGCAGCCCTTATGCTATGCATCCTAGTGGGGATAAGATGTACCAAAACCTGAGACGGAGATATCGTTGGATTGGTATAAAGAAGGATATCTCTAATTATGTATCGCGGTGTTTGACTTGCCAGCAGGTAAAGGTAGAACATCAACATCTGTTAGGTTTGTTATAGCCTATTAAGATTCTTGAGTGGAAGTGGGAGAGTATTACGATGTATTTTGTTACTAGGTTGCCTCTTACTCCTTCTAAAAAGGATTATGTCTAGGTGATTGTTGATCGACTCACTAAGTTAGCTCATTTTATTCCTGTTTGACTTACTTATTCTGTTAGAAGCTAGATAGATTATACATCTCAGAGAATGTTATATTGCATGGTGTACCCTTATCCATCATCTCTGATCGAGATTCGAGGTTCACTTCTTAATTCTTGTTAGCCTTGCAAAAGGTATTGGGTACCCGTCTAAATTTCAACACATATTTTCATCCGCAGAATGATGGACAATTGAAGAGGGTGATTCAAATCTTGGAAGATATGCTACAGGGTTGTGTGATTGATTTTTGTGGCAGTTGGGAAGACTTTTTGCCTTTGGCCTAGTTTGTTTATAATAACAACTACTACGTTAGTATTCGTATGGCACCGTATGAAGCTCTGTATGATCGTAAATGTTGTACTCCTATATGTTGGACTGAGTTATATGATAGGAAGACTTTGGGTCCAGAGTTAGTCTAAGAGACTAAGGAGACGTCAGATTAATCTGTGACTGTTTGAAGGAGGCCTTTGATAGACAAAAGTCTTATGCTGATCGGAGGAAAGATATTGAGTTTGATTTCAATCATCAGGTTTTTCTGAAAGTATCTCCGTGAAAGAAAGTTCTGATATTTGGATGCAAGGGTAAGCTAAATCCTAAATTTATTGGACCATACCACATTCTAAAGAGGGTTAGACCCGTTGCTTATCAACTTGAGCTACCTCATCAACTTAGTCGTATACATAATGTATTCCATGTGTCTATGCTAAGATGGTACCATCCGAATCCGAGTCACACCATTCAGATTTAGGATGTGGAGTTGAGGCCAGATTTATCTTATGAGGAGGATCATGTTTAGATCTTCGATCGAGACAAGAGAGTTTTGAGGAACCAGCGTATTCCTATGGTTAAAGTTTAGTGGAGTAATCGTGGCCCAAAAAGAGCTACTTGGGAGATTCTCGAGTCGATGGAAGATCAGTTTCCATATCTGTTTGACTCAGGTAAATTTTAAGGACAAATTTTTTTAGGGGGAAGAGTTGTAACACCCCTAATTCTTTTTTTAGTAATTAATTAAAGTTATAATAATATGGATGAAGTGGAAAAATATAATAAATAAAATATGTAGATTGAGGTTGAGAGGATTTGAACCTACAACCTCTTGCCCAACATACAATCCCCCTTATTTAACCACTAAGCCAAGCGTTCATATATATCACATAGTGATCTAGATAATTCTTTGAAGTAGAATTTTGGATTATCCCAAATTAAATATATCAGTCTGACTCCTCACCTACCCAGCATTAACTCTCTCATAATCCCCTCAGTTTCCAGATCCTTCTCCCCATCCATCCTCTCTTTTCTCTTTTCTTGGTAGTCGCCGATCTAGCTTTACCACCTGGTGGTGTGTTACACCGTCATCACCTAGTTAACGTTGTTGTACATCGATCTTGGCCCTTAATTTCACTCGCAGTGTTCCTCTATTCTTGATTTTTTCACCCGCCTTTGTCGTCGGTTCGCTACGCTGCCACCATCAGTGAGTTCCTTGCGTCAGGGTGAGCAAAACTGTGGTCGTCGATCGCCAAGCGGTCTTCGTTTAAAGCCTCATTAGAGCTACATTTTTTTCGATCTTTTTTTTTATCTATTTTGGTATGTTCGGTAAGGATTTTGACTTGATTCCAATTTATAGCTAAAATGGTTGAGTTCGTTACCATTTTCTGTATTTTCTGGTGGAGTTTTTGACCGATTTGGGACGCGTGTGGAAGTCACGTGTCATCCGAGGCGATATTTGGCCATCTAAGATAGTGTCCTTTAGACTAAACCGAGCTTACCAACTTTAGACTCAGTCTGGCCTTTGAATCAAACCGGTCTGGCCATGAACCAGAGATATGCATGTTATATTAATTATTAGGCTGGCCTGTTTCTCAAGGCCCAATGGCCTTGGGTCTTAAACTATTTAGTCTAAACCTATATCTGACCCGACCTAAGTCTGACCATACCCTACCCGTTTGACCCTAACTGTTTATGTCTGACCCGACTGAGTTAACTCATCTGAGTCAGCCCAACTGAGTCAACTCAGATGACTTTGACCATTGACTATGACCGCTGACTAAACAATCGAGCTTGGCAAATGGATTGGGACATCTATAGTGGGTAATGAGGAGGAAGTCGTGAAGGATATCGCATGAATTATAGAAGCGCGGCAACATTTTTACGAGATGACGATACTCTAGGAACCATGGCTTGAGTTTTTAACTGCGTATCTAGTACGTCATTTATATATTTGGATTCTTTTGCACCTTCTATTGGTCTTTCAGGTGGATTGATTGTGATTGAAGTGAGTAGATTTGATCATTTTTTGGTGCCTTATGATTGAGGTGATCGTTTTTTTAGAGTGAAGTTGAGATGTGCACTTTTCACCACGTATATCGGGTGTCTAAGAGCATAGCAGATAGTTTGGCGAAAGGAGGCAATAGAGTTTTTTTTGTTCCATTTCCTTTACTGAGTATATTCGACTGGATCGAGGCTAGTTTATTGTAGCTAAATTCTGTTGCATAGATTGATATCCGCTGCTCCACTGCTGCATTATTGGTTTCATCACTTGGAGTGGTGGACTCAAATGAAACTGACCATTATTGATGGAGGTTGTAGAATTCCATCATTTTTACGGAGCGACGAATAGTAGCGCGGATGCTCTTGGACAAGGGGGTGTGACGAGATAGACTTGGTTACTAGATTGTGTGGATTAGTTTGGAGGCCCCTCCTTTTCTTTTGGGGTTGTTTCTTGTTTTCCATATCGTGTTTTGTCCCTTTTTATACTATTACGGATACTCTTTTCTTCCGACTAAATTTAGGGAGGTTTTTAATGAGGCCCTCAATAGTATGATTTGATCAAAATAAAAATCTTACTTGACAATAAAAAAATAACACAATTAATTTGGATCTTATGCTAAATTTCAATGTTTATTTTCAAGGTAAACATGGGTGAGAAACTATTTTCTTTCATTCATCCTCCATTCAATGTTGCTTTGATGGGTTTTTTTTTGCTAAATGAGGGTACCCTCAAAATATATTCTATGTCATTTATATTTTGGATTACAAACTAACTCATATTGGTTGGTTGTATTAAATTAACCCGTCCCAGGAAATTCACTTTACAAAATTCAAAACTTTTGCTTTAACCCTTATGTCCGTATCGAAAAGCAAAACATTTAAAAAATATGAGGATTTGAAAATTTCTATAAATCCATGAAATGAATTACAATTCTAATTGCTTTTTAAAATGCATTAAAAGTAAACACCTTTTAAAAAGACAAAATATTCTTAAAGCAGAATGAAAATATCATTAATAATTCCATAGAGAAATCTGAAAATGAATTTAGATTTTCCCAGAATTTTGGAAAATTGTATCTCGATCGTTTAAATGAAAGTAACGAGATATATTAACAACAATTTAGTAAAATGACAAAAGTAAGAATTTAACTACAATACAGGACAAAAGAAATAATAGTGCTAGATAAGGTTTTTAAAATATCAAATCGCGTCGTCAATGGGAATCAAACCCACGACCTGGTTAAAAGTCATGCACTCTACCAACTAAACTAAGAAGGCAAAGGTTTTATTTATATGTCTTAATATAATATATTAATGTCTATGCAAAAACATTTTAGTTAAAATCAAAAAATTAATTGCTTGTATACAAATAAAGAATTTAAAATTATTAATTAGGTTAATAAGTTGTTTTAAAGATTAATTTTTATATTTTCATATAATTGCTAAAAACAAAAATGATTAAGACTAAAAAATAAGAAATCCTTTTAAAACTTGAAAATCAAATACCAACATTTACAAGTCGAATACACGATACATAATAGCATACGTTTAAGTAATATTTGCAATTTTATTGATGACAAAATAAATAACACAATTAATTTGGATCTTATGCTAAATTTTAATGTTTATTTTCAAAGTAAACATGGGTGCAAACTATTTTCTTTCATTCATCTTCAATTCAACGTGGCTTTGATGGGTTTTTTTTTGCTAAATCAGGGTACCCTCAAAATATATTCTACGTCATTTACATTTTGGATTACAAATTAACTCATATCGACTCGGGTGTATTAAATCAACTCGTCCTAGGAAATCCACTCTACAAAATTCAAAACTTTTGTTTTAACCCTTATGTCACGTATCGAAAAGCAATACATTAAAAAAATGAGGATTTGAAAATTTCTATAAATTCATGAAATGAATTAAAATTCTAATTGCTTTTAAAAATGCATTAAAAGTAAATATCTTTTAAAAAATAAAATAGTATTAAAGCAATAATAAAATATTATTAACAATTCCATAGGAAAATCTGAAAATGATTTTAGTTGTTCCCAGAATTTTGGAAAAATTTATCTTAATAGTTTGAATGAAAGTAACAAGATATATTAACAAAAATTTAGTAAAATGACCAAAGCGCGACGTCTATGGGAATCAAAACCACGACCACATGGTTAAAAGCTATGCAATCTACCGGTTGAGCAAAGTGTACGATGTTTTTTCTCGCTAAAAAAGAAAGTGTTTTTATTTGTTTGGAAAATATTTTCTTCCGCGTGGAGTTTTTATAAAACCCGCATTTTATTTAAAATTGGAGTCGCCACCGGCCACTCAAGGTGGACCGGACACCGTAGAAAACCAGAGATTTTAAAAACTTGGGTTCGGGAGTCGGTTACGGATGGGGAAGGATTAGCACCCCCACACCGCCCAAAATTGGTACTTTAATAATTACCGCTTTATTAATATTAGACTTTCCGGATTAAAGTGACGATTAAATTAAAATTTGGTTATAAGTGCGAGTAAATTTTAAAAGCCCCGTTATTCGAGAATAAACGCCCAACCACTATCACTACGCCTGATACTGGGCCCGTTTACGCTCGAATAAAAGGGCACCGCATTGACAAAATATATGTTCGTTATGCAAACTTAAAAAACATGGCAAATATAAATAAATACATTGCGATAAAAAAATAAATAAATACTAACATAATAAAATACTAACATAACATAAATAAAATACTAATCTAAAACATACATACATAAATATTAATCTAACTCATAAATAAAAACAAATCTAACATAAATAAAATAATAATATAAAACATAAATTTAAAACATACTAATCTAAAACATAGATAAACATACAAATTAAAAACATAATTTTAAATTAACTACTACTTCATTAAAGTATAAAAATTACAACATTAATAAAAAGGAAAGAAAATATACCTAACTAGGAGTTCGAATGACGAACCCTGACTGGACCCCACCGAGATCTACCACGACCTCTCCAAAAAATTAACTAGATCGGAACCAAAATAGGACCCCAATCGAACCGGTTAGGACCGAAGACACTGCCCCGGTCCTGGGCTAGCCGGGAGCCTAAGCTCCTTATTTGGCCAAAGCCCTGCCGATCCATTGCTTCTTCAATTTCCAATCTTTCATGCCTATTTATAGGGGTGAGGTGGGTGACGTAGAGCCTTGTGCTCCACTCCCCTCCCCTTTATTATTATATATATTTTTTTACTTTTTTATTATTTTTTTACTTTTTTTAAGATTAATAATATTATTACAACAATACTAAAAACCCGGACAAAAATGAGCGATTACAGTTGCCCCTCTTTGCTTGTTCTCGTGGAACGAGAACAAAGCAAAGATCAAAAGCACTCATTTTTGTCTTATCTGGCTGAACTTCTCTCCTTTTGACACGTGTCTTCCTTATTTGGTAGATCTTCTTTCTCTTCGGCGTATGTCTTCTTTCTTGTCTTGATTGATCTACCTTGTCACTTTAGGGAAGCAAAGCCTTCAAAATGGGGGGTTGTTTGTTGGGGAAGCCAAACCGAGTTCCACTTGCTAAATTATTGATAATAAGCTAATACCTAAGGAGAGTTCGACCCAGCTGCAACACCGGCTAAGAGACAGGGTCTACAAAATTTGATCTAGCTGCAACACTGACGAGGAGGCAAGACCGATAGGTGAAAGTTCTGATGTCTGATCCAGCTACAACTCTGACGAAGAGGCAAGATCAGAAAACTGACAATTTTTCTCTTTTTTTCTCTATCTTTTTTTGTTTCTTTTTTCTCTGCTTTTGTTTCTTTTTTCATATTTTTTCATATTTTTTTCTCTTTTTTCTTTATTTTCTCTCTTTTTTTCTTTTTTTGATTTTTTCTTATAACATTGATAAAACTTGAAAGTTGGTGAATTTTGACCAAGCTACAACACCGACGAAGAGGCATGGTCTAAAGTTAGTAATGTTGATCCAGCTACAACACCGACGAAGAGGCAGGATCAAGAGTTAGTGAATTTGGTCTAGCTACAACACCGACGAAGAGGCAAGACCAGAAGTTAGTGAATTAGGTTCAGCTACAACACCGACGAAGAGGCAGAACCAAAAGTTAGATTTGACGAAGCTACAACACCGACGAAGAGGCAAGGTTTGAAGATTTGATCCAGCTACGATACCGAAGAAGAGGCAGGATCGGATAGTTGTTCTTTTTTTGTGATCAAGCTACGACTCTGACGAAGAGGCATGATCAGAATTTGGTTGAAAGCTCATTTTTTCATTTTTTTGATTTTTTCCTTCTTTTTTTCTTTTTTTTTCTTCTTTTTTTCTTTTTTCTTGATTTTTCCTTCTTTTTTCTTCTCTTTTTCTTTTTTCTTATTCTTCTTTTTTCTTTTTTTCTTTTTCTTTCTATTCTTCTTTGATTTTTCTTCTTTCTTCTTTTTTGATTTGTTTTCTAGCTACAACATTAATAAAGAAAACTTGAAAATCAGTAAAGTTGGATCTATCAACGGAGAAACAGAAACATTAACTGGAACCCTACTACACCATCAGCGGATAAGTAGGACAACAGCAACTGGGACCTAGCCACTCCATCAGCGGAGGACTGGATCGGATAATGACGACCTGGAACCGGCTACACCATCAGCGGAGAGCAGGATCTGAGGGCGACGGGAGCTTGGACCCGGCTACTCCATCAGCGGAGGACTGGATTGGACAATGATGACAAGGATCTTTCTGTAAGGGCATCCATGGAAGGCCTGTAGAATGTCTCATTTCAATGAAGGATGCGTCATTGACCATGAAACCTTGAATGTATGTATATATCATCCTACCCTTGTAGGTCCTCGGATATAATTTGCATGTTGTGGCATTGATTCCAATGTAGAGATCAATTGTTTGTTGCGAAAACGATGAAGTATGATTTGCTTCTCAGACTACTCAGGTCGGCAAAGCAAGAAAAAGAAGATTGCCACGCTTTTGATGACGTTCGATGATGAGAAAATCTTTGAAATTCATGAATGTGGAATTGTGAACTAGGCAAGTTTAACCAAAGAGAGTTGCTTGAAATTGAATTTCTAATGATAGTCTTCTATACCTACTAAAGACACATCGATTGTAACTAGTAGCTCAAAGAATATCTCGGGGGCATTCCGCTGAAGCTATAATGTTGAATATCTAATAAAGAAGCAATGCTCCCCCTATTTTATACATTGGCTTCATGAATGATTTTCAAATCCTGACAAAGTCAAATATTTAATGAGATGAAATCCCAAGATTAGTAAAAACGATCGGTAAAAAGAAAACCTCGAAGGTACTCCGCTGCAGTCGTGAGGCCGAGTATCTAATAAGATAGCAATACTCTATCTGCTTAATGCCCCGACTTTAAAAGTGATTTTCAAATCCTGACAAAGTCAAACAAATTAATGAAATGAAATCTCGAGGAGGTCGAAAAAGAAAAAACTAATAAAAGATGGGCTAGTTGCAACCAGAAAGGAACACATACATTCGTAGAATTCTATTCTTAGAAAGATATTTTTGCACTCTCTTGGTTAAGCAAGTCTAAGAAGCGTGAAAACATTTTTGAATGGAGAAGAATGATGAGAACTGAAAAAGATTTGTTTTTGACTGGATCAAGCAAAGTGATAATCATAAGGATGAACTGAGCGGTCTGAGAGAAATTTCACAACTTCAAAATATCGCCGCAACATTCAAAAAAAGAATTAAGCTATGCTTAAAGTGATCACTAGAATATTGAGTCAGAGACACTCATGCACTTGATATCAAGGGCATCTTATTCTATTCTATTTTTTAAAATAATGATTATCGTGGTCTAGAAGGCATTTTTCATTGAAATAACACCTGATAAGCAAATAATGCCATACGATTAGGGCAGTTTATGTTGGCCAATGATTTAAGGCCCTCAGCATTAATAGGTGCAAGAGGAGGAGATTAAAGCGCCAACATCTTTCAGACATTCAAGGTGGAAATAAGCTTCACTGCAAGGATTTATATGCAAGCACTTCAAGGTGCCCTGTATGGGCAAGAATTTGAGAACTCGTGAGCGAGTCTAGGGTGCTTGATATTATTTTAAGAGATGCCTGAATGGCAAAGAAGATTATTTTGATAAATGTCTGGATCAAAAAGATCAGATGTTTTCTATGAAGCAAAGAGATATGAAGAATGAGATGGCAGAGCATGGCTGTCTATCTGAGTTGAACGAGCAAATATGAAAAGAGACAAAGAAGAAGGAAAAAGAAGAAAAACCCAAAAATAAAAAAAATAAGAGAAAAGTTTAAAAAAGAAAAAGAAAAAAGGAAAGAAAAAATGACATGCATTCATGTGTTAGGCATCCCTAGGGGCATGCTTAACATAATCATCACATTTGTTAAATTTTGGCAGGTATGCAACCCGCCTATCTATTCAGGCTTGAGAAGAATAGAACCTGCTTATCTATTCAAACATGAGGAGAATGAAACCTTTATTTTTTAGCATGCTTATCTATTCGAGCATGAGGTTAATAGAACATGCTTATCCATTCGAGCATGAGGAGAATGAAACCTTTATTTTTTATCACCTGCTTATCTATTCGAGTATGAGGAGAATAAAATCTGCTTATCCATTCGAGCATGAGGAGGATGGAACCTTTATTTTTCATCATCTTCTTATCAATTCGAGTATGAGGAGAATAGAACCTGCTTATCCATTCGAGTATGAGGAGGATAAAACCTTTATTTTTTCGTATCTACTTATCTATTCGAGTATGAGGAGAATAGAACACGCCTATCCATTCGGGCATAAGGAGAGTGGAACCCGCCTATCCATTCGGGCATTAGGAGAATGAAACTTCCCTATCTGTTTAGGCATAAGGAGAATGAAACACGCCTATCCTTTTAGGTGTAAGGAGATTGGAACCCGCCTATCCGTTCAGGCATTAGGAGAATGAAACATGCCTATCTATTCAGGCTTGAGGAGAATAGAACCCGCCTATCTATTCGGGCTTAATGAGAATAGAACCTGTTTATCTATTCGAGCATAAAGAGAATAGAACCTGCTTATCCATTCAAGCATGAGGAGAATGAAACCTTTATTTTTCAGTACCCGCTTATCCATTCGAGCATAAGGAGAATGTAAACCACCTATCTGTTCGGGCAGAGAGTCTTATTTCGAGGCCCAACGAATTGGTAATTAGTCAAAATCAGTGTCCTTTGTTCTTTGCCCTATTCTTGTTTCACTGGAATGAGCAAAGAGGGGTAGTTGTTGTCACTAGATTTTCACCTCCCTTCTTATTTATTTTATTTATTATTAATTATTTTTATGTTAGTATAGTATAGTATAATTATTATTAATAAAACCCAAATAAACGAGAGTCCATTAATATTTAAATAAAGAATCCATGTTACAATGCTGGCCCATCTGGCCCAAAATTGGAAACAAAAAGAAACCCTAGATGATCTCATTTCACTCTCATGCACAGCCTGTTTATAGCCGTTAGATCTGTTCAAGATCCAGCGGCTCAAATCAAGCACAGAAGAGAGCCGGTCAATGCCTCACGCGCGTGTGAACCAAACGCGCACACCAGTGTCCAAATGACGCTTCTCGTGTCTGTAGCCGGGCAAGGAAGCTGCTCCTCACTGTTGCTTTGCGTGCAGCCGTCTGTATCGGCCTGCCGCTCAACCGTCCCGCCTCTACCAATCCACGTTGTGACCCACACCATGCCTCTACCACCTCCACACCTCCATGCAAAGCTCTACGTGCGACGCCACACCCTCGCACAACTCCTTCGTGCCGCCGCAACGTCACGCTAGTGACAGCCTCGCCTCTGCCAGACTGCCTGCGACCCCGCTGGGCTGATGGCCGATCAGTTTTCTCCACTCGCCCATAATCCCTACAAAAGCAGCCAAAAAAGATGATTTGGTTACCGATTCGAACATGGAAAAAATGGAAAAAAAAAATTAGACTCAAATTGGTGCAAAATCAAAAGGAATGGAGAATCAAGCATAATCAATCGCATGGGGAAAGAATCGAGAAATCAAGGGAATTAATCAAGAAAATTAGCCCCAAATCAATTCAAAACTGGCATCAAACGAGAAAGTAAAGCATTCACCGGATTTGGAGGATTTTTATTATAGTACTCCCTGTAAATTTGGTATAAAAAATACCTATATAAACTCATCCACCCTTTGTAATTTTCACCACGAATCATCACACAACTACACCACCACACATACACCAGAAAATTCTAATTAGGCACTGGAATTGTGAGAAGAAGCATTCGAATCGGCAACCATTGTACTCGAAATTGTTGGAATAACAAGCAAGCTTTTTTTGGTATTATATTCTTTTTCCTTTATTTTATTTCTAGTTGTTCATCCATTTTTAATTATTCCGAATCTACAATAACATATGAAGATGAAAAACTTACCGTGATTTGGTTGGAAAACGTTGTTGTAGCCGGATTTCCTCTTCCATTCGAATCTAAAACGTTTTCTTGTGTTTTTTGAGCTTTTTTTGAAAAAAATAAAAAAATAGAACCATCGCCGTTTGATGGCAGCCGGTGCCTGTAAAAGGCAACCGGTGCGGTGGTCCCATTCCTAGTGTTCTTCATTCTTGAAGAACACCAAGAACATTTAAGATGTTTTGATAATACGGGGCTTTGATCCATTTTTGTTGAAAAATTAAAATGAAGTGTTTTTTAAGTTGGATTTTATACCCAAAATAAATTGGGCCATTTGCATTCATTAAATCCCCTCTTCCCATTATTTTTATTTCACGAGTAACCATGTTTCCAAACCATTCAATTTAGTCACTGATTTCTTTTGAATTTGGCCACGAGTTTTAGTTTTCTTTTATTTCGGGCAATTTTTTTACTCTTTTTTTAAAATCCAATTTTTAATTATCTAATCATCTTTGTTTTTTTTAAAAATATAAAGTTTTAATTTGTATTCACTTTCCTAAAATAACTCCGGCTTAAAAATTAAGTGTTGACTCGACCCGGGAAGGATACACTTCTTTTTAATTAATCTCACACCCTATCTCGCATTATTAATTTAATTTATTCCTTGTATGTATTTAACTTTGCAATTTAATTATCTTGCTTCTTTGCTTGCTTGTTTAAAAGTGGAATATAATTAATGTGGTGCCTTATCAAACGAAAATGATGGGTTAGCGCCAAGAGTGTTGGTGGTGATTAAAGTTCATTTTCTGAATGATAAGGCCGTTAAAATGGAATCAAATTAAAAAATGGACAATAATTTAAATTTTACATGAACTTGCAATTTTTTACATTAAAACATTTCGAAATCGGCTAGGTACCAATTTTTGGGCGCTGTGGGGGTGCTAACCCTTCCCCATACGTAACCGACTCCCGAACTCATTTTTTGTTTTCACATACCAAAACTGTTGTTTTAATAAAATAAATTATTTTACTAAAAGGACCTATTTTAGGTGATCCAATCACACCTCAAGTAATGCAAGTAAAAATACAACAAAAATTGTGAAAATAGTACCTCAACAAAATTTTGGTTAGAATGCCAACAAGTGTTGGCAAGTAGAATTTGGTTCTATTTTTATCCTCAGGTATCTCAGTGCAGCAATGCCAAGTAGGTAGTTGTTGTCACTAGATTTTCACCTCCATTTTTATTTATTTTACTTTATTTTATTATTAATTATTTTTATTATACTTATGTTAGTATAGTATAGTATAATTGTTATTATTAATAAAATTCAAATAAAAGAGAGTCCATTATTATTTAAATAAAGAATTCATGTTACAATACTAGCCCATATGACCCAAAATTGGAAACAAAAAGAAACCCTAGCTGATCTAATTTCAATCTCTTGCGTAGCCCATTTATAGCCGTTGGATCTGTTCAAGATCGAACGACTCAGATCAAGCATGGAGGAGAGCTGGTCAATGCCTCACGCGCGGGTGCCGCACGCTCTAGTCGGCGTCCAAATGACGCTTCTCGTGTCCGTAGCCAGGCAAGGAAGTTACTCCTTGCCGTTACACTACGTACTGTTGTCCGCATCGGCCCACCGCTTGATCATCCTGCCTCCACCAGTCCTGTCGTGACCCGCGCCATGCCGTTGCCACCTCCACACCTATGCACAAAGCTTCAGGCGCGATGCCACACCCTCGCACAGCTCCTTCGCGCCGCCGCAACATCACGCCAGTGACTGCCTCACCTCTACCAGACCGCTTGTGACCCTGTCGTACCGATGGCTGATCAGTTTTCTCCACTCGCCCATAATCCACGCGGAAGCAGCCAAAAGGGATGATTTGGTTACCGATTTGAACATGGAAAAATGGAAAAAAAAAATTAGACTCAAATCGGTGCAAAATCAAAGGGAATGGAGAATCAAGCATAATCAATTGAATGGGGAAAGAATCGAGCAATCAAGGGAATTAAACAAGAAAATCAGCCCTAAATTAATTCAAAACTGGAATCAAACGAGAAAGGAAAGCATTCACCGGATTTGGGGGATTTTTATTTTAATATTCCCTGTAAATTTGGTATGAAAAATACCTATATAAACTCATTCACCCTTTGTAATTTTCACCAAGAATCATCACAGAACTACACCACCACACATACACTAGAAAATTCCGATTACGCACTGGAATTGTAAGAAGAAGCATTCGAATCGGCAACCATTGTACTCGGAATTGTTGGAATAACAAGCAAGCTTTTTTTCGGTATTGTATTCTTTTTATTTATTTTTTCTATTTGTTGATCCATTTTTAATTATTTTGAATCTAATATAACATATGAAGATGAAAAACTTTCCTTGATTTGGTTGGAAAACATTGTTGTTGCCGGATTTCCTCTTTCATTCGAATATAAAACGTTTTCTTGTGTTTTTTGAGCTTTCTTTTTGAAAAATAAAAACCTAAAACCACTTCCGTTAGACGGAGGCTGGCGTTGGTGGAAGGCGGCCGACGCGGTGGTCCCGTTTTCGGTGTTCTTCATTCTTGAAGAACACCAAGAACATTTGAGGGGTTTTAATCCATTTTTGTTGAAAAATTAAAATGAAGATGTGTTTTTTAAGTTGGGTTTTATACCCAAAACAAATTGGGCCATTTGCATTCATTAAATCCCCCTTCCCATTATTTTTATTCCACGAGTAACCACGTTTCCAAACCTTCAAATTTAGTCACTAATTTCTTTTGAATTTGGCAACGAGTTTTAGTTTTCTTTTATTTCAGTCACTTTTTTACTATTTTTTTAAAATTCTTTTTTGTAATTATTTAATCATCTTTGATTTTTTATAAAAAATCAAGTTTTAATTTGTATTCTCTTTCCTAAAATAACTTCGGCTTAAAAACTAAGTGTTGACTCGGTCCGCACGCTCCCAGCCGGCGTCCAAATGACGCTTCTCACGTCTGTAGTCGGGCAAGGAAGCTACTCCTTGGCGTTACACTACGTGCAGCTATCCGCATCGGCCCGCTGCTCGACCGTTTTGCCTCCACCAGTCCATGCCGTGACCCGCGACATGCAACTGCCACCTCCACACCTACGTGCAAAGCTCCAGGCGCGACGCCACACCCTCGCACAGCTCCTTTGCATCGCCGCAACGTCACGCCAGTGACTGCCTTGCCTCTACCAAACCGCCTGCGACCTCATCGCTCTGATGGCTGATCTGTTTTCTCCACTCACCCATAATCCCCGCGGAAGCAGCCAAAAGGGATGATTTGGTTACCGATTTGAACATGGGAAAAATGGGAAAAAAAATAGACTCAAATCGGTGCAAATTCAAAGGGAATAGAGAATCAAGCATAATCAATCGAATGGGGAAAGAATCGAGAAGTCAAGGGAATTAAACAAGAAAATTAGCCCCAAATTAATTCAAAACTGGCATCAAACGAGAAAGGAAAGCATTCACCAGATTTGGAGGATTTTTATATTAATATTCCCTGTAAATTTGGTATGAAAGATACCTATATAAACTCATTCACCTTTTGTAATTTTCACCACGAATCATCACACAACTACACTATCACACATACACCAGAAAATTCTGATTATGCACTGGAATTGTGAGAAGAAGCATTTGAATCGACAACCATTGTACTCGGAATTGTTGGAATCACAAGCAAGCTTTTTTTCACTATTATATTTTTTATTTATTTTTTCTATTTGTTCATCCATTTTTTATTATTTCGAATCTAATATAACATATGAAGATGAAAATCCTACCTTGATTTGGTTGGAAAACGTTGTTGTAGCCGGATTCCCCCTTTCATTCGAATCTAAAATGTTTTCTTGTGTTTTTTTTAGCTTTCTTTTCGAAAAAAACTAGAACCACCTCCGTTAGACGACGGCTGGCGTAGGTGAAAGGCCGCGCGGTGGTCTTGTTCTCGGTGTTCTTCATTCTTGAAGAACACCAAAAACATTTGAGGGATTTTGATAAGAAGGTGCTTTGATCCATTTTTTGTTGAAAATTAAAAGGAATAAGTGTTTTTTAAGTTGGGTTTTATACCCAAAACAAATTGGGCCATTTGCATTCATTAAATCCCCTTTCCCATTATTTTTATTCCACGAGTAACCACGTTTCCAAACCTTTCAATTTAGTCACTAATTTCTTTTGAATTTGGTCATGTGTTTTAGTTATCTTTTATTTCAGTCACTTTTTTTACTCATTTTTAAAATTCATTTTTAATTATCTAATCATCTTTGTTTTTTTTAAAAATTCAAGCTTTAATTTGTATTCTCTTTCCTAAAATAACTCCGGCTTATAAATTAAGTGTTGACTCGATCCGGAGAAGCATATACTCCATTTTAATTAATCTCACACCATAACTCACATTATTAATTTAATTTATTCCTTGTATGTATTTAACTTTGCAATTTACTTATCTTGCTTCTTTGCTTGCTTGTTTGAAAAGTGGAATATAATTAATGTGGTGTCTTATCAAACATAATAACGGGTTAACGCGTGATTAAAGTTCATTTTTCGAATGATAAGGCCGTTAAAATAGAATCAAATTCATAAATAGACAATAATTTAAATTTTACATAAATTTGCAATTTTTGACATTAAAACATTTCGTAATCATCGGCTACACCATCAACGGAGAGTAGGATCTGAGGACGACGACAGCTTGGACCCAGCCACTCCATCAGTGGAGAACCAGATTGGACAATGACGACCTGGAACCGACTACACCATCAGCGAAGAGCAGGATCTGAGGACGACGGGAGCTTGGACCCGGCCACTCCATCAGCGGAGGACTGGATTGGATAATATGATGACCTGAAACCGGCTAAACTATCAGCGGAGAGCAAGATCTGAGGACGACGACAGCTTGGACCCGATCACTCCATCAGCGGAGGATTGGATTGGATAATGACGACCTGGAACCGGCTACACCATCAGCCGAGAGCAAGATCTGAGGGCGACGACAGCTTGGACCCGACCACTCCATCAGCGGAGAGACTAGATCGGGCGATGAAAGTTGATAAATTTTCTTTTGAATTTTCTCATTTTTGATCTTTTCAATTTTTGATTTTTTTTACTTTTGATTTTTTTGATTTTTTTCTGATTTTTTCTAATTTTTTCCAACTCTATTTTTTTTGACAATTTTCTTTTTTCTTTGAACTATACAAAGAAGTAAGACTCGAGAAAAATAGGTCTGCTTGCACCGTCAGCAGAGAAACAAGTCCTGAATAGAAATTCGATCTGCTTGGGGAAAGGTTCGGATCTGTTGCACCATCAACGGAGATACGAGATCTTCAGGATGTCTATATTGTTGCACCATCAGCGGTAAAGCAGAATCTGGAAATTGTTGGCCTATCAACAATGACGAAGGTAAGATCTGGAAAAGTCTACTTCTGCTACTCTACTGGCGGAGAGGTGTGACCTAAAAATGAAAAAAAACATTAATCAGTAAATGTTCACAAAGTTTGTCACTGTTACCTTTTATTGATGTTTCAGCATCCTCTTTGTGTTTGGTCTCCTCTAAGCCTAAGGTTGGTTGTCGTGTTGTTGCCCCCACGGTTATAAATTGTGTTGGTTCATGGTAGCTCGTTACTATTATTATTTTGGATTAGGTGCAGTTTTGCAAACTGTGGTCAAAGATGCAAGAGTTTGACTCGACAATGAAGGCTGGACCTTGGCAAAGAATGCCCTCGGACTGAGGCCTTGTTAGAAATGTTTGTAAAAGATGTGGGGGTGCTTTTGGACATGCCCCAAGATCAGGCTTTTGTAAGAGGCTCTGTAAGGTGCTAGATCGACCAACTGTGTTGTATTTAATGGGCAACCCAGGGACTAATTTTGAAATTTCAAAATGTATGCATGTAAATGCAAAATGCATGTCTTAGATGTGAAAGTACTGATTCAAAAATGGTTCGCGTGGCTCAACTTCTGAACTCACGGGATTTATTTGCAACTTTGAATATTGCCTTGATATCTAGACTGCTAGATTTTCTCCCGATGATAATTTTTCAAATTGAGAACCAGTCGCAAATCAGCATTTCATGATGGTAAAATGCAGAAACGAAAAATGTTATAATGTCATACAGTGAATGAGCAGATTGAAATTAAAATAATTAAATGAATAAATTAAAGTAGATAAGGTAAAATGAAAGATTTCTGATTGGGCAAATTGCTTGAACCAATACCTTTGTGTCATGCAAAATGCAATGATGTATGCAAAAAGGGTAAAACAAAAAAGAGAACGAGTCAGTACCGGATAAGATCAATAACACATAAATAGAAGAACAATTTAGATAAAACAAACAAAAAAACCCTATTTACATCCCGTCTAAAACACCTAGGTTATCCGTATGGCTCTAAAAGGGTGGGTTTCTATATGTTCTCTACATGCAGTTTTGGTGCTAAGAGGTACCCGAATTGTCCTTGCTGTCCTCTACTAAGAGTAGCAAGGCCCCCGGTCATCACCCATTATAGGCTCCTTTCAACCGGGTTCAATTCAGGGGGACCCATTCGCTTATACCCATACGAAGGAACAATATCCTCACGAAAGTATAAGGTACTCAAGCCGCGAAGGTACTTGCTAGGCCCATACGGGAGAACGATATCTCCACGAAAGCATTAGCGTTTCCCCCCCACTTAAAAAAACGGGTTTATATGCCATATTTTAAATGCGTTAAAACAAACGCGCAATTATAACCGAATGTTAGTTTAATAGTCACTTTAATCCGGAATTTCTGATATTAATAAAGCGGTAATTATTTGAAAAAAGCTCCACTCTCATTTGTTTTTGAAAAACAAAAATATCCACAGCGGAGTCGCCATCTGTAGCGATGTTTTTTCTCGCTAAAAAAGAAAGTGTTTTTATTTGTTTGGAAAATATTTTCTTCCGCGTGGAGTTTTTATAAAACCCGCATTATTTAAAATTGGAGTCGCCACCGGCCACTCAAGGTGGACCGGACACCGTAGAAAACCATAGATTTTAAAAACTTGGGTTCGGGAGTTGGTTACGGATGGGGAAGGATTAGCACCCCCACACTGCCCAAAATTGGTACTTTAATAATTACCGCTTTATTAATATTAGACTTTCCGGATTAAAGTGACGATTAAATTAAAATTTGGTTATAAGTGCGAGTAAATTTTAAAAGCCCCGTTATTCGAGAATAAACGCCCAACCACTATCACTACGCCTGATACTGGCCCCGTTTACGCTCGAATAAAAGGGCACCGCATTGACAAAATATATGTTCGTTATGCAAACTTAAAAAACATAGCAAATATAAATAAATACATTGCGATAAAAAAATAAATAAATACTAACATAATAAAATACTAACATAACATAAATAAAATATTAATCTAAAACATACATACATAAATATTAATCTAACTCATAAATAAAAACAAATCTACCATAAATAAAATAATAATATGAAACATAAATTTAAAACATACTAATCTAAAACATAGATAAACATACAAATTAAAAACATAATTTTAAATTAACTACTACTTCATTAAAGTATAAAAATTACAACATAAATAAAAAGGAAAGAAAATATACCTAACTAGGAGTTCGAATGACGAACCCTGACTGGACCCCACCGAGATCTACCACGACCTCTCCAAAAAATTAACTAGATCGGATCCAAAATAGGACCCCGATCGAACCGGTTAGGACCGAAGACACTGCCCCGGTCCTGGGCTAGTCGGGAGCCTAAGCTCCTTATTTGGCCAAAGCCCTACCGATCCATTGCTTCTTCAATTTCCAATCTTTCATGCCTATTTATAGGGGTGAGATGGGTGACGTGGAGCCTTGTGCTCCACTCCCCTCCCCCTTTTTTATTATATATTAATTTTATGCCTAAATGCATGGTGACTTCGGTGTATGCACTGAACATAGATGTACGCAAAAATGATGAATGCAACTAAATGCATGAATGTGATATGATTTTTCTGGCCCTCATTGAGATGCCCCTGACTCCTCACTGGTCCTGTCAGGATCTTGGTTTTTTTGTATGTGGCGGTGCCCCAACCTCAACTTGGGTTCGAGAAGTCATCTGGGTGCATGCCCCAACATTTTATTAATTCCTATGTCATCGTCTGAAATTGCTCTTGAATTTGACACTTTGAGTGTGGATTCTGTTGCCCCCTAGGTTGGGTTTATAAATTGTGTTGGTTCATGGCAGCTCGTTACTATTATTATTTTAGATTAGGTGCAGTTTTGCAAACTGTGGTCAAAGATGCAAGAGTTTGACTCGACAATGAAGGCTGGATCTTGGCAAAGAATGCCCTCGGACTGAGGCCTTGTTAGAGGCATAATGTTTGTAAAAGATGTGGGGGTGCTTTTGGACATGCCCCAAGATCAGGCTTTTGTAAGAGGCTCTGTAAGGTGCTAGATCGACCAACTGTGTTGTATTTAATGGGGCAACACAGGGACTAATTTTGAAATTTCAAAATGTATGCATGTAAATGCAAAATGCATGTCTTAGATGTGAAAGTACTGATTCAAAAATGGTTCGCGTGGCTCAAATTCTAAACTCACGGGATTTATTTGCAACTTTGAATATTGCCTTGATATCTAGAGTGCTAGATTTTCTCCTGATGATAATTTTTTTAAATTGAGAACCAGTCGCAAATCAGCATTTCATGATGGTAAAATGCATAAATGAAAAATGTTATAATATGTCATACAGCGAATGAGCAGATTGAAATTAAAATAATTAAATGAATAAACTAAAGTAGATAAGGTAAAATGAAAGATTTCTGATTGGGCAAATTGCTTGAACCAACACCTTTGTGTCATGCAAAATGCAATTATGTATGCAAAAAGGGTAAAACAAAAAAGAGAACGAGTCAGTACCAGATAAGATCAATAACACATAAATAGAAGAACAATTTAGATAAAACAAACAAAACAACCCTATTTACATCCTGTCTAAAACACCTAGGTTATCCGCATGGCTCTAAAAGGGTGGGTTTCTATATGTTCTCTACATGCAGTTTTGGTGCTAAGAGGTACCCGAATTGTCCTTGTTGTCCTCTACTAAGAGTAGCAAGGCCCCGGTCATCACCCATTATAGGCTCCTTTCAACCGGGTTCAATTCAGGGGGACCCATTCGCTTATACCCATACGAATGAACAATATCCTCACGAAAGTATAAGGTACTCGAGCCCCAAAGGTACTTGCTAGGCCGATACGGGAGAACGATATCTCCACGAAAGCATTAGCGTTTTCCCCCCACTTAAAAAACGGGTTTATATGCCATATTTTAAATGCGTTAAAACAAACGCGCAATTATAACTGAATGTTAGTTTAATAGTCACTTTAATCCGGAATTTCTGATATTAATAAAGCGGTAATTATTTGAAAAAAGCTCGACTCTCATTTGTTTTTGAAAAACAAAAATATCCCCAGCGGAGTCGCCATCTGTTGCGATGTTTTTTCTCTCTAAAAAAGAAAGTGTTTTTATTTGTTTGGAAAATATTTTCTTCCGCGTGGAGTTTTTATAAAACCCGCATTTTATTTAAAATTGGAGTCGCCACCGGCCACTCAAGGTGGACCGGACATCGTAGAAAACCAGAGATTTTAAAAACTTGAGTTCGGGAGTCGGTTACGGATGGGGAAGGATTACCACCCCCACACCGCCCAAAATTGGTACTTTAATAATTACCGCTTTATTAATATTAGACTTTCCGGATTAAAGTGACGATTAAATTAAAATTTGGTTATAAGTGCGAGTAAATTTTAAAAGCCCCGTTATTCGAGAATAAACGCCCAACCACTATCACTACGCCTGATACTGGCCCCGTTTACGCTCGAATAAAAGGGCACCGCATTGACAAAATATATGTTCGTTATGCAAACTTAAAAAACATGGCAAATATAAATAAATACATTGCGATAAAAAATAAATAAATACTAACATAATAAAATACTAACATAACATAAATAAAATACTAATCTAAAACATACATACATAAATATTAATCTAACTCATAAATAAAAACAAATCTAACATAAATAAAATAATAATCTAAAACATAAATTTAAAACATACTAATCTAAAACATAGATAAACATACAAATTAAAAACATAATTTTAAATTAACTACTACTTCATTAAAGTATAAAAATTACAACATAAATAAAAAGGAAAGAAAATATACCTAACTAGGAGTTCGAATGACGAACCTTGACTGGACCCCACCGAGATCTACCACGACCTCTCCAAAAAATTAACTAGATCGGATCCAAAATAGGACCCCAATCGAACCGGTTAGGACCGAAGACACTGCCCCGGTCCTGGGCTAGCCGGGAGCCTAAGCTCCTTATTTGGCCAAAGCCCTGCCGATCCATTGCTTCTTCAATTCCCAATCTTTCATGCCTATTTATAGGGGTGAGGTGGGTGACGTGGAGCCTTGTGCTCCACTCCCCTCCCCTTTTTTTATTATATATATATATATTTTACTTTTTTATTATTTTTTTTAAGATTAATAATATTATTACAAAAATACTAAAAATACTAAAAATTCGGACAAAAATGAGTGATTACACAAAGATGGCAATGTTTTTAGTTATATGTCTTAATGTAATATATTACTGTCTATGCAAATACACCTAAGTTAAATTCAAAAAATTAATTGCATGTATACAAATAAAGAATTCAAAATTATTAATTAGGATAATAACTTGTTTTGAAGATTATTTTTTATATTTTAATATAATTGTTAAAAAAAATAATTATAACTAAAAAATAAGAAACCCGTTTAAAACATGAATACATATACCAACATTTACGAGTCGAATACTCGACCCATACTAGCATTCGTTTATGTTATATTTGCAAACTTATGATGTCAAAATAAATAACAAAATTAATTTGGATCTTATGCTAAATTTCAGTGTTTATTTTCAAAGTAAACATGGATGCAAACTATTTTCTTTCATTCATTTTCAATTCAATGCGGCTTTGATGGGGATATTTTTTGCTAAATCTGGGTACCCTCAAAATATATTGCACGTCATTTATATTTTGGATTACAAATTAACTCATATTGAGTTAGGTGTATTAAATTAACGCGTCACAGTTAATCCACTTTACAAAATTCAAAACTTTTTTTAATCCCTATGTCCGTATTGAAAGGCAAAACATTAAAAAAATGAAGATATGAAATTTTCTATAAATCCATGAAACGAAATAAAATTCTAATTGCTTTTATTTTTTGAATAGTCTAATTCCTTTTAAAAATGCATTAAAAGTAAACAACTTTTTTTTAAAAAATAAAATATTATTAAAGCAGTAATAAAATATCATTAAAAATACCATAGGAAAACCTGAAAAAGAATTTAGTTTTCATAGAATTTTTGAAAAATTTATCCTGATGGTTTGAATGAAAGTAACGAAATATATTAAAAACAATTTAGTAAAATAACCAAAGTAAGAATTTAACTACAATATAAGGACAAAACAATTAATAATGCTAGATAAGGTTGAACAAATAAAAGCACACTCTCTTGAGAATCAAACCCACAACCACATGGCTAAAAGCCACCGGCTGAGCTAAGACGACAATAATTGTAGTTATATGTCTTAATGTAATATATTAATGTCTATAAAAATACACCCCATATTGTTGTTAAATTCTTATTTTGGTCATTTTATTAAATTGTTGTTAATATATCTCGTTACTTTCATTCAAACCATCGAGATAATTTTTTCCAAAATTCTACAAAAAACAAAATTCATTTTTAGATTTTTCCTATGCTATTTTTAATGATATTTTAATACTACTTTAATAATATTTTATTTTTTAAAAGTTGTTTATTTTTAATGCTTTTTTGAAAGCAACTAGACTATTAAAAAAAGCAATTATAATTTTAATTTGTTTCGTAGATTCATAGAAAATTTCAAATTCTCATATTTTTTTTAATGTTTTGCCTTTCGATACGGACATAAGGGTTAAAAAAGAAGTTTTGAATTTTGTAAAGTGGATTTCCAAAATATAAATGACGTTGAATATATTTTGAGGGTACCTCTCGTTACCTCGAAAATAAACATTGAAATTTAGCATAAAATCCAAATTAATTGTTTTATTTATTTTGACTTTATAAGTTTTCAAATATAACTTAAACGAATGCTAGTATGTATCGTGTATTCGACTCGTAAATGTTGGTAGAAAATAATCTTTAAATCAACTAATTATCCTAATTAATAATTTTGAATTCTTTATTTGTATAATTGCAATTAATATTTCGAATTTAACTGAGGTGTATTTGCTTAGACATTAGGGTAATACTTTGTATTTACGCTATAAAAACCCAAATCCTAAATTCCTAACCCTAACCCTAAAAAACTAAAACCTAAAATTTAAACCCTATACACTAAATTATAAACACTAACCTTAAATTCTAAACCTTACAACTTAAACCCCTAAACCTTAAACCCCAAGTTAAAACCATAATCCCTAAAACTAAAAGGCACGTGTAAACTAAAGTTTACACGGCCTGTGTATAGAAGTTTTTTCGTAAACATTAATATATTACATTAAGAAATATAACTAAAATCATTGCCATCTTAGCTAAGCAGGTAGAGCGCATGGCTTTTAATCATGTGGTCGTAGGTTCAATTCCCACTGACGGCTCGCTTTGATTTGTTAAACCTTATCTAGCATTATTAATTGTTTTGTCCCTAAATTGTAGTTAAAATCTTACTTTGGTCATTTTACTAAATTGTTGTTAATATATCTCGTTACTTTTATTTAAACCATCGTTAAATTCTTACTTTGGTCATTTTACTAAATTGTTGTTACTATATCTCGATACTTTCATTTAAACTATCGATTTTGTTTTTCCAAAATTCTGGGAACAACTAAATTCATTTGCAGATTTTCCTATGGAATTGTTAATAATATTTTATTACACTTTAATAACATTTTATGTTTTTTAAAAGATAATTACTTTTAAAGCATTTTTAAAAGCAATTAGAATTTTAATTCATTTCATAGATTTATAGAAAATTTCAAATCCTCATTTTTTGAATGTTTTGCTTTTCGATACGAACATAAGGGTTAAAACAAAAGTTTTAAATTTTGTAAAGTGGATTTCCTGGGACGGGTTAATTTAATACACCCGACCCGATATAAATTAATTTTTAATCTAAAATATAACGAATTAGAATATATTTTGAGGATACCCTGATTTAGCAAAAAAAAAAAAAAACATCAAAGCCGCATTGAATGGAATATGAATGAAAGAAAATAGTTTGCACCATTGTTTTCCTTTGAAAATAAACATTGTAATTTAGCATAGATCCAAATTAATTGTGTTATTTATTTTGACATCATAAGTTAAACAAATGCTAGTATGTATCGTGTATTCCACTCGTAAATGATGGTAGATGGTATTCAGATTTTAAACGGATTTCTTATTTTTTTAGTCTAAAATTAATAATGCTAGATAAGGTTTAACAAATCAAAGCACACCATCTGTGGGAATCAAACCCACGAACACATGGTTAAGCGCAATGCGCTTTACCGGCTGAGTTAAGACAACAATGATTTTAGCTATATGTCTTAATGACATATATTAATGTCTAAGCAAATACACCTCAGTTAAAATTAAAAAATTAATTGCTTGTATTCAAATAAAGAATTCAAAATTATTAATTAGGATAATAAGTTGTTTTAAAGATTATTTTTATATTTTAATATAATTGTTAAAAACAAAAATGATTAAGACTAAAAAATAAGAAATCATTTAAAAATAAATATCATCTACCAATATTTACGAGTCGAATACACGATATATACTAGCATTCGTTTAAGTTATATTTGCAAATTTATGATGTCAAAATAAATAGCACAATTAATTTGGATCTTATGCTAAATTTCAATGTTTATTTTCAAGGTAAATAGGGGTGCAAACTATTTTCTTTCATTCATCTTCAATTCAATGTTGCTTTGATGTTTTTTTCTTGCTAAATCAGGGTACCGTCAACACATATTCTATGACATTTATATTTTGGATTACAAATTAACTCATATCTAGTAAGGTGTATTAAATTAACCCGTCCCAGGAAATCCACTTTACAAAATTCAAAATTTTGGATTTAACCCTTATGTCCGTATCGAAAAGCAAAACATTAAAAAAAAGAGGATTTGAAATTTTTAATAAATTCATGAAATAAATTAAAATTCTAATTGCTTTTAAAAATGCATTAAAAGTAAACAACTTATTAAAAAATAAAATATTATTAAAGCAATATTAAAATATCATTAACAATTTCATACGAAAATATAAAAATGAATTTAGTGTTTCCCACAATTTTTGAAAATTTTATCTCGATGATTTGAATGAAAGTAACGAGATATATTAACAACAATTTATTAAAATGACCAAAGTAAGAATTTAACAACTATATACGGGCAAAAAAATTAATAATGCTAGATAACGTTTAACAAATCAAAGCGCACCATCTGTGGGAATCAAAACCATAACCACATGGTTAAAAGCCATGCACTCTACCGGCTGAGATAAAAAGGCAATGATTTTTGTTATGTCTTAATGTAATATATTAATGTCTATGCAAATACACCTCAGTTATTTTCGAAAAATTAATTGCATGTATACAAATAAAGAATTCAAAATTATTAATTAGGATAATAAACTGTTTTGAAGATTATTTTTTATATTGTAATATAATTGTTAAAAATAAAAATGATTAAGAATAAAAAAAATAAGAAATCTATTTAAAACATGAATACCATCTACCAACATTTACGAGTGAAATACACGATACATACTAGCATTTGTTTAACTTATATCTGCAAACTTATGATGTCAAAATAAATAACACAATTAATTTGGATTGTATGCCAAATTACAATGTTTATTTTCAAGGTATACAGTGGTACAAACTGTTTTCTTTCATTCATCTTCGATTCAATGTGGCTTTGATGGGTTTTTTTTTTTGTTGCTAGATCAGGGTACCCTCAAAATATATTCTACGTCATTTATATTTTGGATTACAAATTAACTCATATCGACTCGGGTGTATTAAAATAACCCGTATCCAGGAATTCACTTTACAGAATTCAAACCTTTTTTAACCCTTATGTCCGTATCGAAAAGCAAAACATTCAAAAAAAATGAGGATTTGAAATTTTCTATAAATCCATGAAATGAATTAAAATTCTAATTGCTTTTAAAAATGCATTAAAAGTAAACAACTTTTAAAAAATAAAATAGTGTTAAAGCAGTATTAAGATATCATTAACAATTCCACAGGAAAATTTGAAAATGAATTTAATTTTTCTCAGAATTTTGGAAAAAATTATCTCGATGATTTGAATGAAAGTAGTGAGATATATTAACAACAATTTAGTAAAATGACCAAAGTAAGATTTTAACTAACAATATAGGGGCAAAAAAATTTATCTCGATGATTTTAACTAAAAGTAAACAACTTATTAAAAAATAAATTATTATTAAAGCAGTATTAAAACATCATTAACAATTCCATAGGAAAATCTCAAAATGAATTTAGTTTTTCTCCACAATTTTGGAAAATTTTATCTCGATGGTTTGAATGAAAGTAACGAGATATATTAACAACAATTTACTAAAATGACCAAAGTAAGAACTTAACAACAATATAGGGGCAAAAAAATTAATAATGCTAGATAATATTTAACAAATCAAAGCACGCCGTATGTGGGAATCAAACCCACAACCACATGGTTAAAAGCCATGTACTCTACCTGCTGAGCTAAGAAGCTAATGAGTTCTGTTATACGTTTTAATGTAATATATTAATGCTTACGCAAATGCACCTCAGTTTGTTTCGAAAAATTAATTGCATGCATACAAATAAAGAATTCAAAATTATGAATTAGGATAATAAATTGTTTTGAAGATTATTTTTTATATTTTAATATAATTGTTAAAAATAATTAAGATTAAAAAATAAGAAATCCGTTTAAAACATGAATACCATTATAACACCTTGCTTAAAAAAATGAAAAATGAAAATGAAGGATATGTTGCTTGGGAGCCTCAAATCTGAGACCTTGGGGTTGGTAACCCCTCGCCTTGATCGTTTGAGCTAAGTCAACTCTTGTTATTTAGTTGCCTTGGATTTTATTTAAAACATGTTTGACAGTTTGGTTCTAAAGGAATTAAAACCGATTCAGTTCCCTATCCTTGGGAATTTTTGGTTTTGTTCAGATAGTAAGAACCCAAAAAGGTTTTAAGGCTTTCCGTTCAACCACCGCTCGATCTACATCACCGTCAGACGGTGGCCGTCATTGCCACTTTTGGCGTGACCGACGTCCCTTCGTGACCTTGCTTAGGGCTACTACTTGCACGATGGTGCAGCGATCCAGCGTAGACATCGATTCAAAGATCAGACGGAAACCTTCCACTCATCGTCCCTGATTTTTGCATTTTTTGCCGCTGTTTAGTGTCGGTGTTAAACACCATCGTTGCCATCGTTATCTCCGTATCGAGATGAATAAAACCCAGATGGTCGGTCTTCGATACGACGCCGTTAAGGGCTCATCGGAGCTGCGTCAGTTTTGGTCGTGATTTACCTATTTTGGTAAGATCGATAAGTTTCCACCTGTTTTCGTTGTTTTTCTGACTTACTGATTGTTATGGTTTGTTGATCTCATGAAAAATGCATTTTTGGAGTAGTTTTTAGGCTGTTTACGGCCGCGCAAGGGTGTCACGTGCCGTCCGGTGGCGATTCCGGGCCATCGTGATAAGAACCTTGTTGAACCGGTTCTGAACAAGTTCAGGCCCTTGAACCGGCATAAACCCTTTTAAACCGATCTGAACCAGTCCTAAAATCAAGTTTGTCCGACCTGTTAACCTTGTCCAGCCTGACCCGAGTCCGACTCGACCCGACCTAGTCTGCCCGACCCGAACCTGTCTAACAAGACCTAATCCAAGTTAACTCAACCTGTTCTGAGTCAACTCAGTTGACCGAGTCAACTCGGTGTTTTGACCATTAACTTGACGTCAGCATTGATCTTTGACCTGATGTCAGCGTTGACCTTTGACCTAACGTCAGCGTTAACCTGCCCGTTGACCGTTGACTTTGACCAAAAGTTAACTTTTCTCGAAAAGCCGTATTTTATGTTTTTCAATGCTCTGAGTCCATTTTTGAGGACTGTTTCACTAGATTCGGTCCCGTTAAGGTGTTTTTCAACATTTATTATTTCTAATTAAATCCAATTATCGTTATTAAGTCTCATACGATGTGATTTGTTTTGCCATGTATTTGAAATATCGTGGGTGGACAAATTTGTGTTCGTGAGAAATCAAATGAACTTCAAAGGCCGACTGATGTAACTTGGAGTCAAGGTAATACATTACTGCCTCTTGTATACTTTGCGAAACATGTTGGTATTTTGTTAAATTATGCATGATTTTAATGAATAGTGTTAAAAGATTTGATAATTTAAATATTTCGTTAAGAAAAGTTGATAATAAATTTACATTCGATCTGATAAAATGACTACCTCATCTGAAATCCCCGATCTATTGAGAAATAATTTGGTATCAAGATGAAAATATGTGTGATAACAAACCACTTGGATTTTCTTGAACTCTGAATAAACACCTGAAAAATAAATTTATTATAATTTCTTCGTATTCCTAAACTGATCTAAATAACAATAAAGAATAAATTGATCGGAATGATTGAAATGAAGGATATGACCCTAGGCACGGAAATTACCAAATTAATTGAAATAAAGGACATACTCCAAAGAATCTGAAATGAATAAGTTTTTTTGTAAGGATCGTAAGAATCAGGACGTTTGAACTACCATTGAGAACTTAATTAATTGAATACCCACGTGACTCGAGATATGTGAAAGCTTGGAAATTCAAAAATTTCTAATAGATCGCAAATGAATGCAATGTTTCTATGGGTTTGAAGTCCGACTTATGAATATCAGTCATTCTTAGGACTGTTAAAATAATGAAATAATATTGTACAAATTCATATTCAATCATTCAAGGATTGTTCTAAGATAATTTGTGATAGTGACCGGTTCAACTATACCCCACAGCTAGAACTAGGTAATGAAAACGTGTGAGGTGTACTTATTTGAATGCTTAGAAAGTGATACATTGATGAGACGTGGTTAATGGAATGGACTTGGAAGCCTGACATGCTATCAATAGTTTTTAGCACAGCAAATCACTAATTTACATTATTGGGATTAAATTACAAAATTTCCCTTGAGTGTTAAAATGACCAAAATGCCCTTATAAGCAAAATTAACTGAAACCCTCTTGATATATCTAAATTCTAGCATAATCATGACTTTCTTCTGTCAAAAATACACCTCTGTATCTGATCTGAAAATAATTGTCTTTATATCTACCGCTATAACTACTTACTGTTTATTATTGTTATTATTACCTAGATTGTTTTACTGGGGTACTTGGAATATGATATGAGGTCTCTGCAGGTTTAGCCCTGATCCAGCTGGTAATACCTTTTGTATTAGGTTCCTATGCTTCGGCTAGGGTAATACCTTATGGCTTCTGTATCAGGATCCTATGCTTCGGCTAGGGTAATACCTTATGGCTTTTGTATCAGGTTCCTATGCTTCGGCTAGGATAATACCTTATGGCTTTTGTATCAGGTTCCTATGCTTCGGCTAGGGTAATACCTTATGGATTATGTATCAGGTTTCTATGCTTCAGTTAGGGCGATTCCTTTGAACCTAATACATCCCTTTAGGTCAGCACCTACGTCCAATGGGCCTGGGTTAAGCCCTTATAAATGAGACTGGGAACTGAATATCGGAGTTTGGTTGAAGTATAGTTAAGTGATCAAATAAAGAACAATCATTGTTACCTTCACATACAATAATAATTTGAAACATCATAACAAAAACTTATAGATATCAAGCTCACCATGTCAGTTTCATGTTTAGTCTTATACCTCTTAGTGCATATGGAATCTTTTGGTTGTTCTGTATTACTGAGCTTTTTCAAGCTCACATTGTTCTTCTATCGCAAGTTAAAAAAAGATTTGATTATGTTTCGATGTTCGACATCTTTAATGGGAGTTTTCTCGGCGTTGCTTTCGGAGTACGGTATCTGTGTAATTAGTGGGCATGTATGTCGTGTTTTATTTTATATTTGAATATGTAATATGGTTACTAAATTTCTGTTTCATGTGTAAATGATATTATAAAATGGCGTCTGTAAGTAAAATTTTGTTTTTATGTCTATAAAAATATTTCATCTGGGTTTTTATTGTGGGTCGCTCTTGTGACCTTAATGTGACACTTCAGATCGGATCGGGTTCTGATGTTACCAATCTAAGGAGTTACAATCATCTACCAACATTTACGAGTGGAATACACGATACATACTACCATTTGTATAACTTATATCTGCAAACTTATGACGTCAAAATAAATAACGCAATTAATTTGGATCGTATGCTAAATTACAATGTTTATTTTCAAGGTATACAGTGGTACAAACTATTTTCTTTCATTCATTTTCAATTCAATGTGGCTTTGATGGGTTTTTTTTTTGCTAAATCAGGGTACCCTCAAAATACATTCTACGTCATTTATATTTTGGATTACAAATTAACTCATATCGAGTCGGTTGTATTAAATTAACCCGTCTCAGAAAATCCACTTTACAAAATTCAAAACTTTTGTTTTAACCCTTATGTCCGTATCGAAAAGCAAAACATTAAAAAAAATGAGGATTTGAAATTTTCTATAAATCCAAGAAATGAATTAAAATTCTAATTGCTTTTTAAAATGCATAAAAGTAACCATCTTTTAAAAAATGAAATAGTATTAAACAACATTAAAATATCATTAACAATTCCACAGGAAAATCTGAAAATGAATTTAGTTTTTCCCAGAATTTTGCAAAAAATTATCTCGATTATTTGAATAAAAATAACGAGATATATTAGCAATAATTTAGTAAAATAAGCAAAGTTTTTAATTACAATATAGGGACAAAACAATTAATAATGATAGATAAGGTTTAACAAATCAAAACGAGACATCTGTGGGAATTGAACCCAAGACCACATGGTTAAAAGTCATGCACTCTAACGACTGAGCTAAGATAGCAATGATTTTAGTTATATATCTTAATTTAATATATTAATGTCTATGCAAATACACCTCAGCTAAATTCGAAATATTAATTGCATGTATACAAATAAAGAATTCAAAACTATTAATTAGGAAAATAAGTTGATTTAAAGATTATTTTTTTATATTTTAATATAATTGTTAAAAATAAAAATAATTATAACTAAAAAATAAAAAATCCATTTAAAACATGAATATCATCTACCAACATTTACGAGTCGAATACACGATACATACTAGAATTCGTTTAAGTTATATTTGGAAACATATGATGTCAAAATAAATAACACAATTAATTTGGATCTTATGCTAAATTTCAATGTTTATTTTCAAGGTAACGAGGGGTACCCTCAAAATATATTCTACATCATTTATATTTTGGAAATCCACTTTACAAAATTTAAAACTTTTGTTTTAACCCTTATGTCCGTATCAAAAGGCAAAACATTCAAAAAAATATGAGAATTTGTAATTTTTTATAAATCCACGAAACAAATTAAAATTATAATTGCTTTTTTTAATAGTCTAATTGCTTTAAAAATGCATTACAAGTAAACAACTTTTAAAAAATATTATTAAAGTAGTATTAAAATATCATTAAAAATACCATAGGAAAAATATGAAAATGAATTTAGTTTTTCGTAGAATTTAGGAAAAATTTATCTCGATGGTTTGAATGAAAGTAACAAGATATATTAACAACAATTTAGTAAAATGACCAAAATAAGAATTTAACTGCTATATAGGGACAATAAAATTAATAATGCTAGATAAAGTTTAACAAATCAAAGCATGTTGTCTATGAGAATCGAACCCACAATCACATGGTTAAGTGCAATGTGCTCTACCGGCTAAGATAAAACAACAATGATTTTAGCTATATGTCTTAATGTATTATACTAATGTCTATGCAAATACACCTCAGTTAAAATTGAAAAATTAATTGCTTGTATTCAAATAAAGAATTCAAAATTATTAATTAGGATAATAATTTGTTTTAAAGATTATTTTTTATATTTTAATATAATTGTTAAAAAAATGATTAAGACTAAAAAAAATAAGAAATTTGTTTAAAACAATAAATATCATCTACCAACATTTTCGAGTCGAATACACGATACATACTAGCATTCGTTTAAGTTATATTTGCAAATTTATGATGTCAAAATAAATAACACAATTAATTTGGATCTTACGCTAAATTTCAATGTTTATTTTCAAGGTAAACAGGGGTGCAAACTATATTCTTTCATTCATCTTCAATTCAATGCGGCTTTGATGTTTTTTTGCTAAATCAGGGTACCGTCAAAATATATTCTACATCATTTATATTTTGGATGACAAATTAAATCATATATAGTTAGGTTTATTAAATTAACCCGTTCTAGGAAATCCACTTTAAAAATTCAAAACTTTTTTTTTAACATTTATGTTGTAACAACTCTTCCCGACTTGATATGAATCCTAGTCAGAAAGTGTTACCGAGGAATAAAACGGTGATCGGTGCGATACTTTACTCAAAGATTGATATAGTTTTACAGGAGTACGATAAGAACGATAAAGCAATACATCACGAATTGGCCTAATTAAAAAAATTATAACTTAGGGGAGCTGGACAATAGATTCTAGGGACTTAACTAAGGGTGATGAACAAATTTTTGAACATGGGTATCGATGCGCCCAAGGGTCGTATCGATACGCTATGGCTGAATTAACTCCCAGAATTTCCAGTGACAAACACCCATACCGATAAACTTCAAGTAGTGTCGGTACTCCCAGCAATGACAATTAAAACGGTTAGGTTCAGTGGCCTCGTACCGATGGGTCAAGTCGTATCGATACGCGATGTTAATTTAATTATTTTCGTTTTACAGATTCAAAAAGGGGTATCGATACGTACCCGACAGTATCGATACCAAGCTACACAAATTTTTCCAGATTCAAAATACTGTACCGGTATGTCTCGAGCTGTATCAGTATGCCTCTTAATCTGATTCCAAATATCCAATCACGTACCGATACGCCATCACCCGTATTGGTATGGTAGGGCTTGTAATGCCAATTTTATCTGGTTTATTAGCAATTTACCCAACCGAACCATGTCCAAATTCAATGAAACTTTACCAGCAAGTTTATTTAGCCTAAATCTATTAGCATGCCAAATTTTAGGATCAATCGAATCCGTTTACTATGTTTTCCCCGATTTTGGCCAAATATACGATTTAGTCTACTTTTAACCAATTTCAAAAAATCCTATTTTAGCTTCTTAAAGATACTAAAAGCATACACTTAATACATGAATATACTTTACTTTAGTAGCTTCTTGACTTGCCAAAAACCTTCAATATCTCGATCTCCAATTCAAAACTTTGCTAACCTGAAATGCACAGAAAATGAATGCATTAGGCATACTTTGCCTAGTGAGGTAGTCATAAACGATGTTAATGGCAACAAATGCATCTATACCATGCTTCAATAGTAACAATGTCAATACTATGGCAATATGCTCAATTTCCATACTCATTGAATAACAATAATCAATGCAATGGCAATAATCAATGCAATAACAATATTTAGGCAATATCAATACTCAATATCAATAGTTTTCCTTGGATCGATGTAGGGAGTGTGGATACGTAAATTCCTACGCCTCACCAAATGATAGTGGTCTTGTCCCTCCACCTTACCTTTATGACCAAATCACAACATACCTCCACCTCACCACAATAAAGGCCATAGCCACCCGTACCAATGAGCTCATGAATTATATGGCATGCCAATTGTATCCAAAGTCCACCCGATTCCAAGGTTTAATAATGATAGTCCAATAACAATGTTTCAATAGCAACTATTCGGTAACAAAATTTCAGTAACGATGGGTCAATAGTGATAATTCAATAATGATGAATCGATATCAATAATTCGATGAAAATAATCCAATGTCAATATTCAACATCAATAGTTCAATGACAATAAGAAATAACAATGGTTCAATGCACTAGTTGATAGCAATAAACAATGGTCAATGAACAAACTTCTATATGACAATATCTCAATAGTTCCGATGATATCAACAACAGTGCTATGGACAATGATTGATGCAATGCTTACCAACTTACCAATATGGCTCTCAATGACTTTTATGCAAAATCCTCAATATGAAAGGTCAGCGATGCAATAATCTATATTCAATGATTCGGGAAAGGCACCTAGCCTATTCCCTGCACTCCAACTACACCCACCTTAGATTCTGAAGCTCTTAAGGCTCTCGGATGACAATTCCCTTGCTCCTAGCTTTTGAAGGAGATGACTGTTCTTCTTTCTTCAACACTTGAGCTAGGTAAAAATAATATGGAGATGTTAGAAATAAACTATGAATTCAAAATCAATATTTGAGATTGAAATAGCCTTTAGATAATGAAACCTCCATGGATTTATGCTTAAAAGCATGGGTTTAACTATGATCTTCGATAACTTAAACTTGGAATTAAGCTTCAATAATCCATGGATTCACAAAATTGTTTGGGGGCTTTAGCTTACCGAACCGAAGGCTATTCAATGGTGTAGAAAAATCAAAAGAAGCTTACACTAACAAGAGAGGTGCTTACTTAAGCTTGAGGTAGAAGATGGAAATGGTGGTGTTACCTTTCTTGTGGAAAAGATGATGATAGAGGCAAAATAGGGACTCGGTGAACTATGAATCAAAGGAAATTCTTTTAAGTGTTTTAAAACATTTTATCCCTTAAAGTGGGAACCGATAAAGCTTTCCTTTGCTAGAGCGTAAGCTCATTTTAACAAATTTTCCTCATTATAATAGTTTAAATCCATCAAATATTTTTACCATCTTTTCTATCATCTTTTATCCCATATTTCCTATCAATATGGTCATCTTCACGTGAAGGGTGGCAAGCTAAGAGGTGACTCATCTCGAAATGGGATAATTACGAGGGTTGTCCCTCAACTATCCAAAGTTACACTTTTGCCCCCCAAACTTCTAATTTTTCACAATTTAGTCACTAATCTATTACCAAAGAATTCAATTAGGTCCAAAGTATATAAATTGACTCAATTAGAGTCCGATACGGTGCATTTGACCATAAAATTTAAGTCAATGAAATATTTGGACCTTTTTGGCATAGAATTTTTGATTACTAGAACCCTATTCTGACTAGACCAATTTTTGGGGTGTTACAACTCTCCCTCTTAAGAAAATTTGTCCTTGAATTTTACCTGAACCGAAGAGATAAGGATATTGCTGCTTCATCGTCTCTTCCAGTTCCCAAGTAGCTTCTTCAATGGTATGGCTTCTCTAGAGGACTTTAACTAACGGTACAGATTGTAATCACTCATTTTTGTCCAGATTTTTAGTATTTTTAGTATTATTGTAATAATAATATTATTAATTTAAAAAAAATAAATATAATAATAATTAAAAAAGGAAAAATTGCGTGGAGCAGCATTGCCCACGTCACCCAGGCTCTCTCCCACCCCTTTTGAAATTGCCTATAAATAGGCATGCATTTGCAATTGAATTGGCATGGAAAAATCGGCAATGACAAGGCCAAATAAGGGGCATCGGCTCCCGGCTAGCCAAGGACCGGGGCAGTGCCCTCGGTCCTAGTCGGTTCGATCGGGGTCCTATTTTGGATCCGATCTAGTTATTCTTTGGAGAGGTCGTGGTAGATCTCGGTGGGGTTCAGTCGGGGTTCGTCATTCGAGCTCCTAGTTAGGTATATTTTCTTTCTTTTTTATTTGTGTTGTAATTTTTATGATTTAATGAAGTAGTAGTTAATTTATAATTGTGTTTTTAGTTTGTATGTTAATTTATGTTTTAGATTAGTATTTATTATGTTTTCAATTTATGTTTTATATTGGTATTTTATTTATGTTAGATTTGTTTTTATTTACGTGTTAAATTAATAGTTATGTATGTATATTCTAGATTAGTATTTTATTTATGTTATATTAGTATTTTATTATGTTAGTATTTATTTATATTTTTATCGCAATGTATTTATTTATATTTGCCATGTTTTTTTTAAGTTTGCATAACGGATATATATTTGGTCAATGCGGTGCCCTTTTATCCGAGCGTAAATGGGGCCAGTATCAAGCGTAGTGATAGTGGTTAGGCGTTTATTCTCGGATAACGGGGCTTTTAAAATTTACTCGCACTTATAACCAAATTTTAATTTAATCGTCACTTTAATATGGAAAGTTTAATATTAATAAAGCGGTAATTATTAAAGTACCAATTTTGGGCGGTGTGGGGGTGCTAATCCTTCCCCATCCGTAACCGACTCCCGAACCCGACATTTTGAAATCTCTAGTTTTTACGATTGTCCGGTCCACCTTGAGTGGCGGTGGCGACTCCATTTTTAAATAAAACACGGGTTTTATAAAACTCCACGTGGAAGACATTATTTTCATTAAAAATAAAAATAAAAAACATCATTTTTTAGCGAAAGGGACATCGCTAGAGATGGCGACTCCGTTGAGGAAATTTTTCTTTTCCAAAAAAATAAGAGAGTCGAGCTTTTTCCAAATAATTACCGCTTTATTAATATCGGAAATTCCGGATTAAAGTAACTATTAAACTAACATTCGGTTATAATTGCGGTTTTATTTTAACGCATTTAAATTTCGGCATATAAACCCGTCCTTTTAAGTGGGGGAAAACGCTAGTGCTTTCGTGTGGATATCGTTCCTCCTTATGGGCCTAGCAAGTACCTTCGGGGTTCGAGTACCTTATGCATTCATGAGGATATCGTTCCTTCGTATGGGTATAAGCGAATGGGTCCCCCTGAATTGAACCCGGTTGAAAGGAGCCTATAATGGGTGATGATCGGGGGCCTAGCTACTCTTAGTAGAGGACAACAAGGACAATTCAGGTACCTCTTAGCACCAAAACTGCATATAGTGAGCCGTAGGAGCCAACCCTTTAGAGCCATGTGAAACTATGCCCGATTAGTGGTCACCCTATTTAGGCTTTGGTGACTTATTTCTTGTTCATGAACAGTTTTAATTGCTTTATTTTGTTTACCATTTGTTTTATTTTATTTGGTACTAACTCATTTCATTCTCATCGCATTGATTTCATCTGCATTATTGCACAACATCATCACAATCTTGATTTTGCATTGCAACAATTTAGGACACATTTTGCATGCATATACATTCATTTTTAAAATAAGAAAACTGACTCTAGGGGTGCCCTATGACAGTGATACTGGATAAAGTAGAAGATCAGTTAGCTCTGCATCTATACGGAACCCGGTACAAAGCAAAGATGGCAAACGATGAAAGATTGAAAAAAAATTGAGCAAGATCAGAAATAATTGCAAGCGAACATAGCCAAGCAGGTTGAGGAACAGTTGGCGAGAGTCCAATAGGATATGAGGGAACAACTTGCAAAGTCACAACAAGACATGCTGGGCCAAATGGCACAAATGCTGGGATTAAAGCTTCCTGAGCTTGGAGAGGCCTCTGTTGTAAATCCCACTGCAAATCCTAAACCCACTGTTGGGGACGAGGATCTTATGTACCCTCCGGGGTTCACGCCCGTTCAAACCAGGATACAACCAGAAAATCAACCCCAGGTGATCATTTCTCAGGGGAAGTCTCATCTACATCAGGCCGGTACTTCGATCCCTATAAATCAGCCATCTGCATCAGAAGTTAAGCCCGGGGACAATCAAGCTGAAAATTTTATCTCAGAAATGGATCATCTGTTTGAGACCGAGAGGCCGAAGGTAGAATCTTCAAAGGAAATCGAAGATCGATGTAAAAGACTCGAAGAGAAGCTAGAGGCTATGGGAGTAGAGGATACCTTTAGTGGGTTTGAGGCCAGTGAACTCAGCCTTGTCCCAGATTTGGTGTTACACCCGAAATTTAAAGTCCCGGAATTTGAAAAGTATGACGAAACCAGCTGCCCTCGCACTCACCTCACTATGTTCTATCGGAGGATGACTGGATACGACTGAGACAACAAGCTGTTAATTCACTGCTTTCAGGATAGTCTGTCAGGATCTACTGCCCGATGGTATAATCAGTGGAGCCGTCATCAGATTAAGTCATGGAAAGACTTGGCAAAAGTGTTCCTAGAACAGTATCGATACGTCAGTGATATGGTGCCAGACCGTTGGACCCTACAACATATGAAAAAAAAATCAAATGAAAGCTTCAGACAGTATGCCCAATGTTGGAGAGATGTGGCAGCTCAAGTCCAACCCCCACTCAGCGAAAGAGAGATGGTGATCATGTTTGTCCAGACTTTGGAGGGTCCAATCTTGGGTCGCTTGATAGGTAACGCGACTACAAACTTTGCCGACCTTGTGTTATCCGGGGAGCTCATTGAAAATGCCGTCAAGACTGGCAAAATTGATGATGGAGGTAGTTCGTCCCATAAAAAGCCCTACCATGCAAAGAAAGATCATGAAGTAAACTCTGCGGGAGTTTATAATGCCAGTTATTCTAAGCCTATCACAGTTGTGCAACCTAAGGCCATGCCAAGCGCTCACGGTTCCTCAAACCAAGGTTCTGGTTAGAGGAAGAACACTGAAAACGTAGAATTTACTCCACTACCAATTTCTTATGGAGAATTGTACAAGCAGTTGTATGATGTCCACATGGTGGCACCTTTCTACCGAGATCCGGTACAACCTCCTTTCCCAAAATGGTATGATCCCAATGCAAAATGCGATTATCACGCAGGATAGGTTGGCCATACCATTGAAAATTGCTTTGGTTTCAAAAAGTTGGTGGAAAAATTCATTAAGCTTGGGGTGGTAAGCTTTGATAACTCAACAAGAACGACTACAAGCAAAGACCCTTTACCGAAGCATGAAGATGCCCAGTTGAGGGTTTTTTGAACTTGACCATGTTTTAATCCAGCTTAAGTATTGCACTACCTTGACCATAGTAGGTCCCCTTGTAGTTTTTATCACTTTCAGATAAATACTTTTTGTAAACCAACCTCACCGACTTAAGTACAATGGTGGTAAGAGTATTTTTTTAAGGGATCAAAACTAGAAGTAGCAATGCAAACATCTTTTGTTCGTATCTGAGTATTGAATATCCAAAATACATCACCCTAAAGTTTCAAATTTGCTACAAGAGCAGTATCAGACGATGTCATATAATGAACAAAATTTTGGGGCATCAACTCAAATGAAAGCTGATCGAACCCAGGACAAAGTAGGGGCACTGCCACATGAAAAAACCAAGATCCTGACGGGACCAGTAAGGAGTCAGGGGCATCCTTTTGAGGATCGAAAAAAAAATCATGTCACATTCATGCATGTAGTTGCATTCATCTTGCATTGGATCATTTTCGCATACGTTGTACATTTAGTTTAAATGCATACAGCAAAATCACCATGCATTTAGGATAGAGACATGCATTTAGGTGTAAAATTAGATGCATTCATTCATTTTTTTTTCTTGTACATACAAACAGTGTCGAAAAAAGAAAGAGATATCCTCAACATGGGGGAAATAAAAAGGGCCCAACCTTATTCATGGAAGAGGCCAAACAAAAGATGCTGAAATGTATAAATAAAAGGTACCAGTGACATATTTTGTGAACAATTTACTAATAAATGTTTTTCTCCTTTGTAGGATTTGATTCCTCCAACGATGGCGTGACGGACGCTAACAATTTCCCGACTATCACTCCTGCCAACAAAAATTCTTTCCAGATCCCTGCCCTGTTGATAGAGAAGCTGAGCAAATCTTAAAAAAAATATCTCATTGACAATGGCACAACAATCCAAATCATGCCTTCGTCAGTGGTGGTACGCCAACCTATCCAGATCTTGCCTCCGTCAGTGGTGTTGCAAATCAAAATTTCCATTCGACCCTATCTCTCCGTCGGTGATGTAGCGGGTCTCACATTTTGCTGATCTAGTCTCTCCATCAGTGGTGTAGCATATCAAATCCTCTCCAGGTCTTGCCTTTTCGACGGTGTTGCAGCTAGACCAAACTTTTCCTTGGAATCTGTGTTACAAGAAAAAGATAAAAAAATCAAGAAAAAATAAAAAAACAAACAAAAACAAAAAAAGAAGAAAAAATAGAAAAAGTTAAACAAACAAAAATTAAAAAAATAAAGTTCGAAAAAAGAAAGTTCGAAAAAAGAAGAAAAATTTGAAAAAAAAAGAATAAGAAGAAAGAAAAAATATTCAAGTGTTATCTGATCATGTCCCTCCGTTGATGGTGTGGCTGTGTTCAAATTAATGTCATCCCACCTTTTCCATTGAGGGTCTAGTGGAGTCTAAATGCTGAAATACAATCTTATCTCTCCGTTGATAGTGTGGATAGATCCAACTTTATAAATTTAAGGTTCTGCCTCTTCATCGGTGTTGCAGCTGAACCAAATTTGCCAAAGTCTGATCATGCCTCTTCGTCAGAGTCGTAGATTGATCGCAAAGAAATCAACTCTCCGATCCTACCTCTTCGTCGGTGTCATAGCCGTATCAAATCTTCAGACCTTGCCTCTTTGTCGGTGTTGTAGCTTGGTCAAATTTAACTTCCGGTTCTGCCTCCTCGTCGGTGTTGTAGTTGTACCAAATCTACAAACTTCCGATCTTGCCTCTTCGTCGGTGTTGCAGCTAGACCAAATTCACTGACTTTTGATCCTGCCTCTTCATCGGTGTTGTAGCTGGATCAACATTACTAACTTTAGACCATGGCTCTTCGTCGGTGTTGTAACTTGGTCAAAATTTACTAATTTTCAAATTTTATCAATGTTGTTTCTTGAAAAATGAAGAAAAAGCAAGAAAAGAGAAAAAATGAAAAAAGCAAAAATGAAATTTAAAAAAAGAGAAAAAAAGAAGAGAAAAAAGAAAAAATAAGAAAGAAAAAATGAAAAAAAAGAGAAAAAATCAAAAAAGAAAAAAAAGGAAAATGGAAATGAAAAAGAAAAAGAAAAAGAAAAAAAAAAAAAAAAAAAATCAAAACGAGCTTTCATCCACCGATCCATCCGCCTCTTCATCGAGTTGTATTTGGATCAAATCTTGAACCTTGCCTCTTAGTCGGTGTTGTAGCTTGGTCAAATTTAACTTTAGGTTCTGCCTCTTCGTCGGTGTTGTAGCTGAACCTAATTCACTAACTTCCGGTCTTACCTCTTCATCGATGTTGTAGCTAGACCAAATTCACTAACTCTTGATCCTGCCTCTTCGTCGATGCCGTAGATGGATCAACATTACTAACTTTAGACCATGCCTCTTCGTCGGTGTTGTAGCTTGGTCAAAATTCACCAACTTTCAAGTTTCATCAATGTTGTATCTAAAAAAAGGAGCAAAATGAAAAAGTAGAAAAGACAAAAGAAAAAGAGAAAAGGAAGAAGTTGTCAGTTTTCTGGTCTTGTCTCTTCGTCAGAGTTGTAGCTGGATCAGACATTAGAACTTTCATCCATCGGTTTTGCCTCCTTGTCAGTGTTGCAGCTGGATTGAATTTTGTAAACTCTGCCTCTTCGTCGGTGTTGCAGCTAGGTCGAACTCTCTTTAGGTATTGTCGTCGTCAATAACATAGTAAGTTGTACTCATTTTGCTTCCCCAACAAACAACCCCCCATTTTGAAGGTTTTGCTTCCCCAAAAGTGACAAGGTGGATCAATCAAGACAAGAAAGAAGACCTGCGCCGAAGAGAAAGAAGATCTACTGATGAAAGAAGACACGCATCAAAAGGAGAGAAGTTGGCCCGGATCGGACAAAAATGGTTATTCTTGTCTTTGATCTATTCTTGTTACACAACAATGAGCAAAGAGGGCAAATCTGTAATCACTCATTTTTGTCCGGATTTTTAGTATTTTTAGTATTATTGTAATAATAATATTATTAATTAAAAAAATAAAATAAATATAATAATAATTAAAAAAGGAAAATTGCGTGGAGCAAAGCATTGCCCACGTCACCCAAGCTCTCCCCCATCCCTTTTGAAATTGCCTATAAATAGGCATGCATTTGCAATTGAATTGACATGGAAAAATCGGCAATGGCAAGGCCAAATAAGGGGCATCGGCTCCCGGCTAGCCAAGGACCAGGGCAGTGCCCTCGGTCCTAGTCGGTTCGATCGGGTCCTATTTTGGATCCGATCTAGTTATTTTTTGGAGAGGTCGTGGTAGATCTCGGTGGGGTTGATCGGGGTTCGTTATTCAAGCTCCTAGTTAGCTATATTTTCTTTCTTTTTATTTGTGTTGTAATTTTTATGATTTAATGAAGTAGTAGTTAATTTATAATTGTGTTTTTAGTTTGTATGTTAATTTATGTTTTAGATTAGTATTTATTATGTTTTCAATTTATGTTTTATATTGGTATTTTATTTATGTTAGATTTGTTTTTATTTACGTGTTAAATTAATAGTTATGTATGTATATTCTAGATTAGTATTTTATTTATGTTATATTAGTATTTTATTATGTTAGTATTTATTTATATTTTTATCGCAATGTATTTATTTATATTTGCCATGTTTTTTTTAAGTTTGCATAACGGATATATATTTGGTCAATGCGGTGCCCTTTTATCCGAGCGTAAATGGGGCCAGTATCAAGCGTAGTGATAGTGGTTAGGCGTTTATTCTCGGATAACGGGGCCTTTAAAATTTACTCGCACTTATAACCAAATTTTAATTTAATCGTCACTTTAATATGGAAAGTTTAATATTAATAAAGCGGTAATTATTAAAGTACCAATTTTGGGCGGTGTGGGGGTGCTAATCCTTCCCCATCCGTAACCGACTCCCGAACCCGACATTTTGAAATCTCTAGTTTTTACAGTGTCCGGTCCACCTTGAGTGGCCGGTGGCGACTCCATTTTTAAATAAAACACGGGTTTTATAAAACTCCACGTGGAAGACATTATTTTCATTAAAAATAAAAATAAAAAACATCATTTTTTAGCGAAAGGGACATCGCTACAGATGGCGACTCCGTTGAGGAAATTTTTCTTTTCCAAAAAAATAAGAGAGTCGAGCTTTTTCCAAATAATTACCGCTTTATTAATATCGGAAATTCCGGATTAAAGTAACTATTAAACTAACATTCGGTTATAATTGCGGTTTTATTTTAACGCATTTAAATTTCGGCATATAAACCCGTCCTTTTAAGTGGGGGAAAACGCTAGTGCTTTCGTGTGGATATCGTTCCTCCTTATGGGCCTAGCAAGTACCTTCGGGGTTCGAGTACCTTATGCATTCATGAGGATATCGTTCCTTCGTATGGGTATAAGCGAATGGGTCCCCCTGAATTGAACCCGGTTGAAAGGAGCCTATAATGGGTGATGATCGGGGGCCTAGCTACTCTTAGTAGAGGACAACAAGGACAATTCAGGTACCTCTTAGCACCAAAACTGCATATAGTGAGCCGTAGGAGCCAACCCTTTAGAGCCATGTGAAACTATGCCCGATTAGTGGTCACCCTATTTAGGCTTTGGTGACTTATTTCTTGTTCATGAACAGTTTTAATTGCTTTATTTTGTTTACCATTTGTTTTATTTTATTTGGTACTAACTCATTTCATTCTCATCGCATTGATTTCATCTGCATTATTGCACAACATCATCACAATCTTGATTTTGCATTGCAACAATTTAGGACACATTTTGCATGCATATACATTCATTTTTAAAATAAGAAAACTGACTCTAGGGGTGCCCTATGACGGTGATCTTTGGATAAAGTAGAAGATCAGTTAGCTCTGCATCTATACGGAACCCGGTACAAAGCAAAGATGGCAAACGATGAAAGATTGAAAAAAAATTGAGCAAGATCAGAAATAATTGCAAGCGAACATAGCCAAGCAGGTTGAGGAACAGTTGGCGAGAGTCCAATAGGATATGAGGGAACAACTTGCAAAGTCACAACAAGACATGCTGGGCCAAATGGCACAATCTTTGGGATTAAAGCTTCCCGAGCTTGGAGAGGCCTCATTGTAAATCCCCACCGCAAATCCTAAACCCTTTGTTGGGGACGAGGATCTTATGTACCCTCCGGGGTTCACGCCCGTTCAAACCAGGATACAACCAGAAAATCAACCCGGTGATCATTTTCTGGGAAGTCTCATCTACATCAGCCGGTACTTGATCCCTATAAATCAGCCATCCGCATCGAAGTTAAGCCCGGGACAATCAAGCTGAAAATTTTATCTCGTAAATGGATCATCTGTTTGAGACCGAGAGGTCAAGGTAGAATCTTCAAAGGAAATCAAGATCGATGTAAAAGACTCAAGAGAAGCTAGAGGCTATGGGAGTAGAGGATACCTTTAGTGGGTTTGAGGCCAGTGAACTCAGCCTTGTCCCAGATTTGGTGTTACACCCGAAATTTAAAGTCCCGGAATTTGAAAAGTATGACGAAACCAGCTGCCCTCGCACTCACCTCACTATGTTCTATCGGAGGATGACTGGATACGACTGAGACAACAAGCTGTTAATTCACTGCTTTCAGGATAGTCTGTCAGGATCTACTGCCCGATGGTATAATCAGTGGAGCCGTCATCAGATTAAGTCATGGAAAGACTTGGCAAAAGTGTTCCTAGAACAGTATCGATACGCCGTGATATGGTGCCGCATCGTTGGACCCTACAACATATGAAAAAAAAATCAAATGAAAGCTTCAGACAGTATGCCCAATGTTGGAGAGATGTGGCAGCTCAAGTCCAACCCCCACTCAGCGAAAGAGAGATGGTGATCATGTTTGTCCAGACTTTGGAGGGTCCAATCTTGGGTCGCTTGATAGGTAACGCGACTACAAACTTTGCCGACCTTGTGTTATCCGGGGAGCTCATTGAAAATGCCGTCAAGACTGGCAAAATTGATGATGGAGGTAGTTCGTCCCATAAAAAGCCCTACCATGCAAAGAAAGATCATGAAGTAAACTCTGCGGGAGTTTATAATGCCAGTTATTCTAAGCCTATCACAGTTGTGCAACCTAAGGCCATGCCAAGCGCTCACGGTTCCTCAAACCAAGGTTCTGGTTAGAGGAAGAACACTGAAAACGTAGAATTTACTCCACTACCAATTTCTTATGGAGAATTGTACAAGCAGTTGTATGATGTCCACATGGTGGCACCTTTCTACCGAGATCCGGTACAACCTCCTTTCCCAAAATGGTATGATCCCAATGCAAAATGCGATTATCACGCAGGATAGGTTGGCCATACCATTGAAAATTGCTTTGGTTTCAAAAAGTTGGTGGAAAAATTCATTAAGCTTGGGGTGGTAAGCTTTGATAACTCAACAAGAACGACTACAAGCAAAGACCCTTTACCGAAGCATGAAGATGCCAGTTGAGGGTTTTTTGAACTTGACCATGTTTTAATCCAGCTTAAGTATTGCACTACCTTGACCATAGTAGGTCCCCTTGTAGTTTTTATCACTTTCAGATAAATACTTTTTGTAAACCAACCTCACCGACTTAAGTACAATGGTGGTAAGAGTATTTTTTTAAGGGATCAAAACTAGAAGTAGCAATGCAAACATCTTTTGTTCGTATCTGAGTATTGAATATCCAAAATACATCACCCTAAAGTTTCAAATTTGCTACAAGAGCAGTATCAGACGATGTCATATAATGAACAAAATTTTGGGGCATCAACTCAAATGAAAGCTGATCGAACCCAGGACAAAGTAGGGGCACTGCCACATGAAAAAACCAAGATCCTGACGGGACCAGTAAGGAGTCAGGGGCATCCTTTTGAGGATCGAAAAAAAATCATGTCACATTCATGCATGTAGTTGCATTCATCTTGCATTGGATCATTTTCGCATACGTTGTACATTTAGTTTAAATGCATACAGCAAAATCACCATGCATTTAGGATAGAGACATGCATTTAGGTGTAAAATTAGATGCATTCATTCATTTTTTTCTTGTACATACAAACAGGTCTGCGAAAAAGACCGAGATATCCTCAACATGGGGGAAATAAAAAGGGCCCAACCTTATTCATGGAAGAGGCCAAACAAAAGATGCTGAAATGTATAAATAAAAGGTACCAGTGACATATTTTGTGAACAATTTACTAATAAATGTTTTTCTCCTTTGTAGGATTTGATTCCTCCAACGATGGCGTGACGGACGCTAACAATTTCCCGACTATCACTCCTGCCAACAAAAATTCTTTCCAGATCCTGCCCTCTGTTGATAGAGAAGCTGAGCAAATCTTAAAAAAAATATCTCATTGACAATGGCACAACAATCCAAATCATGCCTTCGTCAGTGGTGGTACGCCAACCTATCCAGATCTTGCCTCCGTCAGTGGTGTTGCAAATCAAAATTTCCATTCGACCCTATCTCTCCGTCGGTGATGTAGCGGGTCTCACATTTTGCTGATCTAGTCTCTCCATCAGTGGTGTAGCATATCAAATCCTCTCCAGGTCTTGCCTTTTCGACGGTGTTGCAGCTAGACCAAACTTTTCCTTGGAATCTGTGTTACAAGAAAAAGATAAAAAAATCAAGAAAAAATAAAAAAACAAACAAAAACAAAAAAAGAAGAAAAAATAGAAAAAGTTAAACAAACAAAAATTAAAAAAATAAAGTTCGAAAAAAGAAAGTTCGAAAAAAGAAGAAAAATTTGAAAAAAAAAGAATAAGAAGAAAGAAAAAATATTCAAGTGTTATCTGATCATGTCCCTCCGTTGATGGTGTGGCTGTGTTCAAATTAATGTCATCCAATTCTGCTTTTCCATTGAGGGTCTAGTGGAGTCTAAATGCTGAAATACAATCTTATCTCTCCGTTGATAGTGTGGATAGATCCAACTTTATAAATTTAAGGTTCTGCCTCTTCATCGGTGTTGCAGCTGAACCAAATTTGCCAAAGTCTGATCATGCCTCTTCGTCAGAGTCGTAGATTGATCGCAAAGAAATCAACTCTCCGATCCTACCTCTTCGTCGGTGTCATAGCCGTATCAAATCTTCAGACCTTGCCTCTTTGTCGGTGTTGTAGCTTGGTCAAATTTAACTTCCGGTTCTGCCTCCTCGTCGGTGTTGTAGTTGTACCAAATCTACAAACTTCCGATCTTGCCTCTTCGTCGGTGTTGCAGCTAGACCAAATTCACTGACTTTTGATCCTGCCTCTTCATCGGTGTTGTAGCTGGATCAACATTACTAACTTTAGACCATGGCTCTTCGTCGGTGTTGTAACTTGGTCAAAATTTACTAATTTTCAAATTTTATCAATGTTGTTTCTTGAAAAATGAAGAAAAAGCAAGAAAAGAGAAAAAATGAAAAAAGCAAAAATGAAATTTAAAAAAAGAGAAAAAAAGAAGAGAAAAAAGAAAAAATAAGAAAGAAAAAATGAAAAAAAGAGAAAAAATCAAAAAGAAAAAAAGGAAAATGGAAATGAAAAAGAAAAAGAAAAAGAAAAAGAAAAAAAAGAAAAAAAATCAAAACGAGCTTTCATCCACCGATCCTGCCTCTTCATCAGAGTTGTAGCTGGATCAAATCTTCAGACCTTGCCTCTTAGTCGGTGTTGTAGCTTGGTCAAATTTAACTTTAGGTTCTGCCTCTTCGTCGGTGTTGTAGCTGAACCTAATTCACTAACTTCCGGTCTTACCTCTTCATCGATGTTGTAGCTAGACCAAATTCACTAACTCTTGATCCTGCCTCTTCGTCGATGCCGTAGATGGATCAACATTACTAACTTTAGACCATGCCTCTTCGTCGGTGTTGTAGCTTGGTCAAAATTCACCAACTTTCAAGTTTCATCAATGTTGTATCTAAAAAAAGGAGCAAAATGAAAAAGTAGAAAAGACAAAAGAAAAAGAGAAAAGGAAGAAGTTGTCAGTTTTCTGGTCTTGTCTCTTCGTCAGAGTTGTAGCTGGATCAGACATTAGAACTTTCATCCATCGGTTTTGCCTCCTTGTCAGTGTTGCAGCTGGATTGAATTTTGTAAACTCTGCCTCTTCGTCGGTGTTGCAGCTAGGTCGAACTCTCTTTAGGTATTGTCGTCGTCAATAACATAGTAAGTTGTACTCATTTTGCTTCCCCAACAAACAACCCCCCATTTTGAAGGTTTTGCTTCCCCAAAAGTGACAAGGTGGATCAATCAAGACAAGAAAGAAGACCTGCGCCGAAGAGAAAGAAGATCTACTGATGAAAGAAGACACGCATCAAAAGGAGAGAAGTTCAGCCAGATCGGACAAAAATGGTTATTCTTGTCTTTGATCTATTCTTGTTACACAACAATGAGCAAAGAGGGGCAACTGTAATCACTCATTTTTGTCCGGATTTTTAGTATTTTTAGTATTATTGTAATAATAATATTATTAATTAAAAAAATAAAATAAATATAATAATAATTAAAAAAGGAAAAGTTGCGTGGAGCAGCATTACCCACGTCACCCAAGCTCTCCCCCATCCCTTTTGAAATTGCCTATAAATAGGCATGCATTTGCAATTGAATTGACATGGAAAAATCGGCAATGGCAAGGCCAAATAAGGGGCATCGGCTCCCGGCTAGCCAAGGACCAGGGCAGTGCCCTCGGTCCTAGTCGGTTCGATCGGGGTCCTATTTTGGATCCGATCTAGTTATTTTTTGGAGAGGTCGTGGTAGATCTCGGTGGGGTTCAGTCGGGGTTCGTTATTCAAGCTCCTAGTTAGCTATATTTTCTTTCCTTTTTATTTGTGTTGTAATTTTTATGATTTAATGAAGTAGTAGTTAATTTAAATTTGTGTTTTTAGTTTGTATGTTTATTTATGTTTTAGATTAGTATTTATTATGTTTTAAATTTATGTTTTATATTAGTATTTTAAGCACAATCCAAAACAATAAAATTTTGACCTAATTTAGCCCAATCCACAATCAATTTCCAAATCCATTAGATTTTCAATCATTCAAAACATAGATAAATATTTGAAAGCGTTTATAAAGGAGCTCCTTTTAAATTACATTATAAAAGTGTTCGACTCAATCATTTTAAATCCAAATATGAGTTACAAAATACACTATAGGGTCCTACGAATACACAGCCCAAAGACCCATACCGATACCTTATTCCAAGGCATACCGGTATAGGTTGAACACCGTATCGATACCCTTCTCTCAGTTCATCCAATGAAAAATGTTCTTAAAACCCAGAACATTGGGTATCGGTGCTGCCTCCCCACATACCGATAATGAAGCCCAAAATTGGTTTTCTAGGCTCGGTAAATCACTTCCCAAGCCCCCCAAAACTCAACCTTTAACCACATAACTCAATCCTACATCTTAAGGGAGTGTTTAGGGTGATTTACTACCATTTTTAAAAAGTTATTAACACCAAATTCGGATTATGCCATTAAAGAGGGTTTCTAACCTCTAACACCCAAATCAACCATAAACATCACATTTAACCAAGAAATAAATCAAATTTATAATGCCCATGAAGTCATAGGAGTTAGTAATGTACTAACCTTAAGCAAGAATCTCGAACCCATGCCTCTACCCAAGCTTTCTCACATTTTCTCCAAACCTCAAGCTTGTAAAAGTCCTCCAACATCTTCCACTAGCCACACAAACATGAAATCTGTAACAAAGCTTAGATTAGAGCTCATGGAGGAACTTGCTACAAGCTACAACCTTAATATCAAGAGAGATCTTTCTAAAGCCTTAAACCTCCCAAAAAACCATTAATTTACCTCTCCACCATTCTTGGTGAAACTTAAATCAAAATGTAGATCCTTGCTTGCAAATAAAGAAACCCTTAACTTGAATTTTAAGATTTCCTGTAACACCCCGAATTTGGGCCTAGAAGTTAGCTGGAGAGATTAGACGGTTCAAGCGAATCGGATTAGATGATTCAAACTAGTTTCGAGAATTAATTCATAATAAATTGTTTTTGGCTAAAATAAAATATGGAAAATGTTAGAAAATGTTTAATTAATATATTAATGGTTTTGGATAACTCAATTTGAAGAAATAAATTCGTATTTAGGGACATTTTGGTCTGGTGATAAAATGTAAAGTTTTCAAAACTGTTTTGGTGACTAAATTGTAAAATGGTCAAAACTTAAAATCTTTAAGGATCTAATTTACCAATGTTTTTAATCAGACCTTTTCCTTAATTTAGTCTATTTTTAAATGAGTTTAAAATGGTTATTAAATGTAAATAAAATAGATTTAATAAAAAGGATTTCAAATAACTAATTCATTTTCTTTACGTAACTGCTTTTGCTCTGAACTGTTCTCTCAAATTTCTTAGCAGCCAAACTATCAATTTTACTCTAAAATGATCATGAATCATCTCTTTTTTATTTCCCTTTGATTTCTCAATTGATTCCTTTGATTTCTACATCAAATTATATTTGTTTTCTTGGAGATTTCACTCAAGTCTTGCCAATTAAGGGAGAAGTCAGCTATTAGAGGTGATTTTTGTTTCTCTCCTCTAATCAAATGTTCTTTACTGAAATTCCCAAGCTCTTGATCCTTTACAATTGATTTTTGTTATGTGTTAATGATTAAGTCAAGATTAAAAGGTTTTAATTGACTTTGACAAGGAATTTGGTGGATCTTGGTGATAGATCTGATTTGTAGTGATTTTAATTGATTTAAATTACATCTAAGATTGTTTTAATGTTTTGAGAAGAGATTTATAATAGGAATCCCGAAACTAATTGAATTGCTAATTTTCTAGGTTGTTAATAATTAGATTTTTAGGTGATTAGGGTGTTAGAAGGTTGCTGGAGATGTAAGTTGAAGTTGAAAGTGTTTTTAGATGTTAATTAGATGTTAAAATCGTTAGGTTATGGTTGGGCTTTGTTTAGGTTGAGTTTGGTGATATTTTTGGTTGTTCTTGGAAATTGTTTGATGGTTTTTAGTGAGGCGAACTTGAGATTAGATGTTGCTGGGATTGGAGATGCATAGTAATGCATTTATCCTTTGTTTTGTGGGGTTAAAACAATGGAGATGAATCCTTTAGCAATTGGTAAGATTTTAGTAGAATTGGATGCTTGATTTCACATCGGAAAGTGGAGCTTTGTGTTGTTGGTGAGTGCAAACTTGGTTTACAGCTTATTAAAGTTTTGAAAGTGATTTTAGGATTTTAGATTAAGTTTGAAACACTTATATAAGCTCAAAAGTAAGTATTGAACGTTTTCGCTCTCGTTTCAGTTTTGCAAAGTACATATTCATGCACATATTTATGATTTTGATTACCTACTATTATATGCATGTTTTAGAAATGAAAAATGCTGCAAATGATCATATGTTGATGATTATTGAGGATGGCAAATGATTTGAAAAAGAGTTTCGATAATACTAGAATACAGGGTTTATTGTATTAGAATTGTTTTGGTTGTTGCATATATAATGTAACCCCTAAACCATGCCCAAAATGAAAGGCCCAATTTAGGAAGTTATAATCATAACTTTTCCCTCAAGAAACCCATCATTGTTTATAGATATAAAATTCTTCTAATAAAAGGTACTCCAAAAGCTTATTGAAATCCATCATAATGTTGTAAACTGATAATATAATAAATTATCCAAATTAAAAGTAAATGCATGCATACTGAAAACATCTTCAAATCCCAAAACAGTCTCTAGTCCCAATTACATCCAAACTCGATAAAAGAAAAAGTAATAATAATAATTTGGAAAATAAACAAGTTCGTATTGAAGAAACAATAAATCCAAAAATGCAAGAGGTCCTCCGTGTACCAAGTCGCCTAGAGCCAAGTATCTGAAAGACAAACCATAGGGGAGTGAGCTGTTAAGCCCAGTATGTCTCCAAAGTGCAAGCAATCACAAACACAGTTTCAGAAAATATCTCAAGGAAAAATAAGTCATATTAAAACACAGTGAGATGATACTAAGAATAAGTCACAATACCCAGCTACTAACACCAATCACAGTGGTGGAAAAGCCAACTAGTCACAGTGGAGGTAGTTCCCCTGACTCCTCACCCTTATTTATCCAATCACAGTGTGGTCAAACCACTTCTTTCTCGTACAAACCCATCCCATGCATGAAAATATAATGTCTTCAAAAAACATTCTCATCATAGTTGTATTATACTAAATACGAGGAACACAGTTAAAAAATTCTAATAGATTCAGTAAAACGCAGTCTGACACAGTATGCATGATATCTCAAAACACATTATAATCACAGCACAGGAAAAATAGTCATGCATGTTGTAAAACATATCACCGAACATATAGCATAGAAAGAGAACACACCTCTAGTGGTCAAGCTCTAACGTCGATGATGATGCCTCTCACGATCTGAACTAGCTCTAGGTCTAGCTGAGTTAGAACCTATGAAATAAAGTTCTAATTAAATCACATTCTAATAAAAAAATAACACTATGCCATCTAACTCAAATTCTATTCAGAAACAACTCACGTGTAGCTCTCGCAGAAGATGCAGGAACAGGTTGAACAGGAGGTGGGGGAGGTAAAATGCCATCCTCGGATCGATGTCGTCTGAAACACATAATTAAACCACATTAGATCTCATACTCAAATTCTCTGAATTGATTAAGTACAAATTAATTTGCAATTAGCAAAACTAGTATTTTGGGTTCAAATTAGACGAAATAGACAACAAATTCAGACTCGGGATGTCAAAAAATGTTAAGTCAAAGTTGGTTGAAAAGGTCAACGGTCAATGTTGACTTTGACTGGTCAAAGTCAACGCTGACATCACTACTCTGGTTAACACTGATGTCATCATTCTAGTCAACACTGACATCACCACTCTGGTTAATGCTGACATCATAATTGGTCAACGGGTCTAGTCGGTCAACGGGTCCGGTCCAAAGTCAAATTCAGTTTGGGTTCTCAAAGGATTCTGCCAGTTCATTTGCTGGACCGGTTCACATGCTGGTTCAGTCCGGTTAGGTCAACTCCTACAAGCATGCCTAACCCATGGCCATTCATTTGGCCCTCACCTTTGGCTCTCTCACTCACACGGCCCAACGAGGGTAACCCACAACACTCAACAACCCATACAAACCCTTAACCCAAATTTGGCATACAATGACAGCTCAACTTGGGGTTTACATCCCTAAACGGTGGCGACGGCTAACTAGCCGAGCACGGTGACATGGTGCAACAATGCGGCGGCGTTACGATAGTAGAACGGACGGTACGGTGACACAAAAATGATCACATCCCAAACAATAATTTTAACATAAAACCTTGACCATAATTAAATCTCAACACAAGGAAAAAAAATAATCTCGTGGCTTACCCAAACTTACCAATCGAACGGAGATGGGAAGGAGGTTAACGGATGAGCTTGTGATGGATAAAGGTGGTGCAAAAGGAAAAATCGAGGGTTTTAGACTGGTTTCGAGCAACGGCAACGAATGGGCAATATAGTGGTTGGGTTGTAAATGGCCAAGGATGACGATGAAGTTGGTGGTGATGATAAACGGGACAAACGTCGATAAGGCTCTTGTAGGAGCCTCTCCAAAAAACTCAAGGGTGTGGGGCTACAGGGGAATTTCGGGCGAGTGGGGAAAAAAGGGGGTAATGCTGTCGAAAAATGGGAGATCAAAGACTTAGGGTTTATAATGGGGTTTATATACCCATGTGGAATGGGTAAAATACCAAACAAGGGTCCCCACTCTTACCCGCATTATCGAATGGCCACGGAAGTTCTGATTTTTCACACTTTGGCTACTAATTGATTTAGGATACTTAAATTCCCAAATTTAAAAATTAGGGTTTAGGTTTCCAATTCCCCAAATTTAGGGTTTCGGATTAGGAATTCCTAAATTTTTAATTAGGGTTTCCAATTTAATTTTGAGGGTGTTACAACTCTCCTACTCTTAAAAGAATTTTTATCCTCGAAATTTCACACTTAGCGATAAATTCCTATATTTACAGGTGCACACACATACTTCTTTATTTTAAATTTTTTATCTATTAAGAGTAAAATAAGTGAAAATATCATAACGGTACCTGCTATGTCCTCAAACTCATCATCATAATTACCACGAGCTCCAGTTGCATAAACCAAACCTGGTCATCTAACCTCGGATTTAGCTGATCTATCACCTTGAGAAGGTATACCTGTACTAGCAGTACCAGAAGCAGCTGACCTACTATGCTCTCTACCTTTAGAAGGTGTCTGAACAGATGCATGTGTCTGACTCTGCACGACTGAACCAGTACATGATCGCAGACAATCATTAAGGAAATGATCAAGAGAATCACATCCAAAACAAGCTCTATTCTTCTTTCTACACTCCCTACCATGCCATTTCTTGCAATAAGTACATTGAGGCACATAATAAGGACCTGTCGATCCAACCACACTACTTGTCGGAACTGCCAAAATGGCTGGTCCCACTCTCTGGCTACTCTGATGATCAGATTCCTCTCTAACCCTCTTACTGATATAGCTAACCGAACCATGCTGAAAAATTGAAACCAGTTATTTCTTGCTGCGATCTCTTTCCTGAGTTGCCTAATTATTCAAGAGTGTTTTTATTCTTTCCACTATCTTGGCTCGGTCAAACAAATCATTGAACAACTTGTCTTTAAACGAAGCCACCTTCTCACGAATTGAAAAGCGTAAGCATTTGAGAAACTCTCGACATCTATCATTTTCTATGTCTACCAATCTACGCGTATATCGAGACCACTCCACGAACTAAATCTCGTAAGATGATATTTTCATGCCCTCCTTCTTGAGGTCTATAAATGCTTGACGATGATCAGCCAAGTACTACTCACCCACATAATGGTTCTAGAAAGCCTGTCGAAAGGTCTCCCATGACATCTGATCAATGGACATCAATCTCTATTAAGCCTTCCACCAATGTTGTGCTTCACCATGAAACAGTGAAACAACAGCTCTCAACTTCTTGCTAGCAGGATATTCCATCTCCTCAAAGAGCCTCTCAAGATCCTCCATCCATAACTCAGCATCAGATGGGTGTTCATCAGACACGCCCGCAAATATCCTTATCCCAGCACTCAAAAATACTGCAGAGATAGGCCTCATCAAATTCTCTAACTGGTCACGAAAATACCGTAAAAGCTTTTCAACTTTTCACAAAAATACCACAAATATCCTTATCCCAGCACTCAGAAGCTTTTCAACTGGTCACGAAAATACCGCAAAAGCTTTTCAACTTTTCACGAAAATACCACAAATATCCTTATCCCAACACTCAAAAATACCACAGTCTCACTATCATATGAATCCAGCAAGTCATCACCAAGTAGTTGCTAATCATGTGTATCACCATTGTAGCACCCTCACCCGGTTTAGTAGTAAATCGGCTGAGGAGCGTTACGGGGAACACTGGAAACACGAATAATTTAAAACTTTTTAAGAGCTCATCCCTATTAGATGAATTGAACGACTAACAAGGCATTTAAATGTTCATATATTATCATACAACAAGAACATATTCTCAAACAAGAACATATTCTTTTGTACCCAATCTCATTACATTCAAGTCATGTCGATGTTTCATGTAAGTTTAACTAGTCATGCTTTTATGCACATATATTCAATCCATTCTCAAACAAGCATAACATGTTTATCATTCGTGATAAGTTACCACCTAGACCTCATATTTAATCATATAAGCATAAGCAAGTTCCTTATTCATTATAGGTCTTTACTTTGATTGGTTACTTCCAATTTTTATTCAAAGGTAACTACTACCTACCCATAAACACGTGACATTCGAATAGCATACAATGGCTAGCAAGTGTTCACTTAATCTCAGAGTTCCTATATGTGCAGCTTACAATTCCATTCACAAGAAAATTAGGTCATTACATACTTCAAATTTAAGCAATCAAGCCTTCGCACATTAGAGGCCAAATTTATAATCATATACAAGCTTTCAAAATATCAAATGCATGGCCTAGCTTAACTATATAACAATCTAGGTGCCACCAACTAGGATAATTACAAACAAGTATGGATTCAGACTTGTACTTTTACTTGTGCCTTACTTTAAACTTAAGGAATCTGACTTCAGGATCAAGCAAATGATCGAATCCTTTATCCTATAGGGTGGGAAGAATGGAAACAAGAGTGATAAGTACAAAAATGTACTTAGTGAGGCAGCCTTAATTCTAACCAATTATTTGTCCAAGTTCCATTTAAATGGAGTTTGACACTAGATAAGGTTTACAAGCATTTCGAGTAATAAAACAAGCAATTATCACGAAGCATGTTATCAAGTCATTCGAGTGGTATTCAAGCATACCAAGCAATTGTCAAGTAATCAATTATCAAGTCATTTGAATTCCAGCTTTGCTCAATCTTCATTTCAAGTCAAGTAACATACTCAAACAATGTACACATTTCAATTCAAGTCAAGTACATATTCAGGCAATATACTTACATCTCAAGTCAAGTATAGTCACTTTTCTTTTCAAGCTTGTCATTGAAGTTATGCTTACAAGTAATACCCATTCATTCAAGTAAGAACATAATTCATATTTTCTTCACACATATAAAACAACCCCATTTTACACCTATTGTCACATAACATGGCAGCATTTACACTCATACACTCATACATATAAAACAACCTCATTTTACACCTATTTTCACCTAGCATGGCATTAAGATATGTATGTATGTTCCGTTAGCATACTTAAACAATCCATTTTAATCACAGGTAAGCAATACATGGCAGCAAGGTATGTAGATTCCATTAAATACATATATACACATATACAAGCAAAATAGTCCATGATGACCTCTAATTTATTCAAATCTGTCCATTTTACATGTTTATACATTTTAACATTTCAAGACAGCTCATAATTTGACCAGACATTGACAAAACAATCCATATAGTATTCTTATACATTTTAACATTTCAAGACAGCTAACATTTTCATGTACAAGGTATATATATGGCAGAAACACTCATGTTTTACATGTTAATCATATAAATCAGTCCATATTTTTATGTACAAGGAGTACATGGCAGCAACACTCAAGTTTTACATGTTAATCATATAAAACATTCCATATTTTCATGTACAAGGTGTACATGGCAGCAACACTCAAGCAATACACATTTTTATCAAGTCAAGTATAACCATAATGCATTTCAAGCTTTTCATTCAAGACAAGTTTACAAATAGTACTCATGAATTCAAGTAAGATCAAGATCTATTTCAAGTAATAATCATGCAGCAAAAAGTTCAAGTATACAAGTCAAGTAACAATTAGTTCAAGTTTACATGTTTGTCATTTCAAGAATACATGTCAAGTAATCCAAGTAGCAAGTTTACATGTCAAGTAATTCAAGTATTCAAGTTTACATATCAAGTAATTCAAGATTCAAGTTTACATATCAAGTAATTCAAGTATTCAAGTTTACATATCAAGTAATTCAAGTATTCAAGTTTACATATCAAGTAATTCAAGTATTCAAGGTTATATTAGTTCATTTATTATCTTTTAACACAATCCTTGGTTCATAGTTTGTCTAGGTAATCAAGTCTCCAACCAACTGTCGCCACAAGATGTACCGTAGTACTGGTCAACCCTCCTACTGTCGCCAAAGACCACATACGTACCCTCCGTATGTCGCCAATTAGGGGCCTTAGCCCTGGACCGTAGTCCACCCTGACACAATGAGATCTAGACTCTAAGGCATGCCCTTCTACCTATTCAACTAGCAACCAAGGTTGTTTGATTACACTTCATTTATTCAAGGGTTTTCAAGCTTTTCAAGTTCAAGATCATGTATCATTTAAGAATCAATTCAAGCAAGGTATAGCAACATCATGCTTTAGCCCTTAGGCTAATTGAGCCTTAGCTCTTCAATTACCTTTCGCGTTTTCAAGTGTTTCATGTTCAAGGCAAGCCAATTCATATTCAAGGTAAGACAATTCATGTTCAAGGCAAGACAATTCATGTTCAAGGCAAGACAATTCATGTTCAAGGATTATATTCAAACAAGTATTTCAAGATCAAGCTTAGGCCTTAGGATAGTTGAGCCTTAGCTCTTCATTTCACAAGTTTACTTGTTACTCAAATAAGCAATTCAAATTATATGCCTTTTTTAGGCATCTAGTTATGTCTTTATATTCATGGTTTATATCACTTTTACAAGTATTTATATCATAAGAGCAATTCTAAGCAAGAAATTCGAATGAATACATCAAAGGCACAGAATCAAGCATTTCGAATAGGTCACGTTTCAAGTACAAGGATTCAAGCATTTCAATTAGATCACATTTCAAGTACAAGAATTCAAATAGCAAGCAATTCAAGCATTTCAAGTAGTAAGCATTCGAGTGAAATATATTCATGATACAAGGATCTAGCATCATATATCGTTATAATACATACATGCCACTACTCGAATAGGCACAATCAAGAACAAGAATCAAGCATTTAAATCCATAGTGTAACTCAGGCAAGCAACTCGAATGGAATCATTCAAGGCATGGAATCATACAATGTTTACACATTTCTTTCTAAATAATTTAACTTATCCATTTCCATGCTATTACTTAATCACAAATTTCAGCTTAGTCCAATCTTCCCTTTTAATTCATATTCAAGTTTAGTTAATCTCATTATCATGGCATATCAATAGCGAGAAGATAGACATGTAAATTTTGGTTAGGACCTAAGTCCTAACCCTACCAAAACTACACTTACAATACTCCAAGCTAGCTTATTTGTCTTGGATTCAATTTCCTTTGTGTTTGACACAAGTTTGGCCACTCCTTTCTTCCTCCACAAGGTTTACTCCTTGCTCTAACAATCCATACAAGTGGACACATGTTAAACAAGGTACATTGAGCATAATAATAACCCATCTTAAGTAGTCAAATGTTTTTACATAATCACTTAACATGGCAACAATATTCATATATTTCATGTAAGAAACAGGCATCATATTCATATACATACATTAATGCACATTACTACAATTGTTTACATTCCAATTTGGGCAGAAATAGGGCAGTAACCAAACTGTTTACAAAATAGTTTACAAAACTGTCCAAGACATCTAAACTGCTGCTGCCAGGCAGCAGGTGCACTACTTACTTAAAAGTGCATAACTTTCATTCCGTACGTCAGAATTTCAATTGGTTTACACCATTGGAAAGCTAACTTAATTATCTTTTTTAACCATATGGGCCTTGAATTTTAATTCTTTTCCAATTAATACAGTTTTTAGCTTAAAGACAGGGCAATTTACAACATTGGACAGTTTGCATTGTCCCTAGTGTTTCATCTCTAAAATCTGTTTTATAGTTTGGAATTCAATTCCGATTGTTGCATGTGAAACTATACATATTAAGGTTTCTAACCATATAAATTACATCTTTTAATTTAACCATTGCCAATTGTAGTGAATTTTCAAAGTTACTGCCCAGAACAGAGTTTTCTGGGCAGATTTCACTAAACTAGATTTTAGTTTCACTAATCACTTAGATGGTAGTTCTAACAGGTTAATTTAACTTATATTCACTCTCATATATGTCTAAGATAGCTCCCAAGTTCATGTATTTACATTTCATGCCCTGTTTTTACACATATGGTCACCATATGTACCATTTCATATATTCATATGTATACACTTTTTTATCCTTCAAAACAGTCCTCATACTTTCTTATTCAATAGTTATCATTCCAAAACATATAAAATGTGAGTTCATATTTTATTTAACCATTAGTTTTTAAATCAGATGAACTATTCATAACTAAAAATTGACGTAATAAACTTCATATACAAATTTCATGGCAGCATGATAAACTATCATAGCAACACACATTAATGTCAAATTTCAAGACTGTTTCCTATGTCATTTATCAAACAAAATTTCAATTATGTTTTTCTGCATTAATGTTTTGCATACACAAGATAGTTTTAAGACTTAATAAACTGCATTCATTTTACATACTGCACAATTTATCAGCAAACAAACTTCATATTTTCATAGCAACAAATTGCATATTTTCATAGCAACAAACTGCATATTTTCATAGCAACAAACCACATATTCTCATGTATTCGAACAATCTACTCATGCTTTCAAATATACAAAATAATTCTTCACTTACACACATGTTCGAAATAGTCCATAAAATTTCTTATAAAATCAAAACAGTCCACTTTAACATACACATAAATATATAGACAACTCCTCTACCATTTAAGCACCATATTCGCGTGAACATGAAGGGAAGACAAGAGGATTACCTTCCTAGCTAGACTTCAATCGAGCTAGACTTAGATTTGAGTTGGTATCATCTATCTCCAAGCTCTCTCTCTCACAATTTTCTAACTCTCGGCTAAGGAGGAAGAAGAAAGGATGATAGTGATAAAACATGTTTGATCATTTTACAAATCCCCTTCAAAATGCCGTGAGTCATCTTTCTATTTACACCTTGCTTTGTCCTTGTTTGGACAAGTTTCCTAGTCCTCTCAAATTTATGAATTTTGCATGCAACCTTCCCATTCAATCATGGTTTCGGTTTGGCCCAAGTTAATATAGCCTTTTATTGTTTTATAAATTTCAAATTGGCCCTAGTTAGCCCTAGTTAATCTAGCATCATGTATCATTATAATACATACATGTCACTACTCGAATAGGCACAATCAAGAACAAGAAATCAAGCATTTACATCCATAGTGTAACTCAGGCAAGCAATTCTAATGGAATCATTGAAGGCATGGAATCATACAATGTTTACACATTTCTTTCTAATTAATTTAACTTATCCATTTCCATGCTATTACTTAATCACAAATTTCAGTTTAGTCCAATCTTCCCTTTTAATTCATATTCAAGTTTAATTAAGCTCATTATCATGGCATATCAATAGCAAGAAGATAAACATGTAAATTTTGGTTAGGACCTAAGTCCTAACCCTACCAAAACTACACTCACAATACTCCAAGCTAGCTTATTTGTCTTGGATCCAATTTACTTTGTGTTTGACACAAGTTTGGCCACTCCTTTCTTCCTCCACAAGGTTTACTCCTTGCTCTAACAATCCATACAAGTGGACACATGTTAAACAAGGTACATTGAGCATAATAATAACCCATCTTCAAGTAGTCAAATGTTTTTCATAATCACTTAACATGGAAAAAATATTCATATATTTCATGTAAGAAAAACAGACATCATATTCATATACATACATTAATGCACATTACTACAATTTTTTACATTCCAATTTGGGCAGAAACAGGGCAATAACCAAACTGTTTACAAAACAGTTTACAAAATTGTCCAAGATATCTAAACTGCTGCTGCCAGGCAGCAGGTGCACTACTTACTTAAAAGTGCATAACTTTCATTTCAGACGTCAGAATTTCAATTGGTTTACACCATTGGAAAGCTAACTTAATTATCTTTTAACCATATGGGCCTTGAATTTTAATTCTTTTCCAATTAATACAGTTTTTAGCTTAAAGACAGGGCAATTTACAACATTGGACAGTTTGCATTGTCCCTAGTGTTTCATCTCTAAAATCTGTTTTATAGTTGGAAATTCAATTCCGTTTGTTGCATGTGAAACTAGACATATTAAGGTTTCTAACCATATAAATTACATCTTTTAATTTAACCATTGCCAATTGTAGTGAATTTTCAAAGTTACTGCCCAGAACAGAGTTTTCTGGGCAGATTTCACTAAACTAGATTTTAGTTTCACTAATCACTTAGATGGTAGTTCTAACAGGTTAATTTAACTTATATTCACTCTCATATATGTCTAAGATAGCTCCCAAGTTCATGTATTTACATTTCATGCCCTGTTTTTACACATATGGTCACCATATGTACCATTTCATATATTCACATGTATACACATTTTTATCCTTCAAAACAGTCCTCATACTTTCTTATTCAATAGTTATCATTCCAAAACATATAAAATGTGAGTTCATATTTTATTTAACCATTAGTTTTTAAATCAGATGAACTATTCATAACTAAAAATTGACCTAATAAACTTCATATACAAATTTTCATGGAAGCATGATAAACTATCATAGCAACACACATTAATGTCAAATTTCAAGACTGTTTCCTATGTCATTTATCAAACAAAATTTCAATTATGTTTTTCTGCATTAATGTTTTGCATACACAAGATAGTTTTAAGACTTAATAAACTGCATTCATTTTACATACTGCACAATTTATCAACAAACAAACTAGCAACAAACTGCATATTTTCATAGCAACAAATTGCATATTTTCATAGCAACAAACTGCATATTTTCATAGCAACAAACCACATATTCTCATGTATTCGAACAATCTACTCATGCTTTCAAATATACAAAATAATTCTTCACTTACACACATGTTCGAAATAGTCCATAAAATTTCTTATAAAATCAAAACAGTCCACTTTAACATACACATAAATATATAGACAACTCCTCTACCATTTAAGCACCATATTCGCGTGAACATGAAGGGAAGACAAGAGGATTACCTTCCTAGCTAGACTTCAATCGAGCTAGACTTAGATTTGAGTTGGTATCATCTATCTCCAAGCTCTCTCTCTCACAATTTTCTAACTCTCGGCTAAGGAGGAAGAAGAAAGGATGATAGTGATAAAACATGTTTGATCATTTTACAAATCCCCTTCAAAATGCCGTGAGTCATCTTTCTATTTACACCTTGCTTTGTCCTTGTTTGGACAAGTTTCCTAGTCCTCTCAAATTTATGAATTTTGCATGCAACCTTCCCATTCAATCATGGTTTCGGTTTGGCCCAAGTTAATATAGCCTTTTATTGTTTTATAAATTTCAAATTGGCCCTAGTTAGCCCTAGTTAATCTAGCATCATGTATCATTATAATACATACATGTCACTACTCGAATAGGCACAATCAAGAACAAGAAATCAAGCATTTACATCCATAGTGTAACTCAGGCAAGCAATTCTAATGGAATCATTGAAGGCATGGAATCATACAATGTTTACACATTTCTTTCTAATTAATTTAACTTATCCATTTCCATGCTATTACTTAATCACAAATTTCAGTTTCGTCCAATTTCCCTTTTAATTCATATTCAAGTTTAATTAAGCTCATTATCATAGCATATCAATAGCAAGAAGATAAACATGTAAATTTTGGTTAGGACCTAAGTCCTAACCCTACCAAAACTACACTCACAATACTCCAAGCTAGCTTATTTGTCTTGGATCCAATTTACTTTGTGTTTGCCACAAGTTTGGCCACTCCTTTCTTCCTCCACAAGCTTTACTCCTTTCTCTAACATTCCATACAAGTGGACACATGTTAAACAAGGTACATTGAGCATAATAATTACCCATCTCAAGCAGTCAAATGTTTATTCACAATCACTTAACATGGAAAAAATATTCATATATTTCATGTAAGAAACAGACAGCATATTCATATACATACATTAATGCACATTACTACAATTTTTTACATTCCAATTTGGGCAGAAACAGGGCAATAACCAAACTGTTTACAAAACAATTTACAAAATTGTCCAAGATATCTAAACTGCTGCTGCCGGGCAGCAGGTGCACTGCTTACTTAAACGTGCATTACTTTCATTTCGTACGTCGGAATTTCAATTGGTTTACACCGTTGGAAAGCTAACTTAATTGTTTTAACCATATAGGCCTTGCATTTTAATTCTTTTCCAATTAATACAGTTTTTAGCTTAAAGATAGGGCAATTTACAACACTGGGCAGTTTGCACTGTCCCTAGTGTTTCATCTCTAAAATCTGTTTTGTAGTTCGAAATTCAATTCCGTTTGTTGCATGTGAAACTAGACATATTAAGGTTTCTAACCATATAAATTAAAGCTTTTAATTCAACCATTACCAATTGTAGTGAATTTTCAAAGTTACTGCCTAGAACAGAGTTTTCTGGGCAGATTTCACTAAACTAGATTTTAGTTTCACTAATCACTTAGATAGTAGTTCTAACATGTTAATTTAACTTATGTTCACTCTCATACATGTCTAAGATAGCTCCCAAGTTCATGTATTTACATTTCATGCCCTAGTTTTACACATATGGTCACCATATGTACCATTTCATATATTCACATGTATACACATTTTTATCCTTCAAAACAGTCCCCATACTTTCTTATTCAATAGTTATCATTCCAAAACATATAACATGTGAATTCATATTTTATTTAGCCATTAGTTTTTAAAACAGATGAACTATTCATAACTAAAAATTGACCTAATAAACTTCATATACAAATTTCATGGAAGCATGATAAACTATCATAGCAACACACATTAATGTCAAATTTCAAGATTGTTTCCTATGCCATTTATCAAACAAATTTTCAATTCTGTTTTTCTGCATTAATCTTTTGCATACACAAGATAGTTTTAAGACTTAATAAACTGCATTCATTTTACATACTGCACAATTTATCAACAAACAAACTGCATATTTTCATAGCAACAAACTGCATATTTTCATAGCAACAAAATGCATATTTTCATATCAACAAAACTGCATATTTTCATAGCAACAAACCACATATTCTCATGTATTTGAACAATCTACTCATACTTTCAAATATACAAAATAGTTCTTCATTTACATGCATGTTCGAAATAGTCCATAAAATTTCTTATAAAATCAAAACAGTCCACTTTAACATATACACATAAATATATATACAACTCCCCTACCATTTAAGCACCATATTCACTTGAACATGAAGGGAAGACAAGGGGATTACCTTCCTAGCTAGACTTCAATTGAGCTAGACTTAGATTTGAATTGGTATCATCTATCTCCAAGCTCTCTCTCTCACTATTTTCTAACTCTCGACTAAGGAGGAAGAAGAAAGGATGATAGTGATAAAACATGTTTGATCATTTTACAAATCCCCTTCAAAATGCCGTGAGTCATGTTTCTATCTACACCTTCCTTTGTCCTTGTTTGGACAAGTGTCCTTGTCCTCTCAAATTTATAAATTTTGCATGCAACCTTCCCATTTAATCATGGTTTCGGTTTAGCCCTAGTTAATATAGCCTTTTATTGTTTTATAAATTTCAAATTGGTCCTAAAGCTCCAAATTTTCTTTCTAAAAACTTCTCAAATTATTTGAACTACATTCGAACTAGTGTTAAAGCACTAGGCTACATTTTGGGGTATTACAACCATCACCAGATTCCTGACTCACATTCTGTTGCCCCCAAGTGGCAGGGTTCCTCCCAAATTCTGTATCTCCTCCTGATCGACCGTATGATCAACAGCAGGAGGTGGTTCACTAGCAGCAACAGTTGTACGGCCTTGGCCTCGACGTATCCGAAGCAAGTCTAGCACTCCTACGAGGTGGCATAGTTACTATCTACAAGAATAATAACCTAGAGATTAGAATTGGTACTAGAGCCTCAAATTCAAAACCATTAAAATAATATTTAATAATAAGCTGTTAGAAAACATCCCGTGTACCCAAAACATTTAATGCATGCATAAAATTTTGAAAAATTCCAAAAAAGATTATTGTGAACCTCACAGTCCAAGGGTTGAACTCAACTCTGATACCACTAAATGTAACCCCCTAAACCCGGCTCAAAAGGAAAGGCCCAATTTAGGAAGTTATAATCGTAACTTTTCTTTCAAGAAACCCATCATTGTTTAAGGATATAAAATTCTTCTAATAAAAGGTACTCTAAAAGCTTATTGAAATCCATCATAATGTTGTAAACCCATAATATAATAAATTATTCGAATTAAAAGTAAATGCATGCATACTGAAAACATCCTCAAATCCCAAAATAGTCTCTAGTCCCAATTACATCCAAACTCGATAAAAGAAATAACAATAATAATAATAATAATAATAATAATAATAATTTGGAAAATAAACAAGTCTCTATTGAAGAAACAATAAATCCGAAAAAGCAAGAGGTCCTCCGTGTACCAAGTCGCCTAGAGCCAACTATCTGAAAGACAAACTATAGGGAGTGAGTTATTAAGCCCAGTGTGTCTCTAAAGTGCAAGCAATCACAAACACAGTTTCACAAAATATCTCAAGGAAAAATAAGTCATATTAAAACACAGTGCATGGGATGATACTAAGAATAAGTCACAATATCCAGCTACTAACACCAATCACAGTGGTGGTAAAGCCAACCGGTCACATTGGAGGTAGTTCCCCTGAACTCCTCACCCTTATTTCTCCAATCACAGTATAGTCAAACCACTTCTTCCTTCGTACAAACCCATCCCATACATGAAAATATAAATGTCTGTAAAACACATTTTCATCACAGTTGTATCGTACTAAATACGAGGAACACAGTTCATACATTCTAATAGATTCATTAAAACACAGTCTGACACAATGTGCATGATATCTTAAAACACATTATAATCACAGCACATGAAAAATATTCATGCATGTTGTAAAACATATCACAAAACATATAGCACAGAAAGAGAACACACTCTAGCGGCCAAGCTCTAACGTCGATGATGATGCCTCTCACGGTCTAAACTAGCTCTAGGTCTAGTTGAGTTAGAACTACGAAGTAAAGTTCTAATTAATTCACATTCTAATAAAAAAATAATGCTATGCCACCTAACTCAAATTCTATTCGAAAAGAACTCGCGTGTAGCTCTTGCAGAAGATGCAGGAACAGTCTGAACAAGAGGTAGAGGAGGAGGAGATAAAACGTCGTCCTCAGAATTGATGTTTTCTGAAACACATAATTAAACCACATAAGATCTCATACTCAAATTCTCAGAATTAATTAAGTACAAATTAAAATGCAATTAGCAAAATTGGTTTTTAGGGTTTGCATTAGACGAAACAAACTACAAATTCAAACTCGGGACGTTAGAAAATGTCAAGTCAATTTTGGTTGAAAAGGTCAACGGTCAAGATTGACTTTGACCGGTAAAAGTCAATACTTAGTCACTACTCTGGTCAACGCTGATGTCACTCCTCTGGTCAATGCTGACTTTATCACTCTAGTCAATGCTGATGTCACCACTCTAGTCAATGTCGACGTTATCACTAGTCAACGTGTCAGGCCTAAAGTCAAATTTGATTCGGTTTCTCAAAAGATTCTGCCAGTTCGGTTGCTGGAACAGTTCACATGCTGGTTCAGTCTGGTTCGGTCAACTCCCACAAGTATGCCTAACCCATGGCCATTCATTTGGTCCTTACCTTGGCTCTCTCTTTGGGCTCTCTCACTCACGCGGCCCAACGAGGGTAACCCACAACACTCAATAGCACACACAAACCCTTAACCCAAATTTGGCATACCATGATAGCTCAACCTAGGGTTTACATCTCTAAACAGTGGCAGTGACGACTAACTAGCCGAGCATGGCGGCATGGCACAACAACGCGGCAGCGATACGATAGCAGAACAGACGGTGACAAAAAAAGATCATATCCCAAACAATGATTTTAACATAAAACCTTGGCCATAATCAAATTTCAACACAAGGAAAAAAATAATCTCGTGGCTTACCCAAACTTACCACTCGAACGGAGACAAGAAGAAGGTTAACGGTGGAGCTTGCGGTGGATGAAGGTGGCACAAGGGAAAAATTGAGGGTTTTGGGCTGGTCTCGAGCAACGGCAATGAAGGAGCAATACGGTGGTTGGGTTGCAAACGGCCAAGGATAACGATGAAGTTGGTGGTGATGATAAACAAGACGAACGCCGATAAGGCTCTTGTCAGAGCCTCACCGAAAAACTCAAGGGTGTGGGGTTACAAGGGAATTTTGGGAGAGTGGGGGAAAAAGGGGGCGAGGATGCTGAAAAATGGGAGATCAATGACTTAGGGTTTATAATGGGGTTTATATACCCATGTGGAATGGGTAAAATACCAAACAAGGGTCCCCACTCTTACCCGCATCACTGAACGGCCACAAAAGTTTTAATTTTACACACTTTGGTCACTAATTTGAGTTAGGATACTTAAATTCCCAAATTTAAAAATTAGGGTTTAGGTTTTCAATTCCCAAAATCTGGGGTTTCGGAATGGGAATTACTAAATTTTCAATTAGGGTTTCCAATTTAATTTTGAGGGTGTTACATATAAAACAGTGAGGTAACATGTTTTAATAGAGTATATTGGCAAGAGGCTATGATTAAATGTTATCGGATATAGTTGGCATGCCATAGGGTTTAAAGTTCACTATAATAAGTCGCCTCATGTGTGTCAAAGGGTCAAGAGTGTGCCATTTCTCTACCATGAGAACCGCAACGGTCGAGGGGTCAAGAGTGTGCCAATTCTCCTACTTGTGGATTTATATATCATGACCGTTGAGAGGTAGTAGTACCATGCTCCGGTTCGAGGATGTATGTGAAGTGGTCGTAGAAACCATTTGGGAAATCCGTGTATCCGATGTTTTTTTTACAAATGGAAAGACTTAGTTTTGGGTCATTTGAATGCCAATGTACGAATTGTTGTATCATGAAAATATATTATGTTTTGTATAATATGGTTTATACATGTGGTGCTCTTTAAGCTTTTCTATTTGATGATTTAGCATGAAGAGGCTTAAATTGAGGTTTGCATATTGGCTATGCTAGAGATCCATGATACATGTGTGGCAAAATGTTTGAAATGTGTATATTTTGGAAAGATATTAGAAGCATGAGATGTTTTGGCACAAGAATTCTGTAACACCCTTAACATATACTCGTAATATAAATACACTTTAAGCATGTCACTACATTTTCTGATAGAATTCCAGGCTCGTAAATTTCTTTTCTTTTTCTTTCTTTTTTAAACACATTCATTTGACACCAAACTAGTATGAAAATTTTAAACCTTTCTTGGTATCAATGAACATGTAACCTATGTGCAGTTAGCTAGTTTCGACCCTGAATTAGTTTATAAAACATTTTAATTAGTTATTAAACTAAAAATATAACTCAGGGTGTAAACTACCTTTTTGAATTCAAAACCATTTTGCGATAACCGATAAATAAAAATTTTAATCGATTAAACTCATTTACCGAAATCTCACATACTTTCTAACAGTCTTTATTACCATGATTTAATATCCATACTTCTCAAACTAATTTCTCACATTACTATTTCTTCATCTTATTTTTTTATCAAGTTAAGATTCATTATTAAGGTTGATTATTTAAGCTAACTTTTAGCCTAATCCTGGCTTCACAAAATACTAACGTATAAGAGATACACGCCCACTAGAAAATATCATAAAGTATAATTCCTTACTAATGTTTGATAGATTGCAGCTTCATTTGCATGTCTGACTCCTCTTCAAAAATGCTTCCAGGCAACCTATGTGTGAAACATACACACACTAAGTATTCACTTAGTGAGGCAAAAATTTATAAAATTATCAAATAACTAAAAATTATGTAATTACATGACTTAATCTTATGTCTGAATTTTCTTAAATTGATTGACAAATTATGCTATTCTAGGTGCAACATCATTACTTGTCATAAATCAATACACCTTTCATAACATACTATGATTAGTTTCAATTAACGTGTCAAGTCATACTTTGACATAGTTCTAATTCTTTACATAGAAGAGAAAACAAAGATATACTGACAGCATTGAGCTTAACATAATCAAAGAAATATAGATACCATAGAAAGATACAGAAAATACAAAAGTACAGAGAACCTGTTATTTCTTGTACTTAATACCAAACCTTTGTTGAAATGTGTCATGAACTGAATTGTCAAGTCTATTAACTCGACTACCTGTATTTTCATTAACTTTTCAAAACTACCCAAAGTATACTATATGAGATCAAGGTATGGGAGTCGTCTGAAATAAGACACCGTAGTGCCTAACTTGAACATAACATATGAGTACGTACTCGAGGATGCTCTTTGCTCCTCATAAAAGCACCACGTTAGTGACATTAGCACTATGGGCTTGGATCCCCAGGGTGCACACCAAGGGCTTGGGTCCTCAAGGTGGAAGTGACACCGTAGTAGTCACAAAACATACTTGTATCATACATGAGATGCAGCTGCTAAGACTCTAAGGATATCCAACTATACCAAAGACTCTCATGTTGTAATACTTGGGCATTCAACTATCATATCATGTTCAAAATGATCATATCAAATATCATGTCATGTTCAGAATAATCATATCAGGTATGTTCAATAATCATCATTGGGTTGTTCGTACCCCATATTACATCAGGTGTAACAAATCATATAGATACAATAGCTTTCATCATGTTTTATAAATAGTTACTAAATCAATGAGTAACATAGCTTATCAAGTTTATTTTATCTTTTACTGACATTTTATATATCAGATTTAACATTTGCATGTGATGTGATTTCTAAGGGTTAACCCGTCACAAGTCTTCCCTTCTATTAACTTAATATACATATATTGCATTCACCTGGGCTATTTGATAGAATGCCTCCCTTAACACTAGTTCAATCCTTTTCTTTTCTTTTCTTACTCGAACCTCGAACTTTCTTCAATTCGGAATTGACTTCATAAGCCACATAAATACAATAAGACATTTATTAGATTCAAATCTAACAATACTTTAAACATATTATCTAATATAATAATTCGAATATAAAATATCCAAATATTTATCATAATCATTGGTGACTAACTTAAACTTCAAGCAATTCTTCCAAACTCTTTAAACTAACATTTAGATACAAAATGTATCAAATTCCATTTTCTGGCAGCTTGTGCTGCCTTCGAAGAAATACTTCTACAGGGCAGAATAAATACCGGATCTTAATTTCCTTTATATAGTGAAAACTAGATTCGATAATGAATCCAACGGTATAAGCCACATAAATTAATAAAATCTACAAAAAAATTATGAAAAATCACTGAATTCACGTCACAGACTATCCAGGCAGAAAACTGCTCTATAATTTTTCTGACTTTCATTCAAATAAAAATTCATATCTTTTGACACGGAACTCGGAATCAGTTTCCGTTTGTTGGAAACGAAACTAGACTGGCATACCTTTATATCGGTATAAAATTCACCATCTAACCATTTTTATAGAATTTATGGTGAATTTCTAAACTTACTACCATATTTTAAATTCAACCTAACTTTCCATAATTAGTTTCTAAATGTCATAACTTCTCCTTATTTCTTTACTTGTCAATTTAGTCCTATCATTTTACTTCAAATGACTAAATGAAGCTTGTATTCATAAGTTCTCTTTACATCTTTCATCAAAAACTATATTGCTAGATTGGTCCCTAAACTTTCATACTTGGCCGAATTAGTCCTTCAAGTAATTAAGCTACTATTCCCTTCCTTTATTCAATTCAAGTACTTAAATCAATAATCTAACTTAAGTACTCATAAATTTTCAATATCACACTTAAATCCCTAAACTTCTTTATGTTTTCCGTTTTGATCCTTCTATCATTCAATAACTTTGTTTTGATCCAAACATCAAAATTAAACTTGTACAATATCAAACTCTTCAATTCCAATCACTTATATTAATTTTCCAACATATTATTCATCAAATACACGCTCAACAATCAAATCCTTAAACTCTACAAAGTTGACATTTTGGTCCCTATTACAATCTAATTAGGGATTTTCATTCCAATCACCTTAAAACAACACATAGAACCATTTATCCTTCAATCATGTTCTAAAATTCCATACCCTAACATAAACCCTAATTTTCAAAATTTAGGGGTTTTGCATCTAGACATGAAATTAATTCAAATCAAAGCTTGTAAATATCATTTCTATACTTGATTCAACTAAATCAAGCCTTAATTCAAACAAATCTATAAACCCTAATTTTTCTCTCTCATCAAGCCATGAACACTTCTTCATAGTACCATGTAAAATTACTACCAAATGAAAGAGAATTGATCAAGGATAAATTTTTCCTTCATGAACTAACCTTGATTCTTGCTTGAAATGCTTTAAATTTGAACTTGAAAAATATTTTTTTTCTCCCCAAAACCTCATGGTAGCAACACCCAAAGAAATATAATTTTTATTCTTTATTTTGACTTTTTTATTATGCCAAATGTCTTATTTCTCACCTTTTTAATTTAAAATATCTCTTACATAGCAAAATGACCATTTTACCCTTATAATCCAAGGCTCCAAATTGATCCTATCTTCATTAATGGCTAGGATTAATTCTTGAGATCGAAAATTACTAAAATGCCCATACTGATTTCAAAATATTTCAAAATTGCCATCCTTGCCAAATGACCAATTTGCCCTCCAACTAGTCTTTATTTACTAGTTTGTTTCAAAATTGCCATTCCTTTACAATCTAACTAAATTAGTTCCTTCTCGACTGGCCATTATTCCATAAATATTATTTTATGATTTTCCATGGCTTATGGAACATTCTTTGAAATTTCAATTCGATCCGATTTCCCATTATTAACAAAACACTTCTACTGTAATTTTACCTTTACCGGGCTATCGAATTTATTCTAAAAATTCTATATTTACATATTCAGAAAATTAATACTATTATCTCATAGAAATTCATTTCCTAATGACTTAGACTGAATTTTCCTAACTTAGTCTATTATTCTGATAATTATCGAAAATCCTCATCGAGTAAAATTTCTCTTAGAAATCCTTTATCGAAAATCCATATGAATATTCTCTACTCCTACTGAGTCTAAAATATTGATCAGAAACACTTTTATGGGACCTTCCCGAAGGTCAGTCATCCAAATTGTTCGATCAAAAATAGATTTTCACATAAACTCCGTGGAAAAAATCTTATTCCCACAAAAATTCTTATACCAGGATAAACTATTCATTTATGTAATATAAAATAATATATAGGAAAAATTCTATATTGGTCCTTGAACTTTTCTAAAATTTTCACTTTAGCTACCAAACTTTAAAAGTTTACGTTTTAGTCACTGAACTAAAACCACCAACTTTTAATTCTTTACCAAATTGTCACTAACTGAATATTGGGGTATTACAAATTCATACATGTTTTTGAAAGAAAAATATTTTAATGCATTGATGGGTGTTTTTGATCATCCCTCACTAAGCTTTATATGCTTATGCTCCCTATTTCTCATAAATGTATAAAAGTAAGCAATTGGAACAATGGGAGGGTTGTATTGGTTACTCCTGTTGTAGACATGTTTTAATTGGTGTTTTGGACTTGTATGTTGGTTTATGATTTGATTTGGGGGCTTTGGGAACATTTGAGTGTGGGAGGTAGATATCATGCCACTAGGTATATCTTGATGATTGCTTATGCTTCTATGATGCCTATGCTTCAGTATTTCTGTGATGTTTTGTAGTTATTAGTTGGTATGATGTTTATATGTTGTTTGGAGTGTATTCGAGTGAGCCCAATAGTCATATGTTCGACCAAGATGTCATTATAGACCCAGCCATACCGGTGCGGGTCCTTAGGGATTGGTATGCGGGGTCTGTTTCAGCTCCAAAGTATGCAAAATTGCATAAGGGTATCGGTGCACCTAGCCCCGTATCAGTACACCTCTCAAAAAAGTACACCAGGTATTGGTACACGGGCAACTGTATCGGTACGCAGTTTAGCTACTAGAATCCCATGTTTTGATATTGAACAACTTCTATCGATACGCATGAGGACTGTACCAACACCCTTTCCAAAATAAAACCTGTATCGATACAAGCAAACTGCGTATCAGTATCGAGTCTGTTATTTTTGGTAATTTCTATTGTAAATATTGAATATTTGCAATTTAATCCTTGTTTCTTATAAATGCAATTAAATGAGGTTGGACGATTATTTTAAGTTGAGTTTTAATCGGCTTGCATGCAACCTAATTAATTAAGGTTAAGTAACTTTGAATTTAAGTAAGTTCCCTCAATTTTCTAGATCTGTAATTTGGTCTCTAGAGTGCGATTTTGCTCAATTGGATGTCAAATTGACGCCCGATTTAGTTGTGAATTATATCCGTTGTCAGCATGTTCACCTTAGGGACTTAATTATGCATTTAAACAAGATAAAAGGGAAAAATAGACCATTTTCTAAGTAATCATTCAGGTTTGTCTCGGCAAACCCAATGTAGCTCACTCGGTTCGGTCTGGAATCTAGGCCAAGTCAAGGGGGTTATATTTGGTGGTATCAGATCCAAATTATGATTATTTGGAGGTAGGTTATGATTGTTTAAAATATTACTGTTGAGTGGTACTGTTGAATGACTTACACGGTGATTGATTATATGTTTTTATGATTAAAATGTGCTATGTGGGGTAAAACTTGGGGACACATTGCCTTGTTACTATGGGTATGAAATGATTTTGTTTTGAAACGTGAGCATCTTGGATTCTTGCTTCAAGCTGGCCTAATTATTTTGTTGCATTTCCATGCTTAGATTCATATTTTTGAATATGGGACTGAGACGAGAGACTAGGTCGAATACAAATAATACTACCAGAGGGTAGAGAGTTGAGGATAGAATAGTGCTTCCTAAAGAGTTGCCTCCTCCTCCGCCTAACTCGTCAGCTAGAGTAGGTGTTGGGCAAACGCCGCCAATTCTACCTCGCCCAGTATTTGGGGATCTGACTCCATTGATTCAGGCTATGACTGGAGCGTTTCAAGCAGCTATGGCTGGAATGCAAGCACCTGCACCAACACTTGTAATAGTTGTTAATCTTGGACTTTCGTTGGAATGTTTGTGTATCTTGGGAGGTACTGAGTTTAGGGGTTTAGCTCTTGAGGCATTTGAAGAGTGGTTCGTTAGTACTGAGAGGATTCTCTAACAAATATAATGTACAGATACTCATAAGTTAGGCTGCATAGTATACTTGCTTCAGAAAGATGCTTATAGTTGGTGGTCGACTACTATCGCGGGGATGGCGCCTGCGGATGTGACCTGGGAGTTCTTTGGTGTTGCGTTTGAAAAGAAATTTTTGGGTTCCCGATATCAGGATAAAAAGAAGCATGAGTTCATGGCGTTAGTTCAAGGTAACATGTCTTTGTTGAAGTATGAGGTTCAGTTTGTGCGGTTGAGCCAGTATATACCTGAACTAGTTCCTGATGATCGTCAGCGATGTGATCGTTTTCGTTATGGGCTGATCAAGGAAGTGAAGACATATATGTTGGCTTTCGGTTATACTGATTTTGATGTCCTGGTTGCTCGAGCCAAGGATATAGAGTAGAATCTGGTATTATCTTCTCATTTGGGAGTTCTAGTTCTGGAAATAGGGTCGCTGAATCAGATGTTGGTAGAGATCTATACAAAAAGCATCGGGATAGGAGGTATCGCCCTGACCAGAGACGTGGTGGAGGTAGTGCTGGGTGCGGTCAACTGTAACACCCCTCACCCGGTTTAGTAGTAAACCGGCTCGGGAGCATTACGGGAAACACTGGAAACACGAATAATTTAAAACTTTTCAAAAACTCATCCCTAATAGGCAAGTTGAATGACTAGCAAGCAAGCAACTTAGACAATTACAATTGATCATACAAACAAGATATGTTTATCATTCTTGTTCATTATATGCCAACCCTTGATTAGTCATTTTCAAGTTACATTCAAAGATTAATAACTACTTAGTCATGTAGGCATATATAGCATTCATATGGCATTCTTAACTAGCAAGGAATTCACAATCAAGTATACAAGCATGGCCATCTTATTATTCATTTAGGCTTACCACTTAGATTATTCATTTTCAAATCTACATTCATGCGATCATATAAAGCTTTCAATTAGCATACCTAGACTAGCATGTTTCATTTTAACTCAATCTCATTACATTCAAGACATGTAAATATTTCACGTAAGTTTAACTAAACACGATCATATGTACATGAAATCGAACATATCTCAAGCAAGCATATCATGTTTATCATTCGTGAAAAGTTACCACCTAGACCTCATATTTAATCATATAAGCATAAGCAAGTTCCTTATTCATTATAGGTCTTTACCTTGATTGGTTACTTCCAATTTTCATTCAAAGTTAACTACTACCTACCCATGAACATGTGACATTCGAATATCATACAATGGCTAGCAAGTGTTCACTTAATCTCAGAGTTCTTATATGCGCAGCTTACTATTCCACTTACATGAAAATTAGGTCATTACATATTTCAAATTTAAGTAAACAAGCCTTCGCACATTAGAGGCCAAATTCATAATCATATACAAGCTTTCAAAATATCAAATGCATGGCCTAGCTTAACTATATACAAATCTAGGTGCCACCAACTAGGAGAATTACAAACAAGTATGGATTCATACTTGTGCTTTTGTTTATGCCTTACTTCAAGCTCAAGGAATCTGACTTCAGGATCAAACAAACGATCGAATCCTTTATCCTGTAGGGTGGGAAGAATGGAGACAAGAGTGATAAGTACAAAAATGTACTTAGTGAGGCAGCCCTAATTCTAACCAACTATTCATCCAAGTTCCATTTAAATGGAATTTGACCCTAGATAAGGTTTGCAAATATTTCGAGTAATAAAACAAGCAATTATCAAGAAGCATGTTACCAAATCATTCGAGTGGTATTCAAGCATACCAAGCAATTGTCAAGTAACCAATTATCAAGTCATTTAAGTAGCATTCAAGCATAACAAGCAATATACACATTTCAATTCAAGTCAAGTACATATTCAGGCAATATACATACATCTCAAGTCAAGTATAACCACATTTCTTTTCAAACTTGTCATTCAAGTTATGTTTACAAGTAATACCCATTCATTCAAGGAAGAACAGAATTCATATTTTCTTCACACATGTAAAACAACCCCATTTTACACCTATTGTCACCTAACATGGCAACATTTACAATCATACACTCATATATGTAAAAAACCTCATTTTACAGCTATTGTCACCTAACATGGCAGTAAGGTATGTATGTTCCGTTAGCATACTTAATCAATCCATTTTAATCACAGGTAAGCAATACATGGCAGCAAAGTAAGTAGATTCCACTAAATACATATATACACATTTACAAACAAAATAGTCCATGATGACCTCTAATTTATTCAAATCTATCCATTTTACATGTTTATACATTTTAACATTTCAAGACAGCTCATAATTTTATCACACATTGACAAAATAGTCCATACAGTATTCTTATACATTTTTAACATTTCAAGACAGCTCATATTTTCATGTACAAGGTATATACAGCAGCAACACTCATGTTTTACATGTTAATCACATAAAACAATTCATATTTTCATGTACAAGGTATACATGGCAGCAACACTCAAGTTTTACATGTTAATCACATAAAATAGTCCATATTTTCATGTACAAGGTGTACATGGCAGCAACACTCATTAATTCAAGTAAGATCGAGATCTTTTCCAAGTAAAATCATGTAATAAGAAGTTCGAGTATACAAGCCAAGTAATATGTTCAAGTAATCAAGTTTGCATGTCAAGCAATTCAAGCAACCCAATCAAGTAAACATTAGCTCAAGTGAGACCATAAACCATTCCAAGTAGTAAATCATACAATACAAGGTCCAAGCATAGGCGATTATCATTTCAAGATTTTCATGTCAAGAATCAAGCATTACATGTCAAGCAATTCGAGTATTTCAAGGATTCATGTCAGTGATTCAAGTGTTCAATTAGACAACAATGATCCTAATTGAGGATTTCAAAGCATTCAAATAGTATAAGAAGCAAAAGACAATGAATCATAATTCATGCTTTATCCATTTCAAGAAATCAAGCTATTCATGGTCACATATCAAGTAGTCAAGCAATTCATACTTACATAACAAGAAATCAAGCAATTCATTCTTACATGACATGTAACAAGCAATTTAAGCTTTTAATTCAAGACATGATTACAAATAGTACTCATGAATTCAGGCAAGATCAAGATCTATTTCAAGTAATAATCATGTAGTGAAAAGTTCAAGTATACAAGTCAAGTAGTAATTAGTTCAAGTTTACATGTTTGTCATTTCAAGAATACATGTCAAGTAATCCAAGTGGCAAGTTTACATGTCAAGTAATTCAAGTATTCAAGTTTACATATCAAGTAATTCAAGTATTCAAGTTTACATATCAAGTAATTCAAGTGTTCAAGCTTACATATCAAGTAATTCAAGTGTTCAAGTTTACATATCAAGTAATTCAAGTGTTCAAGGTTATATATCAAGTAATTCAAGTATTCAAGGTTATATTAGTTCATTTATTATCTTTTAACACAATCCTTGGTTTATAGTTTGTCTAGGTAATCGAGTCTTCGGCCAACTGTCGCCACAAGATGTACCGTAGTACTGGTCAACCCTCCTACTATTGACAAAGACCACATACGTACCCTTCGTCTGTCGCTAATTAGGGGCCTTAGCCCTGGACCGTAGTCCACCTTGACACAATGAGCTCTTGACACAACTTTAAGAGTTGTTGGATCGTGGTTTAATCCGACTTAGTGTGTCACCTTGGGGAGCATCGGTGTTGTTCATGAAAAAGAAGGATGGCACTATAAGAATGTGCATTGATAATCGGCAACTGAACAAGTTGACGATTAAGAATAGATATCCTTTACTGAGAATTGACGACTTGTTCGATCAATTTCAGGGTGTTACGGTATTTTCCAAGATTTATTTGAGGTCTGGATATTATCATTTGAAGGTAAAGGATAAGAATGTACCGAAGACAGCTTTTCGCACACATTACGGGCATTATGAGTTTTTTGTAATGCCGTTCGGATTGACAAATACACTCGCAGCTTTCATGGATATGATGAATCGAGTATTCCATGAAATCTTGGATCAATTTGTGGTGGTGTTAATTGATGAAATTCTCATGTACCCTCATACCGAGGAAGATCATGATCGATACATACGACTTGTGTTGCAAGCTTTGCTGGATAATCAGTTGTATGCTAAGTTGAGCAAGTGTGAGTTTTGGATTAAAGAAGTGGTTTTTCTTGGTCATGTAGTTTCAGCAAAAGGTATTCGTGTGGATGCACAGAAGATTAAGCAGTGGTGAATTGGAAGCAACCCAAGTTCGTGATGGAAGTTCGTAGTGTCTTAGGGTTAGCAGGGTATTATCGTCATTTTATGGATAGTTTCTCGAAGGTTGCTGCTCCTTTGACAAAGTTGCTGCAAAAGGAAGTACATTTTGAGTGGACAGAGGGTAGACAATAAGCTTTTGAGAAGTTGAAGGAAGCTTTGACGCGAGCTCCAATCTTGATTCAACCCAAGTCGGGAAAATAGTTTGTGGTCTATAGTGATACATCTTATGTGGGTTTGGATGTGTGTTGATGCAAGAGGGAAAGTTGTGGCTTATGCATATAGGAATTTGAAGGTGCACAATCGTAATTATCCTACGCACGATATAGAGCTTGCCGCAGTGGTGTTTGCGTTAAAAATTTGGAGGCATTATCTCTACGGTGAGAAGTGTATCGTGTATACTCATCACAAAAGTTTGAAGTATCTGATTTCACAAAAGGATTGAATCTTAGGCAAAGGAGATGGTTGGAGTTGCACAAGGATTATGATTTGATGATTGAGTATCATCCGAGAAAGGCTAATATGGTAGCCGATGCGCTGAGTAGGAAAGTAGTAGTAGAGTTGCGGGTAATGTTTGCAAGATTAAGTTTAACACAAGATGGAGGTTTATTGGATGAGTTGCAAGTGAAACCGTCATTGTCACAATTGATCAAAGAGAAACAACCACATGATGATTCGTTGGTACCACATGTTAAGGATATTATGGACGGTAATCAGACGGATTTTTGTTTTAATGATAAGAGTGTTTTGTGCTTCAATAGTCGAGTTGTTGTGCCAAAAGATAAAGGGTTAATGCGCACTATTTTGACTGAGGCTCATTCTAGTCCTTTTGCTATGCATCTGGGAAGTACAAAGATGTATCAGGATTTGAAGAATGAATATTATTAGGTTGGTTTGTAGAAGGATGTAGCGGATTTTGTTGCTCGATGTTTAGTATATCAGCATGCTAAAGCTGAGCATCAATTTCCTTCTGGGTTGTTGCAACCGTTGAAGGTTCCGGGATAAAAATAGGAGAGAATTACCATGGATTTTGTAATCGGATTGCCTTTGACGCAATCAAAGAAGAATTTAGTGTAGGTAATTGTAGATCATTTTACGAAGTGTGCGCATTTCCTGGCTGTACATACGACGTATACGTTGGATAGGTTAGCGGATTTGTACATTGTTGAGATTGTGAGGTTGCATGGGGTGCCTAAGTCAATAGAATCAGATAGGGATCCACGCTTTACAGCAAGGTTTAGGGAGTTTGCATAGGGCCTTGGGTACGCAGTTGAATTTCAGTACTTTGTATCATCCTCAAATGAATGGTTAGTCTAAACGCCTTATCCAAGTGTTGGAGGATATATTGCAGTGTTGCATCATTGATTTTCAAGGAACGTGGGAGAAACAAATTACCGTTGGTGGAGTTTGCTTATAACAATAGTTATCAGGCGAGTATTCAAATGGATTTGTATAAAGCTTTGTATGGTAGGAGGTGTCGTATGCTAGTTTGTTGGGCTGAGGCAGGTGAGAAGTATGTTTCTTTGCCTGATGTTTTTGAAGGCACTAATGAAATGGTGAAGCTTATTAGTGATCAGTTGAAAGCGGTTTCGAATCGGCAAAAGTCTTACGCAAATTTGAAATGTCGGGAGATTTAGTTTGTGGTTGGTGATAGAGTGTTTATAAAAGTTTCGCCTTGGAAGAAGGTAATGAGGTTTGGAAGTAAGGGCAAGTTGAGTCCAAGGTTCATTGGGCCATATGAGGTGCTAGAGCATGTTGTTCCAATTGCTTATAAGTTAAGGTTACCTGTGGAGTTGGAGAAGATACATGATGTTTTCTATGTATCGAAGCTTCATAGGTACAGGTCCGACCCATCGCATGTGATGCTTGTTGAGGAGATTGAATTGAATTCGAATTTGACCTATGATAAGGAACCGGTGGAAATATTAGATTCTAGCAGCAAGGTTCTTCGTGGGAAGACCATTGAGTTGGTGAAGGTATTGTGGCGACATCGGGGTGTAGAGGAAGCCACGTGGGAAAGTAAAGAGGACATGAGGAAGCAGTTTCCTTACCTTTTTCTGTCAGGTAAATTTTGGTGACGAAATTTCTTAAGTTGGAGAGAGTTGTAACGCCCCGAATTTAGGCCTAGAAGTTAGCTAGATAGATTAGACGGTTCAGGCAAACTGGATTAGATGATTCAAACTAGTTTCAGGAATTAATTCGTAATAAATTATTTTTGGATAAAATAAAATATGAAAAATGTTGTAAAATGTTTAATTAATATATTAATGGTTTTGGAAAACTCAATTTAAAGAAATAAATTCGGATTTAGGGACAATTTGGTCTGGTGACTAAAATGTAAAGTTTTCAAAACTGTTTTGGTGACTAAATTGTAAAGGGGTCAAAACTTGGAATATTTAGGGAGTTAATTTACCAATGTTTTTAATTAGAATTTTCCCTTAATTTATGATATTTTAAAATGATCTTAAAATGGTTATTAAATGTAAATAAAATAGATTTAATAAAAAGGATTTCTAATAACTAATTCATTTTCTTTACGTAACTACTTTTGCTCTCAACTTTTCTCTCAAATTTCTTAGTAGCCAAATTATAAATTTTACTCTAAAATGATTAGGGAATCATCTCTTTTTATTTCCATTTGATTTCTCAATTGATTCCATTAATTTCTATATCAAATCTTATTTGTTTTCTTGGAGATTTCACTCAAAGGGAGAAGCTAGCTATTAGAGGTGATCTTCATTTCTCTCCTTTAATCAAAGGTTCTTTACTGAAATTCCCAAGTTCTTGATCCCTTACAATTGATTTTGTTATGTGTTAATGATTAAATCAAGATTAAAAGGTTTTAATTGAGTTTGATAAGGAATTTGGTGGATCTTGGTGATAGATCTGATTTGTAGTGATTTTAATTGATGTAAATTACATCTAAGATATGTCTTAATGTTTTGAGAAGAGATTTATAAAAGGAATCCCAAAACTAATTGAATTACTAATTTTCTAGGTTGTTAATAGTTAGATTTTGAGGTAATTAGGGTGTTAGAAGGTTGATGGAGATGTAAGTTGAAGTTGAAAGTGTTTTTAGATGTTATTTGATGTTAATTAGATGTTAAAATCATTAGGTTATGGCTGGGCTTTGTTTAGGTTGAGTTCGGTGATATTTTTGGTTGTTCTTGGAAGACGTTTGATGGTTTTTAGTGAGGCGAACTGGATATTAGATGTTGCTGGGATTGGAGATGCATAGTAATGCATTTATCCTCTATTTTGTGTGGGTAAAACAGGGGAGATGGATCCTTAAGCAATTGGTAAGGTTTTGGTAGCTTCAGACCCTTAATTTGGCATCGGCAAGTGGAGCTTTGTGTTGTTGGTGAGTGGAAACATGGTTTACAGCTTATTAAAGGTTTGAAATTGATTTTGGGAGTATAGATTAAGTTTGAAACACTTATTTAAGCTCGAAGATAACTATTTCGCTCTCGTTTCGGTTTTTCAAAGTATATTTTATTGCACATGTTTATGATTTTGATTACCTATTATTATATGCATGTTTTAGAAATGAAAATTGCTGTAAATGATCATATGTTGATGATTATTGAGGATGACAAATGATTTGAAAAAGAGTTTCGAGAATACTAGAATCTTGTATTGGAAATTTTTTTGGTTGTTGCATATATAAAACAATGAGGTAACATGTTTTAATAGAGTATATTGACAAGTGGTTGTGATTAAATATTATCAGATATAGTTGGCATGCCATAGGGTTTAAAGTTCACTATAATAAGTCGCCTCATGTGTGTCGAGGGGTCAAGAGTGTGCCAATCCTCCACCATGAGAACCGCAATAGTTGAGGGATCAAGAGTGTGCTAATTCTCCCGCTGGTGGATTTATACATCATAATCGTTGACGGCTAGTAGTACCATGCTCTGGTTCAAGGATGTATGTGAAGTGGTTGTAGGAACCACTTAGGAAATCAGTGTATCCGATGTGTTTTTACAAATAGAATGACTTGGTTTTGGGTCACTTGAATGCCAATATACGAATTGATGCATCATGAAAATGGATTACGTTTTGTATAATATGGTTTATACATGTGGTGCTCTTTAAGCTTTGCTATTTGACGATTTGCATGAAGAGGCTTAAATTGAGGTTTGTATATTGGCTATACTAGACATCCATGATACATGTGTGGCAAAATGTTTGAAATGTGGATATTTTGGAAAGATATTAGAAGCATGAGATATTTTGGCACAAGAATTCATACATGTTTTTGAAAGAAAAATGTTTTAATGCATTGGTGGGTGTTTTTGAGCATCCCTCACTAAGCTTTATATGCTTACTCTCCTTATTAAAAAAGTACACATGAGGACCGTATTGGTACACCAGGTATCGATACATGGGCAACCGTATTGGTACGCATTTTAGCTATTGGAATCCCCTATTTTGATATTGAACCACTGGTATTGGTACGCATGAGGACCGTACCGATACCCTTTACAAAATAGAACCCGTATCGATACGGGAACACTGCGTATCGGTACCAAGTATATTATTTCTGGTAATTTATGTGCTAAAGATTGAATCCTTGGAGTTTAGTCCTTGTTTCTTATAAATGCAATTAAATAAGCTTGGATGATTATTTTAAGTTGAGTTTTAACCGACTTACATGTAATCGGATTAATTAAGGTTAGGTAACTTTGGATTTGAGTAAGTTCTGTCAATTTTCTAGATCTACAATTTGGTCTCTCTAGTGCGATTTCACTCAATTGGATGTCAAATTGACGCCCAATTTAGTTGTGAATTATATCCGCTGTCAGCATGTTCACCTTAAGGTCTTAATTATGCATTTAGACAAGATAAAAGGAAAAAATAGACCATTTTCTAAGTAATCGTTCGTGTTTGTCTCGGCAAATCCAATATAGCTCACTCAGTTTGGTATGGCATCTAAATCGGGTCAAGGGGGTTTCATTTCCATTTCAAAAATCCAAGTTTAGAACTTTAGTCTTTGATCTAAGGTGAAAGAAAGAAGGGAAAAGGATAGATGCGGAGTTATGAGGATGATGCAAGCATGTCTTGCTTTTCCATGTCTTCACATGGGTTTGCAAGACAACAATTAAACTCCCTTTTGAAAATGAAGCATTTACCCAATTGCCTCTCTATCATCCCTCCATACCTACCACTCAACCGACACTCAAGCCCAATAACTACTAGAAATCCTACTAAGGTTCACTTGAGCACCTAAAATCCCACACTTTCAGTCGAACATTCGAGGCCCACAGTTCAGGTTAAACTAACCCACAAATTTCAAAATCCGGGTCGTTACAACTTTTCCCTCCTTAAAAAATTTCTGTCCTCGAAATTAAATGAAAGAATGAGATATAACTATCCACTTTCCATCTCACATACGTTCACTTTGGTTCTGAAGTTCATTTACAAACTTCCTTAGCTGAAGCTCGTAACACATGACTCTTCAACACCTTTCCCGTGAATCCGTAACGATTCATTCCCAACAATCAAACAACATAAGATGGAGGCAAATAATACTGTCCAAGCATCAATCCAAGGACTCACTTCGGATGAGTTTCATCTTGGTTAAAAATCCTCTCTAACATCATCCGCAGTTTAAAAACCTTGAACTCAGACCTCAACTATGTCCGGAACACGACACCCTTTCGAAGATATACTATAAGGAACACTTCTTCGTCTATTACTAATACCATGGCCAATCATTTCAATAAAAAGCGAAAATCTAAGAATCGAACTCTACCATCGATCTATCTTGAATTAGAAACCCTTCTTCTCTGACTTGACTAACCAAGATGGGGCTTAGCACTTCACTTTACTTGAACTCGCCCCAACTCAAACGAAAGCTAATTCACGACCATGCAACCTCATTAATCGAGCTAATTTGATTCCAAAAGGAAATTTTTGCCACTTATGAACTCTACTAGAGATTAAAACTCACCCAACTATCCTTGATGGTTCAAATATTCTCTTCCAACCCAACTACGTAATTCTAACGAATAGACATTGAATATCCAACAAGTTCTCAAGAACTCAAATAGTTCTTCCATGAAGGTCTGATGCAACACCAGAATCTCAGTTCTATATAATCAGAGTTGATAATCCACGCTTCTACTGCGCTACTCTGATATTATATTCATACTATTTTCGATACACATAAACAATCCATCTCAAAATTTCTGTAGAACAAACATTCAATTCATCAAGCACATGATTATACTAACACATTCATAAGTCTAAAATATCTCATGACTTGTCCTTCGAGTCCAATCATCACATTGAACGTAATTGTTGCGCGTAATAAGTGCTACGCAATTGTGCAAGTATACACGTCGCAAGTTATAGTATAAAAGATATCGTCTCCACAGGGATTGGTGCCACTTCAAGAATCTAGTCTCTTGCACTGTAAAAAATAAAAACACAAGTGAAGGATTATAGAAGTTTTAACTAATAACTAATCTAGAAAGCAATTAAGTAAAAGAAAAGATGAATTCAATTGAGAGAGAATAGGCCAGGTTATCGTGAGTTGAGGTGTGATAGCCGATTGGATTGTCTTGGTAAAAGAGTGCACGGGCAACTCAGTTGCCGTGGCGACTTGCACAACGGGGTTGCCTTGGCAACTAATTGATGGTTGCTTGGGCGACTAGTTGGGCAACTACTTGGGCGACTGGGCAGCAACTTCAAGGTTCGGCAGAGCGTTCTTCAATGGTTTCTTCTTATCCCTAAGTCGAAACTCTAGCTACTTGTGCATGCCTTGATAATACATCCCTGCGTGAATCAAGGGTGAACAACAACCAATCTTACGCTCCTCTTAGCCGTTGAAATCCTTAACTTATTCCTAAGCCGGATTAATCTTCACCATCATTGGATTGCATAAAGATCATATTCATTCGTTTCTTGAATCTAACTCTCCCGATATTAGATAAATGGATGAAATCACGAGATCCTCTCCCAATTCACTCGCAAGCAATAATAGGAACCAAGAATGAATAAACCTTGAAATAGAAAAGTGCAAACTCTTATTACCTAAACAAAAACCAATAGTTTCTCACAACCACAAAACACAATAACCATAGCCAAGTAAATTTAGTTCATGGCTAGGTTCCAAAGAAACACAAGATAATTAATCCCTAGCATGAACCCAATCGAACAAAGATGAAGGAAGAGGCTTGTCGAAATCCTCCTTGCCCTTGATGCTTGTCGAAAATTCTCTCCTCTTGCCCTACTTGGACTTGCCGAAATTTCCCTCTTGCTTCCTCTCTTGGAGTTGTCGAAATTAACTCTTCTCTCCCCCCCTTGAATTGTCGAAATCTCCTTGATATTTATAGGGCTAGGCCAAAGTCCTTCTTTGAGGAGGAGTTTGAGTTGGAATTAAATTATCTTTAAAGAATATAATTCTTTATTATAATTTTATTCCTATTAGAACTTCTCCTATCCTCTTGGAATTTAATTCTTCTTTAATCTCTGCATGGCAATCAAATTCCTTTGGGCTTGGACCTTGCTCCATGTCATCTTGGGCTTGTAAAATCATGAATTTCGACATCCATATTGCTTTTGGTCTTTGTCGACAAATGCCATGGCAACTGGCTCGGCGTCTCCTTCATGCACTGCCCTGGCAACTAGCTCGGCATATCCTTCATGCATTGCCCTGGCAACTAGCTCGGCATTGCTTTGGCAAGTGATCCTGCACATACATACACAAAAACACACCAAAGCAGCATCTATTTCCACAAAAATCACCAAGTTATGTAATCAAGCTCAACGATTGAAGGAAACATGGATTAATGCATGAATGGCTAACTATGCAACTAATATGAGCCTAAGTCTAACAATAATATGAGTAAAAAGGGTAAGAAAAATAGTACTTTTGAACACTTATCACACCCCAAACTCGAACTATTGCTTGTCCTCAAGAAATGCAAACTCATAATTACCTGCCAAGACTTCAAATTTTCACAAACTTAGCTTTGAACTTGATTTCAATTCTCTGAACCGGGGCACAAAGTATGATTGGCTTTTTATTTTTTTAAAAAGCGAGGAATTACTCGGAATCAAACTATAATGCTTGTGAGTGTGTGCGGAGTTGTGTGCAAGTTGATTTTTCGGATTCTATGCAAACAATAGGTTTTCAAATTACTTTATTGGGTTCTTTTTAACATGTTTTAACTAGAGCCAATTTCGGGCACCTCTAGTGTTTTATTTTTAGTTTTCTTAAGTTAATTTAATCGACTAGAGCCGGTTTCGGGCACCTCTAGTTAAAAAAATTTAACGCCTCCTAGAGCCAGTTTCGGGCACCTCTAGTGATCAATTTTTTTAGCATATGCTAGAGCCAATTTCGGGCACCTCTAGCATTCATCCAATTTTTATTCTAATCCCCCAATTAGTTAATTATCAACCTAAGTTTACTAGAACTCCTTAAATCAATCAAACCACAACAGTGTTTCATCAAATTTAGCATCATAGTAAAATTCTAAGTTTTTTCATGGTTATCCTAGAATAAAAATTCTATCAATTAAGTGCATTGGTAAAGTCATCATTGAATATTCATCAAATCTAAGCAATTTTTGTTCCAATTAAAGGCATGGCAAGCAATTTATGTATCCTAAATGTAATGCTTAAGATTAATGTAACTAAACATGGTAATTACTAATAACAATCCCCCCCAAACTCGAGTGAGGCATTGTCCTCAATGCATGCATAAAAATAACGAAAAATAACAATAAAAATAAAAATGCATACGAGGACTTACTCCGAGAGTTCGTCATCGTAGATGATTAGTTTCCTTCTAGTTGGCGTCTTGACTTTCTTGCTTGAACGCGATGGTTGTTTTCTTGTTGCCGGTGGTGGAATCAATCCTCGTACGGGGTTGTCCTCATCATCCTCTTCATCAATGTCAATGGCTTTTCGTTTGGCGGATTCAATTGGTGCGGTCTTTATTGGTTCAATGGAGGACTCGTCCGAATCTGAAAAATCAGAAAATGATTCCGTAGGAGTTGATTCAGGCATAGGTGCTTTACCTTTGGCTTTTTCAGTGGTTGCCGGGGCATTGTCAGGGTTGGTTGCCGTGGCGTCAGCTTCCTTGGTTGCCGTGGTGACTGCTTCATTGGTTGTCGGGGCAAGAATCTCGGCGGGAAAGATTGGGAACGGCACACGATTGTCCGGGTACTTTTCTAGGATGACTTGGGTGATGGCATTGTTGTGCTCCTTCATGTACCGCATGAACATTAGTTTCCGATCTTCAATTTGCCTTAGTCGGCTTTCCAATGGGTGCAAAAGTGCTTCAAAGTGTCCCGGGATTAATGGCCGAGTTGCCCTGGCGTTAGGTGCTTGGGCATTAGTGATTGCCTTGGCGCGCGGAGGAGTTGCCGTGACAATTGGGGGCCTTGAAGAATCTCCGGTGTCTCTCCCATTAGCTTCCGGATTAGTGCTTGATTCCAACCAGACTTGGGTAGGGCTTTTCATCGGTGGACTCACTCGGGACATGCATCTCCTTGCAAAGATTGGAAATTAAGCAAGGGAAGAAAAGATAACCTTATCTTTTGAGCTGCATACAAAAATCTCATCGCAAATAATTTTTCCAATGTTAATGATGCGATTATGCAAAATAGAATGTATGAGCAAAAGACGTGGTATATCAACGGTAGTATTGTGTGTGGAGGGCATTAAAGAAGTTTTAACAAACTTATTCCATAGTTTTGCTTCGGGTTTTAGCCAAGGCGATTTACCGTGCCCTTGTATTTACCGTCGTTCCAATGAGTTCTGGTTGAGTGAGTTCTTGAAGCACCTTGTCGAGTTGCTTGGGATTGATTTGGTCAACGAAGGCTTGATGCTCGTCATTCTCAATGTAAAGTCCGTAAAAGGTGTTGATGCTTTCGGGACTTATAAGTATGGCCTTGTCACGAACAAAAACATAAGGATTATCCGGGTTAGGTGAGTGAGCATAGAATTCTCTTACCCATGAGATGTTACCCGGTTCGGTTGATGGCAAAAGATTTGCCACTTTTGATGTGCAATCCTTTTGAAGATGAATGGTTCAAGGCCGAAATCTTGAGATCTGGAGTATTCAAAGCCTTGTTCTTCATGAATCTTCCGGCTTTCAAACTTGGATTGAAATCTTTCTTGAACACGGTGTAGCAAACTTCTTGTATCTTGGTTCTTTGGAGGAACTTGGATGAACTAAAAGTTTAATCTTGGATGCCATGTATGATCTTGGTTGTGAGTAAAAACAAAGAAAAGAAAAGAAACTAAAAAGTTGCAAGATAGAAAGTAGGAATAGGTTAAGGGTGATGGGTTTTATAGAATCGATAGGTGGGTGGGATTAGGGTTTAGGGGAAAACGAAAAAGGGTTTAGGGTTTTGTAGGAGTTGTCGACAAGGGTTTTGGTTAGGATGAATTGGAGGCTTTATATAAGCCTTAGATTCAACCCATTAGTTTCCTTATTGAAGATGTTTTCCTACTTGGTTTAGAATTCCTTCTTTATCTTGAACTTCCTTTCCTACAATTCAAAAACAAATCAAATAAGGATTAAAATTAAAGATAAACTAATAAAGAAAATAAATAAAGATGTGTAATAGGATTCTTAGACTTGAATAAAAAAAATAAAAAAAAATCTATCCTAAAACTACTAATAATCGGCAAAATAATAAAATAATAAAAAATAATAATCGAAAAAAATGAAAAATATATAATTAAATAATCGACAAAAACAAAAATAAAAATAAATAAAAATAAAAATAAAAATATCAAAAGGGAGAGCATGCTTATGCATCTCCTAAATTGACCACTTCCTTGTTACGTTCCACATGGGCACCATTGTAGTGCTTCAATCTTTGTCCATTAACTTTGAATTCATGGTTGTCAGAGATGGACTTGATTATCACAGCACCGTGGGAGAATGGTTTGACGACTTTGAATGGTCCCGACCATCTTGATTTCAACTTTCCCGGGAAAAGTTTTAGCCGAGAATTGAATAGGAGAACTAGTTGCCCTGGCGTGAATTGCCGTGGCAATAGTTTCTTGTCATGCCATCGCTTTGTTTTCTCCTTGTAGATTCGTGCATTGTTATAGGCGAGTGCACGAAATTCTTATATCTCATTGAGATCCATCAAGCGCTTTTGTCCGGCACTTTCCCAATCCATATTCACGGTCTTGATTGCCCAGTACGCCTTGTGCTCGATTTCCACCGGTAGATGACATGTTTTACCATAGACAAGTCGGAAGGGGGACATACCTAAGGGTGTTTTGAATGCAGTGCGATATGCCCAAAGTGCGTCATCTAGTCTTAATGACCAATCCTTCCTTGAGGGATTTACAACTTTCTCGAGTATTCCCTTCAACTCCCGGTTAGAAATTTCTGCTTGCCTGTTGGTTTGTGGGTGATATGCCGTGGCGATCTTGTGTGATATGCCGAAGCGTTGCAACATCTTGGCAATTAGTCTGTTGTCAAAATGCTTGCCCCCGTCGCTGATAATTGCTCTCGGCATCCCAAACCGTGTAAATATGTTTTTCTGCAGGAATCGTTGCACGGTCTTGGAATCGTCGTTGGGAACTGCAGCTGCCTCTACCCATTTAGACACATAGTCGACGGCGAGTAAGATGTAGAGGTTGCCGAATGAAGATGGGAAAGGTCCCATAAAATCGATCCCCCATACATCGAACAGTTCCACCTCGATGATGTTCTGGAGTGGCATCTCATGTCGCCTAGAGATATTGCCCGTCCTCTGGCAATAATACATGTTTGTCATTTCAAGAATACATGTCAAGTAATCCAAGTAGCAAGTTTTCATATCAAGTAATTCAAGTATTCAAATAATTCAAGAATCATATAATTCAAGTATCAAATGAGCTTTATTCTTTAATTATTTCTCATTTGTTTTCTTTAGTTTATGCCTTTGGTATTTAGTTGTCCAGGTACTCGAGTCTCCAACCAACTGTCGCCACAAGATGTACCGTAGTACACAAGATGTACCGTAGTACTGGTCAAACCTCCTATTGTCGCCAAAGACCACACATACGTACCCTCTGTCTGTCACCAATTAGGGGACTTAGCCCTGGACCGTAGTCCACCCTGACACAATGAGCTCTAGACTCTAAGGTATGCCCTTCTACCTATGACCACTAACAACCAAGGCTTTGTTCAATTATGAATCACATATTCAAGTATTACATGTTTATGTCAAGCAATAGCTTATTCAAGGATCAATTCAAGTGATACATTGCAAGATCATGTTCATATACACAGCTCTTAGGCCAATTGAGCCTTAGCTCTTCACTTTACACTTTAATCTTGTCACTTAAGCCAGCAATTAACATATGCCATCTCTTAGTCATCGAGCAAGATCTTTAATTCATGATTTATATCATGTTAACAAGTAATTAGATCATAAAAGTACATTTAGGCACTCATTCGAAATGATCACAATCAAGGCATCAAGGTTCAAGCATTTGTTTTCGCTTTTCTTCCTAGATAATTTAACAACGTACATGTTTCAATTAGATCTCAAGTTTTAGCTTAAATCATTCTTCCACTTTTTCATCACAACCAAGCTTAAATCAAGTATATTAACATGGCATAAAATAACAATAAGTAGACATGCATCTTTGGTTAGGACCTAAGTCCTAACCCTATATTAAACTACACTCACAGTACTCCAAGCTTAGCTACTCTTGGATCCAAACTCCTTTGTGTTTGCCACTAGCTTGGCCACTCCTTTCTTCTTCCACAAGGTTTACTCCTTGCTCTAACAATTCATACAAGTAAATCAAGGTCAATACAAGATACATTCATTTCTTCAAAACAAGGCAACAATACATAATTCATTCATTTCAAAACATCAAGGCTGCTGCTGCTACTGCCTGGCAGCATGTGCATTACTTGCTTAAATATTCATATCTTTTATTACGTACATCATAATTTCAATTGGTTTATACCTTTGGAAATATAAATTAATTATCTTTCTAAACATATAGGCCTTGCATTTTAATTCTTTCTCAATTAATACAGTTTTTAGTTTAAAGACAAGGCAATTTATAACACTGGACAGTTTGCACTGTCCTTAGTGTTTCATTTCTACAATTCATTCTACAATCCCGAATTCAATTATGTTTTCTCCTAATGAATTTATACATATTAAGGCACTATCCATAAAATTTCAAGCCTTAAATTCTCTTTGTACAATTTATAGTGAGTTTTCAAAGTTACTGCCCAGAACAGAGTATTCTGGGCAGATTACACTAGTTTGAGTTTCTAGCTTCTTTAATCACTTAGATGACATTTCTAACATGTTAATTCAACTTATATACATACTCATACAAGTTTAAGTAAGTTCTATTCATCTACCAATGTGATCAAAATAGACCATTATACAAAATCAAGCATGTTCACACAATCTTATCTAGCAATGTGATCAAAACAGTTTCATGCCATGATACATTCAAATCATACCAATTTAGTACCTAATTTTCCAACAACTTCCTAACAATTTCCAGCATTGATTATATTTCTAACAACTTAAGCCACATATATACATATTGGCATTCAAACTATGACAAATTTTCAGCAAACAATGTAACTATAAAATCAATCAAAAGCACCACAACTCAAACAACAAGAGTTCATATACATATAGTTTCATATTCAGCTTCAAACCAATGAAATGAGTGAGATTACTTACTCTTCTTCCTTAGGAGACTCAAACAAAGATTCAAAATATGCCCAATTAAACCCAAAACTTCATGTTTCCATGGTTACCAGCTCACTCTCTCTATTCTCTCTCTAATTGCTAGGATCGGTTATAGCTATTGCAAGGTTGAAGAAGACTCAATTTTTGTTTTCTCTTTCTTTCAACAATATGGCCAGCCAACACCCTTAATTGCCACATGTGTATTAACCTTGCCACATGTATTCCACTACCACTAAATGGTCTAATTACCATGCAATTTCATTGTTTTATTCTTGTTTCAATTTGGTAATCTTAATTTGGCACTCTAACTTGTTGGTTATAACATTTTAATCCCTTTAGACATTAGCTATCTTTTCTTCCTTTTATTTCAATTTGATCCTAGACTTAATTAGTCTAATAAGTGTAATTCTATAACAATTTAACTAATAGCTCCATGTTATATACTCCTAATTCTTTCAATTGAATAGCACATGACTCAATTAGTCAATAGCTTAGATAGTGATAACCTTTCTAGGCCCCGTTTAGGGTGTTACAAATAATTTAGGTTCCCTAATGCCAAACTAAATGTAGGTAACATTTTAGGTTCCGTTTCTAAAACTGAATTTCATTAACATTTTAGAGTCAAACTAAATGTAGGTAGCATTTTAGGTGTTGACCCCGAAACTGAATTTCATTAACATTTTAGGGTCTGAACCCAAAACTAATTTTTGGTAACATTTCGGATTCAAAATGCAAAATTGATTTTTAGTAACAATATAGGTCACGAACCCCAAACTCATTGCCGATAACATTTTATGTGTCGAACTTGGAACTTATTTTGGGTAACATTTTAGGTGGCAAACCCTAAACTAATTATAGAAACATTTTAGGTATTGAACACCAAATTTAATACCGATAACATTTTAGGTGTCGAACCCCAAAATAATTATTGGTAACATTTTAGGTGCTGAACCCCAAACTAAATATCAGTAACATTTTAGGTGTTGAACCCCAAACTAAATATTAGTAACATTTTAGGTGCCAAACCCTAATTTTACCCTTACAAATCATCCATAAATACTTCTACACTTACCATATTATGCAAAAATTCTTATTTAAAAATTCATATGGCAAGATTTTTTGCAACCGTTTTCTTTTTATGAACATACCTCTACACTTCATTCAACAACAACATCAAGAAGGATGATTTGTTTGAGTTGATCTCCATGGAGGTTAGCAAATCAACAAGGAAGAAATTGTCTTCACTGGAAGCCAAAATACCCGTTGATGAGCCTGACCCTGAAGCTCATTACATGCTAAAGATATGTAATGCAAGCAACCTTAGCAAGATGTTTAGAAGATACAACCGTGTAGGGGGTACCAACATCGAGATGTAAGTAGATTTTTGTGAAGGTGTTAGTTCATCAAGAATCCAAGGAGGTTTTCTACCTTCTGTAGACGAATACGGTGTTTGTGTACGTAATTCTAGGAGATGACATGAGAAAGAACAAATAATTGAAGAATTGAACATCACATCTAATATATCTACAGACTACGACAGCACGAAAACAGACCCTTCTTCCATTCATTTTAACTAAACTAAGCTTAGTAGCAATGAACCATGTATCAAATTTCATATTGTACCTTTTAATCTATTTTTTTGTTTGTGTTGGTTATCACATTGCTCAGCACACATCGATTCCTCGAAAAAATATACCAAATGTAATAGGATTTTGACAACTTAGTCAGAGCTGATTATAGCGTTAAACACGTTCAGAACAGTTGTATCATCAACAGGTAGCGATACTATACTTCGTGTTTCGATATTCTTCAATATGAACATAAAATCTTACAGGATATGGTAACATTTAAGGTGGTCATTCTCGTTATAAGTATCGGACCTCTTATATACATTTTGATACTCCCAATTACATATGAACATGTAACTATACATAAACGTGAACATTGTACATGATTAGTATCGAAACTTTACAGGAATGGGTATATTTTATATGTTTGAGTATCAAAACTCTTAGTTCTATTATAGCTAAGATTCCTGACAAGAGAAGATGGATTAGGCACGTACAACAAAGAATCCTGATAATGCGATGACATGTTAGTGATGTGCATAAGAGATTTCTGACATGAGTCGTGTCAGAGTACAACTTTCACTCAGGTTACTTTCACGATCGTGTTTGGAATTTTTACTAGATATGTTGTGACTTGTGAGTATTTCATATTACATTGATGATAAGCAAGAAGTTGTTAGTTTCCAAACATATTATGGCATTTTTTCCATAGGGTAAGTTGGATCGTGTTTATATCTGTACATAAATTTTTTTATTACAACATAGCACAACCATGAAATAATCAAATCAGACTTGTAGAACATTGCATTGTTTTTTAGGTTTTTTCTTTCGACTTTAAATTTCTCTAGTTTTTTTTCAACCTTCTTACTTTATCCATATTCACCATTTTCTTTAATTTGGCATTATAAATTCTAATTTCCCTGTTTTCAGCCAACAACGTTTAAACCCGATTTATCAATTCCTCAACATCGATTGAATTTCCATCATTGTCAATTCATTTAAAGAAATCAAAGCGGCTCTACAAAGGTGCAAAAGAAATTCAAAATAACGCATTAATCGAAACACTAGAACAGTAAACCCAACTTATTACTTAATACCTCGGGGCCTTTTGAACATCTATAAAATCTCTTCCCTTTGCTCTGTGGTATAGTTGAAGTGCAAACTGGTGATTACAATCCACAATAACAGTGAACAATGTTTCCTTCGACACATGATTAAGAACTTTCGGTAGACATCATCGAAGGAAAACTGATACAGTTGACGTTGCACTGTACAAAGATGGAGTGGATAGGATAATAAGAACAGTATGGCAAATAAAATAAAAAGCATTGGAATTTTAAATTTGCAGAAATGTAACTAAAGTAAAAAAAATAAAGTCCATCAAACATTGAGTTCATAGCATCAAATTCAAAAAAATATTTACAACTTCAAATGTGATTATATTAAAAGTCTAGTCATTTGTCTTGTGGGTACTGAATTCTTGACGAAGGGAGGTCAGTTCCTTGTGAATCTCTGCAAACTGTGAATCAGCATGCTTACGAAGCTCAGCAAACTGAGAATCGGCATGGTTGCGAAACTTAGCGAACTGTGAATCAGCATGGTTACGAAGTTCAGCTAACTATTAATCAACATGTTCAAGACAAGTAACTAGGTAGTCATGCAGTGACTTCATCGTAATTCCCTCTTGATTTGTAGAAGAAACTTGTTTGGCAGGCGAAGGGGAATGTTCTTCCATATTTTCTACGTTGGTAGCATCTTTTGAGTCCTTATAAATCCAACGACTTTTTCGAAAGACGTGTCCATATTTGTAGGCTGAATGAATGTCAATATTTTCCTTTAGAGAGACAGGTGGGTCCAAAGAAAAATTGATATCATTGTTCTAAAAAATGTGTGTAAGGACACAAGCATATGGAAGAGAGGTTGAGGCCACATGGCCCTTATTGACAAAGGATAGTAGCTGGAGGAAAATGATTTTGGCAATGTCATGAGCAACTTCATATCGATATTGGTTAAGCCACCAATAATCAATCTCTCATATTGTTCTTGCCTTCCCACCGGATGATAAAAAAAACCATGCCACAATAAGGTAAAAGATTCTCTCTTCAAAAGGAAGATTTTTGGGGCTATCGTCTTTGTACTTTAAAATACAGCCGGTTTCGGTTTCATTATGAGGGCCTTAATTTTCAATACCCAAAGCAGATGCAATTGAATGGCGGTGATAAAGAGTTCCTTACTCATAACAAAAGATTTGGTGGCTATGATCTCAGTAGAATTTCGCGCATGCTCAACTGTGGCAATACTGTAAAAGACTCGTACAAGTTTTTCACAAACCCTAGGATTGATCTCAAGAAAAACATTCCAACCCATTTCGTGAAAGTTGACTTCATTTTGAAGTTATAATATGGGTTTTGAAGGAAAATCATGTCCACAACATGTTCTTTAAGAATTCATCTGTTGTTGAAATGTTTATAAAATTTATTCTTTTCATCCTCGTCTCTAAAACAATATTCATCAATAGATGGTGCTGGCTCAACGGTTTTTTAATGCTTGGTTGGCTGCATGGTTCATGGGTAGAGTAAAGAAGAGTTTACTAGGGTTTGGGATTAGGGATCTTGTAAGAAATCAAACAATTGTTTGCAAGTCGATCAACATCACAAATTAAAGAATTTGGCCAACCCCATCAATGAATAATATATGAAAATAGAAGAAAATTCACAGGAACCCATCAGTCATATCAAATGTATTTTGAGCATGAAGCCAAGCCCATCGATAATATCAAGCAATTCCAAGGTTCAAAGCTAAACCATGGAAAGAATTGAAAAACCAAACAAATGAAATAGTGTGTAAAAATTTAAGGGTTTCCAAAAATACCTTTGATTCAATCGGGCTTAGGGTTCCTATTAAATTTTAAACGAATTTAGCCATAAATCTTAAAAACTCAAACAATAATATCAACCAATTTGTTAAAATCAACGATGATGCATGGAAAGTAAATAAAAACCAATCAAAAGCAAGGGAATGTTTAAGAAAAAAGTTTGGGTTTCCAGAAATATAACTTTAATTCTAGTTGGTAGGATTTGATAAAATTCTTATACCCAGAAGACATTGATGTCACCTGGCTGCTGAATAAATGTATCCTACTTTGGCTTGTGAATCAAATGCAACACATCTGCATAGAATAGTTGCATATAGGTAGGGTGAATTCCAACCTTTCTTCTTCAAGAATCCCCTGTTGGCATACCAATTCATATCTTTGCAGGAATGAACTAGAGAGGAGATGATTTTTAACCAAGCATGTTGGAAGGAAGATCTCTGGTGTGGCAACCAGTCTATTGGGATTAGATACAATGGCAACAGAGTTAGAGGATGAAGCTCTATGAGCCATAATATGCAGTTGAAGCCAAACCAGCGGAGGAAGTTGAGACATTTGTATAAAAATTGAAATTGAATAATCAGAGACCTGCTCCTCCTAATTGTTTAGCGATACTGGAGATAGAAAGCCTAAGGAGAATTGAAAAAATGGTGTATTGGGGGTGTTAATCAACCATTAAGCATTAATGGGGAAGCAGCGTGTAGAACACGTCTATGGCTGTGGTTGTCATGGGGAAGTGGAACTGGCAGAAGTAGGAGAGAGTGTGAGATGTGACTATTTAGATTTTCTCTTGCTTTCGAACTGGTAGAAGTGTGACAAAAGTTTGTTGAAAAGTATTGGTTTATCCCCTAACCCCTCAACCTTAAACCCTAAACCATAAATACTAAACCATAAACCCTTATCCAAAGGCCTTGTCGGTTGTTGCCTTAATAACTCCCAATAAAACAATAAACATTAAACCATACAAAATAATCTCATAAACCACTAACCCTAAACTACACCATACACCCTAACCCATTCTACTAAGCCATAAATCATAAACCATAAACCTTAAATCCATACAAATTCATCTCATACACAATTACCCTAAACTACAGCATAAACCCTTAACCACTAGCAGTGAGAGCAGCAACCTAAACAAAAAAGCTTATAGGCATAAAAATTGATCTTATAAACCAATAACCCAAAATTCCAACTTAGGAGTTAGTCTTACCTATTATTGTTTTGTTTCTGTAGGGTTTAGGGGGGAAATTAAATCTTAGGAACTAAAATGAACAGAAATATCACCATTTTAAAATTTTTAGGGTAAAAATGAACTATAGGAACTAAAATGAACACAAATATCACCATATTAAAATTATTAGGGTAAAAATTAAATCTTAGGAACTAAATAATTAATATGTTAAGAATACTAATGTTTGTGAGAATCAACAAGTAAAAAGTGTGCTGAAGGAATATTTTTGGTTTAAATAGAGTATAATAATACAACGAGTATTGAACGTATTATTATACAGTCTCAGACGTCTCACGTGAAACCTAAACTATTACATATTTTAGTAATGATTTCAGTTTAAGTTCAATATACTATAATAACTACTAAATGTTCTCTGAACCTTTGATTTCTAGTTTCATAACCTAATTTGTATTTTGATTTTGATATAATAATCTGGACTCGATTAAATCCTGGTCTTTGGTTATTAATGTTTTGAATAGAGGAATTAAAACGTCAACATAAATGTGGCATTTAACTGCTCACAGAATGTGTCTTTTCAGTAATGCAACGAGTATCAAACATGTACATATACAGTCTCGATCTTATAACATGAAACCTAAACTGTCATTTTTTACTATTGACATCAGTTTAAGTTTCGCTTGGCAAGTTTTGAAACACATATCTATTGGTTCAAAACTATTTCAAATTTGTGGTTGACACCCCAAACTATCTTTTCAGTTCTAATGTCAAAAGAACACGTAATAAAATTAATTCAATTTGGTAGGTTTAATTAAAAATTAAATTAAATTTCCGGTTCAATGAAATAATTTCAAAAGATTCATGTTCATAGTAAATACACGTCTTTTCAATGTCTGTTTCGATTCTCTGTAACCTGTTCTGATACCTCACCAGTAGATAGGCCTTTTCAGTTGTTGCGTCAGATAGAATAGTTTAAAGATAAGTCTTTTACAGCAGATTCGAAACCAGTTTTGAAATTTCTAGCCCCAACCTACCAACCAAAAATTCTCAATGTCCTTTTAATTTTTTTGTTTATTTGTGATGAACATTGTTTCGAAACTTTTTTATGCATACCGAAATAGGTTTAAATATAAAATATTCCATATTCTATTATAAATAGGAGCCTTTGGATTCTTAGCTTCATACCCTAATGACCAACTCTAGTGTATTATTGTCTTTCTAGTTTTCTTCTCTACACCATTATGTACTAGTATGCAGAGACATATTTTTATAGATCCGGGAGGAGTTCTGATTGTTTATTTAGGTCGTTCTTGTCGACAAACAATGGTATTTGGAATGCTGTGATTAGCCATTTTGTATAGGTGAACACCAATGGACATACTATTTGGAAAACCTTGCTCTCAAGATTTTCCAAATACTATTGTTTGTTGTTGTTCGGAGCTACATCGAGATGCATTAAATGCAGATCAAATTGTCGAACCTGTGAATATGGTGGACATATGCCATTTTCCCCATGTATATATTCAAGGAAGCTGATTGTTTGTCAGTTATGGGTCTGATCGATTACGGCCATCGTGACAACAAACAAGCAGCAGCTGATGATTAGAATATGATATTTCTTGTTTCGTTAGAAGAAATCAGTTCCAGTTTTATATGGTGAATCAGTTTTAATTTTCTTTTGAGGGAATTTGATCTTTCCCTTTGTATTGGAAAACCACAAAAGACCCAAATTCCAGTGAGTAATGATCATTCTTGTTGTATTGGAAAATTGTCATTTCAGTTATAATATTAAACTTGCCACTAATGTCATGAACTACTCGCAGAAAGTGTCTTCGTAGTAATACGACGAGTTTCAAATGTTTGCACACGGTCTCAAACTTTCCATTTCGAACCTAAAATGAACATGTATTCCTAATGATTTTAGTTTAAGTTTTCCTTTACTTAGAGACTCTGATGGTCCAAGTTGCAACATGAACTTTTCATTTTCCACTTTATGTTCATTAATTATGTAATTAATATGTTAGGCCACTTTAACCCTAAAATGTAACATGTATTCCTAATTTTCATGTTCCACTTTTTGTTCAGGCCAAAATGGTTCGGGTCTGAATCAGTTAATTAACGAGTTAATTCAGGTTCGGATGGACTTCAGGTCGGGTGTCGTAGTTTTAGAATTCTTATGAATTATAATTATTTATACGGTTTCAAGTAAATTGCAAACATTATAGGGTGTGGATTAAATTATAAAAGTTAAATATAAATACTGGTCAATTTTGGATAACAATATAATTTGGGTAAAGTACACAAATGGTCACTAAACTATCCCAAAAAAATACAAAATGGTCACCAAACTTTCAAAAATTACATAATGAGCATTAAACTTTAGTTTTGGTTACAAAATGGTCGCTTACCTGTTGACTGTCATTAAGTTAATGATGTCACAGTTACAAAAATTTGAATAATAACATATTTAATCCTTCATATTTACACATTTAATCTTTTTAGTCCTAATTTAACCCTCATTGCTGATGTCTAAAATGATTAAATGTGTAAATATTGATGATTAAATGTACTATTATACAAATTTTTGTAACTTTCATGTCACCCAATTAACAACAGTTAACGACTCGGCAATCATTTTGTAACAAAAACAAAAGTTTAATGCCCATTATGTAATTTTTAAAATGTTTGGTGACTGTTTTGTATTTTTCGGTATAGTTTAATGACCATTTGTGTACTTTACCCATATAATTTTATGGACTAAATTGAAAAAAATACACCATCTTAATTTTTTATACTTAATTATAAAAAATAAAAATAAATGTGGTTCAATTTCATCCCTAAATTTCATCTAAATGAGTGACATAAACCTATAGGCTATGATCCTATAACCCTAAAAAAATAATTTGATGTAACACGTGACTTATTCACGTATTAGTATATACTATGGACCATAAAGACATATACTATAGACTATATTAATAATAATATCATAACGTATGGTATATTATATATAGATTGTAATTAGTCAAAAAATGTTATATATAGATTGTAGACTATAAACTATATAATGCTTGAAATTAATCTGATACACTAAGATAAACACTAAACCTTAAACCATACACATTAATCTCATAAACCACTAACCCTCAACTACATCATAAACCCTGACCCATTAATACTAAGTCCTAAATCATAAACCATATACCTTAAAGCCATACAAATTCATCTCGTAAAGTAATAACCCTAAACTATGCCATAAACCCTAAACAACATAATACTACAACCTAAATCCTAAACCAAAAACCTTAAATCCATACAAATTAATCTCACAAACTAATAACCCTAAATTAAAACATAGTAGTTACTCTTACTGATTTTGGTTTTGCTTCTGTAGGTTTAGGGTAAAAAATAAATCGTATGAACTAAAATGAACAAAAATATCACCATATTAAAATTCTTAGGGTACAAATTAAATCTTAGGAGCAAAATAATATGATAAGAATGCTAATGTTTGTGAGAATGAACAAGTTAAACGTCTGCTGAAGGAATATTTGCGGTTTAAATATAGTATAATAATAGAAGGAGTATCGAACATTTGCATAGACAGTTTTGAACCTTTTAAATGAAACCTAAAATATTACATGTTGTAGTAACGATTTTAGTTTAAGTTTACCTTGATACGTATCAAAACCCATTTTCATAGGTTCGAAACTAGTTAAAATATGTGGTTTCCGCTCGAAACTGTCTTTTCCATTGCAATATCAAATGTGCCATAAATACAAACCCAACACCAACCGTTACTGAAAGAAAATGTAAAAAACGTAATGTGGCGTGTTTAGGGAAAAAATAAATTGGAGGTTCAATGGATTTTGAATTTCAAATGAATCATGTTCTCAATATGAAAGTCTTTTCACAGTTATTTTTGAATCTCTATGACCCATTCCGATACGCCAACAGCAGATAAGTCTTTTCAATTGTTGCATTAGGCATAACAGTTTGCATATAAGTCTTATAAAGCAGTTTCGAAACTGATTAACAAATCTCGAAACCCAGCCTACCAACTAAAAAATTGAACTGTATTGTAAAGTTTTTTGATTTATGTATAATGAACTTTGTTCTAAAACATTTTAAAAAGTACATAAATAGGTTTAAATATAAGCACTGCAACCAAAAGACCATACCCCCGTGAAAATCTTTTTCTATTATAAATAAATCCTAAACACCGAGTTCAATATTCTTGTTTCTATTATAAATAGGACTCCTTTGGGTCTATAGTGTCATACCCTTATTAGAAATTCTTCCCTTTGTAGTGTTCGTCTCTACTGTTGAGCATTATATGTATATTTTAAGTTTTTTATAGAGGCGATGGCAACTGTGTAGAGACTTCATTTTATAGATCTTGTAGGAGTGGTGATTGTTTTTAGGTTTTCTTGTTGACAAACAATGGTATTTTGAAGGCTATGAGTAGCCATTTGTAGTGATGAACAGAAACAAATATAGTATTTGGAAAACCTTGTTTCATTGGTCTGAAGATTTTTCAAATACTATTGTTTGTTGTTAATTGGAACGGCATCCGCATACGGCCCATATAGAGCAGAGTATCGAAGAGGTGTTATGCGACCTTACCTTAGGGAAATCTTACATTGGTTTTCAGTTACTTCTGTCATGTTTTCTTATGAAAAGGTCAAGAATTGTCACAAGAATTGTAATGATGGCCTGTACAAACCAACAGTGGTTAGCTATGCAGTTGCATGATTCATAATTGTTTGGTCTCTACACCTCACAATGGCATGCCTATATTATCAAAGGTTTTTTAAACAATTTAAATGCGAATTCACTTTTACAACTGAGTGATGGAAGCGAAATGACCTACCAGTAACAGACATAGTATTTGGGAAACCTTGTTTTTTAGGGGTTTGTTTTGTTCTCACAAAATTTAAGATTACATGGTTTGGTTTATTTTGTAGAAATGTAAGATTACATGTTTGGTTGAGGGAATATAAAATTACTTAAAGGTTAATAAAATATCTATTGTCCTTGTGATATATTTTATTTTTAACAAGTTAAACTTTAAATATTAATTTAAAAATATTTGCTTGAGGATTCATATAATTATTCTTACCATATTTTGAATATACTTCGTAGATTTGTAATAATAAAATGAATAATAAAATTGCATAAAGTCAAGAAAAATGATAAGTAGGAGAAGATAATCGGAGCATGAAACACCCATTTTATGAGGATTTCTATGAAATAAACTCAAAGGATTTCTTTGTAATATGCTATGTGTCTATTTTATTTTCTTACCAAAATTTTATAGTAAATTTACAAAGGCATGAATTGGTGGCCTAAATGGAGTATCTCAATATTACGACGAGTGTAGAACGTTTGCACACTATTTTGAACGTATCACTTCAAACCTAAAACGTAACATGTATTCCTAACGAATACAGTTGAAGTTTTCTGTATCATGTAGCGAAACCTGTATCCATAATATCAAACCTTGTTTGTGTATAATTGAAATTTGACATGTAGTTTTAGAATTCTTATATGGATTATAATTTATACGTTTGAACTAAATTACAAAAATATAGGGTTTTGCTTATGTAGGTTTAGGGTAAAAATTAAATCGTAGGAACTAAAATGAACACAAATATCACCATATTAAAATTGTTAGGGTACAAATTAAATCTTAGGAGCAAAATAATATGATATGAATACTAATGTTTGTGAAAATGAACAAGTTAAACGTCTTCTGAAGGAATATTTGCAGTTTAAAATATAGTAAAATAATAGGAGGAGTATCGAACGTTTTCATCGATAGTTTCGAACCTTTAACGTGAAACCTAAAATATTACTTGTTGTAGTAACGATTTCAGTTTAAGTTTCCCTTGATACATATCGAAACCCATTTTTATAGGTTAGAAACTAGTTAAAATATGTGGTTCCTGCTCGGAACTATCTTTTCCATTGTAATATTAAATGTGCCATAAATACAAACCCAACACCAAGCGTTACTGAAAGAACGCGTAAAAAAAGAAATGTGGAGTGTTTAGAAAAGAATAAATAAATAAATTGGAGGTCCATTGAAGGATTTTGAATTTCAAATGACACATGTTCCCAATATGAAAGTATTTTCACAGTCATTTTTGAATCTCTATAACCCGTTCCGATACGTCAGCAATAGATAATTATTTTCAAATGTTGCATTGGGCAGAACAGTTTGCATATAAGTCTTATAAAGCAGTTCTGAAATAGATTAGCAAATTTTGAAACCCAGCCTACCAACTGAAAAATTGAACTGCATTGTAAAGTTTTCAGTTTATGTATAATGAACTTTGTTTCTAAATATTTTAAAGAGTACCGAAACAGGTTTAAATATAAGCATTGTAAACAAATGACCATATCCTCATGAAAATGTTTTTTTTCTATTATAAATAAATCCTAAACGTCGGGTTCAATATTCTTGTTTCTATTATAAATAGGACTCTTTTGGCTCTATAGTGTCATACCCTCATTAGCAATTCTTTCCTTTGTAGTGTTCATCTCTACAGCATTATATGTGTGGTTTATGTTTTTTTACTGGAGGCAATGGAAACTGTGCAGAGACTTCATTTTATATATCCTGGAGGAGTGGTGATTGTTTTTAGGTTTTTCTTGTCGGCAAACAATGGTATTTGAAAGGCTATGATTAGCCATTTGTAGGGATGAACAACAACAGACATAGTATTTGGTTTGCTTGTTGTATGTACTGCCTCTCGAACCCCATCCAAGTTCAAGTGAGAAGCAACTAACTGTTGAGGACGAGTAGAGACCCAGTAACAGACATAGTATTTGGAAAACCTTGTTTTTAGGGGTTCGTTTTGTTCTCACAAAATTTAAGATTGCATGGTTTGGTTTATTTTGTAGGAATGTAAGATTACATGTTTGGTTGATGGAATATAAGATTACTTAGAGGTTAATAAAATCTGTATTGTCCTTGTGATATATTTTATTTTTAACAAGTTAAACTTTAAATATTAATTTAAAAATATTTACTTGAGGATTCATATAATTATACTTGTCATATTACGAATATACTCCTCAGATTTTAAAGCACGGTTGAAATAATAAAATGAATAATAAATTTGCGTAAAGTCAAGAAAAAAATGATAAGTAGGAGAAAATGATCGTATCACGAAACACCAAGATAAGGTTATGAGGATTTCTACAAAATAAACTCAAAGGATTTCCTTGCAATATGCTATGTGTCTATTTTATTTTCTTATCAAAATTTTAGAGTAAATTTACAGAGGTATGAATTGGTGCCCTAAATAGAGTATCTCGGTATTACGATGAGTTTTGAATGTTTGCACATTGTTTCGAACATATCACTTTAAACCTAAAACGTAACATGTATTCCTAACAAATACAATTGAAGTTTTCCTTAACATGTAGCGAAACCTGCATCCATATAATCGAACCTTGTTTGTTTATAATTGAAATTCAACCTGCAGTTTTAGAATTCTTATATGGACTTATAATTTATACGTTTTGAACTAAATTACAAAAATATAGGGTTTGGAATAAATTACAAAAGTTAAAATAACAATGGGTCAATTTTGGATAAAAATATATTTTTTGGACTAAATTATAAAAATTAAAAAAAATGTCGTTCAATTTCATCCCTAAACCCTAAACTCCTAAACCCTAAATTTGATCCCTACACTAGTGACATAAACCTATAGGCTATAATCCTATAAGCCATTGAAAATATCATCACGTAACACATGACCTATTAACGTATCAGTATCACATACTATAGACTAGATTAATAATAAAATTATAACGTATGGTATATTATGTATTGATTGTAGACTATATACTATATAATGCTTGAAGTTAATCTCATACACAAAGCTAAACACTAAACCTCAAAGCATGCAAATTTAAATCATAAACCACTAACGCTAAACAACAACATAAACCTTAAGCAAGTAATACTAAGCCCTAAATTGTACACCATAAACCTTACAGCCATAAAAATTCATATTATAAACTAATAACCCTAAACCCAAAACCACTAACACTACGACCTAAATCGAAACCAAAAACCTTAAATCCATAAAAATTAATGTCATAAACCAATAACCTTAAATTACAACATAGTAGTTACTCTTACCCGTTTTTGTTTTGCTTTTGTAGGGTTAGGGAAAAAGTTGCATCTTGGGATCTAAAATTAACACAAATAGCTCTATATTAAAATTAGTAGGGAAAATAAATCTTAAGAACTAAATAATACAATAATGCTAATGTTTGTTAGAATGAACAAGTAAAACGTGTGCAGAATGAATATTTTATCAGTTAAATAGAATATAATAATAGGCAAAGTATCGAACATTTGCATATATAGTTTCGAACGTTTCACTTGAAACCGAAAATATTACATGATTTACTAACGATTTCAGTTTAGATTACGTTTGATATGTATTGTAACCCATTTTCATAAGTTCAAAATTAGTTAAATTTGTGGTTCCCTCTCCGTGTTGTCTTGTCCTTTGTAATACTAAATGGTGCCATAAATGTAACACTTCATCAGCAAATGTTACGTTACTAAAAGAATGCGTAATTTAATTTGGCGTGTTCAATACATTTCAAAATATGCATGTTCCTAATATAAAAGAGTCTCTTCACTGATATTTTCCCTCTATTTTTTCCTCTTTCTCTTTAAAATACCACACAAGGACTAACAACATTCACAGTCTCACAAAGGGTGCCATCAGACTATTTTCTTGTTGTAATCCATACGCATCCTTGCCTTATCTTCCCTCTCCTTACTAAGAAATCATGGTCCGACAACTCATAATAACTCATCGCAGCCAATAGCCTCCCCGAATGAAGAGAAACCCTAGTCCTCCATCTTTTCATTCTTTTCCAAAGCGAATACGACAACTTCTAGTGATACGACTTGGTCGGAGCTCGAAGTTCTTGATTTCTGCTTATACATACTGAATAATATTCTCACATAGCGGTACAGATATATGGTCAAACAATACCTTATTATGGAAGAAGGTTTGGAGTTCACTCCAAACTAACGATATAAATTCGAGGCCAACATACATGTTGTCGTCACCACACAGGGCTGGAAGAATTTTATCCGTCAACCAGGTTAAGTTAATGCCGATTGGGTACATGAATTCTACACTCATGTTAGGCACCTGGATAATGGAAGAGTTTAAGTTCAAGGGAAAATTATCAAATTCTCGGCCCAAGTAATTGTAGACCACTATAATTTATCCACAATCGGTGGCACACATATAGACTTTGTAGCCACTATGATGGATGAGACATACGTCATGACCTGTGCATTCCTGGTACTTCTTCGATCCAATGTGAGCCTAATTCTAGAACTGTGAAATGGGAACAACTCAACCCAGATTCAAAGTTTTGGATGCACTTCACCAACAACTATATCTTTTCGACAAGGAATCGATCCACTGTTTCCTGCCGGCATCTGATGCTCCTCCACTCTATACTCAATAATAGGGGAGTAAATCCATACGAGTTCATCCATAAAGGCATCGTAGCTAGGGCGACTTCGAAACAAAAGTATAAGGAATTACCCTTTCCCAATCTTATTATAGCCTTGTGCCAGAAGGCTAGAGTCGACAAATAGAGAAAGGATCAGATTATTGAATGATTCAACGGATGGCTCCCCTATCAGGTTCAAGTCATGAAGGGACTAGGATTACTTGATGACGCAGGTACTATGTCTGCTCAGGATTTTCACGGTGTCATTCAAGATGTTGTCGCCAGCTTTCTCTAACCTTATTTCCAATACATCCATACCAAGGATATAGCTGAGCAATCACTCATTCACAAGCTCATACCAGATGCACATGAGGAGTTTCCTTCACTACCCCTTGAGCTCCTTGCATTTGCACCTGCCACTACCACCACCAGAAAGAGACAGCAACTAGATACTGATGCTGGTGCCACCTCCCACCCTGCCAAGAAACCCACGTCCGCCCGGGACAAAGGAAAGGGTACAAATTGTGTACGTGATTTGTACGATTCTTGACAAAATTATTCTTCCTATATATGATTTGAATATATGATATGAATATGATATTAGGCCAATTGTGTACATAATTTGTATGATGATTCTTGACATGGTTGTCTTTCTATATATGATTCTTGCCATGGTTGTATTTCTATATATGATTTGTATGATTCTTCACTTTATATTCACTAATTATGTAATTAATTCGACAAGATGTGTTTTAACTATGTGCTGAAGGATTTGAATATTTGCAGGTTAAATACAATAAAATGTTAAATGTCAACATAAATGTGCCATTTAACTGCCCGCATAAAGTGTCTTTTCAGTAATACGATGAGTATTGAACGTTTTCATATACAGTCTCGAACTTTTCACTTTAAACCTAAAACATGACATGTTCTCCTAATTGCTCTTTACAAGTCTTGAAACCCTCATCCATAGGTTTAAAACTATTTAAATTTGTGGTACACGACCACAACAAACTTAAAAGATTTCCTTGTAATATGCTATGTGTCTATTTTATTTTCTTACCAAAATTTTATAGTAAATTTACAGAGGCATGAATTGGTAACCTAAATGGAGTATCTCAGTATTATGAAGAGTTTCAAACATTTGCGCATTGTTTTGAACGTATCACTTCAAACCTAAAACGTAACATGTAATCCTAATGAATATAGTTAAAGTTTTCCTTAACATGTAGCGAAACTTGCATCCATAGTATCGAACCTTTTTGTTTACCAGCCAAAACTGACACTTCAGTAAAAAAAATTAAGCGTGCCATAAATTAACTAAATGTTCCACCGCCATTCTTTGCAAGCGTAAAATATTAAATGACTTTGTAACATTCGAGGCTGAGCATTCATAGTTATAGTTTTGGAACTTTAACAGAAAATATTAGTTTAAAAATTATTTAGTTGATGATTAATATAATTATACATACCAAATTACGAATATACTCCTCAAATTATAAAGCACAATTTAAATAATGAAATGAATAATAAATTTGCATAAATTGAAGAACAAAAAATGATAAATATGAGATTAACTTTAAGTCAGGTCATGCCATGGAAGGAACTTGTAGGTTTTTATTTAATTCAATCAAGTCCCAATTTAGGTTATAATTGAAATTTGAGCTGTAGTTTTAGAATTCTCATATAGACTTATAATTTATACGTCTTGAACTAAATTACAAAAATGTAGGGATTGGACTAAATTACAAAAGTTAGAAATAACAGTATCAAACTTTTCACCGAAAACTTAAAATATGACACGTTTTCCTAACGTTTGAACTTTACGTTGCTTTTTACTAGTCTCACGCCCCACAAGCATAGGTTCAAAACTATTTACAATTTTTTGTTCTCGTCCGAAATTGTCTTCTTAGTCCTAATTTTTAAATCGCCATAAATGTAATTTAACTGCTTGAGAAAGTTTCTATGGTAGGTTTTAGACTGAAAATATTAACGAAAATTGTAACATTCACGGCTGACCAGTCATAGTTGTAGTTGTGGAACTTTACCATAAGTTTCAATATATTATAAACTAAACATGTCAGAAATGGCCAACACATAAACATTGAAAATTAATATTAAAAGCAGAAGTGGACAATCATTTCAACCCATAATCTTGCTGACCAGCCATAGTTGTAGTTGTGAAACTTTACCATAAGTTTCAATATATTATAAACTAAACATATCAGAAATGGCCAATACATAAACATTAAAAATTAATATTAGAAGCGGAAGTGGACAATGCATTTCAACCCATAATCTTCCTCGCATACTTTACAAAGCGCTGGGGATTGTTCCTGTAAATCAGAGCAACACCCTCACAATCCGAGTGAGGGTCTTCTGGGTTTGGAACACGCAGTAAACCCAGTATACGCGCAAGAATCTCTACAACTCTGATAGCAGGGTTCCAGTTTTCATAGAGGAAGTCCAGCCTAATTGCGCCAGCTTCAGTGAAGTTGGGATGGAATAAGTCCCCATCAAATTTTAAAGCAAACTACATAAATAGATAAAAATAATCTTTGAAATGCTTCAGCATAAAAAAATTAACTATATATAACAACAATCTTGGGAGTTTAATTATATGACCTTAGGAGAATTCATAAGGTAATCAGGTGGGAAGAAAATGCTAAGTTCAAAATTATGCCCTTCATAAGGGCTGCCATTAGGTGCAACCATTTGAAGTCGATAATGAAACAAACATTCGTCGACATCTTCCAGTACTAAAGAAAAATAATGATAATTATAAACTGTCTGAAAATGAATAATTTTGCCTAAATGACAATGTAATAGAGGGATGTTTACCAGAAAGCAGATAAGAGACTACAAATAGAATCTCCAAGGCATCAGGACATAACTCCCTTCGAATATGTGCAAGCGTACCCATTGTGATCTCTCAAATTAGATGGAGAAATAAGACAAGGATGGGAATAACGATTTACAGCACAAAGTGGGGGTATTTATAGGGAAGAACGTGTCAAGCCATCTACTTATTATGGAAGTTGTCGCTTCGTTTGGCAGTATCAACACAGCCTGAACTTGGTTCAGAACTCTTTAAATACCAACATAAAATATTACCTTTTATTCTCACATTTGTAGTTCGACTTTAATTATAATAGTACCAAACTTTTATTTTCGTTTTCATAACCGATATTTAGAACTTTTTTACTTACATTTATGACTTTGTCGTTAGTTGTTACGGTTTCTAATTTCAAAAGACGTATGGTCCCAATAAGCAAGCTCTTTTTCACTATTAGTTTCGAATCTCTGTTACCCGTTTTGATACGCGACCAACAGATAAGTCTTTTCAGTTGGAGCATAATGCTGAACTGTGTTTCAGTACTTTACTAAAGGTTTCAAACATTTACATATATAGTTTTGAACTTTATCACGTAAAACGTAAAATGTAACTTGTTTGCCTAATGATTTCAGTTTAAGTTTTGCTTTACAAGTATCCAAACCGGAATCTATAGTTTCACAACTAACCTCAATATGTGTTTCCCACCCGAAATTGTATTCTCAGTTCTAATATTATTCGTCACATTTATGACTCACAGAAAGTGGCTTTTCAGTAATACGACAAGTACTGAACATTTGCATATGAAGTTTAAAACCTATTATGTAAAATCTAAATTGTAACTTGTTTGCCTAAAGTTTTCAGTTTAAGTTTTGTTGTACAAGTACCCAAACCAGAAGCCACAGTTTCGAAACTAGCTTCAATTTCTGGTGTCTGCCCATAAACTGTCTTTTCGGTTATAATATTAAACTACAAAAAAAAACCTATTAAATACCCTTAAAACACCTAACCGTAATTTCTAACTTTCAAAATAAAAGAAAACCTGGAGGTCTCTATGTCTGCTAAATTCAGTGAAGAAGAAAGAATCAAAAGTGGATAGATGAACTATGTCTCTGAGGCGAACGAAATTTTGACCTGCAGCTGTGGAAAGCCAGCTGTGTTGAAGACATCTTGGTTAGATAACAATTCAGGAAGAAGATTTTTGAGTGAACTAACCATGGAAATAGATTTCGAAAATCATGTAATTTTTTCCAATGGTATGAACCACCTATGAGTCTGCGTGCAAAGGTTCTTATTCTTAGTCACTTAAGGAAAGCGTGGGCCAATGATAGGGGAATAAGAAATGAAAGGATTGCTTGGGTTCTTACTTTGATGTTTTGTTTTAGTGAATTGGTTTTTTCATGGATAGGAGATAAGGTTGCTCTTCAGGAATTGTTTTAGAAGGTTGAAAAAGACAATGGGTAGGTCCGTTTTGACTAATGCACTGTCGTTTTGCCTTTAAAATGTCATTTAACTCGCAGAAAGTGCCATTTCCATATAATACGATACATATCAAATGTTTGTCAATACAGCCTCGAACTTATCACGTGAAACCTTAAATGTAACATGATTTCCTAGCGATTTCAGTTTAAGTTTTGCTTTAAAGTTTACAGACTCGCATCTATAGTTTCGAACCTATTTCTCAATTTTTACTTTTAGCCATAAAAACATTAAAAGTAATAATAATATTAAATGTTAAATGTGGGGTGGACAGTTCAAAACTAGTGTACAAAAAAAGTTGACTTCTGTACAAGTGGGGTGGGGGATGTACAACAAAAAAAGTTCAAAAAAATGGGGACATTGCTAGATCCCCTCTACTCAGCACGAACCAAGATCAACCATTCACTTTTTGAATATCATTACATCAACCCAAACCTGCTTGCATGCATTATATGACCTCAAATAATTAGGAATGATCTTAGTTAGTTGTCACTAACATTTCTTGAAATTTAAACTTATCGTCCATCAAGATGGGATTGATGATCGTTTTTCACAAAAAAAGTTCTCCGAGGGTTATGAATCGAAGCAGAATATGCTGTCAATCCAAACGAAAATAGGGACCAAGTTTTGGTAGCATAACTCAAATTATAGATTTAGCAAAACCCAATTTTTTTAGTCCAGAATAGAAATCAGTAACTATGATTGCCTATCGAATTAATATGATATAATTGTGAAAAGATAATAGTTTAGAAATGAACTTGACGCATCCAGTATGGTTTCGTGCGAATACTGACGTCGAGTAATAGTTCTTGGATTTTTTATTTCTTTCCTTTTCCCTTTCCCTTCATCAATTTCTTATGTTCTTCCACATCACGGTGCAGTGCAAACATGTTCATTTTTGCTTTATCTACACAGAGCTCGTTTAGCAGTTGTATTCTGTCACATTCTCTAACTCCCTATACTTGGAAATAAAAATATCTTAGTACAAAATACTAGACGATAAGCATTCAACGTTTGATTACAAAAGAAATAGTAATGATAATCATTCACTTACAATATACGGAAGTACACCTTTCATCCATGCAATGATGAGCATACCACAGTCTGATCTATCAAGTTCGATGTGGTTCTTGTCATTTAATTACTAATTTCATGATAACAATAAAGAAATATGGAAAGTTGAATACCTTGTTTCTTCGTCCGCTACTTTAGGACGTTCAATTTTTAGCTTATCAAATGCCACCTTCGATTTTCCATACACCTTAACGAAGTCTTCATGCTTAGCAAATTCCGCAAAATTGCGTATCTGAACAATAATGAAAACATAGTACAAAGTTCATTCATAGACGTTAATAACATACAATGCTAACATGGTGACACGGAAAATGGATGTGTTCTCACTATTTTCGTAATTGCTTCCTCCGTACATTGCCTCACCTTAGTACCTGGTACGCTATCTAGTATCCAAACTTCCCCACGTGTCATATGAATGACACACAGGTACCAGTGTAAAATGCCATTATTCATGGGGATGTATGCCTGCAAATATTTTGTCGTCAACTAATTAATATTTACCATATCGTAAAACAAATTAATTGTAATGCCCCAATATTTGCTATGTTAATTTAGGGTCATTTAGTACTAAGATAAGGACTTAAAAGCTTACTTAGTGACTAAAATGACAAAAATGCAAAAGTTAGGATTTTCTCAATTATGGACTGTAGGAAAAAAGTTTCTGAGGTTTTAAGGTGTCATGTGATAGAGAATGAGTAAAATAGAATACTCGCAAAATTTGGTTAAAATCCAAGGAAAATTAGAATGGGAATTCAAGGTTAAATTTAGTGACCAAAATGATAAGTTTTAATACTTTGGTGATAGAAGTGGAAATATGAAAAATTGAAGGACCAAAGTTATAATTCCCAAAAGTTAGGTGTTTTATTTTATAAATAGATAGAGCACCTATAGGTGTGGATCGAATGAGGAATTATTGGTTTGATCCGATATTTCGATTATTGGGAAAATCGTAGTCAAAGTTTAAGTAGAATTTGGATACCCAGATCGAACTGAAAAATTATGAAATTTTACCATATGATAGAAAAAATGTTATAAAAGTCATTTTCAAGTGTTGAAGAATTTATCAGTAATTATTTTATCATGTACATGGATTAAACAGATCATGGAGAAAAATCTAATATAGATTACGGGAATAAAAATGCAGTACAAGATACTGAATTTAGATCTAACTGCAAAGTTAAGCGTGCTCAGGACATAGGATGGGTGACCTATTGGGAAGGTCTCATGTCAGTAATTGAGACTGATAAAAAGAAATCAGCTCGAGTTAATATTATTCGTATGGATATCAGATAAAAGATTTTTAAGAGAATTTTATCCGATAAAGATTCCTGATAAATTATCAGTATATTGGACCGAGTCAAAATTTCATGATTTTGATTTTTACAAAATTATGGAATTTTTGTAGGTCAACAATATTTATTTATGGAAGTCAGAACTATGAGAATTTCAGATTTTACCTAATAGTTTGAAAAAATGGAAAATCATAGTAGGTGATTATCGGGTAATCGAATTGAATTGAAATTTTAAAGACAGTTCCATAAGCCATGGAAAATTTATAAAATATTATTTTTATGAATATTTTAATATTTCTAATTAGATTCTAACTAGATTTGGTTCTATTTTTACATAATGGCAAATTAGAAAATAAGTTTTAGTTGGAGGGTTATTTGGAATCAAGAAATTAAATGAATTTAAAATTCATTTAATTAATACACATGGCATATATAAGGAAAAAGATGAACACAAATTTGTTCATCTTCTTCCTACATTTCGAAAGGCAAGAGAGAAAAGAGGGGAAAATTTTAAAAAATTTCCCTAGGCATTTTGAAGGCTTTAAAGCAAAATTCAAGGTATGATCCTTTAGAATAATTTGTTCTACATTCAATTCTCTACATTTTGGTAGCAATATTGCATGGTGCTGTGAAGAACTACTTGAATTATTGATGAGAAAGAATTAGGGAATTAATGTGGTAAGTTGAAATTAGGACTTGAATTACATGAATTCAATGTTGCTTTGATGAAATTAAGCTTGGATTGTATTTAATTTCATGATGAAGTTAAGAATCCTAACCCTAAAAATTTGGGCTTTTATTTAGGGTTTTAAAATTTATGATGAAAATAAAAGATTGATGATATTGGAAGTTTGATTTTGATGTTAGAATGAAAAATCCTTAACTAGTCTTCTAAGTGACTATTTTGGCATGTTTGATAAATTAGGGAAAATATTGCGAAAATTATCCTAGTGATGGATTTGAAGAGATTATGAATTTAGAAGCTTAATTATGGCATTAGGACTAAAATAAAATCCTTGAAAAGTTTAGACACCCAATTTACCATATAGGAAGAATTTGGAGTTTTAAGTGTAAATTCTTGGAAATGAAGAATATATATTGGAAAAATTAATTTGAGCATGTTAGAATGTTGTTTGGATGAAAAGTGAGCCTAGAGAAGCTAAGGGACCAATCCGGCAAGCTTCAAAGTTAAGGGACCGAATTTAAATTTTATGAAAATTTGAGTGTATTTATGTAATTAAAGATGTTGGAGATGTGAAATTGATGTTAGAATGCTAAACCGATGTTGAATCGAATTAGTGACCATTTTGACAATTTGTCAAAATCGAGTGACCAAATAGGAAATGAATTATTGGATGGGGATTAAATTTGATTTTTTAGTTAAAATAATAGAATTAAGGTATTAATGTTGATTTGAGGACTAAATTGCAAAGTTAAGAAGTTTTAATCCTTACCTTTGCATTTTAGTGACTATTTTGGCAAAGAAAGAAAATTTGAGGGAATTATTTTGAATAATTATTTGATGAAGAAGATGATGAATTGGTGGTTTGAAGTAAGTGATGGGACTAAATTGACAAGTAGAAAAATAAGAAGAAGTTAGTATAAAGTAGAAGTTAATTATGGAAAGCTATGTAGAAGATTGAATTTTGGCAGTGACTTCGAAAATTCACCATAAATTCTACAAAAATGTTTAGATGATGAATTTTATATCGATGTAAAGATTTGTTCGTCTAGTTTCGCCTCCAACAAACGAAAAATGATTTCGAGTTCCGAGTTAAAAGATGTGAATTTTTAATCAAATAAAGGTCAGAAAATTTACATAGCAGTTTTTGGTTAGGGCAGCTCTGTGACGGGAGTTTGAAGAATTTTCATAATTTTTGTAGAGTTTATTAATTTATTTGCCTTATACCGTTAGAACCGTTATTGAATCTCGTTTCTTCAATATAAAGGGAATTAATATCCAGTATGTATTCTGCCCGATATAAGTAAATCTTTGAAGGTAGCGCAAGCTGTCAGGAAATAGAATTTGATACATTTTGTATCTAAATGTTTGATAACAATCTCGGAAGAATTATTGGAAGTTCAAAATGGTCATTAAGGTCCAAAATGAATTTTTGGACAGTATAAGGAAAGAAGGAAAATTGTGGAATTTTTTATGTTAAATGATTAGATAGCTTGATTGAAATATTGTTCGAAGTGAATTTAACAAATGTTTGCTCGAAAGAATTAATGGAAGTTCAAAATGGTCATTAAGGACCAAAATGAATTTTTGGACAGTATAAGGAAAGAAGGAAAATTATGGAAATTTTTATGTTAAATGATTAGGTAGCTTGATTGAAATATTGTTCGAAGTGAATTTAACAAATGTTTGTTTATATTCATGTGGTTAACCAAGTCAAATCCGAATCAAAAGAAGATTCGAGGTACTATGAAGGAAAGGATCGAGTAGAATTTAGTGAGGCCTGTTAATAAATGGCCCAGGTGAGTGTATTTTATTTATTTATTGTATATGTGAGATGAATGAATGCATTTTTATCTGTTTATATATATATGATGTGAAGAAGACTTGCAATAAGTTAACTTTGATAATAATGAAAATGTATGTTGATCAAAGAAATATTAAATGGCATATGTGATACATGGATATGGAATAATGATTTATCTAAGATAAATCGGATTTCAGATTTTGGGTATGAAATGCCCATTATCGAATTATGGTTGATAGTTTTGATGAATTGGATATTGAAGATGAAATATGGGATGTGAATTGCCCTATTATATGAAAAATGATGATTGATCTATAAGGAAATAAATTGCCCAAGTACTAGTGTGAAGTCTTTGGTATAATTGGATATCCATAGAGTCACTTAGCAGTTGCGTCCTAATGTAGGCACTTCGGTGCTGAGATAATGTAGGCACTTCGGTGCTAAGATAATGTAGGCACTTCGGTGCTGAGAAAAATACTAAGGTGTTGTGCGAGGAGCAAAGGGCGTCCTCGAGTACGTACACACCATCAGATGCTACGGCGTTGTAGACATTACGGTGACGGACTCGTATACCATAGATTCACATGAAAATCCTTGGTATAGTTGGATATCCATAGAGTCCTAGCAGCTGCGCGAAAGCACTACGGTGCAGGAAAAGCTCTACAGAGTCAGGAAAGGCTCTACGGAGTCAGTTCAAACACTACGGTGTTACATAGCACAAAAAGTGCGCTTATATGAGGAGCAAAGAGTGTCATCGAGTACGTACTCATTTCAGTCGCTTCGGCGATGTAGACGTTACGACGTCGTAGACACTACGGTGTCGTGATGACTCGCGTACCATAGCTTCACATGATTTGTACTTTGGGCTACGATAAAGGAAATGATATGCAAATGATTGCATGAAGGAATTATGAATATGATAAAAGAAATGATATGCAAATGATTTCATGATAAAAGTATGGCTATGTTAAAGAATATGATAGGCAAATGATTACGTGGTAAAAGCGCGACTACTTGATGATCATGAACCATTGATATCATGATTCTATGACAAAATTGATAGATGATATGAATCATATTGAAAGCATGTTTATGTTGAAGAAATTTTTATGCATGTAAGCACTTGATGAACATAGAAAAATAATGACATGACTCTTAAGATAGTCATGATACATGACTAATTCTGCATTACAGATGGCTTGATTTTATACTTTGGCTATAATACTTGAAATGCAATTATGCAAGTAGTTAAGCTAAAAATCATAATGTACACAAGACTGGTAAGATAGATCAAATCTTGTGATTTGAATATTATATTGGTCAAATGAACTATATAAGTAAGGCAGTTCTATATATGATAAAATGATATCAACAACAATTGAAAATCATTTGCCATCTTACAGAGCTGTGTTATTATAATTATTGTTTATATTATTATGAATATGTTTCACTAAGTTATACTTAACGTTTGTTTTGTATAACACGTAGGTACTTCGGATTAGATAGCAAAAGAGGAGCTGCACATTGTTGGACCAAGTTAGCTTGTACTAACAGTAAGTATCACCACATCCTAGTCTAGTGGGGCATGTATAGATATTAAATAAGTAGCTATTCCGTATGATCTAGCATCATGACTTAGTTTGAAGAATTAAAAATTTTAGAAAGATGCTTTAAACGGTTTTATACTTAGTTGGTCATTTATCGCGTAGTGATTTTAAAATCAAGAAAAGATCGAGGCAACATACATAGTTTTCACCCTGAATTATATTCTCATTTTAATAACTGTTTAAAGTATTTTACAAACCAATTTAGGGTCAAAACTAGTTGCGGTTGCTAGACATAGTTTTGTTTGAAAACTGAGAAAGGGCCAACCACTGAACTACTTTGTTGAAAAAAATTACAAGTCAGAAAATCAGTTAAAAACTTTAGTAACATCTTCAATGTATATTAAATCATCAAATATACATTGAGGCTGTTACATTAACAACTAAATCCTTTAACAGATTTCGTCTTACAATATCAGCACCAGTAATGTTCCTATAAAACTTCATTCAACTAGCATTGAACTCTGCAAACGATGTCGTTGTGGCATTTTCTACTCATTTCTAAGTACTCAACAATTAAAAATGTTTGTTATTTGCAATTGAAAACAATTTATCCACAAAGAAATTTGGCATAAACACTGTATAAGATGATAACAAAAAATCATACATGAAGATAACAAGGCATAAAGGCCCGACATTTAATTTTTTCCTTCGCCTCCTTGCGAGCCTTGAACAAGGACACCATATCAATAATCTTGCCAATTTTAAAAAAAATAATGACCACTTAGCAAAATAGGTTCCAAATGTTTCATATAATTTCAAGCCATACGCGATATTTATTAGACTAACATATCGTCGAGCCATTGCCTGGGTCGTAAAGTATCAATTTCTCTAATAGTGCAATAAATGTTGTCGAGTGTAATAGCCACATAGCTGCATACAAACATTGTATTATGTCTTTGATAAATGACAACGTAAAGTTATAGATTTGAAGGCTTACTTTTGCGCTAACGGGGTATTCCATAAATAATCACAGTAAGCCCGTTCTCCTTCATGAAGCCCATCAAGTAGTTCAGCATACAAAACTTTGATTGACGCATTTTCAACCTTTCACAAGAAAGAAAAATATGATGATAACAACGACAATCATAAATTATGTAAACGAAAATAAAATCATAACCATTAAGGTACAACATTTAATTCGATGGCCTCAATGGCCAAAATTGTATTATTTCTGATGTTCAATTCGATGCGCTTAAGGCCCAATGTTCAATGCATATGGAAACCTTCATTTGCTATTACTGAAGTCCACGGTACACACAACCAACATTTACTATTGAGAATGGAAATTATACGGAATAATTTTTCCAAATTAACTTTCCAAACTTTATGCAGTTGAATGGTTATCTTTGAGAGTCGAGGGGATTTTCGAATAACCTGGCCGACAGTATACAGATCCTACAATGGAACATTACACTAGTCAAGCCCATAGGTACAAGAACAAGATAAAAATGATCTTTAAATAAAGTTAGCTTTTACCTTTTTCTTCATTGGTACTAGATAGTTAGAGTTTGTATCTAAAACTAAGCAGTGCTTAGCTCTACCTTGGGGTGTTTTGAATTTGGAAGACGGAGCAACATTTTTAGCTGTCTCTGTAAGAATATGGCTCTGACCATAATATCTCTATTGTGACGTCTCCATAAAAAGGAAACAGCCCTATTAAATTAATCCACAATATAGGCCCTATCAACCTCCATATTCCTTAACATCTTGCACAAAGTACCTTCCATTTCTTCCCGCATTGCATTGACATCCTCATGAATAGCATCGATTTTGACTTTAAATTCTTTGATTTTGACATCAAAAGTGTTTAATTTCACTTCAAAACCGTTCATTTTGACATCATTATTATTCATCTTCTCTACCAAGCTCTGCTTCAAGCAGGTCATGTCGGCCCGCACTTCTATGACGTCTTCAAAAAGAATACTCAATTTCTCTCCCAACTTCTTATCATCAACCCCCATCATATTGTCCAATTTTCCTCACCTTTTATTTTCTTCTCAATTCCCGTATTGACAACCTCTTTTAGCCCATTCATCTCGGACATTATTTTCTACTCACCTTTAATTTGCTTCTCATTTCCCCTATTGACAACATCTTTTACCCCTTTCACCTTAGACATTATTTCCTGAAGCATCTCCCACATTACTTCCCTCGTTGTACCACTATCGTTGCATTCCGCAACATCATATTTCGCGAAAGCAACCTTGCAAATTAAATAAATATTAAAGATTCACCTTCCACATAATAAATGATTAATACAATGACTCAATCGATTACCTTACGTCTCTTCGAACCTTTCCTGCCTTTGGGTGCTTCTATGACTTCCGTAGATACCTTGACTTTAGGTGCTTCAAAAGATTCAGGTGATGGATGCTTCTAGGCAATAATCTTCAGAGTGCAAAAAAATAAAATTAACCATGATTGCAATTTGATATACTAGATGAATTATAAACCAGCAGATACCTTTGGTCTATTCAAAGCTCGCACGCTCTTCAAGCGGGCATAAACAGACGCAACCTTTCACCCAGTAAAGAATACGAGCCTCACCACCATTAGAAGCTGCATTGGCTATGCTATCAAATCTAGACCAATAATCATACAGTCGAACATGAATTCCATATCATTCACAACACAACATTAATATGACAAAACTCAGTTCCATTGATTTCTCATAACTAATGCAAATTTAACTTTATCTTTAGGATTGCAATACACCATTTTAGGTAAATGTGCCTTCCCGACTTTCGTAGACATCTTATTACATCAATAAGTTTATCGTAAACATACTTGGCCCAATTAAATTTTCCCTGTAAGCAATCGTCGTACAACAACTTCAAAAAATCTCCACATGGACATATCTCAACAGTAGGACGCAGAAAAACTCCAATAATGTACTACAACACCCTTGCTTTCAAAGCATCCCCTTCAAAAGCACTAGACAGTATATCTCGCTTGATTTTTGCATAAGTTAAAAATGTGCTCAGGTTATACTTTGCACCGAGTTCTCTACCATTCTTCCTTGACAGCACTTCATGAACATCAACACCCTCATTCTTCAGGCCCAATATAGCTTCTACATCTTCAACTGATACAGTAATGTTGTGTCCTTCAAACTCAATAACACTCATTTCAACATCAAAACTTTTCATCAATTCTCCACATAGGTCACGGCGTAGAATGCGCGATTTTATAAAAACTAACGACCCAAAACCAATTTCATCAAGAACAGGATCAATCACTATCGTCTTCATTTCTTTAATAAAATCGTGCAATTTCTTCTGACTGCACCTTGTGGCAAAAGATGTCTACAAGGATAAGTTCCTATGTCAATTTTACTGTATCAAACAAAAAATGTCTTTATATTGTTATTTCCTATTACCTTCTTCGGCTGTCCTGATTTATACTCTTTGTATGCCGCCTTCTCCTTCTCAGTTTCATCAATGTCAGGTTGTTTGTCTTTTTCGGCATGTTTTCCCATTTCTTGCCTAACTATTTTCTAATCTACGCATGACAAATTCAAATGAATTTAACATTTTGCACATCATAATCCACTGAAACCTACCTCAGTAGTCATTTTTTCCTCAGTTTGCTTCATCCTTATACATTCACTTTTACTGTAAAACATGAACATAAACAAAGGTATACATTCAATCATTCATTCATTCTGAGATGCAATAAGAATACATAAATATCAACTTACTAAAACTTAATGAAGGGATGAGATATTTTTTGTGTATTAGGCCTATCACATATGGCCAACGTCTCAACACCAGTTTCTTCAGTAACATAACAACTTCATTATCAACTTTCTCAGCAACTTCATCAAAACGGGATTCAAATTTGAAATTGTCATCCTAAGGATTAAATCTTCACATGAATCAGTGCAAAAAGAAACTAACTAACTCAGAAATAAACTCATCCTCATTACAAATAAATCTAACCTTTTTAAGTTCAAAGCGATGGAAAGGGTAACATTTTCAAAAAAAAAACAAATAGGACGTAATATTCAGTTTAAACAGATTTTCTCCAACAAGAAATGCAATTCCATACCAAAATTTCAAAATGCAAACCCTAGATTTCAAGTATTTCGCAAATAAACAAACCTTAGGGTTTTGCTTGTTACCTCTGCAATGGAGACGATTGCACAGGTTCAATTACAGACCTAAATTGAGGTTTCGATCCTTTACACTGAGTCACTGACTGAAACTTTTTTCACAAATTGAGAGGATTCTCTAGATTTTCAGTAGGGAAATGAAGGTTCAAATCTTATTCTAGGGAAGCCGGAGGGCTTTAAGAGACCTAAAAAAAACTGGAAATATGAATCGTTAAACCAAAAATAGTAAAATCATCTACTTCAGGTTGCGCAACCTGTTCATGAATTTCGATACTTGCGATTCAACCTAATATGTTATCTACTTCTTTTACTTTTATGGTTTCGACGTCTAATTTTATCTATCCATCATACTATACGACATGTTTCGGTACTTTTACTTAAGTTTCGAAACAAACTATACAAATATGTATTGTTAAAGGGACTTTAAACATTTTTAGTTTACACATTTTTTGCAGGTTCCGGTACATGTACACAAGTTCCGATATTAGGAGAAAAACGTAAATTGTTACGCGTTAACCCTTAAATATTATTTTTACAGCGGGCTGTTTCGGTACTTGGTAGCAAATTTTGAGACATCTTTTAGCTTTAATTGTCACAAACTTTACTAACAATTTAGGTTTAAACTTTATACTACCGGTTCCGGTACATATCTCATAGTTCCGAAACTTATGCGTTATTTTAACATTTGACGTTGCAACACGAATGTTATCCTCGTAAAGTTGCGATACTACTTACTAAGTTTCAAAATTTACCGGCAACAACCTCTTTCCGTTTTTGTGTGTTTTTTTGTGGAAATCTAAATCTAACAATCAAAATCAAAATTTTTTACATCTAACGGTTCTAACATCCCGCCGTTTATTATCCGTATACTAACTTGCCGTTCTTTACACATCCAGTGATTGGGAGGTGCTTTTTCAACCTGCTCCGCGGACATGCAAAAGGGGAGCTGATTTGATGGCAAAACTGCCTAACCCTGCAGATTTTGCTTTGGTTCTTTATTTCGTCTCACCTAGGTGCTACTATTGTCCAAGAAGAGGGTTTGGTGGCTCATGGTTCCAATCCGTAGTATTTTGGTAATTGTTTTATAGTGGTTTTGTTGGACGAGTTGTATCTCGTGGGTTCTTTGTAATTGTTATACGTGTACTATTTTCCTTTGATTATATTTAAATTTTTTTTTTAAAAAAAAACATGATAACAATTCTATTTTTATAAAAAAATAAGAAGGGGAAAATTAAGGTTGAGAAATTTATTTTTTTACAGCACAACTATCGTCAAAATTGTATCATATGACATTCGATAAATGACAAGAAAAAGTATTAAAAAACTCAAATACAATATTATCAACTCTTTAGGGATTGCTTTTTTAAAAAGAATTTTTTAGGGATTGTTTTTAATGTAGGTAGGAGTAAAGAAAATTTGATTCAACTTGAAAAAATATTTTTAAAATTTTGAGTTATTTGAATTAAATTATTCAAGTCAATTAAAATTAATGGTCCAGGTTTCTTGTTCTGACTTTACAATAAATTATTCTTGTATAATTTAATGCCTCAATTTTGAATTTTATTTAATTTGATCATCCGACATTACAAATTATTATTTCCATCAATTCTTTGACTCATTTATACTCTCATCAATATTTGTTCCTCAAAATTCATTCTCTAAAAAATAGTAATATCAATATATTATATAATTTAAGATGTTATTTGGTCTATTAAAACATTATAAATCTTACTTACTCACATGAAAAAGAATATGAAGAAATATATATTGTATATAATTAGAGAATAGTTTAAATTGAAATCAATCAATACAATATTATAAATAATTATAATTAAGTTTGAATAAAAACTCGAAAAAAATATATTTAATTTAACTCAACTCAAATTTCATAATCTTGATCTAAAAATTTTTAAATAAAGTTTGAATGATAACACTCATTAGCTCGACTAACCTGATTTTTCCACTCGATTCGACTCGTCTTGATCAAATATTCACCCCTCAATGTAGGCTATATATTATAAGGTCTAATGACATTTTTAACCCTCAAATTAAAAAAAATCATTCTACCTTTTAAATTTCTTTGTCTCTTTTGGTCCTTGAACTTTGTATTTTTTTTCAAATTGAACTAATTAGCAAAAAATAATAAAATTGTTAAGTAGACATCAATAATTTTGTCCTTTTTTCCCTTTTTTATATTTCTTTAACGTTTTCTAATATTTTTCTTTATAAATTTTACAACTTTAATAATTTAAATATTTTTACAATTGCTCTTTTAAAAATATTTTTATCATTTTCAAGTATATTTTTTTTACTTTTTGTGTAAAGAACAAAATAAGTCCGCGTCGATAAAAAAATAAAATAACTCATATTAGTTTAACATTTTTATTATTTTTTTAATTTGTTAAAAGAAAGTGGGATATTTTTTAATAGTCTAAAGGTGATTACAAGATACTATATGTTTATGTAAATTTTTAGTCCTTTGAGCACACACCTTACAGACAAAGTGAATTGAACCCGAATTAATATCTTTGAATGAATATCATTCACTTTTTCACTAAGACCACTTATTGGGTTTAAATAAAAGTGAGACTTAAAATGTCATTAGACGGATTATAAATACAGACGTGTTTATTCTTGTCATACTTTAGAATTGGAATTTGTCGTGATATTTACTTGATTATCATTTACCATTATATTTTGTAATTCGAACGACATTTGTAATTTTATTTTGGAAGTAAAGATAAATTTTATTACCATAAGTCTGATACTTTTTTAATTTTATATCGCCACTAAAATTTGATTTTTATACCAACGAGATTGGTACAAGCGGTAAGTATCTTAGTATCACTTAAGTAGGTCTTGAGTTTGAGTCTTCGTGTATGCATAAAATCCTTATTAGGAGACTCACCCACCAAAACTATGTGTGCGACGCGAGTAGGTCCGGATCATTCAGAGCAAAGTCCTGAAAATCGGAAGGATAACAAAAAATATATTTTTATGAATTTTGCTATAAAATTGTAGTTTTGAAAATTTGAAAACATTTACTAAAATAATATTTTAGTATAATCTTAAAACCTTTTCAACTTTTTTCTTTTATAAATTAACTTATTCTCAAAGTCTAAACTATCAAAATAAAATATTTGTAAGAATGTTTTGTTTGTTAAATTTTATTTCAAATCATTAAAATCAATAATTAGGGGTACATTTTAATTAAAAAACAAAAAAAAATCGAAATTCAAAGTTTAGTGGCAAAATTCGGCGAATTTCAACCATATTCTCTCAGAGTATAATGAGACACTGTCAAACCAAAATACAAACAACTTAAACTTATATTTCACATCAAAAAACGCGATTCAAAGAGATTAAGAACAAATCTGCAATAACCAGAGGGCATTGTTATATATCTGACATCAAAAACATGATTCTATGAGGAAAAAAAAAAGCATTTCAGTTACAGCCAAGTAATTGTTACTTTAACCCCACGGTTCTGTTCTAGGCTTCTAAGAAGACAGTACAAGAGTACTACTCTTTGCCAATTCCAACTTTGAATTAAGAAGAAAAGTGATGTACCAGCAATGCCGCAGGATCAAGTTCCCAGCACCCTCTTAGCCTGCCATTCCTCTCTTTCGTTAGCTGGAAAAATGGAATCTGATGAGAGAACCTTAGCTGATCCACCTGAGAGATTTCGACTGTGACATTCGATCCTCCTTTTACTTGAGCCTTGAAAACAGAATTGAAGTCGTCCACTCGTTCCAAGTTCAAAACCTCTATGCACTTGTCAGTTTCCTCCATAACCAGCACTATGTCATATTGCCAGTTCTCCATGTCGGAGCATTTAATTTCAGGAGTCCAGTTCCGATATAATGCCCAGATCTCGCCTTTTCTAGGTGAGATGATATATTCATTCCTCTTACCAGTAGACTCTGCCTTTAGCTTATGAGAAAATGAGATGGTGGAGGAATAGGCTTGGGAAGCCTTTCTAATCTTAAATCTTCCGCAACAAGTGGGCATGTTTTTATCCTACCATTCGGTTCTGGTTTCAGATGGGCGGGCGAAGCCATCTCACATGTATTTTGAAAACTGGGTGGGACTCGATTTTCGTAATCGCACCATAGTACTTTGGCAAGCCATCATCATCACTGTACATTGCCCAGATCTGACCAACAAGAAACTTATCCTGGGATTTGTCTGTATCAAAATTGTAGAATTCAGATTCTGGAATTGCAAAAGATTTTGAGGTCGAAGCTGGAGAAGCAGGTTTATCAGATCCCACAATAGGCTTCACTATTTCAGAAACACTTGAATAAGAACTATTAAGACGTGTGCTGTCACCGTTCAGCGTTTAGTCCTTCGTAACAACAATTTCTTGGGGCAAAGAAGCTGAATCAAGTTCAAAGGAACCTTTTGGCAACCCTTGTCTCTCTTCACCAGCCAGCACAAAGGACGGAACCTTGTGGGAAAACCTGAACAGTTCATCGGGTGGAATAAGAAATGTAACAACTCCATTCTTACTCATAGGACAGAATACACTAACAAAGCCTTTCACCTTAGTCAAGTAAGCAACCTGTATACCTGCACCTTCAGCAGCATCGGATAAAATCTCAACAAATTCATATTCAAACTTATGGTCAGTGCAAACACCAGACTTCCAATTGATATTCCAGTTCTTGAAAAGCGCTCAAGTTCTCCTTTTCTTGGAAAAATCTTGTAGGTGTCCCCACAAGTTCCTTTTCCCCAATATAGCAAATGGGAAAACATACGACGATCATTGGCGTTTTCAAAGGCCCCAAGTTTGAATTTACCACAAGAAACTGGTAAACCTTCACTGACCCATTCTATTTCATTCTCGTCATCTGGATCTGGTTCTAGCCAGGTTATCCTCAGCTTGAACCCAGAAGAGAAGATTTTTCTGATCTGAGCATAGAATCTAGGCATGGCATCCAACGCATCATACAAAGCCCAAATCTGACCTACTGAAAAACAGCTTTCTTTCTTCGCATTGTCAAAGTCTTAAAACTCTGGATCAGGGTATTTAAAGAGCAGGGGATCTTTTTTTTCTTTGAAATTCAAATCTGACATGGAATCATCAACAATGGGGTTTAAGTTTTCCTTAAGGTCGTCAGCATAAGCTTTCCCAGGTTTCTTAAGATCATCCCCTTCAGCACTTGCATTGTCCTTAAATGAAACATGTTGCTTTCGCCTACCAGATCTCCGCACATTCTGCTCTACTTGAGAATTGAACTTCTTTCTAGCCATAAGATCACCATTGCCTTCAATAACCATATCCTCTTCAGACTCATTACAGCTATCACTGGATTCAACAGTTTGCTTCCTTCCTCTTTTATCATTCACCTTTCTCGTTCCAGCCTCAGAGGCACGAGCTGCATTTGGAGTAAAGGCTGTAAAAACATGCTCAGTAGTGAAATTCCTTTGAGACCCTTGATCAACTTTGCAAGCACCCTGATTCTGAGCAACTCCTTGTTGGGGAAAGATTGGCTGACACATGTTACTTCCCAGTGGAACAACACCTGAATCAGAGGCAACAAAGGTCTTCTTGCAATTTTGGCAGTTAATATATCTATTAAGTATTTCTGTATAATACTGATACTTGACCATACAGTATGGGCACTTGGTCCAGAAAGTGGGCCGGCCATTGGAGAAACCCGTTTGAGTTGGTGGTTGCAGTTTCTGTTGAGAATTCAAGTCAGGAAACTTGGCACGGAAGTTATTCTGAGCAGCCGCATGTGGATACCAACTTGGCTTCTGTGGGGGCCGACATGCAGCTGCCGGAGATGATCTGTTAACAGTAACTTTGCGTTTCATGTCATGCGTAGATGGTCTGTTAACAGTAACTTTGCGTTTCATGTCATGTGTAGATCTTTTACCTTGATCCAAAAGAGTTCTTTGTGCATCCCCAATTAACTTAAAAGCAGCTTCTGCGCCTGGAAACTTATTCTTATCTGGGTGAAGTATGGCATACCAATCCATCACATCACCAAACAATCGTTTCTCAGCAGCACAATGCACATCACACACCACTATCATCTGAGATATATTCTCCAGATCCTGACAAAGTTGCTGGGCCTTGGCTGCAACCCTAAGAGCCCCTGAAAAATCCTTATTTCGCATCTTCTGCTCTGCAATGTCTCTGGCCCTGATGGCCTCTTCCTTGTTGCAGTCCATCACCGATAAAATTCAAGATGGGAACGGGTTGAATCAGTTTCAGACACAAAAAAGAGAGCTCCTGATTGGTTTAATTAACTTATAATAGACAGCATCTACTCTTCCTCCAGGATCTCTTAACTACCGGAAAAGGAACTCGGCTCACACACCCTCATGAATCCTGTGACAGATTTATCAAATCAGACCTTTCAAAAGTAAATTAAAATAAAATAAACTCAACCGCCAAAAAGAAGAAAGGAATTGAAAGAAATCAAAATCTGAAATTTCATTGCCGATATCAAATCAGATATAAATGTAAAGGTTCTCCACAAAAAAGGAATAACTTCAAACATGGAAGGATGAAAAATACAAGGTACTTGCAGCATTTTTTTCAAATAAAATCAGCATAATAATCACACAGAACAAGCAAATCAGGATTGAACACTTTCAATCAGAGGGTTAAAAGAAACATGAAATTGTGAAAGATAAAACTTAAAAGGTTATTATAATATGTGTAAAACAAAAATGAAATCTTCAAAATTCAGAAATAACCAAACCAACCAAATTAAATATCATGCCAATAATATACCAACTGCAAAACCCGGGAAAGCTATCAAATATTTCATTACAAGTAAACAGGAAAGCCTAAAATGAGATCACAATACACATAGACCTGTCAATAGAGCGGGTCTGGTTAATGTGGGTATGGGTTAATTCAAAATTTAAATTTTGCAGAGTCATTTCGGTTTGGGTCAATTTCAACTTCGTTTTGCTTCGGGTTTGAGGCTCATTTGTTTTCATGTTTGGATTATTTCAGGTTCTAGTTGCTCCATGTTCAGATTATTGTGAGTCAATTCAGCATCTGGTTGTTGGGTTCAAATCGGGCTTTGAGTTTGGATTGATCGGATCGAGCATTCGAGTTTGGGTCAAGAATTGACCATTCTAACTATACACCTAAGAAAAATTCAGTGAAAACTAGAGAATTACAACTCGAAGCATACCAATACTAGTCATAATGTTCCAAGTACCATTTTTCATATTTTCCATTAACGGTACTAATCATATTATTATCAGCCCATATACTAAAGCAACAGCAAAATCAAATAAATTCCCTCTTTCTAAAATTAAATACATAGCAGAAATAACCCTAAAAACTTAAGAACCAAAACCCTAGTTATAAACAATTTCAAGCCCGCAAAACAACAAAACATAGTTGAAGACGCAAAACCCAAATTGAACCCAGATGCTAAACCCAAAAAGGGAAAAAAAGAACGTTTACGGAAAGAAAAATGAAGCAATCCCATAAGACCCATTATCGAACATAAATGACGAAACATGAACGGAAATATCAAAGGAGCAAAACCCTGAATAATGCTACTTGGATTAAGTCAAAATTTTCTTTAACAAAAACACTAAAGTGAAATATCGATAAAGGGAGAAGGAGAGAAGGGAGCAATGGAGAAAGGAAACTGACCTGCTCGTTCAATTCCATGAAAATCCCAAAGGAAAGAAGAGATGGGTTTTTTAAGGGTTTGAGAAAGGACAGAAAAGAAAACCGGAAGGGAGGCGTAAAGACGAAATTTGGGAAGAAAAATAACAATATCTGTGTGTACACACTCTCTATTCTGTTTGCGTGATAAATGCACAGGATATGATTGTGATTTTGGTCAAGTTTACGGGCAATTAAGAGGATTTTGCTACCCAAAATGACCATTTCGGCCTTTAGTTTGAGTTATCTATGATTATGGTTGAAATTTTAAATGATTTTTAACTTTAAGGTTTAAAGGTGTTTCCCTTAAACTTTTAAAAAGTTGATTAAACTTTTAATTTTTTTTATTCAATTAAGTTTCTAAATCAATAAATTAAATTTAGTACGTTTTTTTTTACAAGTTTTGAACATCAATTTCTAACTTTTTTTAAAATATTATTGTCACTTGACACGCTATAGTTTTGTCCGGTGACATTTACATATTTTTTAGAAAATTAATTTTTATAAGTTGTTAGAATTTTTAGAGCTTTAAATGATTTTTTAAATAAAATAAAAAATTATAGAAATGACAAGTGACAACATTGTAACACGACACATTGCATAAATTGATCAAAAAAATTGTTAGATTTAGCGGTCAACGTTGGTTAAATGAGTGGATTGATGAAATTTTGGAGTATAAAAACTTAATTGAATACAAACAAAAAGTTTACGAGCTTAATTCATTTTCTTTTCAAAAGTTCAAAGGCTTATAATACTCTTAAACCTTAATTTAAGTATGTAATAGTGTCACATCATAGGCGAATTTAAATTTTTTAAGGGTTATAATTTAACTGTTAAAGTTTAAGGAGTTAAGATGTAACTTTCTTATTATATTAACTTAAAATTTTTCTACTTTTATATTCAATTTTATTGTTCTATTTTTCTAATGATTAAATTAAAATTTTACTATTTCTAGGGTAGAAAACAATAGTATCATAACATTAACTTTAAGCTTTTAGATTTTTAAGGAATTTTTCTAAAGAAAAGTATTGAAGAATTTAATAAATGTTATACTTACTATATCGTTCGTCCCCAAATCACACGAAGATTCATTCGGAGGAATACTCGTCCACCTAATCACCCTTTAACATAATTACTATTAACATTTTTCATTTAATGTGTTTGAGCATCCAGTTAAGTCTAGTAACTAGCGATCAAATCTATCTCTATCAATCCATCAATGGTCATTAATATTAGAACCGACACCAGACGTCAAACAATGATGAGAGTTTGACATAAATATATATATATACCCACATAGGTAACAAGGAAAAGAAGGTTCATCATCTTCTAAAATCGAACTCTATTTTCTATCAGGTCTGATCATCCTCTATTACTGACACTACCTGTGACTATGACTCTCTATCCAAATCAGAATGAGTGAACTGCCCGAAACGTCGATAACCACCACCATTACATTTTACCATCAGCAATTGGTGCGGTGAACGTGGAACATTTCTGACCAAAAGGAATCAACCATGGTGAACCCCAGAGAAAAGGCCCCAGAATAACCAAGCTAACTTTACGTTCTTATCTCAAGATCATTTCAACACACATTGTCTCTCCAACCAACACCAACATGTTGCATATAATCCGACATTTCCCAGATCTTTCCAAATGTATCTTGCACCTTACGACCCATCAAAGAATTGTTCTTCTAAGAGCATCGAGATGCCTCCATTTCGCACCAAAGAATTGTTTCTCCAAGAGCATCAAGATCCTCTGTCTTATTTTTGACTTTGAGATGACTCTGCTCCATGCCAAAATTTTGTTTCTCCACTGAACGTCAACCATCGAGATCCTCCACTATACTTCTAGTGTTGTACACACCTCTGCTCCACTAACATGATCTCGCATCGAGTGTCGAGATCCTTTATTATACTTCTACTTTTGTAGGCACATCCACTCCGTTATGACGGGTGTCGAGATCATCTACCCTATTTTCGGTAATAAGACAACTCTGCCTTACTTGGAAGGATTCCTGTGTCGAGTGTCGAGATCGTCTACTATACTTCTAATGTTGTAGACGCCTCTACTCCGTTGTGACAAGCATCGAGATCATCCACCCTATTTTGACGCCGAGACGTCTCCATGTCAGCTGGAAAGATTTCTCATGTCGAGTATCGAGATCTTCCATTATACTTCTAATGTTGTAGATGCCTCTAGTCCGTAGTGACGAATGTTGAAATCCTTCATCCTATTTTTAGCATTGAGATTGTTGTAAAAATATAAGATTATTTAATATATTTCAAAGAATCCCACATGTAACCCCTAGGTCGTCCTATGCGTTAAGTCTAATTCTAGAAGGTCACATTTCATACCAAAACTCCTCATGAAATATTTAAAGATTTAAGGTTCAATTCAAGTAATAATTATAACTCATACATAGGTAAAATTACGATAATCAGTTTAAACCATATCATAATTTAGTTACAAAATAATACCCTATCGGGCAAATTAGTAAAGTATGAAGTATCAAAATATAGGCTCATGTCACCGTAATAAAAACAGTTTGGAAGATAGAAACATTACAACAAAATATGTGTACTGAATATGTCGATCCTCCAAGTACCAAGTCCGGGAAGCCTATCCAAAAGTATCTGAAAGGGGAAAGATTTGGGAGTGTGAGCTAGGGAGATCAATGCGTTCTAATAAGTGCAGATAAAACATATAAATAGTTCAAATATGTATAAATCATTTTAGAAGAATATGTTTCAAGAGCAACCAAAGTTTTCATTTAAAATCTAACTACCATGTAACCCCCTCATCCTGGCCTAGTCGCAAGACTAAACCGAGCAAGCTGCAGTAGGTTTACCAAAGTAAACCGAGAAGATTAAACCAAAAACACGCCTATTTTTTTTCTTTTATCTTGTCTAGATGCATTAATGCCTTCCTACATGATCGTACTGTTCAAAGGTGAGCACTCATCTCAATCGGGCATCGTAACGATATCCAATTGGCCACGACACAACATAGGGACCAAAAAGTAAATTCAACCATTTGGAAAGACTTTTCAGCTTTTTAAGTTACCAGGTTTTAATTAAGTTCATTTCATGCTTATATGACAAATTTCAGCCTCAAATGATCACCCATGCTTAAATAATTAACCGAGCAAGATTTAGGTTCTAAAACGAAAGAAAATAGAACTAACCTTCCATGACATTAACCGAATTAACAACATTCGTATCGATACGCTGAGACTCGTATCGATACGGTTGTGAACTCATTGTTTTGATACGGTGAGGCTCGTACCGGTACACTACCTCAATTTTAAAATACGGTTTGAAGATATTTCATACCGTACTGATACGGTCTATTGGTGTTTCGATACGCGGGCTCATCCTCAAAAAGTAAAATTCCAGTAATCACAAAGCGTACTGAAACACCCTTGCTTGTATCGATACGTTCTGGCTTTGATTGCCTGTTTGTACTAAAACACCTCTGCCTGTACCGAAACGCCTCGGCCATAATTACCTAGCCGTACCGATACGGCCCCTCGCATATCGGTACGCATGGGCCTGTAATGTCAAGATTAGCTGATTTTCACCCAATTCTAGATGCGATTAGCCCCTATCAACTTTCAAACTTACATAACAACACAACAATATACATAATCTAACATTTATACCAGGATTAGAAAACCATAACAACATCATGCTTTCAAAGGACCACTCTAGAGGCATGCTCCCTATACCATTTTACCAAACATACCAAAATGCACATTTAAGCCATTCCCGGCATAAGCAGCATTCCAACACACTTAACATAGCATACAAAACTCGCTCAAACCATCGCAGCAAAGCGAACAACAAGGAAGCTCTAGATGCATACCTAAGCCACCAGTCATCCTCAACTACAAACAAGTATTGACATCAAGCTTAGCAACATCAATTATCCTCAAAAACCAGCATAGAAAGCATACTCAAAATCCATAAGAAAACAGAATTACAACTCCCAAAAACCTTGGCAAACACATTGCCTTATTAACCGAAAATAGAAACTGAGTTCATACTCAAAGTAGTTTATCCCTTGGATCCTTGCAAACCTTGCCTTTGCTGCCCGAACTTCAATGCTCTACATCATTAGGAAAAAGAGAGCGTAAGCACACATGCTTAGTGAGGATGCTCATAAACAATGATGCATTTACATTCATTTAAAAACATATGTTTGCTTTTCCCAAAACATGCTTACTTACAAAGCACTTCCTTGTGATTCTAACCGAATCAAAACATAATGATATTCATAACATCATAAACATTTCATGCTTAAATCCCAAAGCATTTTAATTAAACCATGCTTAAATCCCAAAGCACTTAATATAAGAATCAACACATGATCATTTTCATATATTGGCAATTATAGCGACCCAGATAGACTACCTCTATCCTATACACATATCGGATACATGGATCTCTCATACCATGCCTAGTTAAACTGCATGATATCCTAAACCTTGCCTAGTTAAACCGCAAGATTTGACACCCTCGCCTAGTTAAACCGCGAGATTTCACCCTTGCCTAGTTAAACCGAAAGAATACAGACCTTGCCTAGTTAAATCGCAAGATCACCATCAATTTGGGTTGTCTAGTTAAACCGCATGCCCCAAATGATGTCCTAACAGTCTGAGTGGCCTAGTTAAACGCCATACCTCAAGGACCCATGGACACGATCAATTTTGTTCATATTTTGTAGTGCACTTTTAATCCTATGGCATGCCAACTATATCCGATTATTTTCACCATGTCCCATAGCCAATATATATCATTTACAAAACCATTTACTTACTGTTTTACAATGCATCTCATAAACAACACATATGCAAATCTCATTGCCAATGCACTAACACCATTCCCAACCGGAATGAAAACCAATGCTTAATCGCGTTTAATATACTTTCAAACCCCTGCATATGTACTCAAAATCATGCATTACCAGTAAGTAAATCTTACCATGTTTATCACCAAAGCATGCAAATAACATGCTCATATTTAAGCCGATATTCAATAGCAAAATAAGGGAAACTTACTTCCGAGCTTAGGTAAGTGTCTCATGCTTACCCTAAACTCCTAACAACCTTTACAAACCTTTGTAAAGCATTTAAAACCACTTTCCACTCACCGATACGCTTCGACTTCCTTGCCAATGCAAAATAAGCTTTCGGCAAGTCACCAAACACGTCACGCTTCGACGCCTTGATTATCCCCTATTTAAACATATAAAACCATATGACAAATGCATTAAAATGCATTCAAACCATTGCCCAACAGCAATCTCCCACAACTCCCAAGATGCCCACTCAAACACCATCTGAAACATACCGAAAACACCATCAAACGTTTCCAAAACTTAACCCAGCCATAAAACAACAATACAAGCCTTCAATCAACATCTAATATTATCCAAAAACCTTTTCCTAACATCATTTTACCTCTAGCAAAGATTAAACTCGAATATCACCACAAAAACTCTAATCTAATAACCTAACTAATTAGAGATTCAAGAGTTTCAGAATTCTATTGGCAAAAACAAATTATCAGCATCATATTACATCCAAAACATATATTAAATCTAACTCAAACACTGGAAAAATAGATCCACTTCGAAAATTACAATATCTCATCAATATTCCCAACTCAATTAATCATTGATATAACATTAAAATTAGTTTCCAAACTATAAATCAAGGATCAAATACTTGGGAATTTCAGTAAAAATCCATACAATAGAGGAGATCATGGACCTTACCCTATTGTGAGATTTCTCCCTCAATTGATTTGACAAAAGCGAAGAAAACACAAGATTTAAATGAGATTTTGCAAAAACAATGTTAATCAAATCATTATCAATCATAAAAACAAATTAAAAGACTCCTCACCTCTGAATTTTGATGAAAACTTGAGTGTTTGGCCGAGGAGGGAGTGGAGAGAAAAGTTACGTGAATTTTCTTTAATGAGCTTAACTAACTTTTTTTTAACTAAAATCCCTTTTTGATTATCTTTAAAACACATGTTAAAATATCTTAAATTAAGGGAGAAATCATCAGAAAAACCTTGGTAAAATAGCTCCTTAAAGATTATAAGAATTTGACCCTTTTCATTTTAGTCACCTTTAAAAATAGTTTTCAAAAATCGCATTTTGGTCACTAATCCAAAATGTCACATTTCCAAATTCCTTTTCTGAAATTGATTCCACCAAAAATCATTATATAATAAAAGATGATTTTTTAACTATTTTCCCACATTTTTATCATACCGAAAAAATATACGGTCCCGAATCTGACTCTAATCTCTAACCCGGTCCACCAGACCGTCTAACAAACCTCAAAAGTTTTCAGTAGAATATGTTTCAAGAGCAACCAAAGTTTTCATTTAAAATCTAACTACCCTCCAACCGAACACTGATATAAAGTTCCCCAAAAACTGCATCTTGGAGGACTTACCCTAGGCCTATTGGGAGTAGAAGCCTAAAGGGGGGTACTTTAGGTCTTGAAGGACTTACCCTAGGACCGTAGGGCGTAAGAGCCTAATCGAAGGTATCAGCTGGATCAGGGTACCTGTAAAGACTTCAATCATATCCTAAGTATTCCCCAAGTAAAATAGTTTAGGACAGAAAGTAGTATGATCAGACATCAGGAGGCAGGCATGTATTTATTTTAGTAAAACAAAAAATAGATATCATAATTTCAAATTAGATATAGGACATACTTTTAAGCATATAAAGTAGGCATGGTTTTAAAACAGAAAATTAATCATGTTCAAATTAGAGAGAATTCCATAATATATTTAGAGAAATCATTTTAACAGTTTATTTGAAATAGTAATATATCACACATGGAATACACCTTAAAAAGCTGGTTGAAAGAGTCTACCGGGCACCTGTCTCATTACGCTATACAGCATTGCTAGATCCTAAATCATAATGGATCAAGGTTACTACAAGATAAATAAATTCTAACTTAATAATTTCACTAAGTTTCTAAGATCATACTAGTAACTATGGGTGCGTGTTGGTGAGCTAATCAGAAGGAGCTGAGCTAAGCAGACGAATGGTCAGGTGAATCTCGAGTGCCTTTAAACAGATAATAATTCACATTAGTCCTTTATTTAATATAAACTCTTAAATGAAATAACTTAATACATATGCATGTTCAGATTCAGAGGCTTTCGAGTTAGAATTTCACAAAACAGACTTCAAAAACGGATTCAGGACTTCAAAAAACCCAAAATATTAGTTTTCAAAAGAACTTAACTTTTGCTCAAAGTCAACAGTCAACGATAAACGGGGTTGACTCGGGTGAGTTGACTCGGATGAGTTAACTCGGTTAGGATGACTCGGGCGAGTAAACTCAGTCAACAAGTTGACTCAGGCAAGTTAACTCGATTGGGTTAACTCGGTCAACGAGCTGGGTCAGACGGGTTAGGCATAAGCTTGGGCCAGGTCGGTTATTAGGTTAGGTCTGGGCTAAAGGCTGATGGGCCTTAAACGGGTCAGTTCAAGTTTGGGCCGAGTAGGCTAGTTTGGATCTAGCAAAAAATGGTTTGAGCCCAATTGGCTCAGTTCAAGACCGAACCAGTCCATAACTGGTTGGACCGATCCAGATTAGAGGGTAACCAGCATGGCGGGCGAAAATCACCCTTAGGCAACACGTACTCGCCATGCGTGACCCAAATTGGCCGAAAACACCTTTAAATGGCAGAAGAAATGGGAAAGGTTTAAAACAAGGGATTTTCTAGGCTTATCGAGGCATGGGATGGTTGAAACGACCGAGAATCATTCGAAAACCAGGACAGAAAAAATAAAGCTTCTTCTCCCTGAAGCTTCCAAATGCTCTCTACGATAGCCGGAGAGGGATCTTAGTGAGTTAAGGATCGGGCCTTGGTCGTAGAACGACGACAAATCCACAAACAACCATTTTTCACAGTGAACGGTGCAAAACAGATACGAGTGGCTAACGGGGTTGTTATCAGGGTGAGGCGGCAGATACTCAAATGATGGTGATGTACTCCACGGATGGCCAGAGAAGCCTCGTCGGGGATTGGTCGAAAAGGTGGGTAAGGTGATAGCTTTTTGGTATTCCAATAACTTAGATATTTTCAGATCTAAGGCATCAATGAAGGTAGGTGGTGAGTTAGACTTTTATTTATTATGGGTTTAGACAATACAAACAATGGTTAAAATATATTTGGTGAAGTCTAAAACCAAAAATGACCTTTGCTCAGATGGTTAAACCTTCCATCTCCCATGTCGAGGGGCATGGGTTCGAGTCCTCTTAGCTACAAAACCCTTTTTTGCATTTTTTAGCTTTATTTGCCTAAATAAGAAAATCATTTTTAATGGGGGTGTTACAATTCTCCCCCTTAAAGAAAATTTTATCCTCAAAATTTACTTGACTCAAACAGATATAGAAACGGTTCCTTCATTGATTCCCCGATCTCCCATGTGGCTTCTATGGGGCTATGATTACTCCACTGAACCTTAACCATTGGGATACGTTTGCTCCTCAAAACTCTCTCATCATAGTCCAAAATCTGTATCGGCTCCTCCTTATAGGATAAGTCTAGCCTCAACTCCATATCCTAAACCTAAATGATGTGACTCAGATCCGAACGATATAACTTTAGCATAAATACATGGAACACATCATGGATACGACTAAGCTGGGGAGGCAACTCAAGCTGATAGGCAACTGGTCCAACACTCTTCACAATATGATACAACCCAATAAATCTCGCACTCAGTTTGCCGTTGTGTCCGAATCTCATAACTTTCTTCCATGGAGATACATTCAAGAAGAGCTAATCACCAACAACAAACTCAATATCCCTCCTCCTCCGATCAGCATAAGACTTTTGTCTGTCAAATGCCTCTCTCAAATGATCACGAATCAGTTTGACAATCTCTTTGGTCTCTCAGACTAACTTAGGACCCAAAGTCTTCCTACCATATAACTCAGTCTAACAGATAGGATTATGGCATTTACGACCATACAGAGCCTCAGACGGTGCAATACGGATACTAGCCTGGTAACTGTTATTATAAGCAAACACGACCAAGGGCAAGAAGTCTTCCCAACTACCACGAAAGTCGATCATACATCCACACAACATATCCTCTAGAATCTAAATCACCCTATTTGACTAACCATCAGTCGTCAGATGAAATGATGTACAGAAACATAGACGTGCACCTAAGGCTTCTTGCAAAGCCTGCCAAAATTGAGAGGTGAACCTTGGATCTCGATCAGAAATAATAGACAATGGCACACCATGTAGTTTGACATTTTTAGAGATTTACAATCTAGCCAGCTTGTCTACAGAGTAATTAACCCAAACATGATTGAAGTAAGCTGACTTGGTGAGCCGGTCAACAATCACCCAAACATAATCCTATTTAGAAAGAGTTAGAGGTAGACCGGTGATAAATTCTATCATGATTCACTCCTATTTCCACTCAAGAATTTTAATGGGCTACAACTATAACACCCCAGTTTTGGTCATAGATGTTTTAAACGTTGGTTCGAAGGCTCGGTGAACCGATATTAGAGATTCGAGTTGGTTTTGGGATTTAATTGGAATAATTATTTTTGATGGTGATAAAATTATGTAAAAATGTGCTAAAATCATTATTTAATATACTAATGATTATGGTGAAATCAATTTTGGAAAACAAGTTTTGGAAGGGTGACATTTTGGTTAGTGACCAAAATTTAATTTTGAAAACTATTTTTAAAGGTGACTAGAATGAAAAGGATCAAATTCTTAGAATCCTTAAGGAGATAATTTACCAAGTTTTTGCTGGTGATTTCTCTCTTCAATTAAGTCCTTTTTACATGCGTTTTAAAAGATAATTAAAAGGGATTTTAGATATTAAAGTTAGTTATCTCTTTTAAAGAAATTTGACGTAACTTTTCTCTCCACTTCTTTTTTCCAAACACTCTCATTTTCATAAAATCACAGAGGTGAGAGACTTGTTTTCTTAATTTCTTAATTTATAACTGATTCCTTATCTTTGATTTACAAAACCTTATTGAATTCTTGTGTTTTTCAAGCTTTAAACAATCAATTGAGGGAGAAATCACACAATAGAGGTAAGGTTTGTTATTCTCCTCTATTGATGGTTCTTTATTGATATTCCCAAGTAGTTGATCCTTGATTTATGATTTATAACCTGATTTTGTGTTTTTATAATGATTAATTAATTTAATTGGGTAAAATTGATGAAATAGTGGAATATCTGAATTGGATCTGTTTTCCAGTGTTGAGGATTGTTTTTAAACATATTTTGGATTTATTATGTTGTTGTTAAGGTGATTTTAACAATGGAATCCCGAAACTCTTGAATCCCTAGTTGTTAAGGTTGTTAGATTTGTGTTTTTGTGGTGTTGGAGTGGCTGGATAGTTGCTGAAAGTATTTGAATGAATTAATCATGTTTTTAAGTGTTAATTTGTGATGTTTGATGGTTTGAATTGTTGTAATAAGTTTGGGTTAAGTTTTAGAAGTGTTTGTTGATGATTTTGGTATGTTTCGGATAAGTTTTGAGTGGGCAACTTGAGAGTTGCGGGTAATTTCTTGTAGGCAATAGTTTGAATGCATAATGATGCATTTGCCCTCTGGTTTTATGTGGTTAAACAAGGGATAATCAAAGCGACAGAGCTTGACATTGATTTTGGTTTGTCGGAAGCTTGATTCGCGTTGGCGAGCACAACGAAGTGTATCAGTGAGTGGAAACTGGTTTAAACAACTTTAAGAGGTTTAATAAAGGTTGTTGGGAGTTTAGGATAAGTTTAAAACACTTACCTAAGCTCAAAAGTAAGTTTTCCCTCTTTTGCTCTTTAATATCGGTTTGGATATGGGCATGTGTAATTCATGTTTTGGTCACAAACATGGTTTGATTTACTTACTGGAAATGCATGATTTTAAGTACATATGCAGGGGTTTAAAAGTATAAGAAATGCTAGTGAGCATTTGTTTTCATTTCGTCGGGAATGGTGTTATTGCTTTGGCAATGTGATTGCGTATGTGGTGGTTTTGTAAAATGAATTGCAAAATAGTGAGTAAATGGTTTTGTAAATGTTATATTGCTAGGTGACATGATGAGAAAACATTCGGATATAGTTGGCATGCCATAAGATAAAGTGCACTATAATATGTTAAAAATTCGATCGTGGTTAAGAGTCCTTGAGGTAAGCGGTCGGCTACTCGGATTACAATTTTATCACTTTGGTTGAGCGGTTGGTTCCCCTTGTTGATGTTGATCTTGCGGTTAGCAAGGGTTTCGTATCATGCGGACGGCATGGTATGGGTCATGGTAATGGTCGACTATCATGGGAAATCCGTGTATCCGAAATGTAAAGTTAACAGTCGGTTACTTAAAGATTAGTGGTCGGCTAATCAAGGATAAAGGTCGTCTATCCGGGATCACTATAAATGCCAATATTTGAGATTTCAAGTGTTGAACTTATTTTGTAATGCTTTGGAGTTTAAGCATGGTTTTGTATATAATGCTTTGGAACTTAAGCATGGTTTTGTATATAATGCTTTGGGAATTTAAGCATGTGGATTATAATGTTTTGCATATGGTCGATATGCATGTTTGAATTGTAATCATTGGAACTTGCTTAGGTCATAAGCATGGTTTGAAAACGAGTGTTTAGTTTTCAAGGGTTATAATGCATCATTGTTTTAAAGAGCATCCTCACTAAGCATGTGTGCTTACTGTAACACCCTTAACGTATATTCGTAGTTCGAATACACATTAAATATGTTACAGAGTTATTAAGAAAACTTGGCTTAAAATTATTTTATACCAAAATTTCCAACAATTTTTCTAAGTCCATGCTTCAATGACAATGCAAAAATACATTTTAAAATTAAACTTATAAAACAATTCACCTTTAGAAATACTAAATGCCCACTAGTCTATCAAATTATGGTAAAGATGTACTTACTGAACTTACTATAGTAACTTGATTTTTCCGAAGTTTCTGCTCCTCCTTGCTAGGAAATTCCAGAGAACCTACGTGTGACATAAGACACACGCTAAGTACGAACTTAGTTAGGCAGTTAAACTTATTTATTTTAAACATGAAGTGATGGAGTACAGTATATCATATAAATGTGCATCATACTTTTCTCTATAACATGGCAAGTATGTCATAATGTTATCATATCATGTATGGTTTTTATCATGAAGCATTTCTATCATGCATTATCTCTATCATGGAAACCATATACCATATGTCATATGAATCATGTATCATCATTTTCATGTAAAATCATGCAACATACTTTCATATGAATCATGTATCCAATTGCATAACATGTTCTCTATCATGGACATATTTTCATTATTCAATCATTTGCATAACATATAATCTATCATGATCATGCTTTTATCATGTAATCATCTGCATAACACATGCTCTTTCATGGTTATGCTTTTATCATGCAATCATCTGCATATTCATAACTTTTCAATTTATCTTATTACGATACCGAAGTATCTATTTCAATGCGGTATTATTAGTGCCTGATACGAGGCAAGTCCGTTAGGACTCTATAGCCTCTAATTCGATACCATAGTATCTAAAATTGAGTACGTACTCGAGGACGCTCTTTGCTCCTCATAAAGGACGCTCTTTGCTCCTTATATTCGCACCTCTTTAGTGCTATCGACACCCAAGGTGTGTACTTGTTTCATTTTAATCTTATCACTATTCATGTAAACATAATGCATCATCATTTATGCAAACAGTAGTTCGTACCTTGTATTCCATCCAGCTTGCCATGTCGAGCAATGTATCATATCATGTATTATAGAGAAATGCAATGCCATTTTCAATGTAATGCAAACATTTAGAAATACACTCACCTGAGCCATGTAACAGTTTGCCTCACTAAGTCTTATTCGATCCTTTCCCTCATAACACTTCGAATCCTCTTTGATTCGTATTCGACTTCATCAACCACATGAATATAAATACCATTTGTTAGATTCATTTTTAACGATATTTTAATCAAAGTATCTAATCATTTAACATTCAAATTTCCATAAATTTTCTTTCTTCCTTATAATGTCAAAACCTCATTTTGGTCCTTAATAACCATTTCGAACTTCAAATAATTCTTCTAAACTTGATAACCAACATTAGATACAAAATATCTAAATTTTCATTTTCTGGCAGCTTTGTACTACCTTCAAAAATTTATTTCTATAAAATAATCTAAAACTCGGAATTCGATTCGTTTGTTCTGAAAGAAACTATATTCAATAAGATTTTCACCCGTATAAACTAATAACCCAGATTCAACTTGTACGATTTATGGCGAATTTTCAAAGTCAATTTCCAGTGCTAAATTCGGAATAGTCTGCACACTGTTTTTCTGACCTTTCATCACTTAAAAATTCATATCTTTTGACTCGAAACTCAAAATCAGTTTCCGTCTGCCAGAAATGAAACTAGATAAACATATCTTTATTTCGGTATAAAATTCACTGTATAACCATTTTTGTAGAATGTTTTGTAAGTTTTCAAACTCACTGCCAAAAATCCAGTTTTTACACAGTTTGCATAAATAACTTCAACTTTTATACTAACTTCTCTCTATTTTTCTACTTATATTTACCAAATGTTCATTATGGTCTTAATGACCATTTTGGACATAAAACAATTGTTCAAGCTCAATTTGAACAATTTCCAATACTATCTTTTCATTTTGGACTAATATCCTTTTAGTCCTTAAACTTTATAAAAATGACATTTTAGTCACCACTTTTATATTTGTATATTTAATTCATGTACAAACCAAATATTTACTCATTTCTAGCATTTCTAGAAATTTTCCACTAATTTCCAATCTTTATCAATTCAACCTTTACAAAAATTCTTATTTCAAAAAGATCCCTAAACTTTCTTTTCATGTCATTTCAATCCTTTTGACTCCCTTTCACACTTGAATCATCAAATCCATTAAGAATTCATAAATTTAAGACCAATCCTCTAATTTTTTATGAATTGACAAAAAGGTCCCCTAACTTTCTTGAAATGCCGATTTGGTCTCCCAACTTCCAAAATTTTTCATTTGGTCCCTAATCATCAATTCAAGCTAATTCCATCATAAATCAACAATTCCAATGCTAAAATAAAATTTTCAATAATTTCCCCTAATTCTCAATTATTTCGAAATGGCCCCTAAAAAATTCAACTTGGGGAAATTATTTAGTCTAACATCAAAAATCAAGCTCTCAACATCATAATCTATTCAATTTCATCCTCAATTTAACTCCCTAACCAAAATCCCCAATTATTAGGGTTAGGGTTTATAACTTCAAGCATGAAATTAATCCAAATTCAAACTTGCTTCCATGTCTATAACATAAATTCTACTCAATACAACTTCATTTTCCATCATAGACTTCTAATTCCATAATCATATTCATCCATAAACATGAATTATAATTGATTTTATCAAACAAAATTACCTTCAAAATGTAGAGGATCAAGCATAGATTAAATTACCTTGATTTGTTTTGCTTGAAAAATGAAAATTTCTCTTTCCCCTTTCTTTTCTCTATATTTCGAATAGCCTACTAAAAGGATGAACAAATTTTGTTCATCTTTCTATCATTTAAACCACATGTTTAAAGTTAAATGAATTTTAAATTCATTTAACTAGTGAAATTACTAATTTGCCCTTTTTATCCAATGGCCAAGATTTAATCTTATCACAAATGAATGGCCATGATAGATCCCATGTGTAATTAGCCTTTCAAAATTTCCCTTAAAGTTTCAAAATATTTCAAAAATACCATCTTTGGCAAAAGACTAATTTGCCCTCCAACTATACTTTAATTACAGCAAAACTTAAAAATTGTCATTCCATTACAATTGAACCAAATTGGTTCCTTCTCAATCAGTCCCTTCCAAAATATCTTAGATTTTTATTTAGGGCATTTATTCGATCCAAATATTTGAATTTCACTTAATACGATTTTCAAATTTTCTTCCTTTGAACTTTAAAACTTTATAGCCACTAACATAAACCTCGTACGAAAAATCCAGGTAACACGAAAGTGTTACTCTTGGCAGTGAACTGTTCATTTACAGGGATAGATTACATAACTTTTGAAAATTACACTTTGGTACCTGAACTTTTCCAAAGTTTATACTTTGGCCACAAAACTTTCAGAATTTCCATTTTGGTCACTGAACTTCAATTCCCATTTAAATTTTCCTCAGATTTTTACAAAACTTTGAAAGTACCCAATTCAACTCACTTATTCCTTAAATATTATTTTATAATTTTTCCTTGGCTTATAGAACAACCTCTGAAATTTCGATTCGATTCGATCTCCTAATATTCGTAAAATACTTCGACTGCGATTTTACCTTTTCCGAACTATCAGATTTATTCCGAAAATTCCATATTTCCATATTTAGGAAATAAACTCTATTATCTCATAAAAACTTCCTTTCCCAGAACATAGACTGAATTTCCTAACTCAGTCTAGTATTCCGATAATTATTGAAAATCCTCATAAAGTAACATTTCTCTTAAAAATCCTTTATCGGTAATCCATACGAATATTCTATACTCTTACTGAGTTCCAAAATATCGATTAGAAACACTTTTATTGGACCTTCCTAGAGGTTACCCATTCTAGTATTTTCCATGGCCTGAGCACACTTAACAATTTTATTCGATCCAAATTCAGTACCTTTTACTGCATTTTAATTCTTAAAATTGATATCAAAGTACTTATTTCGATCTGATTCCCTCTTATACTGAATAAAATTAATTATTTGGGAAATTTACACTTTAGTCCCCTAACTTTTCCAAGTTTATATTTCCACCCCCTAAACTTTCAAAAATTACATTTTAGTCTCTAGTCCTAAAATTGGGATATTACAATTCTCCCCCTCTTAAGAAAATTCGTCCTCGAATTTTCAATGCATACCCGTTTCAAACAGTTGCGGGTATTACTTCCTCATTTTCTTTTCAAATTCTCATATAATTTTTCCACTCTATGATTCCTTTAAAGAACTTTAACCTATAACATTTTCTTGTTTCTTAATTCTTTGACTTCATATACTGATATTTTCACTGATCCTCACTCATATCTGGAGGTAACGCCAGCTAATAGCCACTGATCCAACTCATTTTTTAATCTTGTATTACCCATTAAATCTAGGACTAAGCTTTTCTTTTCAACCGAATCGTAGTACCTTATTCCAAGGTGAAATCTTTAGGAACGTTTTATCCTCAGCCTTGTACTTAACATCTCTTTTTTTGGCTTCAAGTAAGGCCCCTTGATAAAGCATTCTCATAGGGACTTCTCGGTCGATATTAAATCAACTACTTACCGACTTAATCTATTAAAATCCAACTCGTACTCATAGATAGTACGAGTACTTTGTTTCAACTTTGAAACTACTGCAACATTTATCTCTTAAACTGATCGTTAACATACTTGGCTTTAAACACTTCTTAAAATAACTTTTCAAATCACTTCATTAACAGGTACTAACTCTGTGGCATTAGACCATTAATTATGAATATATTCCTTTAGCCAAGAAGCAACTTCTTCTAACTTCTTAGCATCTACGCAGTTTAATTCCTTTATAGTATGACTTTGACATCTTTATGCCATCAATTAACAACTATCGGACCACTATCTCCATTAAATTTAGGAGCTCCTAACTTCTTTAGCTCCTTAACAGTCGTCCTTACTAGTGCAGGTTTCATAACTGGTGTGGGCACTAGGGATTAAATTCTATTAACCATAATTTCTAAAGCTCGTATTAAGGCTCCATTTTCTTGTTCTAGAGTTCCCCTGTTGCGCAGGTAGCTCAATTGGAATAGGAACTGAAGTTGGAACTTTCTATATCTTATTGCTTCCATTTTAAACCTTCTCTTAATCCTTACAATAAATCGCCTGATGCGATCTAACAGTTTTCAACATTTATTTATTACTATAATAACTTATTCATGATTGAGGAGCATAATCAAGTTACACAGTAGTACATCAGTAACATGACATCCTAGGGGCATGTACTTAATAACAAATCATGTCAATCTCGGTTTAACCCCCAGAATTGACTAAACCTGTAGCTCTGATACCAATAAATGTAACAACCTTAACATATATTCGTAGTTCAAATACACATTAAAGATGTTACAGAGTTATTAAGAAAACTTGGCTTAATTTTTTTATACCAAAATTTCCAACCATTTTTCTAAGTCCACGCTTCAATGACAATGCAAAAATACGTTGTAAAATTAAACTTATAAAACAATTCACCTTTAGAAATACTACATGCCCACTAGTCTATCAAATTATGATAAAGATGTACTTACTGAACTTTCTGTAGTAACTTGATTTTTCCCAAGTTTCTACTCCTCCTCACTAGGCAATTCCAGAGAACTTACGTGTGACATAAGACACACGCTAAGTACGAACTTAGTTAGGCGATTAAACTTATTTATTTTAAACATGAAGTGATGGAGTACAATATATCATATAAATGTGCATCATATTTTCTCTATAACATGGCAAGTATGTCATAATGTTATCATATCATGTATGGTTTTTATCATGAAGCATTTATATCATGCATTATCTCTATCATGGAAACCATATACCATATGTCATATGAATCATGTATCATCATTTTCATGTAAAATCATGCAACATACTTTCATATGAATCATGTATCCAATTGCATAACATGTTCTCTATCATGGACATATTTTCATTATTCAAACATTTGCATAACATATAATCTATCATCATCATGTTTTTATCATGTAATCATTTGCATAACACATGCTCTTTCATGGTTATGCTTTTATCATGCAATCATCTGCATATTCATAACTTTTCAATTTATCTTATTACAATACCAAATATTTATTTCAATGCGGCATATTATCAGTTCTTGATACGAGGCAAGTCCGTTAGGACTCTATAGCCTCTAATTCGATACCATAGTATCTAAAATTGAGTACGTATCGAGGACGCTCTTTGCTCCTCATAAAGGACGCTTTGCTCCTTATATTCGCACCTCTTTAGTGCTATCGACACCCAAGGTGTGTACTTGTTTCATTTTAATCTTATCACTATTCATGTAAACATAATGCATAATCATTTATGCAAACAGTAGTTCGTACCTTGTATTCCATCCAGCTTGCCATGTCGAGCAATATATCATATCATGTATTATAGAGAAATGCAATGCCATTTTCAATGTAATGCAAACATTTAGAAATACACTCATCTGAGCCATGTAATAGTTTGCCTCACTAAGTCTTATTCGATCCTTTCCCTCATAACACTTGAATCCTCTTTGATTCGTATTCGACTTCATCAATCACATGAATATAAATACCATTTGTTAGATTCATTTTTAACGATATTTTAATCAAAGTATCTAATCATTTAACATTCAAATTTCCATAAATTTTCTTTCTTCCTTATAATGTCAAAACCTCATTTTGGTCCTTAATAACCATTTCGAACTTCAAATAATTCTTCTAAACTTGATAACCAACATTAGATACAAAATATCTAAATTTTCATTTTCTAGCGTGACATTGTACTACCTTCAAAAATTTATTTCTATAAAATAATCTAAAACTCGGAATTCGATTCGTTTGTTCTGAAAGAAACTATATTCAATAAGATTTTCACCCGTATAAACTAATAACCCAGATTCAACTTGTACGATTTATGGCGAATTTTCAAAGTCAATTTCCAGTGCTAAATTCGGAATAGTCTGCACACTGTTTTTCTGACCTTTCATCACTTAAAAATTCATATCTTTTGACTCGAAACTCAAAATCAGTTTCCGTCTGCCAGAAATGAAACTAGATAAACATATCTTTATTTCGGTATAAAATTCACTGTATAACCATTTTTGTAGAATGTTTTGTAAGTTTTCAAACTCACTGCCAAAAATCCAGTTTTTTTACACAGCTTATAAATAACTTCAACTTTTATACTAACTTCTCTCTATTTTTCTACTTATATTTACCAAATGTTCATTATGGTCTTAATGACCATTTTGGACATAAAACAATTGTTCAAGCTCAATTTGAACAATTTCCAATACTATCTTTTCATTTTGGACTAATATCCTTTTAGTCCTTAAACTTTATAAAAATGACATTTTAGTCACCACTTTTATATTTGTATATTTAATTCATGTACAAACCAAATATTTACTCATTTCTAGCATTTCTAGAAATTTTCCACTAATTTCCAATCTTTATCAATTCAACCTTTACAAAAATTCTTATTTCAAAAAGATCCCTAAACTTTCTTTTCATGTCATTTCAATCCTTTTGACTCCCTTTCACACTTGAATCATCAAATCCATTAAGAATTCATAAATTTAAGACCAATCCTCTAATTTTTTATGAATTGACAAAAAGGTCCGCTAACTTTCTTGAAATGTCGATTTGGTCTCCCAACTTCCCAAAATTTTCATTTGGTCCCTAATCATCAATTCAAGCTAATTCCATCATAAATCAACAATTCCAATGCTAAAATAAAATTTTCAATAATTTCCCCTAATTCTCAATTATTTCGAAATGGCCCCTAAAAAATTCAACTTGGGGAAATTATTTAGTCTAACATCAAAAATCAAGCTCTCAACATCATAATCTATTCAATTTCATCCTCAATTTAACTCCCTAACCAAAATCCCCAATTATTAGGGTTAGGGTTTATAACTTCAAGCATGAAATTAATCCAAATTCAAACTTGCTTCCATGTCTATAACATAAATTCTACTCAATACAACTTCATTTTCCATCATAGACTTCTAATTCCATAATCATATTCATCCATAAACATGAATTATAATTGATTTTATCAAACAAAATTACCTTCAAAATGTAGAGGATCAAGCATAGATTAAATTACCTTGATTTGTTTTGCTTGAAAAATGAAAATTTCTGAAAAATGAAAATTTATCTTTCTTTTTCTATATTTCAAATAGCCTACTAAAAGGATGAACAAATTTTGTTCATCTTTCTATCATTTAAACCACATGTTTAAAGTTAAATGAATTTTAAATTCATTTAACTAGTGAAATTACTAATTTGCCCTTTTTATCCAATGGCCAAGATTTAATCTTATCACAAATGAATGGCCATGATAGATCCCATGTGTAATTAGCCTTTCAAAATTTCCCTTAAAGTTTCAAAATATTTCAAAAATACCATCTTTGGCAAAAGACTAATTTGCCCTCCAACTATACTTTAATTACAGCAAAACTTAAAAATTGTCATTCCATTACAATTGAACCAAATTGGTTCCTTCTCAATCAGTCCCTTCCAAAATATCTTAGATTTTTATTTAGGGCATTTATTCGATCCAAATATTTGAATTTCACTTAATACGATTTTCAAATTTTCTTCCTTTGAACTTTAAAACTTTATAGCCACTAACATAAACCTCGTACGAAAAATCCAGGTAACACGAAAGTGTTACTCTTGGCAGTGAACTGTTCATTTACAGGGATAGATTACATAACTTTTGAAAATTACACTTTGGTACCTGAACTTTTCCAAAGTTTATACTTTGGCCACAAAACTTTCAGAATTTCCATTTTGGTCACTGAACTTCAATTCCCATTTAAATTTTCCTCAGATTTTTACAAAACTTTGAAAGTACCCAATTCAACTCACTTATTCCTTAAATATTATTTTATAATTTTTCCTTGGCTTATAGAACAACCTCTGAAATTTCGATTCGATTCGATCTCCTAATATTAAGTAAAATACTGATTGCGATTTTACCTTTTTCGAACTATCAGATTTATTCCGAAAATTCCATATTTCCATATTTAGGAAATAAACTCTATTATCTCATAAAAACTTCCTTTCCCAGAACATAGACTGAATTTCCTAACTCAGTCTAGTATTCCGATAATTATTGAAAATCCTCATAAAGTAACATTTCTCTTAAAAATCCTTTATCGGTAATCCATACGAATATTCTATACTCTTACTAAGTTCCAAAATATCGATTAGAAACACTTTTATTGGACCTTCCTAGAGGTTACCCATTCTAGTATTTTCCATGGCTTTGAAAGCACACTTAACAATTTTATTCGATCCAAATTCAAGTACCTTTTCTTTGCATTTTAATTCTTAAAATTGATATCAAAGTACTTATTTCGATCTGATTCCCTCTTATACTGAATAAAATTAATTATTTGGGAAATTTACACTTTAGTCCCCTAACTTTTCCAAGTTTATATTTCCACCCCCTAAACTTTCAAAAATTACATTTTAGTCTCTAGTCCTAAAATTGGGATATTACAATTCTCCCCCTCTTAAGAAAATTCGTCCTCGAATTTTCAATGCATACCCGTTTCAAACAGTTGCGGGTATTACTTCCTCATTTTCTTTTCAAATTCTCATATAATTTTTCCACTCTATGATTCCTTTAAAGAACTTTAACCTATAACATTTTCTTGTTTCTTAATTCTTTGACTTCATATACTGATATTTTCTTGATGATCCTCACTCATATCTGGAGGTAACGTGAGCTAATAGCCACTGATCCAACTCATTTTTAATCTTGTATTACCCATTAAATCTAGGACTAAGCTTTTCTTTTCAACCGAATCGTAGTACCTTATTCCAAGGTGAAATCTTTAGGAACGTTTTATCCTCAGCCTTGTACTTAACATCTCTTTTTTTGGCTTCAAGTAAGGCCCCTTGATAAAGCATTCTCATAGGGACTTCTCGGTCGATATTAAATCAACTACTTACCGACTTAATCTATTAAAATCCAACTCGTACTCATAGATAGTACGAGTACTTTGTTTCAACTTTGAAACTACTGCAACATTTATCTCTTAAACTGATCGTTAACATACTTGGCTTTAAACACTTCTTAAAATAACTTTTCAAATCACTTCATTAACAGGTACTAACTCTGTGGCATTAGACCATTAATTATGAATATATTCCTTTAGCCAAGAAGCAACTTCTTCTAACTTCTTAGCATCTACGCAGTTTAATTCCTTTATAGTATGACTTTGACATCTTTATGCCATCAATTAACAACTATCGGACCACTATCTCCATTAAATTTAGGAGCTCCTAACTTCTTTAGCTCCTTAACAGTCGTCCTTACTAGTGCAGGTTTCATAACTGGTGTGGGCACTAGGGATTAAATTCTATTAACCATAATTTCTAAAGCTCGTATTAAGGCTCCATTTTCTTGTTCTAGAGTTCCCTGTTGCGCAGGTAGCTCAATTGGAATAGGAACTGAAGTTGGAACTTTCTATATCTTATTGCTTCCATTTTAAACCTTCTCTTAATCCTTACAATAAATCGCCTGATGCGATCTAACAGTTTTCAACATTTATTTATTACTATAATAACTTATTCATGATTGAGGAGCATAATCAAGTTACACAGTAGTACATCAGTAACATGACATCCTAGGGGCATGTACTTAATAACAAATCATGTCAATCTCGGTTTAACCCCCAGAATTGACTAAACCTGTAGCTCTGATACCAATAAATGTAACAACCTTAACATATATTCGTAGTTCAAATACACATTAAAGATGTTACAGAGTTATTAAGAAAACTTGGCTTAATTTTTTTATACCAAAATTTCCAACCATTTTTCTAAGTCCACGCTTCAATGACAATGCAAAAATACGTTGTAAAATTAAACTTATAAAACAATTCACCTTTAGAAATACTACATGCCCACTAGTCTATCAAATTATGATAAAGATGTACTTACTGAACTTTCTGTAGTAACTTGATTTTTCCCAAGTTTCTACTCCTCCTCACTAGGCAATTCCAGAGAACTTACGTGTGACATAAGACACACGCTAAGTACGAACTTAGTGAGGCAGTTAAACTTATTTATTTTAAACATGAAGTGATGCAGTACAATATATCATATAAATGTGCATCATATTTTTCTCTATAACATGGCAAGTATGTCATAATGTTATCATATCATGTATGGTCTTTATCATGAAGCATTTATATCATGCATTATCTCTATCATGGAAACCATATACCATATGTCATATGAATCATGTATCATCATTTTCATGTAAATCATGTAACCTACTGTCATATGAATCATGTATCCAATTGCATAACATGTTCTCTATCATGGACATATTTTCATTATGCAAACATTTGCATAACATATAATCTATCATCATCATGTTTTTATCATGTAATCATTTGCATAACACATGCTCTTTCATGGTTATGCTTTTATCATGCAATCATCTGCATATTCATAACTTTTCAATTTATCTTATTACAATACCGAAATATTTATTTCAATGCGGCATGATCAGTTCTTGATACGAGGCAAGTCTGTTAGGACTCTATAGCCTCTAATTCGATACCGTAGTATCTAAAATTGAGTACGTACTCGAGGACGCTCTTTGCTCCTCATAAAGGACGCTTCTTGCTCCTTATATTCGCACCTCTTTAGTGCTATCGACACCCAAGGTGTGTACTTGTTTCATTTTAATCTTATCACTATTCATGTAAACATAATGCATAATCATTTATGCAAACAGTAGTTCGTACCTTGTATTCCATCCAGCTTGCCATGTCGAGCAATATATCATATCACGTATTATAGAGAAATGCAATGCCATTTTCAATGTAATGCAAACATTTAGAAATGCACTCATCTGAGCCATGTAATAGTTTGCCTCACTAAGTCTTACTCGATCCTTTCCTTCATAACACTTCGAATCCTCTTTGATTCGTATTCGACTTCATCAATCACATGAATATAAACACCATTTGTTAGATTCATTTCTAACGATATTTTAATCAAAGTATCTAATCATTTAACATTCAAAATTTCCATAAATTTTCTTTCTTCCTTATACTGTCAAAACTTCATTTTGGTCCTTAATAACCATTTCGAACTTCAAATAATTCTTCTAAACTTGATGACCAACATTAGATACAAAATATCTAAATTTTCATTTTCTAGCAGCATTGTACTACCTTCAAAGATTTATTTCTATAAAATAATCTAAAACTCAGAATTTGATTTCGTTTGTTCTGAAAGAAACTAGATTCAATAATCTTTTCACCCATATAAACTAATAGCCCAGATTCAACTTGTACGATTTATGGCGAATTTTCAAAGTCAATTTCCAGTGCTAAATTCGGAACAGTCTGCACACTGTTTTTCTGACCTTTCATCACTTAAAAATTCATATCTTTTGACTCGGAACTCAAAATCATTTTCCGTCTGCTGGAAATGAAACTAGATAAACATATCTTTATTTCGGTATAAAATTCACTGTATAACCATTTTTGTAGAATGTTTTGTAAGTTTTCAAACTCACTGCCAAAAATCCAGTTTTTACACAGTTTCTATAAATAACTTCAACTTTTATACTAACTTCTCACTATTTTTCTACTTATATTTACCAAATGTTCATTATGGTCCTTAATGACCATTTTGGACATAAAACAATTGTTCAAGCTCAATTTGAACAATTTCCAATACCATCTTTTCATTTTGGACTAATATCCTTTTAGTCCTTAAACTTTATAAAAATGACATTTTAGTCACCACTTTTATATTTGTATATTTAATTCATGTACAAACCAAATATTTACTCATTTCTAGCATTTCTAGAAAATTTCCACTAATTTCCAATCTTTATCAATTCAACCTTTACAAAAATTCTTATTTCAAAACGGTCCCTAAACTTCCCTTTCTTGTCATTTCAATCCTTTTGACTCCCTTTCACACTTGAATCATCAAATCCGTTAAGAATTCATAAATTTAAGACCAATCCTCTAATTTTTTATGAATTGACAAAAAGGTCCGCTAACTTTCTTGAAATGTCGATTTGGTCTCCCAACTTCCCAAAATTTTCATTTGGTCCCTAATCATCAATTCATGCTAATTCCATCATAAATCAACAATTCCAATGCTAAAATAAAATTTTCAATAATTTCCCCCTAATTTTTAATCATTTCGAAATGGTCTCTAAAAATACAACTTGGGGAAATTATTTAGTCTAACATCAAAAATCAAGCTCTCAACATCATAATCTATTCAATTTCATCCTCAATTTAACTCCCTAACCAAAATCCCCAATTCTTAGGGTTAGGGTTTATAACTTCAAGCATGAAATTAATCCAAATTCAAACTTGTGTCCATGTCTATAACATAAATTCTACTCAATACAACTTCAATTTCCATCATAGACTTCTAATTCCATAATCATCTTCATCCATAAACATGAATTATACTTGATTTTATCAAACAAAATTACCATCAAGATGTAGAGAATCAAGCATAGATTAAACTACCTTGATTTGTTTTGCTTGAATCTAGCCTTGATTCTTCAAATTTGGCTTGAAAAATGAAAATTTATCTTTCCCCTTCATTTTTTCTATATTTCAAATAGCCTACTAAAAGGATGGACAAATTTTGTTCATCTTTTTATCATTTAAACCACATGTTTAAAGTTAAATGAATTTTAAATTCATTTAACTAGTGAAATTACTAATTTGCCATTTTTATCCAATGGCCAATATTTAATCTTATTACAAATCAATGGCCATGATAGATCCCATGTGTAATGGGCCTTTCAAAATTGCCCTTAAAGTTTCAAAATATTTCAAAAATGCCATCCTTGGCAAAATACTAATTTGCCCTCCAACTATACTTTAATTACAGCAAAACTTAAAAATTACCATTCCATTAAAATTGAACCAAATTGGTTCCTTCTCAACCGGTCCCTTCCAAAATATCTTATATTTTTATTTAGAGCATTTATTCGATCCAAATATTCAAATTTCACCCAATACGATTTCCAAATTTTCTTCTTTTAAACTTTAAAACTTTATAGCCACTAACATAAGCCTCGTACGAAAAATCCGGGTAACAAAAAAGTGTTACTCTTGGGAGTGAACTGTTCATTTACGGGGTTAGATTACATAAATTTTGAAAATTACACTTTGGTACCTAAACTTTTCCAAAGTCTATACTTTGGCCACAAAACTTTTAGAATTTCCATTTTGGTCACTAAACTTCAATTCCCATTTAAATTTTCCTCAAATTTTTACCAAACTTTGAAAGTACCCAATTCAGCTCACTTATTCCTTAAATATTATTTTATAACTTTTCCTTGGCCTATGGAACAACCTCTGAAATTTTGATTCGATCCAATCTCTTGATATTCGTAAAATACTACTACTGCGATTTTACCTTTTCCGAACTATCGGATTTATTTCAAAAATTCCATATTTCCATATTCAGGAAATAAACTCTATTATCTCATAAAAACTTCCTTTCTCAGAACTTAGACTGAATTTTCCTAACTCAGTCTACTATTTCGATAATTATTGAAAATCCTCATAGAGTAACAATTCTCTTAAAATCCTTTATCGATAATCCATACGAATATTCTCTACTCTTACTAAGTTCCAAAATATCGATTAGAAACACTTTTATGGGACCATCCCAGAGGTCATCTATCCTAGTATTTCCCTGGCCTGAGCACGCTTAACAATTTTATTCGATCCAAATTTGGTACCTTTTACTGCATCTTAATTCTTAAAATTGATATCAAATTACTTATTTCGATCCGATACACTCTTATACTGAATAAAATTACTTATTTGGAAAATTTACACTTTAGTCCCCAAACTTTTCAAAGTTCATACTTCCACCACTAAACTTTCAAAAATTACATTTTAGTCTTTAGTCCAAAAATTGGGATATTACACTTACGCTCTCTTTTTTCTAATGATGCAGAGCATTGAAGTTTTGGGGCTGCAAAGGCAAGGCTAAAGTGATCCTAATACAAAGACTACTTTGAGTATAAACTCGGTTTATGTTTCCGGTTAATAAGGTAATGTGTTCGCCATATTTTGGGGATTTGTATTTTTGTTTTTCCATGAGTTTTAAGCATGAGTAATGATGGATTTTATGGTTTGTTGATGATGATTGAGCTTGAGTGTATCTTACCTGTGTTGTTGCTAGCCAAGTGCTAGAGTATGCATATAGTTGATTTTGATTTATTGCCATGATTTGTTAATTCAAACAAGTTTGGTATGATGCTATAAATATGTAAGCATGTGGAGTATGCCTTAAATATACCAAATGTGAGTTTTGGATGCTTGTTGAAATGATATTAGGATGCATGCCTATAGGATGTCTTGAGTAGTATAAATGCCATGAATGGTTATTGAATCTGGGATGCTTTGGTTGGCAATGTATCTTAGTAATGTTGTATAAGTGTTTGAAGCATGTTGGAGTGTTTTTGTTATCATCAAAGTGGTTTTAGACAACAATTTGAGATATTACAGGTCTAGGCATACACGGGTGTCCTTGTTTTGGTATGGGTAAGCCATTCCAAGCTTAGCATACTGGTACGCGGGCAGCTGTTTCAGTACAGGCCAAGGCAAAATTGGCTAGTGTTTCGGTACTCGGAGATGTGTTCCGATACGGTCTAATGGTTTTATGAAGGGCATTTTGATACGAGAGGGCATATCGAAACGAAAACTGGCTACTAAAATTTTGGGGTTTTAAATAATGAAGGCGTATCAAAACACCCTTTTGACCGTACTGATACGTCGGTGGTTAAATTTGTTATTTGGGATTTTTTGAAGTTCTATTTTCTTACGCTTTGGTCCATGAGTTTTGTGAATGCAATTGTATGAGTTCGGGTGACCGTAATGATCTAAAATTTGACATGTAAGCATGGAATTGGACTAATTGAGGATTGGTAACTTTAATTTCAGTATTGGTTCCTAAAATTTTCAATTTTGCAATTTAGTCCATAGAATGTATGTTATGCAATTAGAGGCCTTTCCATGATCCGTTTTCTTTGGCTTTTCACCCGCTGCATGTATGCACACTTAGGATTTATAGTATGCATCTAGATAAGATAAAAGAAAAAAATGGATCAGTTTTCATAATTTTTCTCCGGTTTGCTTTGGCAAACCTAATATAGTTCTCTCGGTTTGGTCAAGCGTCTAGGCCAGGTTGAGAGGGTTATATTTGTTGGTATCAGAGTCGGGTTTCGAAAAGATGAGATGTTGTTGTTTGATTATGTGGTGATGTGTGAAATACACGGTGATTGTGTGTTTGTTCAATGATTGTTTAATATCATGTTGGGGGATGATTTGGGAACATATTGCCTATTACCGAGGTTTTAAAATGTTTTATAAGGTTTTCTTGGATCCTTGCCTAATGCTAGCCTGACTTTAATGTATTTTGATGCTTTTGTGAGCATGGTTCGATATGAGACGCGTTCGATAGCTAATAATGCGGGAGTTGAGCAGAATAATGTTGAAGAAGGGAATCCCCTTAATGTTTTACATCCTCCTCCTCCGTTGGTTCCTCCTGTCGATGTTGGAGTTAAAGGTGTACCCCAGGCTCCTCCTATGCCAGTTCTTGGTGATCTAACTCCGTTAATCCAAGCGATGACGGGAGCGTTTCAGGCAGTGATGGCTGGTGTGCAAGTGCAAGCACCGACACCTGCTGTGGTGGCTAATCAAGATTTACCCTTGGAGCCTCTTTGAAGTTTGGGAGGCAAGGAATTTCATGGTTTGAGTCCTGAGGCAACCGAGAGGTGGATGGAGAAGACAATTCGTGTCCTGAACCATATGGGTTGTAATGAGAAGCACAAGTTGGGTTGCACTGTGTCACTGTTACAGTGGGTGACCACAATTGCTGGCGTTCCCGAGGCATATGTGACTTGGGAGTTCTTTTGAAGAGCTTTCAAGAGGAAGTATCTTGGTACGTAGTACTTGGATATGAAAAAGCCTGATTTTATGTCGCTATCTCAAAGAGGCATGTCAGTTGCCGAATATGAGGTGAAGTTTGTCTGCCTAAGTCAGTATGCTCCAGAGTTAGTTCCTGATGATCAGTAGAGATGTGATAGATTTAGGCATGGTCTTGTGAAGAACATTAAGACTTATCTCGTGGCTACGGATTACAAAGTTTTTTATGTGTTGGTCAACCGTGCTAAGGATATTGAGCAGTCCTTGGGTTCATTAGTTCAGGCTGTGGGTGCGAGCTTGGGTAAAAGAGTGGCTGATTCTAGCTATTTTAGGAGGAAGAATGGGAGGTTTAGGGATAAGAAGCTTAAGTCAGACCACAAGCGTGGCAGTGGTGTCGGTTAGGGTAACCCAAGAGTTCATTTTGTAGCTGAGTGTGAGTGCTGTGATAGACGTCACATGGGTGCGTGCTTGGGAAATACCTTGAGCTATTGGATTTGTGGATCTCCTGATCACGTGTGGACAGAGAAGTAACATCTTAGTTTTGAGAAGTTGAAAGAAGTTTAGACACATGCTCCTATGTTGATTCAACCTGAGTCCGAAAAGGAGTTTGTGGTTTATAGTGATGCATCTTACGTTGGGTTGGGTTGTATGCTGATGCAAGATGGTAAGGTTGTGGCGTATGCGTCGAGGCAACTGAAGTTTCATGACCGCAACTATCTAACTCACGATTTGTAGCTTGTGGCTGTGGTGTTTGCCTTGAAAATCTGGAGACATTATCTCTATGGTGAGAAGTGTGTTGTCTTCACGAACCATAAGAGTTTGAAGTATTTGATGTCTCAGAAGGATTTGACCTTAGGCAATGTAGATGGTTGGAGTTGCTTAAGGATTACGACTTCAAAATTGAGTATCATCCAGGTAAAGCCAACGTGGTTGCGGATGCGTTGAGTCATAAGGTTGCGGTTGAGCTTAGAGCTATGTTCGCAAGGTTGAGTGTGACGCGGGAAGGTAGGTTGTTGGCTGAATTGCAAGTTAAGCCTATAATGTCACAATTGATTAAAGCTAAGCAACCGTTTGATGATTCCTTGGTTGAGCATGTTAAGGACATATCGGAGGGTAATCCGACGAATTTTCATTTTAATGATGATGGAGTTTTGTGTTTCAAGGGTCGAATAGTGGTGCTGGATGATCCGGAGTTAAGGCACATTATTTTGATAGAGGTGCATTCTAGTCTTTTTTCTATACAACCTGGTAGTGTGAAAATGTATCAGGGTTGAAAGAAGCATACTATTGGTTTGGTTTGAAAAAGGATGTGGCTGAGTTCGTTTCTAAGTGCATGGTATGTCAGCGGGTCAAGGCTGAACATCAGTTTCCATCCGGGTTGTTGCAACCGTTGAGAATTTTGAAATGGAAATGGGAGAGAATCACCATGGATTTTGTGTTGGGATTACCTTTGACACCGGCTAAAAATGATTCTATTTGGGTAATTGTGGATCAGTTTATGAAGTGTGCACATTTTCTGCCAGTGCATACGACATATACGTTGGACAAGGTGGCAGATTTGTACATTATTGAGACCGTGCGTTTGCATGGGGTATCGAAGTCCATTGTTTCGGATAGGTATCTGAGGTTTACAGTGAGGTTTTGAGTGAGTTTACACCGGGCTTTAGGTACGAGATTGAATTTCAGCACCGCGTATCATCCTCAGTCGGATGGTCAGTTTGAGCGGGTTATCCAGGTTTTGGAGGATATGTTGAGATGTTGCATTATTGAGTTCCAAGGAACCTGGGAGAAGCATTTACCTTTGGTTGAGTTTGCGTATAACAACAGTTACCAAGCGAGTATACATATGGCACCGTATGAGCCATTGTATGGCCGAAAGTGTCTTACGCCCTTGTGTTGGGCTGAGGTAGGGGAAAAGCATATTTCCTTACCGGACGTGTTGAAGGACACAAATGAAAAGGTAAAGCTTGTGTGTGATCGCTTGAAAGCGGCTGCGGATCGATAGAAATCTTACGCGAATTTGAAGCGTAAGGAAATTGAATATGCGGTGGGCGATCGCGTGTTCTTGAAGGTGTCACCATGGAAAAAGGTGATGAGGCTCGAACGTAAGGGTAAGCTTAGTCCGAGGTTTATTGGATCGCACGAGGTTGTTGAGCGTGTTGGTGCTATGGCTTATCGGTTGAGGTTGCCTCCCGAGTTAGAGAAAATACATGATGTGTTCCATGTATCCATGTTGCAGAAGTATCGGTCGAATCCCTCGCATGTTATGCCGATGGAGCATATTGAATTGAGGCAAGATTTGTCCTATGATGAGGAGCCGGTGGAAATTCTTGATTCCAGCAGCAAAGTTCTTCGTGGCAAGATGATTGAGCTTGTTAAGGACTTGTGGCGAGACCGGATATGTTGGAGCAATTTTCGCATTTTTTTCCTCTAGGTAAATTTCAAGGATGAAATTTCTTAAGTGGGGGAGAGTTGTAACACCCCGGTTTTGGGCTTAAATGTTTTAAAGGTTGATTCAAAGGTCTTGTGGACCGGTACTAGATATTGGAGTTGGTTTCGAGAATTAATTGGAATAATTATTTTTGATGGTGATAAAATTATGGGAAAATGTGCTAAAATCATTATTTAATATACTAATGATTATGGTGAAATCAATTTTGGAAAACAAGTTTTGGAAGGGTAACATTTTGGTTAGCGACTAAAATGCAATTTTTGAAAACTATTTTTAAAGGTGACTAGAATGAAAAAGATCAAATTCTTAGAATCCTTAAGGAGCTAATTTACCAAGTTTTGCTGGTGATTTCTTCCTTCAATTAATTCCATTTTACATATGTTTTAAAATATAATTAAAAGGGATTTTAGATATTAAATTTAGTTATCTCTTTTAAAGAAATTTGACATAACTTTTCTCTCAACTTTTCTCTCCACTTCTTTTCTGCCAAACACTCTTATTTTCATCAAATCATAGAGGTGAGAGACTTGTTTTCTTAATTTCTTGATTTATAACTGATTCCTTATCTTTGATTTACAAAACCTTATTGAGTTCTTGTGTTTTTCAAGCTTTAAACAATCAATTGAGGGAGAACTCACACAATAGAGGTAAGGTTCATTCTTCTCCTCTATTAATGGTTCTTTATTGATATTCCCAAGTATTTGATCCTTGATTTATGATTTATAACCTGATTTTGTGTTTTTATAATGATTAATTGATTTAATTAGGTAAAATTGATGAAATAGTGGAAGATCTGAATTGGATCAATTTTCCAGTGTTGAGGATTGTTTTTAAACATATTTTGGATGTATTATATTGTTTTTAAGTTGATTTTAACAACAGAATCCCGAAACTCTTGAATCCCTAGTTGTTAAGGTTGTTAGATTTGTGTTTTTGTGGTGTTGAAGTGGCTGGGTAGTTGGTGGAAGTATTTGGATGAATTAATCATGTTTTAAGTGTTAATTGGTGATGTTTGATGGTTTGAATCGTTGTACTAAGGCTAGGTTAAGTTTCAGAAGTGTTTGTTGATGATTTCGGTATGTTTTAGATAAGTTTTGAGTGGGCAACTTGAGAGTTACGGGTAATTGCTTGTAGGCAATGGTTTGAATGCATAATGATGCATTTTCCATCTGGTTTTATGTGGTTAAAACAGCAGATAATCAAAGCGACGAAGCTTGACGTTGATTTTGGCTTGCCGGAAGCTTGATTTGCATTGGCGAGCAAAGCAAAGCGTATGGGTGAGTGGAAAATGGTTTAAACGCCTTTAAAAGGTTTAATAAAGGTTGTTGGGAGTTTAGGATAAGTTTGAAACACTTACCTAAGCTCAGAAGTAAGTTTTCCCTCTTTTGCTCTTTAATATCGTTCAGATATGAGCATGTGGAATTTATGTTTTGGTCGTAAACATGGTTTGATTTACTTACTAAAAATGCATGATTTTAAGTACATATGCAGGTGTTTAAAAGTATAGAAATGCTAGTGAGCACTAGTTTTCATTCCAGTCGGGAATGGTGTTATTGCTTTGGCAATGTGATTGCATATGTGGTGGTTTTGTAAAATGCATTGCAAAATAGTGAGTAAATGGTTTTATAAATGTTATATTGGCTATGTGACATGATGAGAAAACATTCGGATATAGTTGGCATGCCATAGGATGAATTGCACTATAATATGTTAAAAATCGATCTTGGTTAAGAGTCCTTGAGGTAAGCGGTCGGCTATTCGGATTATAATGTTGTCACTTGGGTTGAGCGGTCGGTTCCCCTTGTTGATGTTGATCTTGCGGTTGGCAAGGGTGTCATATCATGCGGACGACATGGTATGGGTCATGGTAGTGGTCAACTGTCATGCGAGATCCGTGTATCCGAAATGTAAAGTTAACGGTCGGTTACTTAAAGATTAGCGATCGGCTAATCAAGGATAAAGGTCGTCTATCCGGGGTCACTATAAATGCCAATATATGAGAATTCAAATGTTGACTTTATTTTGTAATGCTTTGGAGTTTAAGCATGGTTTTGTATATAATGCTTTGGAACTTAAGCATGGTTTTGTATATAATGCTTTGGGAATTTAAGCATGTGGATTATAATGTTTTGCATATGGTCGATATGCATGTTTGAATTGGAATCATTGGAACTTGCTTAGGTCGTAAGCATGGTTTGAAAACAAGTGTTTAGTTTTCAAGGGTTATAATGCATCATTGTTTTAAAGAGCATCCTCACTAAGCATGTGTGCTTACGCTCTCTTTTTCCTAATGATGTAGAGCATTGAAGTTTTGGGGCTGCAAAGGCAAGGCTAAAGTGATCATAAGACAAAGACTACTTTGAGTGTGAACGTGGTTTATGTTTCTGGTTAATAAGGCAATGTGTTCACCATATTTTGGGGATTTGTATTTCTGCTTTTCCATGAGTTTTAAGCATGAGTAATGCTGGATTTTTATGGTTTGTTGATGATGATTGAGCTTGAGTGTATCTTACTTATGCTGTTGCTAGCCAAGTGCTAGAGTATGCATCTAGTTGATTTTGATTGATTGTCATGAGTAATTCTGGGGTTTTAAATAACGAAGGCGTATCGAAACACCCCTTCGATCGTACCGATACAGTGGCGGCTAAATCTATTATTTGGGATTTTCTGAAGTTCTATTTTCTTACGTTTTGGTCCCTGAGTTTTGTGAATGCAATTGTATGAGTTCGGGAGATCGTAATGATCTGAAATTTGACATGTAAGCACGAAATTGGAATAATTGAGGATTGATAACTTTAATTTTAGTATTGGTTCCTAAAATTGTCAGTTTTGCAATTTAGTCCCTGGAATGTATGTTATGCAATTGGAGGTCTTTCCATGATCCGTTTTCTTTGGCTTTTCACCCGCTGCAAGTATGTACACTTAGGATTTATAATATGCATCTAGATAAGATAAAAGAAAAAATGGATTGGTTTTCGTAATTTTTCTTTAGTTTGCTTCGACAAACCTAATGTAGTTCTCTCGGTTCGGTCGGGCGTCTAGGCCGGGTCTAGGAGGTTACAGCAATAAACCAGGTGTATGTTGATGTTCTACTTTAACCTACTGAAAATTCAAACATTTAGCCACATAATCTATGATATCCTTTTTCATACCAACCCAACGGTACCTTTGTCTCATGTTTTGGTACATCTTATCCCTACCGGGATGTATAGCATATGGGCTATTATGAGCCTCACTGAGAATAGCCCGCTTCAATTCGGCATCATCAGACACACAATAACGACCCTTAAAGCACAGAACTCTATCCTGATCAAAAGCATAAACATATATGGATCCATGGTTAACCTGTTGTATGATAGAAAGTAAGGAACTATCTAAGATCTATTTGGCTTTAATCTCTTCAGCCAAAGTCACATTAACCTGCAACTCTATCAGTAAACTGCCATCATTATATATATGCATCCTGGAAAATAAAGACCTCAGATCAAATATTGATTTACGGCTCAAAGCATCAGCAATGACATTAGCTTTACCTGAATAATACTCAATCTCACAATCATAGTCCTTGAGAAGTTCAAGCCAACAATTTTGCCTTAGACTTAACTCTTTCTGAGTAAGGAGATACTTCAAACTCTTGTGATCTGTATAGATATAACACTTATCTCTTTAGAGATAGTGTTTCTAAATCTTGAAAAGCAAAGACCACTGCAGCTAATTCCAGGTCATGGGTAGGATAATTACGCTCATGCGATTTTAATTGACGTGACACATAAGCAATTACTTTCCCCTCCTACAACAGAACACAACCAAGACTAGAGTGTGAGGCATCGCTATAGACTGAGAAATCCTTTCTAGGCTTGGGTTGTGCCAAAACTAGAGCTTGGGTTAAAGCTGTCTTCAGTCTCTCAAAGCTCGCCTGTTGAGCGTAAGTTTAGAAAAAGGAATATTAAAGTTTAGAAAAAGGAATATTATTTCTCAACAACTTTGTCAAAGGGGCAGCAATGATGGAAAAACCCTCGACAAAGCATCGGTAATACCCAGCTAAACCCAAGAAACTACGATCTCTGAGACATTCTTGGGTTGCTTCCAACTGGTAATGGCCTCGATCTTACTTGGATCAACCTGGATACCTTCAACAGATACGATATACCCCAAAAATATCACTTCTAGTAACTAAAACTTGCTTAGCTTAGCGTATAGACGATGCTCTCTCAGAGTCTGTAGAACAATTCTCAGATGCTCAACATGCTCTACCTCTGTCTGAGAGCAGACCAATATATCATCGATGAACACCACAACAAACTGGTCTATATAGGGCCGAAACACACGGTTCATCATGTCCATAAAGGCAACTGGTGCATTAGTCAGGCCAAATGGAATCATTAGGAACTCATAATGCCTATATCTAGTCGAATGATAGTCTTAGCAACATCAGAACATTTAGTCTTTATCTGGTAGTACCCAGATCATAGATCAATCTTCGAGAAAATTATAGCTCCCTAAAATTGGTCAAACAAATCATCAATCCTGGGTAACAAATATTTATACTTGATGGCCAACTTATTCAACTTCCGATAATCAATGCATAACCGGAGTAAACCATCTTTCTTCTTAACAAAAAGAACTGGAGCTCCCCAAGGTAAAGAGCTGGGCCGAATAAAACCTCGATCAAAAAGCTCTTGCAACTGAACTTTCAACTCTTTAAGCTCTTTAGGAGCCATACAGTAAAAAGCCATGGACACATGTGTAGAACCTGGATAAGTCTTAATCTCAAACTTGACATCTCTATCTAAAGGCAACCCAGGTAACTTCTCAAGAAAAATATCAGGAAACTTGTTAATTGTATGAATTTCCTCAATATTGGATAGAGAACCCTTCATATTCAAAAAACAAGAAATAAAGGTATCATACCCCTTCTGGATTATCCTGTCAGCAGTTAGAGCAGACACCATATTAGACAGATAACCTCGATGCTCACCAACTAATACCACTGTTTGACCATTAGAAGTCTTCAAGGTAGCCTTTTTTGATTCACAATCCAGACTAACCTGATGTTCAGACAACTAATTCATACCCAGAATCAGATCAAACTCCCCTAACAGAAGTTCTATAAGGTCGACCAGAAAGATTTCCCCTTGAACCTCAAGTGGACAACGCCTGAATACTTTATACATAATCACTGACTGACCCACTAGACTCATAACAGTAATAGTACTCTTTGTGGCTTCAATCAGAATCTAAGGTCTCAGGATACAGATCACGAAATATAAGAGTGGGTAGAGCCATTATCGAGCAATGTAAAATCTGAAACAAAATAAATGGTAAATGCACCTATAATGACATTTGGCTCATCTCTGTTATCTCGGCGTCTGGTAGCATACACAAGAGCTGGTCGTCTAGTCTTAGATAAAACCAGTCCCCTACTCTGATATGATCGGGCTCTACTGTTAGTCCTGGTAGCATACCTAGAAGGTTTATTCTGATTACGACCCCTAGCCGGAGTCTGGATAAAAGCCTATGAAAGGGCAAGAGTCTAGGAGGATGTCTGAGCTGCAAAAGGCGGATACAGGCAATTCTTCAAAAATTGATATTTGGATCCACAACGAAAACAAGTACCCATCATCTTTCTACATTCTCCTCGATGCCAATTACTATAGTGCTCACATAAAGGTGTCCGTGAGAAACTTGACGAACCACCTCGACTGCTACAGGGTGTAGAGGGGTTGCAGGCCTAAAACCGATGTTACTCCTCTACAAAGCAGAGGTACGAGACTTCTTACTAGCACGCACATAAGACTCAGTGCTAGAAGGCCTCCTAGATCGATCTCGATCTACACTATCACTATCTGTGGCCAATAACTCAACCTCTTTTAAATCACTCACCCTCTCCACCATCTTATCAAATACCTCACATGATGGGAAATAACCTGAACACATAGCTCATGTCTAAGACCAAGTGCAAACTTACGACACTTTTCCTTCTCAGTGGGTACCAAACTAGATCCAAATCTCAACAAGTTCAAGAACTCTGTCTCATACTCTGATACAGTCATATCCTCTTGTGTCAGATTTCTGAACCACTCTTACATCTATCTTAGATAACTCTCTCCAATGAAATAGCTCATAAAGCATTTTTTGAAGAAATCCTAGGTCAAACGAGCGACATAGATGCTCCTCACTATAGACTCCCACCAGGTGTAGACATTCCCGTAAAGCATGGAAACGGCTCCCAAATATCTCTTGGATGGCTCAAAACCCAACTGATCCATGTGCCTCTCAATATCATGAAGCCACTTCTCTACCTTAGTCGGAGCTCCACCAATAGGGCCTTCAAAAGTCCTAGCCTATTAGAGATCAAGGTCTGTGAAATATGGACCTCAAGTACAATGACAGCTGCTCTAACCACACCCTAGATCAACTATAAGAATTTTTTGTTGAGAGTCTCATCGATCACTATCGTCGGTAGCTCAGTACTAGACGTTGGTGCTCCTCTAATCGAAGTCGTCATATCTATACTAGAGGCAGACAGTGGATCTATCGGAGCTGTAGGACCTCAAAGGTAAGAGGATCACAGGGGCTGGGGATCTACAAGGGTCGGGGATCACTAGCCATATCAGGAATCGGTTTAAAAAAAAAGTAGCTCAACCTCGCCCACGGGTAGGTCGACGACCTCGTCTGGTGCTCATAGCAAATGATCTAAGGCTCTCTAAACAAAAGTAAAACCTAGGGTCAGAACTGGTACTAGAGTACCACACACAATTAATCATATAAAACTTGGTGAAACGACCTTTGGAAACACATTTGCAAAATGTTTTAAAAATTAATATTTTATTTAAGACCCATTCACAGTCTGAGGTTTATAAAATAAAATGCTATGATACCAACTAAAGGTAACAGTAATACCCTAAATTATGGCCTATTAAATGTTAATATTTATACATTGCGAATAACATATTTTAGATTATAAATTTTGGGTTATATAAGGATTAATGGACTAAAGTGAAAGAAAGAAAGAATGAGTGCCTAATTTTAATGGATTAGATTGTAAAGATTGGATTATTGGAGGTTTGCATTATAAAATGATTTTAGCTTGTGGTACATACACATGTCAAATGTGTAATTGACCATGTGGGAATTGGAGGAGGGAACTGGCTAGATGTAAGAATGATGGATAATCTTCTTCTTTCTCCATTGAGTGAACTGAAATACATTGGGAGAGAGAGAAAGAGCTTGAGCATGGAGAGTAAAGCTTGCTGATTTTATATACATTGTTGAGAAAATTTCATTAAATCCTCTCGATTAGTTGCTGTAGGGAGGGGGTAAGAATTTATCTTCTCTCATGTTTTGAAGAATGTCATAGCTTAAATATTTAAGTATGTCTTTGTCTATAAAATAATTGATGCATAGGTTGATTAGAAAATATGTTTCAATGTCATGAAATTGTAAATTTATTGGAAGTAAATATGCTAAGCCCTTATGTGGTTAAATTTGTTACATAGTAAGTACCGATTTTGTTGGGAGTAAGAATCTTCATGGTTGATGTTTAAATGTGCATTCTAGAACTATATTTTACTTGAATATGGTTAAATTGGTCGTAAGTTACCAAGTAGGGAATGCATCGTTGTATATGAAAATCTGTTAGAATAATGAAAATTGATGTAAAATGTAAGAAGCTGTCCAAATTATGTGTATATGAAAACATTGTCAATTATGACTGAATTGAGTAAATATGAAAAATGTAAGGATCATTTTCGAGTAACTAGGAAGTAGGGGGCTGTTATGAGAAGTCTAAGGACTGTTTTGCTAATTGAATATGTGTAAACATGCTTGATTTTACATAATGCCCTATTTTGATCACATTGGTTGGAGAATAAAACTGACCTAGACATGTAAGAACATGTACATAAGTTGAATTAACATGTTAGAGGTGTCATCTAAGTGATTAAAGAGGCTAGAAACTTAAGATAGAGTAATCTGCCTAGAATACCTTGTTCTGGGCAGTAACTTTGAAAATCACTATAAATTGTGTAAATGGAATTTAAGGCTTAAAATTTAATTGACAGTACCTTAACATGTCTAAATTCATTAGGAGAAAACAGAATTGAATTCGGGACAGTAGAATGGATTTTAGAAATGAAACACTGGGGACAGTGCAAACTGTCCAGTGTTGTAATTACCTTGTCTTTAAGTAAAAAACTGTATTAATTGGTAAATAATTAAAATCCAATGCCTATATGGTTAGAAATAAAATTAAGTTAGCTTTCCAACGGTGTAAACCAATTGAAATTCCAATGTACGTAATGAAAGATATACATGTTTAAGTAAACAGTGCACATGCTGCCAAGCAGTAGCAGCCTTGATGTCTTGGAATGAATGATAAATGAATTAATTGTATTGTTGCCTTGTTTTGAATAAATGAATGAACTTTGTATTGACCATGATTTACTTGTATGAAATGTTAGAACGAGAAGGGAATATTGGAGAAGGGTCTGAGGATGAGCATTCGAAAGCTAGAAACAAAGGAGTTTGGATCCAAGACTAGCTAAGCTTGGAGTATTGTGAGTGTAGTTTATAAATAGGGTTAGAACTTAGATCCTAACCAAATATGCATGATTATTTTCTTGCTATGGATATGCCATGATTATGAACCTAATTTAACTTGAATATAAATATTAAGGGAAGTATGAAATATGATAATATATGAAACTTGTCTACATGAATGCTAGTTGAATGCCTTGGGTGTAGATTATCGAATGCCACTTGAATGTATTGATTTGAACATGAAATGCATTGCTTGAAACTTGAAATGTACTGCCTTGAACATGAATGGTTTGCCTTGACCATGAAACACATGAAATATGAAATGAAATTTAAGAGCTAAGGCTCAATTGGCCTAAAGGCTAAAGCATAATATTGCTATACTTGCTTGAAATGATTCTTTACTACATGATCTTGGACTTGTATAATCTTGATAATTCTTGAATAAATAAAGTGTAATCAAACAACCTTGGTTGCTAGTTGAATAGGTAGAAGGGCATGCCTTAGAGTTTAGAGCTCATTGTGTAGGGTAGACTACGGTCCAGGGCTAAGGCCCCTAATTGGCGACAGACGGAGGGCACGTTTGTGTGGTCTTTGGAGATAGTAAGAGAGTTGACCAGTACTACGGTACAGTACTACGGTAAATCTTGCGTACTACGATACATCTTGTGGCGACAGTTGGTTGGAGACTTGATTACCTAGTCAAACTAAGAACCACAGATTGTTTTAAAAGAAAATAAATGAGCTAATAAGTATGAATTGATTAAATACTTGTCATGAAAACATGCTATTTGAATTGCTTGTCTTGAAATCTTGCTACTTGAATTACTTGTCTTGAAATCTTGCTACTTGAATTACTTGTCTTGAGACCTTGCTACTTGAATTGCTTGTCTTGAAATCTTGCTACTTGAATTACTTGTCTTGAAATCTTGCTACTTGAATTACTTGTCTTGAGACCTTGCTACTTGAATTACTTTTCTTGAAATCTTGCTACTTGAATTACTTGTCTTGAAAACTTGCTACTTGAACTATTTGATATGTGACCATGAATAGTCAGATTTCTTGAAATGGACAAAGTATGAATTGTGATTTATTGTCTTTTGCATCTTGTGCTATTCGATTGCCTTGAAATCCTTAGTTAGAATCATTGTTGATTAATTAACACTTAACTCGATATAACAATTGGATAGAACTAGATACTACCTCACTAAGTACATTCTTGTACTTATCACTCTCGTTTTCATCCTTTCCAACCGCGGGTTAAAGGATTTGATCGTAGCTTGATCTTGAAGCCTGAATTCTTGAGCTGGAAGTAAGACACAAGCATAGCTAAAGTATGGACATACTTGTTTTTTACTCCCCTAGTTGGTGGCACTTAGTGGTATATAATGTCTAGTGCATGCATTTTGAACACTTGAACTTGTATATGTATATATGTCTTGAATGGGCCTACTATTTTGTGAACCTGGTTACTAATATGAATTAAGTAATGAAATATAATGTCATGTATTGTAAGTATTTTTTGCGCATATGGTTATGTCTATAATGAATGTTCAATGTGATCATCTAGGCTTGTACTATTTGAATGCCTTGTGAGATGATATAGTCACTTGAATAAGCATAACATGTTGAATATGTATTTTTTATAAGTTGAATGGTAAATTTCGAATGGTAAGAATGGCATAAGCTTGCTTGGAATCAAGGTACGTTCAAATGATCATGTTTAGTAAGCTATGTAAGTAATGTTACATGAATCAAGTTAATGGACAATGAAATGAAAATGGAAACTTGTTTGCTTATGGGTCTCGAAATGTGATGCTTGAATGACAATGTAAACGTGAAATTTTGGTAACCTATAATGTATATAAATAAGATTTCTTCTATGATAAGTAATAATTGTTTTGGTTACTTGTTAGTTAGGTAACTCATCTAATAGGGATGAGTTAGCCTATTCTTGCTTGTTCTTGCTTGTAATGTACGTTAGTAACGCTCCCGAACTGGTTTGCTACCAACCCAGGTAGGGGTTTTTACATTTAATTGGTAATCAGAGCTTTTTAGTCAGTTCTAGGACTAAACTGGGCTCTCTTGCATCATATAGGATACTTGTGCCACCTAGGAGACTTGTATTGTATAGCTTGTGTCTTTGCTTAACTAAACCGAACCCCTAATTGTTCTCTTTGAACGTAGAATGTCTGAAACAAGGCTCGCTCGGGATGATGAAAGTACCATAGGCTCCTCAAATGAAGATGATAGTGTGTGGATGGAGCAGAATCCTTCATAGCAACAAGCTAAACCTAAAGCGCAAGCTCAACCCCAAGCCCAAGCTGCTGCTCAACAAGAAGCTTCTGCTATAAATCTTGTGCAGCAGGAATGTCTCCTGAGCATGAAAGAGATGTTTGATCATCTTGTAACTACTTTGAAACGAGGCCATTCTATTCCACCTCCGGTTCCTACTCCAACTAGAGCCCCTATTGACAAACTAGCTCAACATCGGGCTTATACCTTCACCGGTACTAATGAAGCCAATCCCGAAGTAGCTGAGTATTGGTTAGAGGACACTACTCGAATCCTGACCAAACAACTACCCTGTTCTAATGAACACAAACTCGAATGTGCTATATCCCTGTTGGCAGACAAAGCTTTGAGCTGGTGGGAAACCACTACCCTGACTGCACCTGTTGAAGCTGTAACTTGGAAATTCTTTCTCGATAAATTCAAGAAGAAATACATTAGTGAACAATACCTAGCCGAAGCCAGAAGTGTTTCTTGTACCTTAAGCAAGGTAGCCAACCTATCGAACAGTACGTGAATGACTTCTGCAAGTATTGCAAATACGAGTCAGAATACATCAAGACTGATGTTGAGAAGTGTATGATGTTTATTGATGGATTGAATGCTGAGTTAAGTCCATTATTCACTGCCTTGGATATCACTTACTTCCAGAATTTGGTAAACCGGGCCATTGCAACCGAGGCGAAGATGAAAGCCTCTGAGAAACGCAAAAGTGGAAATTCTTGTAAAGACAAGCGATCTAGGAATGATGACAAGCCTCACTGGCAGTCAAAGAAGTCTAAATATTATAAGGATCACTCTTCGAATTACACTCCTGCTCAGAAAACCAACTTCATACCGAGACCCAATCAGTAACCAAGCCTTCAGCCTCGGTCATCTCTGTTGATAGTACGGGGAATTTCGATAAAGCTGTTCAGTATCCTACTTGTAAGTTCTGCCAGAAACACCACACTGATCAGTGTAGAACTCAACAAAACCTATGTTACTTATGTAGAGCCTCCGATCACTATATTAGGGATTGTCCTCAGAATCCTAACAAGGTTCCGAATTGAACTCCTACAAATGCTAACTCAGCTCCTTCCATTCGAAACAAAGGTCCTAGACAAGCTCAGTCTGGAAATCAAGGTAAAGGCAAAGGACAACATTCGAATGCCCCTACTCACCAAGAATCTCGAGCTCCTGCTCGAATCTATCAAATCCGGGGAAAGGAAGATAAAGAATCACCCGACGTTATAGTAGGTACCATTGAGTTAAATCCGACTCCTATTTATGCTTTAATAGACTCGGGATCTACTCATTCTTTTGTATGCTCAACCCTGATTTAAAAGTTAAACTTAAAGCCTGAAATTGTAAAACAAAGCCTTGTAGTTTCGAACCCTATAGGGGGAATTACAAAGATAAGCCTTATCTGTAGAAACTGTCCCCTATTCATTTGAAATGTACCATTTCTTGTTGATTTGTATGTACTACCAACTTGTGAGTTCGATCTAGTACTCAAAATAGATTGGTTAAGTAAGCATGAAGCTTGGGTAGATTGCCTAAATAGGAGACTTTACCTTCGGGGTTTAGGAAAGGAATCAATCCTTCTAATTGACAAGAAACCAATCTTAGTATTTGCTACTATGGTCTTACAAGATGAACTTGAATTTGTCTTACCTAGTGTGCCTATTGTATCTGAATATCTTGATGTTTTTCCTGAGGAACTCCCTAGTCTCCCTCTAACCAGAGAAGTAGAGTTTGGGATCGATGTCCAACTTGGAACAACTCCGGTGTCCATCACATCTTATCGAATGACACTTGTTGAGTTGAAAGAACTTAAGAAGCAACTCCAAGAGCTACAAGACAAGTGTTTCATTAGGCCTAGCTCGTCTCTCTGGGGTGCTCTAGTCTTGTTCGTGAAGAAGAAAGACGGGACTATGAGACTCTGTATTGACTACAGACAAGTGAACAAGCTTACTATCAAGAATCGATATCCTCTCCCAATGATTGAAGATCTTTTCGATCAACTCAAAGATGTCGCGGTATTCTCAAAGATCAATCTACAATCAGGATACTACCAAATGAGGGTCAAAGAAGAAGATGTACCCAAGACAGCCTTTCGTACTCGATATGGGCATTTTGAATTCCTTGTAATGCCATTCGGGTTAACAAATGCTTCGGCTACTTTCATGGATCTCATGAACCGTGTATTCAAGCCCTATCTTGACAAGTTCGTGATCGCTTTTATTGATGACATTTTGGTGTATTCTCGGAATAAGGAAGAACATTCTAAATACCTTCGAATCATATTGCAAACTCTCCGAGAACGTCAATTGTTTGCAAAGTTCTCTAAATGCAATTTTTGGCTATCAAAAGTGTCGTTCCTTGGCCATGTTATCTCGGCAGAAGGGATTAAAGTAGATCAAAGGAAAATTCAATCTATCTTGGATTGGTGACCTCTAAGGAATGTTGGTGAGGTTAGAACCTTTCTCGATTTAGCCAGGTATTATCGACATTTTGTCAAGGGATTCTCATCCATCGCCGCAAGTTTGACTAAGCTAACTCGCAAAGATACACCCTTTGTTTGGTCGGAGAACCAACAACAAAGCATCGACCAGCTTAAATAAGCCCTGACTCATGCTCCGGTTCTCATCCAACCAATATCGGGTAAAGAGTACACTGTTTACAGTGATGTATCTCATTTGGGACTAGGATGTGTCCTAATGCAAGATGGAAACATGGTAGCTTACGCTTCAAGACAACTAAAACCACACGAGTCAAACTACCCTACTAATGATCTAGAATTGGCAGTTATCGTGTTTGCACTCAAAGTCTGGAGACATTACTTGTACGGGGAGAAATGCAACTTGTTCACAGACCAAAAGAGCCTCAAATACCTCCTAACTCAGAAAGACTTGAGCTTGAAACAAAGGAGATGGCTATAATTACTTAAAGACTACGATTTAGTTATCGACTACCATCTAGGGAAAGCATACGTGGTTGATGATTCCCTTAGTCGTAGACCATACTCGGGTAAACTCTTAAATCTAAATACTAAAATAATTCATTTGAAATGTTTCTTTCTTGACTTGCAAGTAACCAATTGAATTAGATTTTTCTTGACTTACAAGTAACTGTTCGAAAATTTCCCTTAATGATCTTTTCCATTCGTTTATAGCTTCCTTGGCTATCAATGCTCATTTCCGTTTATCCAAAGGATAGAAATTCTTATCTGAACTTCAAGTTCAATCTAGTCTAATCTCGAGAATCAAAGAACTCCAACAAATTGATCCAAATCTTCATAAGATCATGTCCAAGCTAGACTCTGAGTCTAATTCTGACTTCTCCCTCAAGTCGAATGGACTCCTATATTTCAAAAATAGAGTATGTGTTCCTAACAATGAAGAACTAAGACACGAGATGTTACAAGAAGCTCACCAAAGCTCTTTCTCGATTCACCCTGGATCGGTTAAGATGTACAAGGACCTAAAGCCACTATATTGGTGGCCAGGCATGAAATCCGCTATCACATATTTTGTTTCAAAGTGCTTAACTTGTTAGAGGGTCAAAACCGAGCATTAATTCCCCACTGGATTGATCCAACCAATCGAATTCCCTCAGTGGAAATGGGATCGGATTACAATGGACTTTGTTACTGGTCTTCCTTCCACTCCAAGAAAGAATGATGATGTGCGGGTGATTGTTGATAGATTCACAAAGTCTACTCACTTCATCCCTGTTCAAATGAACATGAGCTTGCAAACCTTAGCCGAGCTATACATCAGTGAAGTGATTTGATTACACAGTGTACCTACAGCTATAATCTCTGATCGAGACCCTAGATTTGCTTCACGATTCTGGAAATCTTTGCAAAAAGCACTTGGAAACAAAGTGCATTTGAGCACACCCTTTCATCCTTAATCAGATGGACAATCTAAAAGAGTCATCAAAGTACTTGAAGACATGCTACATGCTTGTGTTATAGACTTCAGAAAGAACTGGGAGAAATCTCTACCCCTAGAAGAGTTTGCTTACAACAATAGTTACTAGACATCTATTCAGATGGCTCCCTTCGAAGCTCTATACGGAAGAAAATGTAGAACTCCCTTGTGCTGGTCTGAACTGGGAGAAAACAAGGTTTTGGGACCTCAATTACTCAGAGAAACCGAAGAACAAGTTCAAATCATACATGACTGATTGAAGCAAGCCTTTGTTAGACAAAAAGCCTATGCAGACTTGAAAAGGAGAGACATCCAATATAATGTTGGAGACAAAGTCTTCCTGAAAGTGTCCCCTTGGAAGAAAGTCTTTCGGTTTGGAAGAAAAGGGAATCTCAGTCCCCGATTCATTGGACCATTTGAAATCATTGAAAGGATAGGGCCAGTGGCCTATCGATTAGCTCTTCCTAGTGAATTTGATAAGATCCACAATGTCTTCCATGTTTCCATGCTCCGAAGATATCGATCTGACCCATCCCATGTTCTTGAACCTGAAGAAGTCGAATTGAATCTCGACTTATCATATGAAGAAGAGCCAATATGAATATTTGACAAAGAAGTTAGAAGACTCCGAAACAAGAATGTTCCCTTGGTGAAAGTGTTATGGAGGAATCATAAAATGGAAGAGGCAACTTGGGAACCTGAGGCTACGATGAGAGATCAATGTCCTCACCCATTCAATTCAGGTAAATTCGAGGGCGAATTTATTTTAAGGGGGAGAATTGTAATACCCCAAATTATGGCCTAGTAAATGTTAATATTTATACATTGCGAATACCATAATTTAAATTATAAATTTTAGGTTATATATGGATTAATGGACTAAAGTGAAAGAAAGACAGAGTGAGTGTCTAATTTTAATGGAGTAGATTGTAAAGATTGGATTATTGGAGGTTTGCATGATAAAATGATTTTAGCTTGTGTTACATACACATGTCAAATGTGTAATTGACCATGTGGGAATTGGAGGAGGGAACCGGCTAGATGTAAGAAGGATGGATAATCTTCTTCTTTCTCCATTGAGTGAACCGAAATACATTGGGAGAGAGAGAAAGAGCTTGAGCATGGATAGTAAAGCTTGCTGATTTTATATAAATTGTTGAGCAAATTTCATTAAATCCTCTCGATTAGCTGCTGTAGGGAGGGGTAAGAATTTATCTTCTCTCATCTTTTGAAGAATGTCATAGCTTAAAGATTTAAGTATGTCTTTGTCTATATAATAATTGTTGCATAGGTTGATTATAAAATATGTTTCAATGTCATGAAATTGTAAATTTATTGGAAGTAATTATGCTAAGCCCTTATGTGGTTAAATTTGTTACATAGTATGTACCGATTTTGTTGGGAGTAAGAATCTTCATGGTTGATGTTTAAATGTGAATTCTAGAACTATATTTTACTTGAATATGGTTAAATTGGTCGTAAGTTACCAAGTAGGGAATGCATCGTTGTATATGAAAATTTGTTAGAATAATGAAAATTGATGTAAAATGTAAGAAGCTGTACAAATTATGTGTATATGAAAACATTGTCAATTATGACTGAATTGAGTAAATATGAAAAATGTAAGGATCATTTTCGAGTAACTAGGAAGTAGGGGGCGGTTTTGAGAAGTCTAAGGACTGTTTTGCTAGTTGAATATGTGTAAACATGCTTGATTTTACATAATGCCCTATTTTGATCACATTGGTTGGAGAATAAAACTGACCTAGACATGTAAGAACATGTACATAAGTTGAATTAACATGTTAGAGGTGTCATCTAAGTGATTAAAGAGGCTAGAAACTTAAGCTAGGGTAATCTGCCCAGAATACCTTGTTTTGGGCAGTAACTTTGAAAAATCACTATAAATTGTGTAAATGGAATTTAAGGCTGAAAATTTAATTAACAGTACCTTAACATGTCTAAATTCATTAGGAGAAAACGGAATTGAATTCGGGACTGTAGAATGGATTTTAGAAATGAAACACTGGGGACAGTGCAAACTGTCCAGTGTTGTAATTACCCTGTCTTTAAGTAAAAAACTGTATTAATTGGTAAATAATTAAAATTCAAGGCCTATATGGTTAGAAATAAAATTAAGTTATCTTTCCAACGGTGTAAACCAATTGAAATTCTAATGTACGCAATGAAAGATATGCATGTTTAAGTAAACAGTGCACATGCTGCCAGGCAGCAGCAGCCTTGATGTCTTGGAATGAATGATAAATGAATTAATTGTATCGTTGCCTTGTTTTGAATAAATGAATGAACTTTGTATTGCCCATGATTTACTTGTCTGAAATGTTAGAACGAGAATGGAATATTGGAGAAGGGTCTAAGGAGGAGCATTCGAAAGCTAGAAACAAAGGAGTTTGGATCCAAGACTAGCTAAGCTTGGAGTATTGTGAGTGTAGTTTATAAATAGGGTTAGGACTTAGATCCTAACCAAATATGCATGATTATTTTCTTTCTATGGATATGCCATGATTATGAACCTAATTTAACTTGAATATAAATATTAAGGGAAGTATGAAATATGATAATATATGAAACTTGTCTACATGAATGCTAGTTGAATGCCTTGGGTGTAGATTATCGAATGCCACTTGAATGTATTGATTTGAACATGAAATGCATTGCTTGAAACATGAAATTTACTGCCTTGAACATGAATGGTTTGCCTTGACCATGAAACACATGAAATGTGAAATGAAATTTAAGAGCTAAGGCTCAATTGGCCTAAGGGCTAAAGCATAATATTGTTATACTTGCTTGAAATGATTCTTGACTACATGATCTTGAACTTGTATAATCTTGATAATTCTTGAATAAATAAAGTGTAATCAAACAACCTTGGTTGCTAGTTGAATAGGTAGAAAGGCATGCCTTAAAGTCTAGAGTTCATTGTGCAAGGTGGACTACGGTCCAGAGCTAAGGCCCCTAATTGGCGACAGACAGATGGTACGTTTGCGTGGTCTTTGGAGATAGTAGGAGGGTTGACCAGTACTATGGTACATCTTGCGTACTATAGTACATCTTGTGGTGACAGTTGGTTGGAGACTTGATTACCTAGTCAAACTAAGAACCAAAGATTGTTTTAAAAGAAAATAAATGAGCTAATAAGTATGAATTGATTAATTACTTGTCTTGAAAACATGCTATTTGAATTGCTTGTCTTGAAATCTTGCTACTTGAATTACTTGTCTTGAAATCTTGCTACTTGAATTACTTATCTTGAGACCTTGCTACTTGAATTGCTTGTCTTGAAATCTTGCTACTTGAATTGCTTGTCTTGAAATCTTGCTACTTGAATTACTTGTCTTGAGACCTTGCTACTTGAATTGCTTGTCTTGAGACCTTGCTACTTGAATTACTTGTCTTGAAAACTTGCTACTTGAACTATTTGATATGTGACCATGAATAGTCAGATTTCTTGAAATGGACAAAGTATGAATTGTGATTTATTGTCTTTTGCTTCTTGTGCTATTCGATTGCCTTGAAATCCTTAGTTAGAATCATTCTTGATTAATTAACACTTAACTCGATATAACAATTGGATAGAACTAGATACTACCTCACTAAGTACATTTTTGTACTTATCACTCTTGTTTTCATCCTTCCCAACCGCAGATTAAAGGATTCGATCGTAGCTTGATCCTGAAGCCTGAATTCTTGAGCTGGAAGCAAAACACAAGCATAGCTAAAGTATGGAGATACTTGTTTTGTACTCCCCTAGTTGGTGGCACTTAGTGGTATATAATGTCTAGTGCTTGCATTTTGAACACTTGAACTTGTATATGTATATATGTCTTGAATGGGCCTACTATTTTGTGAACCTGGTTACTAATATGAATTAAGTACTGAACTAGAATTTCATGTATTGTAAGTATTTGCTGAGCATATGGTTATGTCTATAATGAATGTTCAAAGTGATCATCTAGCCTTGTACTATTCGAATACCTTGTGAGATGATATAGTCACTTGAATAAGCATAACATGTTGAATTTGTATTTTTGTAAGTTGAATGGTAAATACCGAATGGTATGAATAACATACGTTTGCTTGGATTCAAGGTACGTTCAAATGATCATGTTTAGTAAGATATGTAAGTAATGTTACATGAATCAAGTTAATGAACAATGAAATGAAAATGGAAACTTGTTTGCTTATAGGTCTCGAAATGTGATGCTTGAATGACAATGTAAAAGTGAAATTTTGGTAACCTATAATGTATGTAAATAAGATTGCTTATATGATAAGTAATAATTGTTTTGGTTACTTGTTAGTTAGGTAACTCATCTAATAGGGGTGAGTTAGCCTATTCTTGCTTGTAATGTACGTTAGTAATGCTCCCGAACCGGTTTGCTGCCAACCCAGGTAGGGGGCGTTACAGTAACCCCCTAGACCGGCCTATGTGTTAAGTCTAATTTCGAGAGGTCATATTCCATACCAAAAACTTCCCATGAAATATTTAAAGATTTAAGTTCCAAGCCAAGTAATAATTAAAACTCATACATAGGTAAATTACGATAATCAGTTTAAACCATATCAGGATTTAGTTACAAAATAATGCCCCATCGGGCAAATTAGTAAAGTATGCAATATCAAAATATAGGCTCATGTCACCGTAATAAATATAATTTAAAATATAGAAACATTACAACAAAAGATATGTACTAAACATATCGATCCTCCAAGTGCCAAGTTCGAGAAGCATATCTGAAAGTATCAAAAAAGGAAAGATTTTAGGGTATGAGCTAGAGAGCTCAGTGTGTTCCAATAAGTGAAGATAAAACATATAAACAGTTCAAATATGTATAAATCATTTTAGTAAAATATGTTTCAAGAGCAGCCGAAGTTTTCATTTAAAACCTAACTACCCTCCAACCGAACACCAATATACAATTACCCAAAAAATGCATCCTGAAAGACTTACCCTAGGCCCATTGGGTGTAGGAGCCTACCTAAGAGGGTATCATAGGTCCTGAAGGACTTACCCTAGGCCCGTAGGGCATATGAGCCTAATCAGAGGTATCAGCTGGATTATGGCTACACCAGTAGAGACTTCAATCATATCCCAAGTATTTCCCAAGTAAATCGGTTTAGGACAAAAAGTAGTATGATCAAACATTAGGAGGCAGATATGTATTTATTTCAGTAAAACAAAAAACAGATTCATAATTTCAAATTAGATATAAAATATACTTTCAAGCATATAAAGTACGTATACTTTCAAAATAGAAAAGTAATCATGTTCAAATCAAAGAGCATTCCATAATACAATCAGAGAAATCATTTAGAAGATAGAAACATTACAACAAAATATATGTACTGAACGTATCGATCCTCCAAGTGCCAAGTTCGAGAAGCATATCTGAAAGTATCTAAAAAATGAAAGATTTGGGGTATGAGCTAGAGAGCTCAGTGTGTTCCAATAAGTGTAGATAAAACATATAAATAGTTCAAATATGTATAAATCATTTTAGTAAAATATGTTTCAAGAGCAACCGAAGTTTTTATTTAAAACCTAACTACCCTCCAACCGAACACCAATATACAATTACCCAAAAAATGCATCCTGAAGGACTTACCCTAGGCTCATTGGGTGTAGGAGCCTACCTAAGGGGGTATCTTAGGTCCTGAAGGACTTACCTTAGGCACGTAGGGCGTATGAGCCTAATCAAAGGTATCAGCTGGATTATGGCTATACCTGTAGAGACTTCAATCATATCCCAAGTATTTCCCAAGTAAAACAATTTAGGACAAAAAGTAGTATGATCAGACATTAGGAGGCAGATATGTATTTATTTCAGTAAAACAAAAAACAGATATCATAATTTCAAATTAGATATAGAACATACTTTAAGCATATAAAGTATACTTTCAAAACAGAAAAGTAATCATGTTCAAATCAAAGAGCATTCCATAATATATCCGAGAGAAATCATTTTAATAGTTTGTTTGCAACAGTAATATAGCACACATGGAACACACCTCAAAAAGCTGGTCGAAGGTGTTTATCGAGCACCTTCCTCGCTACGCTCTGTAGCGGTTCTAGATCCTAAATCATAACAGATCAAGGTAGTAAAGAGAAATAAATTCTAACTTAATAATTTCACTAAGCTTCTAAGATCATACTAGTAACTACGGGTGTGCACTGGTGAGCAAATTGGGAGGAGCCGGGCTGAGCAGACGAACGGTTATATGAATCTTGAGTACCTTTAAACAGATAATAATTCACATCAGTCTTTTATGTTGTGCTCAACTAAGACAATTTAAGCTCACTCACCCAAATGAGCAAATATTACAATTTAAGCTCACAAGTGTTGTCTATACAAAAATATGAAAATTGAAGCACTAAGGCAATTTTCTATACATTAGTTGTTGGCTTTGAGATCATTAGCTTCTTCAGATACTTCTTGGGGTCTTTTATACTCCCAATTGAGTTTCTAGCCATTGAGGACCGTTGAGATTGAAATAGAGTCGTTGGGGTCTTTATTTTTAACAATAAATGTAGTTCTGAAGTCATCGGTATTAGTACGCGGGTGGCTGAATCGGTACTTGTTCTTCAAAAACTAGCTATTGGAGCATTTAAAATGCATAGGGTATCGGTACGCAATACCTCTGTATCGGTATGCACCCTAGCGTATCGATACGAGTTTTGGCTTCTGGAATTTTTTTATAGCACTCGTATTGGTGCGGCTTGAACGGTATTTTTTATGTGGCTTTAGATTTTGACATTTTGGTCCCTTAAATTCGTTTTAAAACAAGTCAAAACCCTTTCAAAACATATTTCAAGTTAGTTGGACTTTGAATAAGATTTGCAATATTTCAATCAAGTCCAAAAAACATTTTTCAAATTATTATACCAAAAAAAAAATCTCAACAATCTCCCCCTTTTTGATATAATAAAACCAAATTGAAAAATTGTTTTTGAAACTCTCCCCCTGAGTAAAATAATTTTTTTTTAAAAAAAGAGATTTGTTTTTGAAAATATTAAAAGCTCCCCATTTTTCTTTTGAAATTTCGATTTTTCAAACCTTTCTCCCCCTTTTTGTTATATCAAAAAGAATTCAAACTTAGTTTGAAAATAACTTGAAAGCTCAATAATAATGGAGAGTTTAAAATTTTTGACAAATAAAATAATCTTTAAAATGTTTCCCCTTACTCAAGCATCATAACGAATTGTTAGTCCAACAAATCATGATTAACTAATTAAATTTTAAATAAATAAATAAATCTAATAAAAATACAAAGAAATTCAATTTAAATTTACCACTTGAATCAAAGGTATGATGCGAAGCCTTCTCTCTTCAAGTGTTTTTCCTTGTGTGCATAGAGCATTCATGATTCATCACTTTGTTGATTAACGCTCCATCACACCTATAAAAAGAAAATCAAGTAATTTTTGGTATCCAAAATGCTTTGGATCCCATGGAGTTAGTTCCACAAATTTATTCCCCTTAGGAATCCATTTTTCAATTTCATCCTTTTTCTTTGAAGTAATTAGTCTTTTTGGGACTCAAATACTTTTAAAACATTTACCGCTCAAAAATCTAGGGGCACTAGATTGTCTTTGATAGAAAAATATGATTTGTTAAAATTGTTTTTCTTTTCAAACTCTTTGCAAATCAATTTTTTTCCTTCTTAAGGTCATCCAACTCTTTTTGATGATCTTTTTGCAAACTTCGAAGAAAATTTTGTAAATTTAAGACTTTAAGTTCAAAATAATTTATTTTTGCTTCAAATTCCAAATTGGTTTTAGAAAGTATTTCATTTTATATTTTCAATTTTAAAATCAATTTCTTTTTTTAAAAAATGAAACCTTGAATTCAAAAACCAATTCATCATAGGCTTCTTATAACTCATCAAAAGTTTAAGAATTTGAACTATATGAGTTAGAAGTTACCTTACCCTATTGGAGGGCCATGAGACATAAATGGGCTACTTCATTGTTGGTGGAGTCTTCTTCATCACTCCATGTTTCCAAATATGCCTTCTTCTTTGAACTTGATCCCTTCTTATTGAAACAAGGGTAATCGTATTTGATGTGCCCCAGCTATTTGCATTTAAAACACGTAATGGGATTCTTCATCTTCTTCTTCGATTCATGTTTTGATTTTTTTCCATTTCATTCTTCATGAATCAAGTGAACTTCTTGAAGAGATGGACCATCTCTTCACTTTCACTTTCCACCTCACTTGAATCTTCTTGATGACTTGTAGAGGATTGAAGAGCAACAATGTTTAGGTCTTTTATTCCTTGCTCTTTGATCTTTTTCTTCTTCTTCTCTTTCCTTCTCCTTTCAGATGTCATCTCATGGGTGAGAAAAGATCCAATAAGCTCATCAAGCTTAAGCTCCTTCAAGTTTTTTACTTCTATGATAGTTGTCTTCTTGGACTCCCGTGATTCGGGAAGTGAATAAATCAACTTCCGAATGAGCTTGTCTTCTAAAATCTCCTCTCTAAATGAGATTGTGGAGAACCGATCAAACATGTTCTTGATGCCTTCTTTCGGACTCATCTTGAAGTTTTCATAGTTGAGGTTAAGTAGACCGATCTTCGTCTCATTTACCTCGTTTGATCCTTCATAAGTCACTTCAAGCTTATCCCAAACCTCCTTGGCACTCTCACAATAAGAGACTTTGGCATACTTCTCCAGTCGCAATGCACAAAATAGAATGTGCAATGCCTTCGAGTTTAGCTCTAACTTCTTCTTGTCATCTGCACTCCAATCTTGCCTTCCATGTTGTGGCACAAACGGTTCTTCTTCAACAATGTCCCAAAGACAGTAGTCGATGGCCTTGTTGAAGTACATCATCTTATTCTTCCAATAGGAATAATGTTCACCGTTAAAGAATGGTGGCTTCTCGATTGCTTGCACCATGAACATCGATTGATTTATTGATTGATCAAGGTTTCCAGGATCGCCTCAATAAGATGTTAAGCCTCTTGATTGATTCTCGCTCTAATACCAATTGTTGTGCTTGAATTCTTCAACCAATTTGCTCGCCAAGGGGTGGAGAAGTGGTAGTTGGGTGATTGGAATGAGAAGCAAAAAGATAGAAAATAATGACACAAGGATTTAGAGTGGTTCAGCTTCTAAACTAAGCTTACATCCACTACCTTAGCTTCCATACTAAGGATTTTCCAATTCACTAAGAATTTTTGCCTTTTTCCCAGGATCAAGAGGCAACCCTTACAAACACTAGACTTATACCCAAAATCTAGTAAACTCTCTTTTACAATAGAAAGAATGAAACCAAATAAGAAATCCTCTCTAGGCTGAATGTTTGCACAATTAAGCTCACTCACCCAAACCTAAAACATTTGAGCAAACATTACAATTTAAGCTCACAAGTGTTGCCTATACAAAAATATGAAAATTGAAGCACTAAGATAATTTTTTATACATAAGTTGTTGGCTTTGCTATCATTAGTTTCTTCAAATGCTTCTTGGGGTGTTTTATACTCCCAAATGAGTTTGCATGTAATATCCCATTTTTGACTAGTGACCAAATTGTAATTTTTGAAAGTTTAGGGGTTAAAGTATAAACTTTGGAAAAGTTTAGGGACCAAAATGTAATTTTTAAAAGTTATGTAATCTAACCCCGTAAATGAATAGTTCACCCCCAAGAGTGACATCTCCGTGTTACCGAATTTTTCGTACGAAGTTTATATTAATGCCCATAAAGCGATAAAGTTCATAAATTTGGAAATCATATTTTGGATCGAATAAAAATTGTTAAACGTGCTCAGCCCAGAGTAGCATAGGGATGGGTGACCTACTGGGAAGGTCCCATATCCAATATTTTGATTGATAAAAAGGATTCAGCATGAGCCAACAATATTCGTAATAGATTATTGTTATAAGATTTTCAAGTAGGGATTGTACCTGATAAAATTCTCTGTAATTATAGGTACATCAGATCGAGTTGAAATTTTAAAGATAGTTCTAAAGGTTATGAAAAATTCATAAAATATTATTTTATGAATATTTTATTATTGTTGTTTGGATTCTAACTAGATTTAGTTAGATTCTGATGGAGTGACTATAAAGCAATAAAGCTCAAAGAAAGAAAATTTGGAAATCGTATTTAGTGAAATTCGAATATTTTGATCGAATAAATGCCATAAATAAAAATCTAAGATATTTTAGAATGAGGCTTGTTAGAATGGAACCAATTTGGTTCATTTTTTATGGAATGGCAATTTTAAGTCATGTAAGTAAATAAAGACTAGTTGGAGGGCAAATTGGACATTTGCCATGGATGACATTTTTGGAATATTTTGAAACTTTGAGGGCAAATTTGGAAGGTGAATAAAACTTGGAATAGATCATGGACATTGATTTTTGATAAGATTGAATCTTGGCCATTGGATGAAAAGGGTAAAGTAGTAATTTTACTATGTAAAATGAATTAAAAATTTATTTTATTTTAAATATGTGGATTAATATTAAAAGATGAGCAAAATATCATCTTCTTCATTTTAAAGGCTGTTCGAATAGCAAGAAAGAAGGGAAAAATATAGTTTTCAAATTTCAAGTCCTAAATTGAAGAAATCAAGGCTAGTTTCAAGCAAATTTGTTTTAGGTAAATTGTTCTACACTTGATTCTCTTCATTTTGATAGTATTTTTGCATAATAAAAGTCAAGTTTAGTTCATGTTATGGATGATGACTGATTATGGAAATTGAAGCTTATGATGAAATTAGAGTTGTAGTTAGTTGAATTGATGATTTAGACATGAAATCAAGCTTGAATTTGGATTAATTTCTTGTTTGAAGTTATAAACCCTAACCCTAAGAATTGGGGATTTTGGTTAGGGAATTAAATAGAGGATGATATTGAATGAATTATGTTGTTGGAAGTTTAATTTTGATGTTAGATTAAATAATTTCCCCAAGTTGAATTTTAGGGATCATTTCGAATTGGATGAGAAATTAGGGGAAATTATTGAAATTTTATCCTAGCAACTGTAATTGATGAATTATGGTGAATTTAGCTTGAATTGATTATTAGGGACCAAAATGAAAATTTTGGAAATTAGGGGGATCAATTCGGTAATTTAAGAAAAATGAGGGATTGATTTGGAATTAGTAATTATTTTATATAATTGATGTTTCAAGCATGTTATGAAAGTTAAAGGATTAAAATGACAAGAAAGGAAAATTTAGGGACCTATTTTAAAATAAAAGAATTTTGAAAGTCTAAGTTGGACAAAGTTGAAGGTTAAGGGAAAATTTTAGAAATGTTGGAAATAAGTAGAAAAGTTCAAGTGCACATGAATTAATGTACAAAAGTGATGTAGTGACTAAATTGTCACTTTTATAAAGTTTAAGGACTAAAAGGAAAATAGTCCAAAATGAATAAGAAGTAGTGGAAATTGTTCAAATTGAGCTTGAACAATTGTTTAATGTTCAAAATGGTCACTATAGACCAGGGTTTTAAATCGCGGTCGCGATTGTGGTTGCGGCGTTATATCGTGGTTTCGGACAAAAGCAGCTGAATTACGGCGATCGCGGACCGTTTTTTACCCCAATCGCGGTTTCAGGCAGCGGCGCGACCGCTATATCACGGTCGCGGTCCGCTTTTTAAATCCCTGCTATGGACCATAATGACCATGCGGTAAATACAAGGGAGAAAAATAATTAAGAGAAGTTAAAGAAAGATAGAAGTTAATTATGGAAGTTATGTTTGAAATATGGCAGTGAGTTTAATAAATTGCCATAAATTCTATAAAAATGGTTAGATGATGAAATTTATACCAACATAAAGATATGGTTGTCTAGTTTCGTTTCCAACAAACGGAAACTGGTTCCGAGTTAAAAGATATGAATTTTTAATCGAATAAATGTCTGAAAGTTTACAGAGCAATTTGTATCAAGACAGTTCTACAACGGAAGTTTGAAGAATTTTCATAATTTTTGTAGATTTTCTCTAATTTATGTGACTTATATCGTTAGAACCGTTATCGAATCTAGTTCTTACGGTATGAAGGATATTAAGATCGATATGTATTCTACTCTATAGAAGTAAATCTTTGAAGATAGGACAAGTTGTAAGAAAATAGAATATGATACATTTTGTATCTAATTGTTGGTTAACAAGCTAGAAAGAATTATTTGAAGTTTAAATTGGGTATTAAAGACCAAAATAAGTTTGTGGGACAGTATAAAGAAGAAAGGAAAAATTTTGGATTTTTTTATGTTGAATGATTAGACAGTTTGTTTAAAATATCATTAAAAATGAATCTGTCAAATGGTATTTATATTCAAGTGGTTAATGAAGCGAATACGAATCAAAGAGGATTGAGATACTATAAAGGAAAGGATCAAGAAGAATTTAGTGAGACATACTATTACATGGCCCAAGTGAGTGCATTTCTATATGTTTGCATTATGTTGAAAAAGAGAAGACTTGAGATAAGTCGACCCTAATTTAAAGTTTACATTGCATTTCTTCATTATACGTGATATGATGCATGATTCAACATGGCAAGCTTGTTGGAGTACAAGGTACGTACTATTGTTTGCATAAATAATGATGAATCATGTTCACGTAAGAAAATGACAAGATTAAAAATTAGATACACCCTGGGGATCCAAGCCCATAGTGCAAAATGCACTAACGAGGTGTTTATATAAGGAGCAAAGAGCATCCTTATATGAGGAGCAAAGAGCGTCCTCTCGAGTACATACTCTACATGGCACTACAGTGTAGATAGGCTACGGGGTTTCCATGGGCCTCTAGCACGACACGATGATAATATAACAAGATGATTACATGAAAGAACATGATACATGATAGAGATGTTACATGACAGAGATGTTACATGATACATGATAGAGATGTTACAAGATACAGGATAGAGATGTTACATGATATATGATACAGATGTTACATGATACATGATAGAGATGATTCATGATATACATGATAATGATGATTTATGATTTACATGATATTGCTGATTCATGATTCACATGATAGTGATGATACATAAAACATTGATAATGTGACATGATTGTCATTTATACAAAAAAATGTATTGTACTTTATACATGACATACTAAATTATATTACTTCATGATTTGATAAACTGTTTGAATGCCTCACTAAGTTCGTACTTAGCGTGTGTCTTATGTCACACGAGGTTTCTGAAATCGTCTATTAAGGAGGAGCGAAACTTGGGAAAAATCAAGTTACTACAAATAAGTTGATGAAATACGTCTTTACCATAATTTGATAGACTAGTGGGCATGTAGTATTTTTAAAGGTGAATTGTTTAGTAATTTTAATTTTACAACATATTTATATATTGTTATAGAAGTATGGACTTAGAGAATAATTTGCTATTAATAATTTTGAATTTTAATGTAGTTAAATGTTGTTTAACCTAATCGCGTAGAAATTTTAAAATCCAGAAAAGGTCTAGGCAGCACACATAGTTTTCACCCTGATTTATATTTTTATTTCAATAACTAAATTTTAAGTTTAGTAAACCAATTCAGGGTCAAAACTAGCTGCATCTAGATGACATAGTTTTTAATTTAAAACCGAGAAAGGGTTAAACTACAAGCTGCATTCGATAAAAATATTTACAAGTCAAGATTTCTTTCAACGTTTTCGTAACATCTTTAATGTATATTCGGTTTATGAGTATACGTAAAGGGTGTTACATTTATTGGTATCAGAGCTACAAGTTTAGCCGATTCTAGAGGATAAACCACGTTTAATATGATTTGATGTTAAATACATGCCCTTAGGATGTCATGTTACTGATGTATTGTTGTCTGACTTGATTATACTCCTCAATAACATGAATAAGTTATAGTAGAAATAAGTAATTCCAAGTATTGTTGGACTGTGTTAGACATCGATAATTGAGACCAAAAAGGAGGTCCAAAGTAGAAGTAATGAAATACATAATGTTCCATCTCGGCTCTTACCTCAGTAGAGCCACTTGTATAGAGAGAACTCTAGAACAAAAATATGAAACCTTAGTATGAACTTTAAAGGTTGTGGTTAATAGAATTAAGACCCTTGTGCCTTCACTAACCTCGGTACTTGCACCGAAGAAGGATGTAGATTGTTAAGGAGCTTAAAAGTTAGGAGCTCCTGAATTTAATGGAGAAAGTGGTCCGATAATTTCCAATTTGTGACATAAAGATGTTAAAGTCATGGTATAGAGGAATTAAATTGTATAAATACTAAGAAGTTAGAAGAAGTTGTATCATATTAAGGGAACACGTTCAGTATTTAGTGGTCTAATGCCCAGAGAGTTAGTACATTGTTTGAAGTGATTTGGAAATTCTTTTTAAAAAGTGTTTAAAACCAAATATATGGACGATTAGTTTAATAAAGAGATGTTGTTAGGTATGATTTTATCGGTTTATCAGAATTCTTTAAATAAAGCAAAGGCTATGGAGAGAGCCTGTATTTACTTTAATTGATCCGGATTTGACTCACTCATACATTAGTACTAAAATAATGGCACAAAGAAAGATTTTTAAGGAAACTATTTCTAGTGATGTGACTTTTAGTAATCCATTTGGACATAGTGTATGGGTGACTAGAATATATAAGAAATGACCATTAGTAATTCAATGGATTAAGTTCCCAACAAATTTAATGGAACTTCCATGAATTTGAAGTTATCCTTGGAATGAATTGGCTATCTGCATATGATGCAAAAATGATGTGTAAAAAAGGTTAGTGCTTCAATAACCTGGTGGTTCTAAAGTAAATGTGAAAGAAAGAACTGATTGTTTAGAGTCAGTAATTTCTACGACAACAACTCATAGGTTGTTAAGTAAATAGATGTAAGGCGTGTTTAATTTATGTGGTGATTATGCAAATGTCACCCAAGAAGATTAAAGATATCTCGATTGGGGAAAATTTCAAATGTGTTTTCGGATGAGTTATTAGGATTACCTCCGGATAGAGAGGTACACCTTGGGATTGATGTCTATATTAGAATTGAACCGTATCGATAGCACCATATAGGATGATGTTAATTGAGCTAAGAAACCTGAAAGTTCAATTGCAAGAACTGCTAGACTGGGATTACACTTGACCGAGTGTATCACTATGGGGTACTCCGGTATTATTTGTAGAGAAGAAAGAGGGTTCTCTACAATTATGTATAGATTACCAGTAGTTGAATAAATAACTATTAAGAACAAATATCCACTACCAAGGATTGAAGATCTATTTGATCAGCTTAGAGATGCAATGTGTTCTCAAAGATAGATCTTCGATGGGTTATTATCTACTCAAGGTCAAAGAAGAAGATGTATCAAAGACAGCATTCAGGGCTCATTATAGACATTACGAATTCCTGGTAATGCCATTTGGACTTATAAATGCCCCTGCTGTATTCATGGATTTGATGAATAGGGTATTCCAATACTACTTAGACCAGTTTGTAGTAGTAGTCTTCATGGACAATCTTCTGGTGTACTTAAAGATAGAAGCTGAACATGATTATCATTTTTGAGTGGTATTACAAACATTAAGTGATAAACAGCTTTATGTAAGGTTTTCTGAATATGAATTTTGGTTATCAGAAGTAATTTTCCTTGGACATGTAGTATCAGCTGAAGGAATAAGAGTTGAATTTCAAGGAAGTACAATCTATTCTTAAATAGGAGGCACCGAAAAATGTCTCTAAAGTTTGGAGTTTCTTGGAAATTAGCTGATATTATAAATGTTTTGTGTACAATTTATCTATTATTACTCTGCTACTTACTCAACTATCGTAAAAAGGTATTCCATTGGAATGGTAAGAAGTGCCCTAGTTACATTGATCACAAAGGTTTAAAGCAACTAATGATGCAAAAAGAATGAACCTACGGTAACAAAGAGAGGTTGAGTTCTAAGAGACTACAACATAGTTATGAGATTATCATTTCCAGAAGATTAATGTAATAGCCTATGCATCAAGGCAGCTCAAAACTCATAAAAAAGAAGAGAAAAGAAAAGAAGTAAGTTGAAACAAGAGAAACACAGGACTATGAAATTAAGTCAAATGGTTGCTTATATTATCAAGAAAAAGTTTACTTTCCTGATGAATAGTGATCTGAAGAAAGAAGTTTGGACTAAAGTTTATCACAGTCCATTGACTATGTAATCTGGAAGTAGCAAAATGTATTAAGATCTAAAGACTCGGTATTAGTGGCCAGGAATGAAAAATGACAATTTCGAAATTTAGGACAAAGTGCTTGACATGCTAACAAGTAAAAGCCAAACATCAAGTACCTTCTGGATTGATTCAGCCTATTTCTATTCCTCAATGGAAGTGCGAACGAGTGACAATGGAATTTGTAATAGGATTACCAGTAACAATAGTTATCAAACAAATATTAAGATGGCACCATTTGAAATATTGTATGGAAAAATATGTCGAACTCTTCATTATTGGTTTGAGCTATAGGATCGAAATGTTTGGTATAACCCAAAAGTTGGAGGGGTTGATTTGACACCAGAAATAGAGGATAAAGTAATAATTATTTAATATAATCTTAAGGCTACCGCAGATCGATAAAAAGGCTTATGCAGACAATAAGATAAGGATGTTAAGTACGCAAATTTGAGGAAAAAGTGTTTTTAAAGGTTTCACCTTGGAAGAAGGTGTTACGTTTTAGTCAAAAAGGAAAGCTTAGTCCCAGAATTATTGGGTCATACGGGATTCTAAAAGGAGTTGAACTAGTGGTTTATCAACTGGCGTTACTTCTAGATATGAGTAACGATCGGTGAAAATCTTGGCATATGAAGCCAAAGAGTTAAGGAACAGGAAAATTTCTTTGGTTAAAGTCCTTTAGAGAAATCATAAAGTGGAAGAAGCCATATAGGAAACTGAAAGGAGAATGCATGAGTAATACCAAATTGTTTGAAACATGTAAACATTGAAAATTTGAGGACGAATATTCTTAAGAAGGGGAGAATTGTAATATCCCATTTTTGACTAGTGACCAAAATGTAATTTTTGAAAGTTTAGGGGTTAAAGTGTAAACTTTGGAAAAGTTTAGGGACCAAAGTGTAATTTTCAAAAGTTATGTAATCTAACCCAGTAAATGAATAGTTCACCCCAAGAGTGACATCTCCGTGTTACCCAAATTTTTGGTCGAAAGTTTATATTAATGGCTATAAAGCGATAAAGTTCATAAATTTAGAAATCATATTTTGGATCGAATAAAAATTGTTAAGTGTGCTCACCTAGAGTAGCATAGGGATGGGTGACCTAAGGTCCCATATCTAATATTTTGTTTGATAAAAAGGATTCAGCATGAGTCAACAATATTATTCGTAATAGATTATTGTTATAAGATTTTCAAGTAGGGATTGTACCTAATAAAATTCTCTGTAATTATAGGTACATCGGATCGAGTTGAAATTTTAAAGATAGTTCTAAAGGTTATGGAAAATTCATAAAATATTATTTTATGAATATTTTATTATTTTTGTTTAGATTCTAACTAGATTTAGTTAGATTCTGATGGAATGACTATAAAGCAATAAAGCTTAAAGAAATAACATTTGGAAATCGTATTTAGTGAAATTCGAATATTTTGATCGAATAAATGCCATAAATAAAAATCTAAGATATTTTGGAATGAGATTGTTAGAATGGAACCAATTTGGTTCAATTTTTTATGAAATGACAATTTTAAGTCATGTAAGTAAATAAAGAATAGTTGGAGGGCAAATTGGACATTTGCCATGGATGACATTTTTGAAATATTTTGAAACTTTGAGGGAAAATTTGGAAGGTGAATAAAAATTGGAATAGATCATGGACATTGATTTTTGATAAGATTGAATCTTGGCCATTGGATAAAAAAGGGTAAAGTAGTAATTTTACTATGTAAAATGATTTAAAAATTTATTTTATTTTAAATATGTGGATTAATATTAAAAGATGAGCAAAATATCATCTTATTCATTTTAAAGGCTGTTGAATAGCAAGAAAGAAGGGAAAAATAGTTTTCAAATTTCAAGTCCCAAATTGAAGAAATCAAGGCTAGTTTCAAGCAAATTTGTTTTAGGTAAATTGTTCTACACTTGATTCTCTTCATTTTGATAGTATTTTTGCATAATAAAATTCAAATTTAGTTCATATTATGGATGAAGATTGATTATGGAAATTGAAGCTTATGATGAAATTAGAGTTGTAGTTAGTTGAATTGATGATTTAGACATGAAATCAAGCTTGAATTTGGATTAATTTCTTGTTTGAAGATATAAACCCTAACCCTAAGAATTGGGGATTTTAGTTGGGGAATTAAATTGAGGATGATATTGAATGAATTATGTTGTTGGAAGTTTAATTTTGATGTTAGATTAAATAATTTCCCAAGTTGAATTTTAGGGATCATTTCGAATTGGATGAGAAATTAGGGGAAATTATTGAAATTTTATCCTAGCAATTGGAATTGATGAATTATGGTGAATTTAGCTTGAATTGATTATTAGGGACCAAAATGAAAATTTTGGAAATTAGGGATCAATTCGGCAATTTAAGAAAAATGAGGCATTGATTTGGAATTAGTAATTATTTTATATAATTGATGTTTCAAGCATGTTATGAAAGTTAAAGGATTAAAATGACAAGAAAGGAAAATTTAGGGACCTATTTTAAAATAAAAGAATTTTGAAAGTCTAAGTTGGACAAAGTTGAAGGTTAAGGGAAAATTTTAGAAATGTTGGAAATAAGTAGAAAAGTTCAATTGCACATGAATTAATGTACAAAAGTGATGTAGTGACTAAATTGTCACTTTTATAAAGTTTAAGGACTAAAAGGAAAATAGTCCAAAATGAATAAGAAGTAGTGGAAATTGTTCAAATTGAGCTTGAACAATTGTTTAATGTTCAAAATGGTCACTATAGCAGGGTTTTAAAATGGTCGGCGTTATATCGTGGTTTCGGACAAAAACCATATCGCGGACGTTTTTAATCCATGTGGTAAATATCAAGGTCGCGTCCGCTTTTTTAAATCCTCGCTATGGAATATAATGACCATGAGTAAATACAAGGAGAAAAATAATTAAGAGAAGTTAAAGAAAGATAGAAGTTAATTATGGTTGTTATGTTTGAAATATGGCAGTGAGTTTAATAAATTGCCATAAATTCTATAAAAATGGTTAGATGATGAAATTTATACCAACATAAAGATATGGTTGTCTAGTTTCGTTTCCAACAAACGGAAACTGGTTCCGAGTTAAAAGATATGAATTTTTAATCGAATAAATGTCTGAAAGTTTACAGAGCAATTTGTATCAAGACAGTTCTACAACGGAAGTTTGAAGAATTTTCATAATTTTTGTAGATTTTCTCTAATTTATGTGACTTATATCGTTAGAACCGTTATCGAATCTAGTTCTTACGGTATGAAGGATATTAAGATCTGATATGTATTCTACTCTATAGAAGTAAATCTTTGAAGATAGGACAAGTTGTAAGAAAATAGAATATGATACATTTTGTATCTAATTGTTGGTTAACAAGCTAGAAAGAATTATTTGAAGTTTAAATTGGGTATTAAAGACCAAAATAAGTTTGTGGGACAGTATAAAGAAGAAAGGAAAAATTTTGGATTTTTTTATGTTGAATGATTAGACAGTTTGTTTAAAATATCATTAAAAATGAATCTGTCAAATGGTATTTATATTCAAGTGGTTAATGAAGCCGAATACGAATCAAAGAGGATTCGAGATACTATAAAGGAAAGGATCAAGAAGAATTTAGTGAGACATACTATTACATGGCCCAAGTGAGTGCATTTCTATATGTTTGCATTATGTTGAAAAAGAGAAGACTTGAGATAAGTCGACCCTAATTTAAAGTTTACATTGCATTTCTTCATTATACGTGATATGATGCATGATTCAACATGGCAAGCTTGTTGGAGTACAAGGTACGTACTATTGTTTGCATAAATAATGATGAATCATGTTCACGTAAGAAAATGACAAGATTAAAAATTAGATACACCCTGGGGATCCAAGCCCATAGTGCAAAATGCACTAACGAGGTGTTTATATAAGGAGCAAAGAGCATCCTTATATGAGGAGCAAAGAGCGTCCTCTCGAGTACATACTCTACATGGCACTACAGTGTAGATAGGCTACGGGGTTTCCATGGGCCTCTAGCACGACACGATGATAATATAACAAGATGATTACATGAAAGAACATGATACATGATAGAGATGTTACATGACAGAGATGTTACATGATACATGATAGAGATGTTACAAGATACAGGATAGAGATGTTACATGATATATGATACAGATGTTACATGATACATGATAGAGATGATTCATGATATACATGATAATGATGATTTATGATTTACATGATATTGCTGATTCATGATTCACATGATAGTGATGATACATAAAACATTGATAATGTGACATGATTGTCATTTATACAAAAAAATGTATTGTACTTTATACATGACATACTAAATTATATTACTTCATGATTTGATAAACTGTTTGAATGCCTCACTAAGTTCGTACTTAGCGTGTGTCTTATGTCACACGTAGGTTTCCTGGAAATCGTCTATTAAGGAGGAGCAGAAACTTGGGAAAAATCAAGTTACTACAGTAAGTTCAGTAAGTACGTCTTTACCATAATTTGATAGACTAGTGGGCATGTAGTATTTTTAAAGGTGAATTGTTTAGTAATTTTAATTTTACAACATATTTATATATTGTTATAGAAGTATGGACTTAGAGAATAATTTGCTATTAATAATTTTGAATTTTAATGTAGTTAAATGTTGTTTAACCTAATCGCGTAGAAATTTTAAAATCCAGAAAAGGTCTAGGCAGCACACATAGTTTTCACCCTGATTTATATTTTTATTTCAATAACTAAATTTTAAGTTTAGTAAACCAATTCAGGGTCAAAACTAGCTGCATCTAGATGACATAGTTTTTAATTTAAAACCGAGAAAGGGTTAAACTACAAGCTGCATTCGATAAAAATATTTACAAGTCAAGATTTCTTTCAACGTTTTCGTAACATCTTTAATGTATATTCGGTTTATGAGTATACGTAAAGGGTGTTACATTTATTGGTATCAGAGCTACAAGTTTAGCCGATTCTAGAGGATAAACCACGTTTAATATGATTTGATGTTAAATACATGCCCTTAGGATGTCATGTTACTGATGTATTGTTGTCTGACTTGATTATACTCCTCAATAACATGAATAAGTTATAGTAGAAATAAGTAATTCCAAGTATTGTTGGACTGTGTTAGACATCTGATAATTGAGACCAAAAGGAGGTCCAAAGTAGAAGTAATGAAATACATAATGTTCCATCTCTGGCTCTTACCTCAGTAGAGCCACTTGTATAGCAGAGAACTCTAGAACAAAAATATGAAACCTTAGTATGAACTTTAAAGGTTGTGGTTAATAGAATTAAGACCCTTGTGCCTTCACTAACCTGGTACTTGCACCAGTAAGGATGTAGATTGTTAAGGAGCTTAAAAGTTAGGAGCTCCTGAATTTAATGGAGAAAGTGGTCTGATAATTTCCAATTTGTGACATAAAGATGTTAAAGTCATGGTATAGAGGAATTAAATTGTATAAATACTAAGAAGTTAGAAGAAGTTGTATCATATTAAGGGAACACGTTCGTATTTAGTGGTCTAATGCCACAGAGTTAGTACCTGTTAAGGAAGTGATTTGGAAATTCTTTTAAAAAGTGTTTAAAACCAAATATATGGACGATTAGTTTAATAAAGAGATGTTGTTAGGTATGATTTTATCGGTTTATCAGAATTCTTTAAATAAAGCAAAGGCTATGGAGAGAGCCTGTATTTACTTTAATTGATCCGGATTTGACTCACTCATACATTAGTACTAAAATAATGGCACAAAGAAAGATTTTTAAGGAAACTATTTCTAGTGATGTGACTTTTAGTAATCCATTTGGACATAGTGTATGGGTGACTAGAATATATAAGAAATGACCATTAGTAATTCAATGGATTAAGTTCCCAACAAATTTAATGGAACTTCCATGAATTTGAAGTTATCCTTGGAATGAATTGGCTATCTGCATATGATGCAAAAATGATGTGTAAAAAAAGGTTAGTGCTTCAATAACCTGGTGGTTCTAAAGTAAATGTGAAAGAAAGAACTGACTGTTTAGAGTCAGTAATTTCTACGACAACAGCTCATAGGTTGTTAAGTAAATAGATGTAAGGCGTGTTTAATTTATGTGGTGATTATGCAAATGTCACCCAAGAAGATTAAAGATATCTCGATTGTGGGAAAATTTCAAATGTGTTTTCGGATGAGTTATTAGGATTACCTCCGGATAGAGAGGTACACCTTGGGATTGATGTCTATATTAGAATTGAACCGGTATCGATAGCACCATATAGGATGATGTTAATTGAGCTAAGAAACCTGAAAGTTCAATTGCAAGAACTGCTAGACTGGGATTACACTTGACCGAGTGTATCACTATGGGGTACTCCGGTATTATTTGTAGAGAAGAAAGAGGGTTCTCTACAATTATGTATAGATTACCAGTAGTTGAATAAATAACTATTAAGAACAAATATCCACTACCAAGGATTGAAGATCTATTTGATCAGCTTAGAGATGCAACAGTGTTCTCAAAGATAGATCTTCGATGGGTTATTATCTACTCAAGGTCAAAGAAGAAGATGTATCAAAGACAGCATTCAGGGCTCATTATAGACATTACGAATTCCTGGTAATGCCATTTGGACTTATAAATGCCCCTGCTGTATTCATGGATTTGATGAATAGGGTATTCCAATACTACTTAGACCAGTTTGTAGTAGTAGTCTTCATGGACAATCTTCTGGTGTACTTAAAGATAGAAGCTGAACATGATTATCATTTTTGAGTGGTATTACAAACATTAAGTGATAAACAGCTTTATGTAAGGTTTTCTGAATATGAATTTTGGTTATCAGAAGTAATTTTCCTTGGACATGTAGTATCAGCTGAAGGAATAAGAGTTGAATTTCAAGGAAGTACAATCTATTCTTAAATAGGAGGCACCGAAAAATGTCTCTAAAGTTTGGAGTTTCTTGGAAATTAGCTGATATTATAAATGTTTTGTGTACAATTTATCTATTATTACTCTGCTACTTACTCAACTATCGTAAAAAGGTATTCCATTGGAATGGTAAGAAGTGCCCTAGTTACATTGATCACAAAGGTTTAAAGCAACTAATGATGCAAAAAGAATGAACCTACGGTAACAAAGAGAGGTTGAGTTCCTAAGAGACTACAACATAGTTATAGATTATCATTTCCAGAAGATTAATGTAATAGCCTATGCATCAAGGCAGCTCAAAACTCATAAAAAAGAAGAGAAAAGAAAAGAAGTAAGTTGAAACAAGAGAAACACAGGACTATGAAATTAAGTCAAATGGTTGCTTATATTATCAAGAAAAAGTTTACTTTCCTGATGAATAGTGATCTGAAGAAAGAAGTTTGGACTAAAGTTTATCACAGTCCATTGACTATGTAATCTGGAAGTAGCAAAATGTATTAAGATCTAAAGACTCGGTATTAGTGGCCAGGAATGAAAAATGACAATTTCGAAATTTAGGACAAAGTGCTTGACATGCTAACAAGTAAAAGCCAAACATCAAGTACCTTCTGGATTGATTCAGCCTATTTCTATTCCTCAATGGAAGTGCGAACGAGTGACAATGGAATTTGTAATAGGATTACCAGTAACAATAGTTATCAAACAAATATTAAGATGGCACCATTTGAAATATTGTATGGAAAAATATGTCGAACTCTTCATTATTGGTTTGAGCTATAGGATCGAAATGTTTGGTATAACCCAAAAGTTGGAGGGGTTGATTTGACACCAGAAATAGAGGATAAAGTAATAATTATTTAATATAATCTTAAGGCTACCGCAGATCGATAAAAAGGCTTATGCAGACAATAAGATAAGGATGTTAAGTACGCAGCTGAGGAAAAAGTGTTTTTAAAGGTTTCACCTTGGAAGAAGGTGTTACGTTTTAGTCAAAAAGGAAAGCTTAGTCCCAGAATTATTGGGTCATACGGGATTCTAAAAGGAGTTGAACTAGTGGTTTATCAACTGGCGTTACTTCTAGATATGAGTAACGATCAGTGAAAATCTTGGCATATGAAGCCAAAGAGTTAAGGAACAGGAAAATTTCACTGGTTAAAGTCCTTTAGAGAAATCATAAAGTGGAAGAAGCCATATAGGAAACTGAAAGGAGAATGCATGAGTAATACCCGAAATTGTTTGAAACAGGTAAACATTGAAAATTTGAGGACGAATATTCTTAAGAAGGGGAGAATTGTAATATCCCATTTTTGACTAGTGACCAAAATGTAATTTTTGAAAGTTTAGGGGTTAAAGTGTAAACTTTGGAAAAGTTTAGGGACCAAAGTGTAATTTTCAAAAGTTATGTAATCTAACCCCGTAAATGAATAGTTCACCCCCAAGAGTGACATCTCCGTGTTACCCAAATTTTTGGTCGAAAGTTTATATTAATGGCTATAAAGCGATAAAGTTCATAAATTTAGAAATCGTATTTTGGATCGAATAAAAATTGTTAAGTGTGCTCAGCCTAGAGTAGCACAGGGACGGGTGACCTAAGGTCCCATATCTAATATTTTGTTTGATAAAAAGGATTCAGCATGAGTCAACAATATTCGTAATAGATTATTGTTATAAGATTTTCAAGTAGGGATTGTACCTAATAAAATTCTCGGTAATTATCGGTACATCAGATCGAGTTGAAATTTTAAAGACAGTTCCAAAGGTTATGGAAAATTCATAAAATATTATTTTATGAATATTTTATTATTTTTGGTTAGATTCTCACTAGATTTAGTTAGATTCTGATGGAATGACTATAAAGCAATAAAGCTTAAAGAAATAACATTTGGAAATCGTATTGAGTGAAATTCGAATATTTGGATCGAATAAATGCCATAAATAAAAATCTAAGATATTTTGGAATGAGATTGGCTAGAATGGAACCAATTTGGTTCAATTTTTATGAAATGACAATTTTAAGTCATGTAAGTAAATAAAGAATAGTTGGAGGGCAAATTGGACATTTGCCATGGATGGCATTTTTGAAATCTTTTGAAACTTTGAGGGAAAATTTGGAAGGTGAATAACAATTGGAATAGATCATGGCCATTGATTTTTGATAAGATTGAATCTTGGCCATTGGATAAAAAGGGTAAAGTAGTAATTTCACTATGTAAAATGATTTAAAAATTCATTTTATTTTAAACATGTGGATTAATATTAAAAGATGAGCAAAATATCATCTTATTCATTTTAAAGGCTGTTCGAATAGCAAGAAAGAAGGGAAAAATAGTTTTCAAATTTCAAGTCCCAAATTGAAGAAATCAAGGCTAGTTTCAAGCAAACTTGTTTTAGGTAAATTGTTCTACACTTGATTCTCTTCATTTTGATAGTATTTTTGCATAATAAAATTCAAATTTGGTTCATATTATGGATGAAGATTGATTATGGAAATTGAAGCTTATGATGAAATTAGAGTTGTAGTTAGTTGAATTGATGATTTAGACATGAAATCAAGCTTGAATTTGGATTAATTTCTTGTTTGAAGATATAAACCCTAACCCTAAGAATTAGGGATTTTAGTTGGGGAATTAAATTGAGGATGATATTGAATGAATTATGATGTTGGAAGTTCAATTTTGATGTTAGATTAAATAATTTCCCCAAGTTGAATTTTAGGGATCATTTCGAACTGGATGAGAAATTAGGGGAAATTATTGAAATTTTATCCCAGCAATTGGAATTGATGAATTATGGTGCATTTAGCTTGAATTGATGATTAGGGACCAAAATGAAAATTTTGGAAATTAGGGGGATCAATTCGGCAATTTAAGAAAAATGGGGCATTGGTTTGGAATTAGTAATTATTTGATAGAATTGATGTTTCAAGCATGTTATGAAAGTTAAAGGATTAAAATGACAAGAAAGGAAAATTTAGGGACCTATTTCAAAATAAAATAATTTTGAATGACTAAGTTGGACAAAGTTGAGGGTTAAGGGAAAATTTTAGAAATGTTGGAAATGAGTATAAAAGTTAAATTGTACATGAATTAATGTACAAAAGTGATGTAGTGACTAAATTGTCACTTTTATAAAGTTTAAGGACTAAAAGGAAAATAGTCCAAAATGAATAAGAAGTAGTGGAAATTGTTCAAATTGAGCTTGAACAATTGTTTAATGCTCAAAATGGTCACTAATAACCATAATAACCATGTGGTAAATACAAGGGAGAAAAATAATTAAGAGAAGTTAGAGAAAGATAGAAGTTAATTATGGAAGTTATGTTGGATTTGAATTATGGTAGTGAGTTTAATAAATTGCCATAAATTCTATAAAAATTGTTAGATGATGAAATTTATACCAACATAAAGATATGGTTGTCTAGTTTCGTTTCCAACAAACGGAAACTGGTTCTGAGTTAAAAGATATGAATTTTTAATCGAATAAATGTAGAAAGTTTATAGAACAGTTTATGTCAAGATAGTTCTGTAACGAAAGTTTGAAGAATTTCCATAATTTTTAAAGATTTTTCTAATTTATGTGGCTTATACCGTTAGAACCGTTATCGAATCTAGTTCTTACGGTATGAAGGATATTAAGATCTGATATGTATTCTTCTCTTTAGAAGTAAATCTTTGAAGATAGGACGTGTTGTAAGAAAACAAAATATGAAACATTTTGTATCTAAATGTTGGTTAACAAGCTAGAAAGAATTATTTGAAGTTCAAAATGGATATTAAAGACCAAAATGAGTTTGTGGGACAATATAAAGAAGAAAGGAAAAAAATGGAATTTTTTTTTATGTTGAATGACTAGACAGTTTGATTAAAATATCGTTAAAAATGAATCTGACAAATGGTATTTATATTCATGTGGTTAATGAAGCCAAATACGAATCAAAGAGGATTCGAGATACTATAAAGGAAAGGATCGAGTAGAATTTAGTGAGAAATACTATTACATGGCACAGGTGAGTGCATTTCTATGTGTTTGCATTATGTTAAAAAAGGGAAGACTTGAGATAAGTCGACCCTAATTTAAAATTTACATTGCATTTCTTCATAATACGTGATATGATGCATGATTCAACATGGCAAGCTTGACGGAGTACAAGGTACGTACTATTGTTTGCATAAATAGTGATGAATCAGGTTCACATAAGAAAATGACAAGATTAAAATGAAACAAGATACACCCTGGGGATCCAAGCCTATAGTGCAAAATGCACTAACAAGGTGTTTATATAAGGAGCAAAGAGCGTTTTCTCGAGTACGTACTCTACATGGCACTACGGTGCAGATAGGATACGAGGTTTCCATGGGCCTCTAGCCAGACACGATGATAATATAACAAGATGATTACATGAAAGAACTTGATACATGATAGAGATGTTACATGACAGAGATGTTACATGATACATGATAGAGATGTTACATGATACAGGATAGAGATGTTACATGATAGAGATGATTCATGATATACATGATAATGATGATTTATGATTTACATGATATTGTTGATTCATGATTCACATGATAGTGATGATACATGAAACATTGATAATGTGATATGATGGCCATTTATAGAAAAAATGTATTGTACTTTATACATGACATACTAAATTATATTACTTCATGTTTTGATAAACTGGTTGAATGCGTCACTAAGTTCATACTTAGAGTGTTTCTTATGTCACACGTTGGTTTCCTGGAAATCGTCTATTGAGGAGGAGCAGAAACTTGGGAAAAATCAAGTTACTACAATAAGTCCAGTAAGTACGTCTTTACCATAATTTGATAGACTAGTGGGCATGTAGTATTTTTAAAGGTGGATTATTTAGTAATTCTAAGTTTACAACGTATTTATATATTGTTATAGAAGTATGGACTTAGAGAATAATTTGCTATTAATAATTTTGAATTTTAACGTAGTTAAATGTTCTTTAACCCTAATCGCGTAGATTTTTTAAAATCAAGAAAGGGTATAGGCAGCACACATAGTTTTCACCATGATTTATATTTTTATTTCAATAACTAAATTTTAAGTTTTGTAAACCAATTCAAGGTCAAAACTAGCTGCCTCTAGACGACATAGTTTTTAATTTAAAACCGAGAAAGAGTTAAACTACAAGCTGTATTTTATAAAAATATTTACAAGTCAAGATTTCTTTCAACATTTTCGTAATATCTTTAATATATATTCGATTTATGTGTATACGTTAAGGGTGTTACATTGTAGCCGTTGAGGACTGTTGGGATTGAAATAGAGCCGTTGGAAGTTGAAATTTCCTACAATAAATGCAGTTCTAGAGCCGTCGGTATCGGTACGTAGGTGGCCGTAAAGGTACATGTTCTTCAAAAACTAGACATTTGAGCGTTTAAAATTCATAAGGTATCGGTATGCAATACCTTTGTATCGATACGCCCTTTAGCCGTCTCGATACGGGTTTTAGCTATTGGAAATTTTCTGTAGCACTCGTATCGGTATGACTTGAACTGTATCGGTACATGGCATCAGATTTTAACATTTTAATCACTTAAATTCGTTATAAAACAAGTCAAAACCTTTTCAAACATATTTTCCAGTTAGTTGGACTTTGAATAAGATTTATAATATTTCAATCAAGTCCAAAAACATTTTTCAAATGTAGGCTCAAAACTAATCAACCGAATCTGCCAAGAGGGTTGAACTTGCTTCCTGAATGAATTGGCTAAAACCAAAAAATAGTGGACAATATTGCACAATAATTTTAAAGCGGTTCGACTACCCGAGTCTACATCCACTGCCTTAGAACACCACTAAGGATTTTCCAATTCACTACTATTCTTCCCTTTTTTTCAAGGCTCGAGAGGTAACCTTTACAACCCTATCTTTTCAATGGCTAAGATATAACCACTCTAGTGGTTACTTAGGCTAAACTAGAACATCTCCCTTTTACAAGGTAATTTGTGTAAACTCTAAAACCTCACAAGGTGGGTGTTTACAAGTTTGAAGTTCACAAGATTGTAAAGAATAAAAACAATGAAGAACACTCTCTATACACTATATACAAGAGAAATAAAGAATAAAAGACTTTAAAACTAATTTCTCTTGAAAATTAAGATTAGATGTTGTCTCTAACCATCTTCAAGTGTCCCAAGTCTTGCTTTTATGTTTGGAATAACCTACTAGCCGTTTATGGTCGTTGTGTATGTTTTAGAGCCGTTGTCAGTCATTAAAATTGAGCTTAAAATGCTCACCTGCACATAGGTTCCGAAACTATTGAAGGGGTTTCGAAACCTTTTGGGGTTTTCAAATAAAACTAGCCATTACTGTTCGTCACAGGGGCCTGGTATAGAAACCAGGCAAGGGTGTAACATCCCGAATTTTAGCCCCAAATTAAAATTCCTAAATTTTGGGGGATTTTTCAATTTCTAAAACCCTAAAATTTTAAATCCTTCAATTAAAAAATCCCTTAATTTTGGAAATCCCAATTTTTTTTAGAAGATTTATTAAAAACTGAAAATTTAGAATTTTTGGCTGATTTGTGAAAATTAGAATATCAAGGTCTATTCTATAAAGTTTTTGAAACTTGTGGTTAATTTTGTAAATTGTTTATTAAGTTTGAGGTCAATTGCGATTATCTAGAAATTATGAGTCAAAATTATAGTACATAGAAACTTAGGTGCCATCTACATGAACCCAAAGAAGTTCAAGGCCTTATTAGGCAATTAACCCATCACAAGTTCAATATATACACATCCTTGCTCCATCCGCAACTTTAATTTTATTTTACCCGAACCCTAACTTTTTCTTTCCTATCTCTCGTCTGAAACGAGCCGCCGGCGCTGTCAACATCCTTGGCCGCCCTTCAATCACCGTTCCAACTGCGACTGTGTCTCCTTTGCACCGGTTGCAATAGTCTTGCCATCGTCAACCCCTCCACTAGGTAAGCTTTTTCTTTACAATTCCCGATGCCAACATCCATGTTCTAGATTTGCACCCCACCGTTCGTTTATATGTTTCTCAACCTTGAAACCCGACATGACCCTTGCACTGTTTCTTTGTCTAGTAACCCCAACTTCTCTAATTCATAGATTTAGATTTCAATGGTGCTATTATTATATTATTTTTTATTAGCTGTAAAATATTATTGATTAATACTGAGATCATGTGTGAATGTGGCCTTATTTTATTCTTATATACATACACACGTATATAGTGCTTTCAAATTATATATGTAATGTTTTTATTACGATATTATATATAGGCTATTCCTTATAAAAATTCTGCTCTTTTTTTATAATATGTATAGCATCTTTAAATATGCCAACAGACATTTGAAATCAATTTTAAGTTAGTTAGTTAGTTATGTATATATTACTGATATTTTCCATTATTATTTGTTTTTTAAGCGCAATCTTGTTTCAAATTATGAGCATATTTTATAGTACGTATTGGTTTGCAGATATTATCTAAATTACCGTTACATATAATCGGTGTAATTTGGCTTGATCCAAACTTTTATGACCCAAGCCACGTCCCAAAATGTTAACCCGAGTTTAGACCCGTTAACCGACCCGACCTGTTTGACCAGTGATGATGTTAGCGTTGACCTGTGGTGACAGCGTTGACTGGACCAGTGACGTTAGCGTTGACTTTGAGTTTGACCAGTGATGATGTTAGCGTTGACCTGTGGTGACAGCGTTGACTGGACCAGTGACGTTAGCGTTGACTTTGACCGATCAAAGTCAACGTTTGATCGTTAACTTTTTTAGTTAACTTTGACTTGACATGTTTTGACATCTTGAGTCCGAATTTGCAGTCTGTTTCGTTTAATTTGAATCTGAAACGCCAGTTTTACTAATTACAATTTATTTTTGTACTAGTAAATATTTTTTTAAGAGTTTTGGATCTGAGATATGTAGTTTATATATGTGTTTCAGCCGATGTCGGCTCTGAGGAAGACGAATCGCCACCACGTGGGTATTCTTTCGGATTAGTATTTATGTTTATATTTAGGTGGCATAGTAATAGTGTTAATGTAGTATTATTATCATAGGTTTTGATACAACTGGACCTAGTTTTTTTTTATCGTGGGAAATGCATTTTTTAATAGGTTGAGTATGTTTTGACTAAGGTGTGTTCTCTTTCCGTGCTATATATTTTGTGAAATGTTTTACAACTTGCATGACTACTTTTCAGTGTTGTGATTACAATGTGTTTTAAGATATCATGCACACTGTGTTAGACTGTGTTTTAATGAATTTATCAGAATTTTTTAATTGCGATCCTCGTATTTAGTATGATATACTATGATGTGATTTTGTGATTTACAACCATTACCATATTTTTTATGCATGGGATGGGATTGTACGGAGGAAGAAGTGGCTTGACCACACTGTGATTGGTGAAATAAGGGTAAGGAGTTCTGGGAAACTACCTCCATTGTGACCGGTTGGCTTTGCCACCACTGTGATTGTAGTATGTAGCTAGGAAATGTGTTTTGTCTATGTCATCATTACATGCACTATGTTTTACCATGCTTTTATTAAATATCTTGAGAAAATTATTTTGGAACTGAGTTTGTGATTGCTTGCACTTTAGAGATACAATGGGCTCAATAGCTTACTCCCCCATAGTTTCTTTTACAGATAACTCGGTCTTTAGGCGACATGGTACTCGGAGGATCTCATTTTTTTCAGCTTTACTATATTTCACTATGGACTTGGGTTTATTTATTTATTTATTTAATTTAATTACTAGTTTTGAGATTTGATGTAATTTTAGATTAGAGGTTTATTGTTTTAGCATGCATTTTTAGACTCTATATATTCAAATTATATTATGAAATTTTTGGTTATTTTTTCAACTCTTTAGTATAATTATTATGATTTATTATAAATAAAATTATTTTCTTGAGGGTAAAGTTTTCAATGGCGACTTCCTAAATTCGGCCTTTTCTTCTTGACCGGGTTTGGGGGTTACATTTAGTGGTATTAGAGCCGAGTTCAGCCATCGGACTATGAGGCTCACAATAATTTTTTTCAGAATTTTTTCAAAATTTTATGCATGCATTAAATGTTTTGGGTACATGGGATATTTTCTAACGGCTTATTATTTAAATATTAATTTCAATAGTTTTGAATTTGAGGCTCATGTACCGAATCTAATCTCTAGGTTATTATTCATGTAGATAGTGACTATGCCACCTCGTAGGAGGTCGAGGCCAATGTCGTACAGCTGCTGCCGCTAGTGAACCTCCACCTGTTGACCATACGAATAATCAGGAAGAGATACAGAATCTGGGAGGAAACCAGTCACTTGAGGGGCAACAGACTATGAGTCAACAGTTTGTTGATGGAGATACACATGATCAGCAACCACTTGGTGATAACTTGCTGGATTCAGATGACAATTAGACCGTGGAGCTGGATAGTACTACTGTTAATCAGAAGGTGTTGCGTTATTTTTGTGACCATTCAGAGAACTCGAAAAAGCCTATCTCTACAGTATTTCTAAGTGTTGAGATGAGGATATTTGCTGGTGTGTTTGATGAACACCCATTTGATGCTGAGTTATGGATGGAGGATCTTGAGAGGCTCTATGAGAAGGTGGAATATCCTGCTAGCAAGAAGTTGAGAGCTGATGTTTCACTACTGCATGGTGAAGCACAATGTTGGTGGAAGGCTGAACAGAGATTGATGCCAGCTGATCAGATGTCATAGGAGACCTTTCGACAGGCATTCCAAAATCATTATGTGGGTGAGCAGTACTTGGTTGATCGTCGTCAAGCATTCATAGACCTTAAGCAAGAGGGCATGACAATATCATCTTATGAGATTCGGTTCGTGGGGTGGTCTCGGTATGCGCCTAGATTGGTGGACATGGAAAAGGATAGATGTCGTGAGTTTCTCAAAGGCCTGTGCTTTTCAATTCATGAGGAGGTGGCTCTGTTTAAAGACAAGTTGTTTAATGGTTTAGCTGACTGAGCCAAAACAGTGAAAAGAATGGAAATACTCTTGAATAATCAAGCAACTCAGGAAAGAGATCAAGGCAAGAAACAACTAGTTTCAATTGTTCAGCAGGGTTCAGTTAGCTATACCGGTAAGAGGGCTAGAGAGGAATTTGATCATCAGGGTAGCCAGAGAGTGGGACCAACCATTTTGGTAGTTCCGATAGGTAGTGTGGGTGGATCGACTGGTCCTTATTCTGTGCCTCAGTGTACATATTGTAAGAAATGGCATGGTGGGGGTGTAGAAAGAAGAATAGAGCTTGTTTCAGATATGGTTCTCTTGATCATTTCCTTAATGATTGTCTATGATCACGTAGTGGTTAAGTCATGTAGAGTCAGACACATGCGTCAGTTCGGGCACCTCCTAGAGGTAGAGAGCAGAGTAGGTCAGCTACTTCCAGTATTGCTATTAGAGGTATACCTTCCCAGGGTGATAGATCGGCTAAATCTGAGGTTAGACGATCAGGTTTGGTTTATGCAACCGGAGCTCGTGGTAATTATGATGATGAGTTTGAGGACATAGCATGTACTGTTATGATATTTACAACTTTTATTCTAATCTTAATAGATGAAGAATTTAAAATGAAGAAGTATGTGTGCGTACCTGTTAATTTTTAGGGTCCGTCGTTAAGTCTGGAATTTCGAGGATGAAATTTATTTTAGGGTGGGAGAGTTGTAACATCCCGAATTTTAGCCCCAAATTAAAAATCCTAAATTTTGGGGTATTTTTCAATTTCTAAAACCCTAAAATTTTAAATCCTTCAATTAAAAAGCCCTTAACTTTGGAAATCCCAATTTTTTAAAAAGATTTATTAAAAATTGAAAATTTGGAATTTTTGGCTGATTTGTGAAAATTAGAATATCAAGGTCTATTCTATGAAGTTTTTAAAACTTGTGGTTAATTTTGTAAATTGTTTATTAAGTTTGAGGTCAATTGTGATTCTCTAGAAATCATGAGTCAAAATTATAGTACATAGAAACTTAGGTGCCATCTACATGAACTCAAAGAAGTTTAAGGCCTTATTAGGCAATTAACCCATCATAAGTTCAATATATACACATCCTTGCTCCATCCGCAACTTTAATTTTATTTTACCCGAACCCTAACTTTTCCTTTCCTATCTCTCGTCTGAAACGAGCCGCCGGCGCTGTCAACATCCTTGGCCGCCCTCCAATCACCGTTCCAACTGCGACTGTCTCTCCTTTGCACCGATTGCAATAGTCTTGCCATTGTCAACCCCTCCACTCGGTAAGCTTTTTCTTTATAATTCCCGATACCAACATCCATGTTCTAGATTTGCAATCCCACCGTTTGCCTATATGTTTCTCAACCTTGAAACCCGACATGACCCTTGCACTGTTTCTTTGTCCAGCAACCCCAATTTCTCTAATTCATGGATTTAGATTTGAATGGTGCTATTATTATATTATTTTTTATTAGCTGTAAAATATTATTGATTAATACTGGGATCGTGTGTGAATGTGGCCTTATTTTATTCTTATATACATACACACGTATATAGTGCTTTCAAATTATATATGTAATGTTTTTATTACGATATTATATATAGGCTATTCCTTATAAAAATTCTGCTCTTTTTCTATAATATGTATAGCATCTTTAAATATGCCAACAGACATTTGAAATCAATTTTAAGTTAGTTAGTTATGTATATATTACTGATATTTTCCATTATTATTTGTTTTTTAAGCGCAATCTTGTTTCAAATTATGAGCATATTTTATAGTACGTATTGGTTTGCCGATATTATCTAAATTACCGTTACATATAATCGGTGTAATTTGGTTTGATCCAAACTTTTATGACCCAAGCCACGTCCCAAAATGTTAACCCGAGTTTAGACCCGTTAACCGACCCGACCTGTTGACCAGTGATGATGTTAACGTTGACCTGTGGTGACAACGTTGACTGGACTAGCGACGTTAGCGTTGACCGATCAAAGTCAACATTTGACCGTTGACTTTTTTAGTTAACTTTGACTTGACATTTTTTGACATCTTGAGTCCGAATTTGTAGTCTGTTTCGTTTAATTTGAATCTGAAACGCTAGTTTTACTAATTACAATTTACTTTTGTACTAGTAAATATTTTTTTAAGAGTTTTGGATCTGAGATATGATGTAGTTTATATATATGTTTCAGTCAACGTTAGCTCTGAGGAAGACGAATCGCCACCCCCTTCACCTGTTCATTCTGATTGTACACGTACTTCGAGGCTTACACGTGGGTTTTCTTTCGGATTAGTATTTATGTTTATATTTAGGTAACATAGTAATTGTGCTAATGTAGGATTATGATCGTAGGTTTTAATACAGCTGGACCCAGTTCTTCTGATCGTGGGAAACGCATTATTCAATAGGTTTAGTTTGCTTTGGCTAAGGTGTGTTCTCTTTCCGTGCTATGTATTCTGTGAAATGTTTTAAAACTTGCATGACTACTTTTCAGTGTTGTAATTATAATATGTTTTAAGATATCATGCATACTGTGTGAGACTGTTTTTAATGAATTTATCAGAATTTCTAAATTGTGATCCTCGTATTTAGTATGATATGCTGTGATGTGATTTTGTGTTTTACAATCATTACCATATTTTATATGCATGGGATGGGATTGTATAGAGGAAGAAGTGGTTTGGCCATACTGTGATTGGTGAAATAAGGGTGAGGAGTTTTGGGGAACTACTTCCACTGTGACCGGATAGCTTTGCCACCACTGTGATTGGAGTATGTAGCTGGGAAATGCATTTTGTCTGTGTCATCATTACATGCATCATGTTTTACCATGCTTTTATTAAATATCTTGAGAAAATTATTTTGGAACTGAGTTTGTGATTGTTTGCACTTTAGAGACACACTGGGCTCAATAGCTCACTCCCCTATAGTTTCTTTTACAGATAACTCGGTCTTTAGGCGACTTGGTACTCGGAGTATCTCGTTTTTTCCAGCTTTACTATATTTCAGTATAGACTTGGGTTTATTTATTTATTTAATTTAATTACTAGTTTTGAGATTTGTTGTAATTTCAGATTTGGGGTTTATTATTTTTAGCATGCATTTTTAGACTTTATATATTCAGATTATATTATGAAATTTTCGGTTATTATTTCAACACTTTAGTTTTGATAAATTATTAAGTATTTAATTATTTTACAATTATTATGATTTATTATAAATAAAATTAGTTTATTGAGGGTAAAGTTTTCAATGGTGACTTCCTAAATTTGACCTTTTCTTCTTGGTCGGGTTTAGGGTGGGTTACAGGGGGTTTCGAAACCACCTTGGGGGTTTTGAAACCGGGGGTTTTAAAACTATGAAAGAGGTTTCGAAACCTGTTTCCCATGTCTTATTGTCTCATTGGTTTCGAAACCATTTATAGGGGGTTCAAAACTTGTATTAAAAACTTGTATAACCGGCTAAAAATTGACTTTAAAAGATATATTCAATATAGGAACAAAGTCAAAACATTTTAAACATATTTTTCAAGTTTTTTTGACTTTGAATAAGATTTGCAATATTTCAATCAAGTCAAAAACATTTTTCAAATTATTATATCAAAACAAAAATCTCAACACTTTATTTAATATAAACTCTATTAAAAAAAACTTAATACATATGTATGTTTAGATTTAATTTCAGATTTGGAGGCTTTCAGGTTAGAATTTCTCGAAATAGACTTCAAAAACGGATTCAGGGGGTCAAAAAACCCAAAATATGAGTTATAAAAAAATTGACTTTTGTTCAAAGTCAACGGTCGACGGTAAACGGGGTTAACTTAGTTGAGTTGACTCAGGCGAGTTGACTCAGTTAATTGGTTAACTTGAGTGAGTTGACTTGTCTAGGTTAACTCAGTCAATGGGTCGGGTCAAACAGGCCAGGTCTAGGCTTAGGACGGGTTGGTTATCTGGTCAAGTCTAGGCTAAAGGCTGATGGGCCTTAAACAGGCCAATTCTAGTTTGGGCCGAGTAGGCCAGTTCAAACCTGACAAATCAGGTTTGAGCTCAACCAGCTCGGTTCAAGACCAGAACGGTCCATAATTGATTAGAACGGTCCAGATTGAAGGTAACTAGCGCATACTAGCCACGCACGGCCCAAATCGGCAGGAAACACCACTAAATGGCAGAAAACAATGATAAAGGTTTAAAACAAGGGATTTTCGAGGCTTATCGAGGTGTGGGACGGCTAAAATAATCGAGAATCGTTTAAAACAAGTCTAGAAAAAATAGAGCTTTTCCTCCCTGAATCTTCTAAACACTCTCCACGGCAGCTGGAGAGGAATCTCGACGAGTGGAGGGCCAGGCCTTGGTTGCAGAACGATGATGAACCCATGGACAGCAACGGTACAATGCACGAATCGTTCGAAACTAGTCCAGAAAAAATAGAGCTTTTTCTCCCTGAAGCTTCCAAACACTCTTCACTGTAGCTATAGAGGGATCTCGATAAGTGGAGGGCCAGGCCTTGGTTGCAGAACGATGATGAACCCATGGATAGCAACGATGCAGTCCATGAACGTTGGACGGTACGACAATCACCAAAAAATCGTGACTAACCATTGGGTTTTTGGCGGGCTTTCAAGCTATTTTCCACGTTGAATAACACAAAACGGTGATGAGTGGTTGATGGGGTTGTGATCGGGGTGAGCCGTTGGATACTCGGATGACAAAGGTACACGCCACAGACGGCTTGAAAGGCTTCGCCGAGGCTTGGTCAGAAAAGTGGGTAAGGTGGTTTAGGTGAGAGCTTTTTGGTATTCCAATATCTTAGATATTTTCATATCTAAGGCATTGATGAAGGTAGGTGGTGAGTCAGACTTTTATTTATTATGGGTTTAGACAACACAAATAATGGTTAAAATAAATTTGGTGAAGTCTATAGCCAAGAATGACCTTAGTTCAAATGGTTAATTTTGAGATATTATTTCGATATAAAAAAGTAAAATTGCTTTTGACTTGCTTACATGTTTAATTACTCAAAACAGTCAAAAACTTACAACCGTACCAATACGGGCCTTGCCTATACCGATACGTGCTTGCTTTTAGAATTCCTTGGAGGAATTTTGGTATCGATACGCTATACTGCGTACCAATACCCCTAGTATTGTACCAATATGGAAGTATCGCATACTGGTACGCCTAACGGCCTATAATGGCTAGTTTTTTAATTTAAATACAGGTATCGATACGGACATCACGCGTACTGATACCCACTGTCCAAAAATGCCTCTAATGGCTTCAAATCACCTCCAACTGCCATAAACGGCTAGTAGATCATTCCAAACATAAATACAAGTCTTGGGACACTTGAAGATGGTGAGAGACAACATCCAAGCTTAATGTTCAAGAGAAATTAGTTTTCAAGTCTTTTATTCTTCATTTCTCTTGTATATAGTGTATAAAGAGTGTTCTTCATTGTTGTTATTCTTTACACTCTTGTGAGCTTCAAACTTGTATACACCCACCTTGTGAGGTTTTAGAGTTTACACAAATTACCTTGTAAAAGGGAGAGGTTCTAGTTTAGCCTAAGTAAAAACTAGAGTGGTTCTATCTTAGCCACTGTAAAAGACAAGGTTGTAAGGGTTGCCTCTTGATCCCGGGAAAAAGGGAAGAATTTAATAATGAATTAGAAAATCCTTAGTGGTTTGCTAAGATAGTGGATGTAGACTCGGTTGAGTAGTTGAACCACTCTAAATTATCGTGCAAATTATCCATTAATTTTTAGTTTAGACAATTCATTCGAGAAACAACTTTCAACCCTCTTGACGGTTATTCAAAAGATCAATTTGAGCATGCTACAAGCCTATCAATTGGTACCAAAGCGAGGCTCAATCGAGAGGCTTAACATCTTATTGAGGCGATCCTGACAAGCTCGATCAATCAACAAATCAACCAGTGTTCATGGCTCAATAAATTGAAAAGTCACCATTCTTCAACGGTGAACATTATGCCTATTGGAAGAATAGGATATTTACTTCATGAAGGCCATCGACTACCGTCTTTGGGATATTGTTGAAGAATGACCGTTTGTGCCACAACAAAGAAGGTAAGATTGGAGTGTGGATGACAAGAAAAATATGAAGCTAAACTCGAAGGCTTTGCTCATTTTATTTTGTGCATTGGGACCGGATGAGTATGCCAAAGTCTCTTCTTGTGAGAGTGCCAAGGAGGTTTGAGACAAGCTTGAAGTGACCTATAAAGGAACAAACGAGGTAAATGAGACAAAGATCAGTCTACTCAACTTCAACTATGAAAACTTCAAGATGAGTTCGGAAGAAGACATCAAGAGCACGTTCAATTGATTCTCCACAATAGTCAATGAACTTAAAGGCTTTGAATAGGAGATTCTGAAAGACAATCTCATTCGAAAGTTGATTTATTCACTTCTCGAATCATGGGAGTCCAAGAAGACGACTATCATAGAAGCAAAGAACTTAAATGAGCTCAAGCTTGATGAGCTTATTAGATCTTTTCTCACCCATGAGATGATGTCTGAAGGGAGAAGGAAAGAGAAAGAGAAGAAGATCAATGAGCAAAGAATAGAAGGACAGAGAAAGAGAAGAAGACCTAAACATTATTGTTCTTCAATCCTCAACAAGTCATCAAGAAGATTTAAGTGAGAAGGAAAGTGAAAGTGAAAAGATGGTCCATCTCTTCAAGAAGTTCACTCGATTCATGAAGAACGAAATGGAGAAATCAAGACATGAATCGAATAAGAAGATGAAGAATCCCATCAAGTGCTTTAAATGCAAAAAGATGGGGCACATCAAATACGATTGCCCTTGTTTCAACAAGAACGGATCGAGTTCAAAGAAGAAGGCATATGTGGCAACATGGAGTGATGAAGAAGACTCCACCGACAATGACGTAGCCCACCTATATCTCATGGCCCTCCAAGAGGGTAAGGTAACTTCTAACTCATCTAGTTCAAACTCTTATATTTTGATGAGTTACAAAAAGCCTATGATGAATTGGTTTTTGAATTCAGTGCTTCATTTTCTAAAAATAAGAAATTGATTTCAAAATTGAAAATAGAAAATGAAATGCTTTCTAAAACCAATTTGGAATTTGAAGCAAAGAATAAATGATTTTGAACTTAAAGTCTTAAATTTACAAAATTTGCTTCAAAGTTTGCACAAAGATTATCAAAAAGAGTTGGATGATCTTAAGAAGGAAAAATATTAGATTTGCAAAGAGTTTGAAAAGAAAAACAATTTTAACAAATCAAATTTTTATCAAAGACAATCTAGTACCCCTAGATTTTTTAACGGTAAGCGTTTTAAAAGTATTTGGGTCCCAAAAGGACTAATTACTTCAAAGAAAAATGATGAAATTGAAAAATGGATTTCTAAGGGGACTAAAATGTGTAGAACTAACTCCATTGGATCCAAACCAATTTGGCTACCAAAAATTACTTTATTGTCTTTTTATAGGTGTGATGGAGCATTAATCAACAAAGTGATCAACCATGGAAGCTCTATGCACACAAGGAAGATCACTTGAAGAATGAAGACTTCATATCCTACCTTTGATTCAAGTGGTAAATTTAAATTGAATTTCTTTGTATTTTTATTTGATTTATTTATTTATTTGAAATTCAATTAGTTAATCATGATTTGTTGGACTAACAATTTGTTATGATGCTTGAGTAAGGGGGAGCCATTTTAAAGATTATTTTATTTGTCAAAGTTTTTAAACTCTCTATTGTTATTAAGCTTTCAAGTTATTTTCAAACTAAGTTTGAATTCTTTTTGATATAACAAAAAGGGGAGAAACGTTTGAAATTTTGAAAGAAAAAGGGGGAGCTTTTAATATTTTTCGAAAACAAATCTCTTTTTTAAAAATTATTTTACTAAGGAGGAGAATTTCAAAAATAATTTTTCAAGTTGTTTTTATTATATCAAAAATGGGGGATTGTTGAGATTTTTGTTTTGATATAATAATTTGAAAAATGTTTTTGGACTTGATTGAAATGTTGCAAATCTTATTCATAGTCCAACTAACTTGAAAATATGTTTGAAAGGGTTTTGAATTGCTTTAAAATGAATTTAAGTGACCAAAATGTCAAAATCTAAAGCCACATACCGATACGGTTCAAGCCGTACCGATACGAGTGCAACAGAAAATTTCCAGTAGCCAAAACTCGTATCAATACGGCCAAAGGGAATATCGATACTCTAGGGTGCGTATTGATATGGAGGTATTGCGTACCAATACCCTATGCATTTTAAATGCTCCAACGGCTAGTTTCTGAAGAACAAGTACCAATATTGCCACCCGCGTATCGATACCGACGGCTCCAATACTACATTTATTGCGAAAAATAAAGACCCCAACAGCTCTATTTCAATCCCAACGGTTAGAAACTCAATTGGGAGTATAAAAGACCCCAAGAAGCATCTAAAGAAGCTAATAATCTCAAAAGCCAACAACTTATGTATAGAAAATTGTCTTAGTGCTTCAATTTTCATATTTTTGTATAGACAACACTTGTGAGCTTAAATTGTAATATTTTCTCAAGTGTTTTAGGTTTGGGTGAGTGAGCTTAATTGTGTAAACATTCAACCTAGAGAGAATTTCTTGTTTGCTTTCTTTCTTTCTCTTGTAAAAGAGGGTTTGCTAGACTTTGGGGTATAAGTCTAGTGTTTGTTAAGGGTTGCCTTTTGATCCTGGGAAAAAGGAAGAATTCAATTAGTGAATTAGGAAATTCTTAGTGGGGAAGCTAAGATAGTGGATGTAGAGCTTGGTTAGAAGCTCGAACAACTCCAAAATCATCGTGCAAATTGTCCATTAATTTTTGATTTAGCCAATTCATTCGAGAAACAACTTTCAACCCTCTTGACCGTTATTCAGAAGATCGATTCGAGCATGCTACAATCCTATCAGTTAAACCTTCCATCTCTCATACCAAGGGGCATGGGTTCGAGTTCCCTTGGTTACAAAACCCCTTTTTGCTTTTTATTTAGCTTCATTTGCCTAAATAAGAAAATCATTTTTATTGGGGGTGTTACACCATAACTTTTTTTATATTACTTATTCTTGGTTTAAATATAATGACTTTGTATTGGGCTTGTAAGAGAAAAACTATTATGGTGGTTTCGCGCACACAGGGTTTGGCCAAGAAGTCCAATTCAGTTGAAATCGATCGATTTTCTCATGTGTATGAACTAGAGGTTTGATCCATTTATTATTATTATTATTATTATTATTATTATTATTATTAAAATTCATTTTGAACCATTTAATTTTTTATTAATTTAAGCTTTCATTTTAAATGAAAGTATCTTTATTCTTAATCACTAATTTATTTTTGACTGGTTTTCCCTTGACTAATGACTATTTTTAGATGTCCTTTTTGGGCATGCATGATACTATAAATACCATGCATATATGCCTTCAAAAATTATCTCAAAGTAGAATCATCTACTTACTTTATTCTCTTCTCTCTCATTTTAAACACTTTTTAAGGCTCAGTATTCATTGATTCTTTTCTTTTTTTGTTGCCTGTTTTGGCAGAAGTGCTTGTTGAATCCTAGAGGGTACGCTTCACCGTGAAATATCCTTAAAGACAGTGTCTAGTGCACGACTTAAACAAGTCTTATTTTCAACAATTTTTGATTCAACCAAACATTTTTCCTACAATCATAAGGATATTTACCCAACATTTCTTTAAGCCGAAATGACCTTTGACCTACTAACAAAGATTTCCATTGGTGTTATTATTGTTGTTACGCTTTCCGTGCAGTGTTCTAGTGTGTCCCCTTACTGTCATGTTGTTGTCTGTATATCATAGTTCAACCTTTACTGCTAAAATAGGTATGTATTGTCTATGAATTTATGTGGATGCTTTTAAATAATAATTTTAATTTATCTATGTTATGGTATTGGATTATTAAAAAAATCTTATGCTTAATATTTAGGCTTGCAAAATTTTGTGAGTTGAGCTTTAAGATTGATTGAAGTTGGTTACAAACCCAAAATAATATTTTGAGAAAGAAGAAAAAGGAAATTATTTTATATGTGACAGACTCTGTAATTGATTGTTGGGATAATGCGAAAATGCATGTCTAAGATTAGCCCTATCAAAGACTTGATATTTAAGAGTATCTTGTAAACCACCTCTCTTTCATAGGAACCTACCCAGTGCATTATTCATTGACTATACCCATGATTTTTATCTCCAATTATGATGACACTTAGGGCCACCATATAACTTAGTGCAGAAATTTCAACGAGAAATGAATATCCTACTAAGCCAAATATTTATTTGGGTGAAATCAATGTCGTTAACCTTGTTAAGCCAGATATTAATTTGGGTTGAGACAGATGTCGTTAATCGTATTAAGTCAAATATTATTTTGGTTAAAACAATTGGAATAATGAAAAAAGAAAATTCTATGAAGCCAAATTTTAATTTGGTCGAAGCAAATGAGATAATTTTTGTGGTCATTTTTCAAAGTCGATATTAAGACTCATATACAAGAGTGGATGATAGACAATGATGCTACTATGCATATTTTTGACAATTAAATGTCTTTATATCCTACTCTCGTGCGGAGGAAAGAAAAGAAATTGTCTATCTTAGAGAGCGTTTGAAACTGCACAAGTATTTTAAGAGGCAAGGTATTATTCAAAGTTAAATAATAAAAAACTTAGTCTAAGTTTCTTTCAAATATGACGAATTGAGAATATATTTTGTGAAAAATGGGTTTTGTAACATATTTATTTAAAGTTGTTACGCATGCTAGTTATATTTTTTTCTTATTAAAATGTCATGATTATCTATGTGACGTGTTAATGTGAGAACTTGTGTTGTTATGATTGATTTAGCATGCTAATAATAATATAACTTGTAAAATGTGTATGTTGGATTTTCTATGTGAAAATGATTAGAGACGACTTAAAATTTATTAAAGTGTGAGGGTGATTTGTCAAATTTATGCTTCTAGTTCGTAAGGAATGATATTTGGCTTTAAAATGTTTGATTACATGTTCATAGTGTTGCATATATGCTTTATGCTTTGGATAATAATATATTTGATTGAAATAAAATTGTTGAACAAACAATGACTATAATTTATGTCAGTTTTAGTGATATGTGTTTTCGAGATATACCATATTTTATTTTAGGAATAAAAGATTAAAAGAGATGGCTAAGATAAATGAGATGTTTATTTTGTTTAATGAATATAGTGGATAAGTAACATAATTTGTGATCTATCTCCTCTTATAAATTGGTGTATCATAAAATTACACGATTGTTTCTTCTAATTCATCTATGATTCAATCTGATTAAAACTTGATTGTGAGCATAATGATTTGAGAAGATATAAACAACTTAGAACTGTAAAACTCTTTGGAAGTATTATTTTTTATATGTATACTTGGCTGAAAATGATACAATTTTCTGAAACAAAATTTATTCTTACAATGCTTTTCTTTTGAAAAAAAAGTTGTTACAGTTGAACGTAACTCAACTTTATTATTGTTTACCACCTACAATAAAATTTATCATTTGTAAATGAATTTTTTTACATAGAAATTTTAAGAAGGATAATTTTATAAATATATTGCAAACGATTTTACTTAAATTGTTTTGATATTTTTACTCCAATTATAAAATTTTTTTATTGATATTTTTTGCTCTAGTTTAACACACAATTTTTTATCAACCAAATGGATGTTAGAATCATGTTTTTAGTTATTTAAAAGTATATATTGAACAACCCAAAGAATGCATTAAATCAGGTCATGAAATTAAAGTCTGTAAATATCTCAAATCATTATATGTCTTGAAACAAACTTCCAAATAGTAAAATCGGAAATTCAATCAAGTGTTAATGAATAATCTATTTAAAATTGATAAGTGAAAATATGAATAATTATTTGTTTGTGTTGATTGCATGTTTATCTGAATAGTTTTTTATTTGTATCAAACTTATTGAAGATGTTTGTGTGGTTATTTGTTTATGTTGATTGCATGCCTATCTTAGTAATTATTATGTGAGACTGAGATGTATCTTGCTTCAAAATTTGATATGAAAGACATGGATGAAGAAAATGTCATATGGGTTATTTAAATCATAAGGAAATGTGATAGCAATATGCTATCACAAGAACATGCCATTGAATTTTCTTTTAAGAAGTTTGGATAGATTGATATCAAACTTGTGAATATCTCTTATGATGCTAATATTCAAATGAGGAAATATACATGTGATCATATTGCCCAATTCAAGTATGTACAAAATTATTAAAATTTTGATGCACTTGATGAATTTTACTAGACCTGTAATGGCACATGTTATTTTTTAATTGAGATAATATACACACAACTCAAATCATTATTGTTGAGTTGTAGCAAAGTTAATGAGATATCAAAAGGATATCACGAGTTATGATATTCTGCTTAGCGAAGTACCCACTATATTAGAAGGATATAGTGATAATAATTAAATTTCTTATTCACGTGAGACTAGATATACTAGTGGTTATGTATTCACCCATAGAGGTAGAACAGTTTCTTGAAAACTAGCCAAACAAACATTTATAGAAAATTTACTATAAAGTCTAAATTTATTGTTTTAGAGTTGGCTAAAAATAAAGCTAAGTGGTATAAAAAAACTGCTTAGTTTGTATAATTAAGCTAAGTGGTAGAAAAACTTCTTAGCATGTATAATAAAGTTAAGTGGTAGAAAAATCTCTTAGCATGTATATTGAAGTTGAGTGATTGAAAAAAAGACCTTAGCCTGTATTTTATTAGGAATAAATATGATAGATTCAGTGCCCATGCATTGTGATTGCCAAGTAGCAATAGACATTGCAAAAGCTTTCAATGGTTAAACTATCCATATTTATCTAATGACATGAGGTAATAAAGCAACTGCAAAAGGATGAAGTAATTTCAATTGATTATGTGAAGTTAAAAATGATTTTGGCCAAATCATTCAACTAAACCCCTAGGGAGAAAATTAGTATGTGAAACATCGATGGGAAATGGACTTATGCCAATATAAGAAATCAACGATGATGGTAACCCAACCTTTATGATTGGCGATTCTATGAAGAAGGTTTATATGGGTAATAACAAATCATCGATTGATCTTGTGGAGAAAGCACTACATTTTTGTCCTTTTCTATGGCGCAAATAGTGCTAAAAACTACAAGGATGGTGAGGGTGAGTAAAACTTTTTGTAACACCCACGACCTGGATATCACATTTGGGCCTCACGCCTAAAACCCAACCAAACAATTTTGACCTAGTTTAGCCCAAACCACAAATCCATCATGAAAATCCATTTAATTTCAACCCAATAAAACATAATAAATATTCGAAAACATATACAATGGAGGTCCTTTTAAAATTACATTATAAACCTTTGACTCGACCGTTTGAAAATCCAAATACGGTTTACAATACACAATAGGTCTTACGAATACATAGCCCAATGACCTAAAAATTGTACTCTGATGAGACGAGGCACTGGAATCCTTACCTGCGAACGAAAACAACGATTCCGAATGCTGAGCTAACAAAGCATAGTGGATATACCGCCACTCAACCATGCTTCATGCAAATCATAAATAAAGCAATGCTTCATGCAAATCATGAATGTATGATCACGCACACAGCTTATACAAGTAGTTCATACGCTTCCTAGCATTACACAAATAACACCAACAACATTAAGTGAGGTCCGCATCCACGAAGCATCAGACACCTACACTTGAGTGAGGCCCGCATCCATAGAGCATCGGGATCCTACACTACGAGTAAGGCCCGCATCCACAAAAGCATCGGGATACTATACTCTGAGCAAGGCCCGCGTCCACAAAGCATCAGGATCTTATACTCAAGGGGATGAAGCTCGCGTCCATTTAGCATCGGGATCCTACATCCATGCTCGGGATCTCTCATCAAGCATCTTTGAATGAGGCCCGCGACCACAAAGCATCGGGATCCTACATTCGGGAGTCTTCAAGGTGTTGCAACACACTTAGGGTATCCAAATCCCAACAACAAGGGATGACTCAACCACCTAGGCGTCCCTCAGCACACAGCAAGGACCCTAACCACCACACAGCCTTGACCTCGACACAAGGGTCTTACCGTACACAGATCTAACACACTTACCATCGCCCTATGGTTTCTATCAATTATTATACCACCTTATTGAGCTTATCTATTTATTAGTATGTTATGAAGGTACACATTAGCCGTTCTCATTAATTTATCTTATTATTCACTAAGACTTAGCCTTGTAGGCGCCCCTTCCGCACACAGCACGGGCCTAGATTACCACGCAGCATCAATCGATCCACCTAGGATCCCTATAGGTTACCACCTCACACAACTTACCCAATATAACGATTCATTAGCCATTTATTTCATACACAGGGTTTAAATCTCCATTTCTCAGTTTTAATATACATTTTACACCTTAATAGACCCCTAGGGCCCTTTACCTCGAATTATAGAACCCCTAAACATAAACTCAACTTTCTTTGGCAAAATGCCTAGTGAGTACCGATACTCCTATATGGGTATCGGTACACCCCTATAGGTACTGGTACTCTCCCATGAGTATCGATACTCAAATTAGACTCAAAATGTCTGGTACAACAACCCGTACTGATATGCTAAACCCCCGTATCGATACTCAAATTAGGTTCGAAAAAATTGGACTCTCAAGTCGTATCGATACTCACTATCGGTACTGAAATCTCCTCGTACAGATCCACCCCTGTACCGTTACTCCCACATATGCGTACCGGTACGCTAAGCCATTTCTAGGCAATGTAATAGTGCGTACCGATACGCCCCATGTGTACCGATACGCGAAAGCGTTACTAGAATTCTTCACTTGCAAGGGATACCGATATACGGGGAGGCGTACCGGTACACCCCTCACAACCCTTCCCTATTTTACTAAGGCGTACCGATACGTTATGCCCAGTATCAGTACACAAGCCCAATTTTTGAACTCTAGGTGCAGGTTTCACCTAGAAACCCTGTTTAACCCTCATGGTTAAACCCCAAATCATTCATACAAATTATGGTGAAGGTATTAAGTGAGTCTCTATCAATTTTAAGTCTTAGCAACATCAAATCCACACTTTACCATTAAACAGGTCAACCACAACATATCAAACCATAAACACCCAAATCATACACAAAGCCTATATTTTATGAGTTGCAAGAATTCAAAGGAGTTAGTAGTGTACTAACCTTGGATTAAAGTTTGTGAAGAAGCCTTTAAAGAGTCATTCCCTTTCTTCTTCCTCAAACCCTCACCAAACACCTTCTTCTACTACAACCAGCCATTTTTACCTTGATTCGAAGATCTCGAGACGCTGAGTAAACTTCCCTTCTTAAGCACAACGAGATTCAAACTCAAAACTTTAAAGATCCTACCTTTAACACTCAACCTTGGGTAGGAGATGATGATGGGTGGGGAAAGAGAGCAAAAGGAGAAAATGGTGACCCCACTCTCTTACAATCTGCAGAAAAATAAACAACCACCAGCCCCTTGTCATCCATTTATGAAATTTCCATATTACCCCTCACAAATCTCATCCTAAACCAAGCCCAAATCCAACTAAGCAAGCCCAACAACAATGGCAAGCCCAAAAAGGCTCCCAAAAGCCCAACACTCGGTCCAAATGCGAGGCCCACGCCTCGGGTTAACTCGACTTTTAAACTCCGAAATCCTGGTCGTTACACTTTTAATCAAGTTCATAGCCTTTATAGGTGGTGTATTGACCTACAAAATACACTTGATGGCTTGACCTATATAAGTGTGAAGTAGGGCCTCTTCTATGAGATTTATGGCAAAGTCTCTAGAACACTTATGAAAATCCAAGCACGTGCATGTCCTATTAGCGCACAACCGCGATAAAGAGCAAGAATAGATATAATGCGATTAATGAGAATGTTAGCTTACAATAATGAGTTATTGGTTCATAGAAACGTGTTTCACCAATTACTCGGTAGGTTATGTCTCATTTTTTAAGTTCTGGTTCATAATCCAAAAAGGCACCAAAGTGAATACGTTATGTCAGAATACTCAGCTAATTTTTTTATCATTCTTTGAAATATGTGGGGGTTGTTGTAAAAATATAAGATTATTTAGTATATTTCAAAGAATCCCATGTATTTCTTTTATATTACTTCTTATGGGTCTAAATATAAAGACTTGGTATTGGGCTTGTAAGAGAAAAAAATATTATGGTGGTCTCATATACACGGGTTTGGCCAAGAAGTCCAATTTAGTTGAAATTGATTGATTTTCCCATGTGCATGAACTAGAGGTCTAATCCATTTTTATTATTATTTTTATTATTTTTATTATTATTTTTAAAATTTATTTTGAACCATTCATTTTTTATTGATTTTAACTATTCATTTTAAATGAAAGTATCTTTATTCTTAAGCATTGATTTTATTTTTGACTAATTTGTCCTTGACTAATGGCTATTTTTATTTGCCTTTTTGGGCATGCATGATACTATAAATACCATGCACATATGCCTTCAAAAATCATCTCAAAGTATAATCATCTACTTACTTTCTTCTCATCTCTCTCATTTTAAACACGTTTTAAAGCTTAGTATTCATTGATTCTTTGCTCTTTCTGTTGTCTGCTTAGGAAGAAGTGCTTGTTGAATCTTGGAGGGTACACTTCACCATGAAATATCCTTAAGGACAGTATCTAGTGCACGCCTCAAGCAAGTCTTATTTTCAACCCTTTTAGGTTTAACCAAACATTTTTCCTACAGAGATGCCTATGCGTCACAAGTAAGAATACTCCACGTTGAGTGTAGAAAACGTCTATTGTACTTCTAGTGTTGTATATGCCTTCATTCCACAATGACTAGCATTGAGATGCCTCTGTTTTCGGCCACCCCATATCAATAAGCTTACGAGAACATCGACTTGACTCCATTCATTCATATTAAAAGGTTATTATAATAATTGTCACATATCAGAGACTATTGTTAGGTCTCGACTCGTATCACTTTATGACGTACTCTCGGCAAAAGAGAGATTAATGTTAAACTTATTATATCCTTCATCCTCAAATCTCCCATAGGAAGGTCCCTCCAAAAAACTCCATATGAAGGTTCCTTTAAAGGAATGCTTGTCCACTTAACCACCCTTTGACAAGACTTCTGTCAATATCCTATTTAATGTGTTTGCCTTCGAAAGAATACTCCTTTGAAGGAATGCTTGTCCACTTAACAACCCTTTGACATGACTGCTATCAATATCTCATTTAATGTGTTTGAACATCTAGTTAAGTATGCTAACTAGCGGTCAAGTTTATCCATATCAATCCATCAATAGCCATCAATGTTAGACCTAACACCAGCCGTCAAACAATGACGAGAGTAGAAAAAAGATATATATCCACGTGGGTAACAAGAAAAAATGAGGTTCATCATCTTCTTAAGTCGAACTCTCTTTTCTATGGATCTGATCATTCTCCATTATCAACACTGCATGTGACCGCAACTCTTCGTCCAAAGAGGTAAACCGCTCGAAATGTCAATAACCACCACCATTCCATTTTATCATAACAATGCTTTTTTATTTTATTTTGGGACCAAAACTCCCAACTGCCCCTTAGGTACGCTCATGTCTCACATTTTGGGCATGGTGTAAGATAGGGTGTACCTCCTAACCATCTATTCATTAGTTGATCAATGATTATGAGTATAATCTTAATTTTTTTTTACCAGTTCACCTTTTATTTTTATATTTTATTCAATTTACTTTTCACTAATTTTCTAAAAATATTAAGACACAAACAAATTAAATCAAATTATTATTTCACAAACATTTTTTAAGTAGACTTTATTTATCCACCAACGTACCATCACCCCTAAATTATTGAACCAAAATCACCTAATGAATCTCTGATAAACTACAAAACTAGTGCAGCTAGAAAATAATTAAAATTGCATTAATAAAAGAAGTTTAGCATATCCCTTATCCTATGAACAACTTTTACTAAATTATTTACCTTAAAATTAATTGCTATAGGATTCCTAGATCGAACTATCAAAGATAGCATATTATAGTTGAGTTTGTTAATCAACTAACAACGCTCTCATTATATAAAATAAAAATATACTTTTTAATAATAAAATTGTAGATGTCATACTTTAAAATTATAATAATAATTTATAATTAATGATGATGCAATCATTTTTCATTAATTATTTATAATTATATAAATTTTATTTTCACGTCATGTGTTTACTTATTAATATATAAATTGTAATAAAAAGTAAAAATATCATAGTTTTATGTGATTTAAGACTGAAACTATTAAACGATGTAAACTTGTTTTCTTATTAAAAAAAATATAACACAGACAATTTAGTAATATACACGTTTAAATAATCTTACATTCTTTCAATCAAATAGTGTAAACTTACATTCCAACTAAGTAAAACAAAAAAAACTAATGTAATTCTATTATGTAATACTAGTATTTAATATTGTTAATTTATTAATAAACATATCTTAAATATAAAATAATATTTTTATGAAAAGAGTAATAAACATTATTAAATATATAATATTTTATTTTATTATTAAAATAAGAAGACATAATGTCAAAAAATGTCCCTAACGTTTCACTAAATAGTCATTTTGGCCCATATTCTTTTTTTGAAGCAATTTAACCCTCAACGTTTTATTTTGGGTCAAAATGGCCCCTCTGCTGATGAAAATTGTTAGTCAACTAACGATAAATAGCTTGAGATGACTTGATAGAATGGCACATCAACATAAAAAATAATTTTATAAAATTATTTTTTTTTTGATGTGATATTCTTTCAAGTCAACAACTTTGTCTATATAACATTATCATGTTAACGTGCACTGTCATATAGGTTTGCCATGTCATTTCAAGCCATTTATCGTCAGTTGACTAACAGTTTCCATCCGCATAGGGGTTATTTTGACCAAAAATAAAACTTTGAGGGTTAAATTACTTCAAAAAAAGAATAGGAGCCAAAATGACTATTCAATCAAACATTAAGGGCATTTTTGGCCTTTATGCCAAATAAGAATGTAACATTATATCATTATATTAATATTTTATAAAGTATAGTTTCATATATATAAAATATGCTGTCAATATTAACCAAATATTGAATTTGGCTTAGTGGTAAGTTATTCTTATATGTAATTAGAGGACTTAGGTTCATTGTCCCCCTCCCTCCTTTTTTTTCCTTTGCTTTTCACCAAAACATAACCTTTTATAGAATATATTGTCAACTTATGAGTAAAAAAATGGATCTGGCTTAGTGATTGATGTGTTGTTATAATGGCTAAAAATTGTAGGATCGATAACCTTTTATGTGTGTTCGGTATGCTCTATTGCTTGCATGCAGGAATCACTATATGGTCATTATAAGTTTGGCTCACATTGAGAAAATTGGATGACAATTATGTATTAGTAAACAATTTGTAAGTTGTTTGTAATTGGTAGCTTTGTGATTATTTTGGTATAACACAATAAAATATTTAAAATTTGTTCAAGAGTTTTTTAAAACAATTCTTTAAAATATTCTCATATAAAAAATAATGCTAAAGTATTTTGACTTTGTTCTTACAATTAAACATTCTTAAAAATTCAAAAACAACTTGAAAAAAAGAATTTTCTAGAGCAAACTTTCGAAACTATCTACCTAGTTTTGAAACTTAACAAGTTTCGAAACTTTAGCTGTAGTTTCGATACTTGTCAAAACAGTGAAGTTTTAAGTTTCAAAACTTTAAAAAAGTTTTGATACTTATGCAAGAGTTTCGAAACTCTTACGTAAGTTTTGAAACTCATGGGTTCTAACAGTCGAATTTTTAATCTGGCTCAAAGAGTTTCAAATTTTTTTGAGAAGTTTTGAAACTATTGTGTATGTGAGCATTAAATGGCCGATTTTATGACATCCCAAAGGCTCCAAACCTCTTCCAACAATTAGAAAAGACTAAAAATTGATTTGAGGACATAAAAGGGACCTCCAGGTGATTGAAGATCATCAAGAAAGTCCATACCAACAATCAAGCAAAAAGAATTCTTGCCTTTGAGCTTTAAAGTTTATTTTTCATTTGTAAGAACACTTGTGAACTTTATTTGTTTAATTCTTTGCTCAAGTGTTCATTTGGGTGAGAGCTTAATTGTGCAAACATTTACCTTCTGAGGTTTTCTTAGTTTGCTTCATTTGTATTCTCTAAGGGAAAGAGTGAAATCAAGGTTTAGGGGTATAAATTTTATATTTTGTAAGGTTATCTCTTTGTCCTAAAAAAAACAAATCTAGTGTATTTGAGAAATTCTTAGTGTAGATAGCTAAGGCTGTGGAGTATACTTGATTTAGAAGTTGAACCACTCTAAATTATCGTGACATTTTTTATTTTCTAGCTATTTCTTCCACCACAAATTTTAAAGCTAATTCACCCGTCTTGATAATATTCGGTTGATCATATCAAACCCAACAATAATGCTGAACATGTTTGACAAACTATATGGTAACATTAACGTGACATGTTTGACAAACTATATGGTAACATTAACGTGACATGTTTCATTGATTCATAATTGACAAACTATATGGTATCATTATCATGATATGTTTCATTGATTCATAATATGAATTAAAAGATATATATGTGATTATTTTTTATACGAGTATTAAATTAATTGGGCTAAGGCTCATAAAGTTTTGATACGGAAATCATGTGAAACTAAAGTCTGAGGTGTGTATCGGACTAAAATCGAGCTACAAGCTCATACATGTTATGTAAATGTTATTTGGAACTATATATGCTAAGATATTAATGTCAATCTTGAATGCTGTGAATTATGTCCCTGGACATGTAGTTTAGTGACAGATATAATTGATATACCATAGAGTTTATTGAGTTTATGTATGTGTTATATAGACTTCAGTCTTTGGCAGAGTCGGAGGACTGTTGTTGATCGGTCAGAATTATGTCTAGACAGAGTTGGAGGGATTGACTATACAATATTAATAGAGTTGGATGAGATTCGAGTATCTAAATATAACTCATGTTTCATTGGGCTATACATTCATATAACTTGATTCCGATAGTTATGAAGTATGTTTTACAAAATAAGTGATATGATATGCTACATAATCCTTTATTAGAAATAAAACAAGTTCTATAAAACTTATTGTAACATCCAATACCCGACCTAGACGTTATGATAGAATAATGGATGTCACAACTGTCACTAAAGTGACATGAAAATATTTTATTAAAAAAATAAAAATAGATGCAGGAAATTACACTAATAGTATCTAAAAACACAAATAAATGAAGCATAGTCTCATGTTATATTCTACTTAAAACAAACATAAAATAAAATAAAATACTTGGTAATTTTCAGAAAACGAGACCTAAGTCCTTTTAGGATCTGTTCTTTAATGCTTTTGAAATGTGCTTTTGGGTCAAAAGTGATTTTGGGACTAAAAGCAATGCAGAACAAGTAGCTTTTCAGGTTAAAACTGTTTTTCAGCTTAGTTTGAAAAGTATTTTTTAAAAGCTAGAGTTTTTAGCTTTTAACTTTTTTAAAAGCACTTTTAAACAAAATTACTTATTTATCCTCGTTTATATCATCAATCCTTTTATATTTTCAAAAAATAATGTCTAAAATAGAAAATTTTATCTACTTAAAAACATTTTTTAATAGCAATATCAAACACTGCTATTTTAAACCAAATAATCTAAAAAATACTTTTAAAACCATTTTTTAAAAAATAATTTCTTATCGTACTTTTCAAAAGTAATATCAAACTGGCCCTTAATGTCGAGTTCAAACCTTAATCTCCTACTGAGTCTGAAAGAAAAGAAAGAAACAGAGTGAATAGAAGGCTAAGTGTGGCCCGAGGCATAAACCTAACATACAACTAGGGGTGTAAAACGAGTCGAGTCGAGCTTAAGTAGTGCTAAACTCAACTCGATTCGTTAAGATTTTCAGTCGAGTTCGAGCTCGAGTAATTTTTAACGAGTCTGAGAAATTTGAGCTCTACTCGGCTCGTTAAAAACTCGAGTCGAGTTCGAGCTTGATTCAAGCCCAATCGAGTCAAGTGTTGATCGGTCTTTAATCGTGTCGGACTCGAGTAGCTTGTCATCTGTCACGTCTCATTTAAAGCCATGTCGTGAAAAACATTAATACACAAGTTGAGTAAACTCAAGCTTGTTAATTTTAAGGTATAGGGTGTTAGTTTAGGGTTTAGAGGTTTAGGTTGTTGGGTTTAGAATTTATGGTTTAAATTTTAGGGTTTAAACTTATGTTTAGGGTTTATATTTTAGGGTTTTAAGTTTAGGAATTTAGATTTTAAATTATAAAAATTAAAAAATTAGTATATTATATTTTCGAGTAACTCACGAGCTTTTCGAGTCAAGTATCAAGTAGCTCGACTCGTTAAAACTCAACTCGAGCTCAAATAACTCGAGATTTGTCTCTTCTCATTTACAACCATGCATACAACACATACGGAAAGAAATTGCGCATGCAACATATGTCAAATCACCTATAAAAACATTATGTAATGATGCACATATGGAAAACCGTTTTCCATCTACTTTGCCTGTCAAACGTGCATAAAATGCTACTGACGGGTACAGCTTTGCTCTCTACAGTACATTGAGAATTCATCCATGGTGGGTGTTATTTAAAATTAGTTCTTTAAAAGGTATATTTGGGTAAAAATGTCGCTGTTAAGTACAATTATAAAATACATTTTAAAATCTTGTGAAAGAAACATACCATGTAGAAAATATATTATAAAATTATATTCAAAGAAAAATTATAGGTAAAGTGGTAAATAATTTGTATACAAATTTATTAATTTTATTTTTGATCCTTAAAATAATTATTTTAATTATTTTATTTCAAAATTATATAAGTATATAAAAAATCATAATAATATCAATATATATTTAAAATAAAGATATATGCTAGTAATCAATATATATGCGTTAGGCTTTGTTGGGTAGGGTGAAAAGAAAAATAAAATGGTAGAAAATTAAAAAGGTGGAAAAAGTGAAAAATAAAAAATTAATTTTGTTTTTATTTTTATCGGTGTATTTGATAGAAATAATGAAAAAATTAAAAAAACGTAAATTTTTCATATATTTCTTAGTAGAGTTGAAAAATAAAAGGAAAAAATATACTATAAAAAAATAAACGTATCCTGAACTAACACACATCTATCACCGTTTTCTCCCAACTTTTTCTTCCAAATCAGACTATTTTATTTTTACACATAAGGATAAAAAATGATCTTCACTCTCATTTTTTTCAAAAAATAAACGTATCCTGAACTAACACACATCTATCACCGTTTTCTCCCAACTTTTTCTTCCAATCAGACTATTTTATTTTTACACATAAGGATAAAAAATGATCTCCACTCTCATTTTTTTCCCTTCACTTTTTTTCATACCAAGCGCACTCAAGATTTTGTCCTCTTTCCACTTTTTATCTCACTCCTTCCGTCATTTTATTTTTTCACCCAACCTTAAGTTTTGCTTGATAGAGTTAAAAAAAAATGGAAAGATAGAAAATTAAAGGGGTAGAAAAGTGGAAAGATAGAAAATTAATTTTTTCTTTTCATTGTTGTGCTGATAGGGAGGATGAAAAAAATTATATTTTATTTTTATTTATTGCTTGAAAGAGCTGAAAATTGGAAAGAAAAAAAAAAGTAAACTTTGAAAAATTCATATTTTAGACCAACTCACATCTCTCCCGCATTTTATTTCCTCTCTTCTTTTTAATTTTGGGATGATTTATTTTTACACATGAGCATGTAAAATGATCACCCTCTAATTTTCTTTCTTCACACTTTTTTTTCCTACAAAGCACACCCAAAATTTATTTCTTTTTATTTTTCTATCTTCTCCTTTCATCATTCCACTTTTTCACTCAATTAAGCAAAGTTTTAAAATACAAAGATCGGTACTCTGGACTGAACCACTTAGCTCACACTTTACCATCATATAAAGTCTTTAAAAAAGAAAATAAACAAATTAATGTATACTTTGTCCTCTGAATTTGACTTTAATTATCTAGTTGGCCATGAACTTTTTTTGACCCATTTAATCACTAAACTTGACCTTAGGTATTTAGTTGATGCCTAAATATGAAAACCGTCATTAACATCTATCAGAAAATTTAATTTCGCTAAAATTTTGATGATGTGTCAATTGTAAAGTCAGTTTAATAAATTTCAAATTTTAAATTAACTTATATGATGATTTTCATGTATATATACTAAAACCAACTTTAGTGGTACAACGAGTCTAAAAAATCCTAGAATCAATTACATACCTTAGGTTTTTATTAGGGATGGTAACGAGGTGAGTTGAGACGAGTTTTGGCCGTCCCAACCGACCCAAAATTTATTTTTTTACCCAAACGCGACCCAAAAATTTAACAAAAAATTTGACTAAATTTGACTCACCCGGAAAAAAGTTACTAAAAATATTAAATATATATATCAGGTCTGGAAAAGACAATGGATTCCTATCCTAAACTCGACCTAGCCTCTCTACTCAATTCTTTTAGAAACCCACCCAAACACGAATTTAAAAAAAACCTAGATGAAGCGAGGTACATCGGGTCGGGTTCGAGTAATTTTGCCATCTCTATTTCCAATGGAGATTAAAGTGCCATGTCAGCAATCTAACGAAGATTAACGCTTGAGTAAACAAAAATGAAATAAATCTATAACGTATGTGACTAAAACCAAACTTTTTTTAAAACCAATGACCAAAACAGAATAGAGCGAAAACACAAGGGACTATCAGTGTAGTTTACTCTATGAATTAACAAAAGAAAATTATATCACGTTTAAGTCACGTGATTTACAATATAGACCGCCACGTAAGCCCGACAAATATAATTTTTTTTTCCTTTTTTGATTTTCAATTTACAATAAATTTCCCGCTCATTTCTACAGTGGGTCAGTTCTTCTCTCTTTCATTCGACAAAACAAAATCGCTAGAAACCAAAGTCTCTCTCGCCCCGATTTAATCTTCAATCTTCTTCCCTAAATACCCTTCCACTGCTCTCTGAGAGTTTTCAGATCTCAACAATTAACCAATATCACATCTACGAAGTCATCGGCCGTGGCAAACACTCGGTAAGAAAGCCTCCCTTTCTATCTGATTCCGGCGAAACTTTCGCCGCCGATTAAGTCAATTTCGCTACATTTTCGATTTTCTAATTATTTAAGCTCTCAATGTTTTTTTATAGTCTGTGTATAAAGGAAGGAAGAAGAATACGATTGAGTATTTCGCAATCAAAAGCGTCGATAAATCGCAGCGGGGCAAAGTTCTTCAAGAAGTATGTTTCTTTTTAGTTTAATTCTCCCTTCAGTTCATTTACTTTTCAAAGTTTTGAATTATAGTTCTTCTAGTTTCAGTTTTAGGAATTTAGTTCTCTATTTGTTTGTTTTAAAAATTGTCCAATAGATAACGATGTTATCGGTTAGATTTTAAGTATATATATATTTTTTGAATTAAAAGAAGAAAGTCTAATTTTAAAAGTTCGAAGAGAACAAGGACGGGGTGTAGAATTAGACTTTTTTTTCTTAAATCATGTTGAAATGATTTGGATAATTGAGCTCGCATTTATGTAATTCTAGATTATTTTTACTTGACACGAATGTTTAATTTTTTTTTTCGAATCTTTTATAATTGATGTTTTATTGCAAATTAAGCTGCTATTTCTGCAACTAAAAGCTTCGATAAAGCATAGAGGAGCAAAGTTCTTCAAGGAGGAATATTTTTATAAATCATTTTGATATGCTTTGGATAATTAAGCTGATATTTATGTAATTTTCGCTTATTTCTACTCAACACGATTCTACTAGAAGTTTATTTTTTTTCTAATATTTTCTAATTGATGTTTAATTAGAAATGAAGCTGCAATTTTAGCTTCAGGCTTTACTAATTTTACATTTTTTTTCAGGTTAGGATACTTCATTCATTAAATGATCCGAATATCCTAAAGTTTTACTCATGGTATGTTTTCCAAATTTAGATAATGGATTACTTATGTAAATTTTCGGCATATTTGAAGTTTTCTAGATTTTTTTACTTTGTGTATCAAGGTACGAAACTTCTGCACACCTGTGGTTAGTTTTGGAATGCTGTACGGGTGGAGATCTCATGACCTTACTACGGCAGGTACTTACGGTTCACCTCTTCTTTAAACGGCAAGAACTATTTGTTGTTTTCATTTACAAGTTTGATTTGAGGATCTTGAAAGCCATTATGCTAGTGTGAAAAGTGAGACATGTTTTCAGCGGAATATAAACTTTTTGACGGATTTCAGGATGGTAAACTGCCGGAAGAATCAATTCAGTTTTTGGCATATGATATTGTCAGAGCTTTGCAGTAAGGATTCTCTTTTTTTTTTGGGTTTTATTGTAGTTAGTGTATTGTATGCAGTATGTTTCTGTTCTTTTGATGTCTTTCATGAGTTATTAATGGAAATGTTTTGTTATTAGATATTTACATTCAAAAGGAATCATTTACTGTGATTTAAAACCATCGAACATCCTTTTGGACGAGAATGGCCATACGAAGGTATCCATCCCCTATTACTAATGTATTGTCGAGTTGCTATTACCTACTTCCTATGCCATTTTCAAATTTTGGTACTCTTTTGATGCAGTTATGTGACTTTGCACTCGCAAGGAAGTTGAGTGACATATCTAAAACACCTTCTTCCATGGTAGGTTCTTGTAACCTTTGTGACATTCTATGCATATACATGAATTACATTAGAAATGTTTTCAATTTATTTTTCCATTTCTATGTTGTTCATTGTTGTGCTTTCTACCTATGCACTTGTTTAGCTGCCACAAGCGAAGCGAGGAACACCCCGTTATATGGCTCCTGAATTGTTTGAGGATGGAGGTGTCCATTCTTTTGCATCTGATTTTTGGGCCCTAGGTTGTGTACTATACGAGTGTTATACAGGGAGGCCTCCTTTTGTAGGAAGAGAATTCACTCAACTTGTAAAATCCATCATCTCAGATCCAACCCCTCCCCTCACGGGAAGTCCAAGCCCTTCTTTTGTCAATATAGTTAATTCTTTGCTGATCAAAGATGCAGCTGAGAGAATAAAGTGGTCTGAGCTTTGTATGCATGCCTTTTGGAGGATAAGATTTTCTCTTTTACCTTTACCTCCTCAGCCTGCTTTTGAAAGTATGATTGAGTTATGTGCTAAACCTTGTCTCTCAGACAGATCTCAAAGCAAGACCCCTCCTAAATATAGGGAAAAAGATTCAAAAGGGGCTTCAAGAAATGATGAGAGTTCTCTTGCGGGTTTAAGAAGCCATGAGACGGCAGTTAAGGGTACACCAATTGGCCGTAAGACTCAAACAAAGGCTTCTGGAAGAGCAGTGGAGGAGAAGCATAAAGATCAGTCCAGTGCTATTAAGCGTGTGAACCTCTTGAGGTTATCTAGAATAGCCAAAACAAACTTACAGAAGGAGAATGAAAAGGAAAATTACCGCAGGCCCCTTCCAAATAGCTCTGAGAATGAATCTGAAGTTAAAATCGAGAATACTGATATGGAACTTGATTTTGATGAGAACACTGAAGAAGATGTGCCTGATGAACCCGATGGATCAGATGTCCCTACTTGTACAACTGAAGAAAAAATTTCAAGTCAGAATCAGTAACCACTCAAAGTGGAAGAAAGGGATAATAACATGGACCAAACGGATAATCAAGCCGTGAGTAATTTGTCTGCCTCAGATGAATCAAAAGCGTATGAGCAGGAATCATCCTCCAATCACGTTGAAGTGGTCGCGACACCTCCAAGTGTCAGTTCCCAACACAGAAACCAAAGAATTAAGGAAAGTCCAGTATCTTCCCTTGAGTCTGACTGTTCAAAATCATCCAACAATATTTCCCAAGTTCTTTGGCATCCTTCTGATCTCTCTGTAAGACCTGTAATGCCAGGTAGAAAAGCTGATAAATTGTCAGAGGTAATTCCTTCACTACCATTTGAGGCATTGCAACCTCCCGAGTTTGTAAAGATTTCAAAGGAACAATTGGATGCACTCAACAATAGGATCATAGCAATATTTGGTGGAAATGCTGGAATCAGCGAGAAGCAAAATGTGATTAGATACCTTGAGATGCTTAGCAATAATGCAGATGCAGCCAATATCTTGACTAATGGTCCAATAGACCTGACAAACTTGACCCGAGAACCGAACCGATTTATTCGAACCGAGACTTGAAATTGACCTAAACATGATAACTCGAAACCCAAAATAAACCGAACTGAACTGAAACCGAATCGAAATTCAGTTGAACTGAAAATTGACCCGAACCGATTTTCAACCGAACTGAATGGACCCAAACCGAATGGAACCAAACCGATTTTACCTGAACCGAAAGCAACAGAACCGAAGGCAACCCGAAATTAAGAAAATATATTAAAATAAATAAATAAAGATGAGATGTGAACTGTCGTACAACTTATCAAAAAGTCAAATGTATATGCTATATAAAGTCATATATAGAGTGGAAAAACCTAACTCGGCCTAAAAACTCGACTAAAACCGATCGATCTCTTATTAACCTGATATTGACCCTACTCGAAATCAACCGATCTGAAAATAATCGACCCGAAATTAATCGAACTGAAAATCAACCAACTCGATGTCCCCGATACCCGAATCGAAATCACCATAGACCCGAATTAAAACTGAACCAGGCCTGAACCAAATGCAGTCAGAACCGAAATGACCCGAACCAAACTGACCTGAACCGAAACCGAACCGAATGACCCGTTTGCCACCTCTATGGTCCAATAATGCTCATGCTTGTCAAAATGCTCAGGCAGTCTAAGACTTCAGCTTTGCGTGTTCAACTTGCTTCAGTGATTGGCTTGTTGATTTGCCATTCTACTTTTATTGAAGATGACCTTGCAAATTCTGGAATTTTAGGTGCACTTGCTGATGGTCTTAGAGATAGGCAAGAAAAAGTGAGAAGATTTTCATTGGCTGCTTTAGGTGAATTGCTTTTCTATATTTCCACTCAGAATGAACACTCAAGAGACAACAACCCACCTGAATTTCCGTCAAAGGACAACAAGCCAGTATGTGGTTGGCAGGTTCGTTTTCATGTGCCATTACTTTAAAATTATATATTGTATACCACATTAGTAGAGTCTTGATTTTTTATGATGTTGATTTTATATGGGATAAGTGAAATCTTTGATTTCCTATGACGTTGCTTCTAATGTTTCCTTATTTCGGACAAGTCATAACTCATAAACTACCGAAATATAATGTTAATAGAAAGTTGTGGAGCTTCCTGCAGACGCCTTAAGAGAACTGTTGCTTGTGCGATAATCTTAAGCCTGTTTTGTTTTCTTTCCCTGTCAATTTTCATTTATTTTTAATTATTTGTAAGGAGTTTCTTCTGTTCTTGGCAGGTTCCAAATTCATTGATTTCATTGGTATCATCGGTTTTACGTAAAGGAGAGGATGATATGACTCAACTTTATGCACTAAGGACAAGTGAAAACATTTGCAGTCAAGGAGGATATTGGGCCGCTCGTTTCACCACCCAGGATGTGATCAGTAACCTGTGTTATATTTATCGTGCTGCAGGGAAGCAGGAGAGCATGAGGCTAACTGCAGGATCTTGTTTGGTTCTCCTTGCTCGTTTCAGTCCCCAAAGCATTCAATCAGTTATAGATAAACTTTCACTCAAGGATATTGCATCTACTCTTACCAAAGGCAATCTGCGCGAGAAGCAAATCAGTTTAAATCTTCTAAATTTGGCTATGCTTGGAAGCCATCTTTTCTCAAATATAGGACGGTACTTTCTACCTTTGGTGGAAGAAAAGAACCTGGTGCCTAGTCTTGTATCTCTTATCGAGCAGGGAAGTGAAGTTTTGCGGGGCAAAGCACTTGTTTTTGTTGCTCTTCTTTGTAAGAATGGTAAGAGGTGGCTACCACAATTCTTTTGCAATGCAAGGTTACTTCCCACAGTGGAGAGATTGGCAAAAGAGAAGGATAACTTTATACAGCAGTGTCTGGATGCATTTCTTCATGTCTTGGTATCGACCATTCCCACCTTACTGGATGCTATAACTGGAGATATTCAGCAAATGATAGGTGGAAGGCGACAGATCTCTGCCCTTACGAGTCGTTCTGCTCCAAAGAACAATATTCATTTGTTTCCTGTTGTTCTTCATCTTCTTGGAAGCATGCCGTTCAGAAACAGAGTGGTGACACATCAGGTCTTGCAGCAATTGGCCAATCTTATCAAAGTTGTGGAGACACAATTTCAAGTAAGTAGCATCTGAGCCATTGTGTATGGTCATTAAGGACTATGAACTTTTTCCAGCATATCTTCATTCTATTTACAAAGTCAATATATATTTTCAACGAGTAACTATAAAGTATATATAAACTGTTGGGGCTTGATCTGACTGTCCAAATATGTTGAGACTTTGAATGATATGTCACTTGCCAAGTGTATATGTAGTTTGTACCTTGTCTTGGCCTACATTAAAAGAGAATCAGAAAAAAGGGTGATAAATTGGGAAAATGTCTGTTGCAAGTAGTAATCAGTGCCCACACAGCCACTGTCCAAACTGTGTAGAAATTTCTAAGGCCTCTAAAAAGTATGTAATTGGTGTATTGTAATAGAAGTTTCTATCAAGCTAATTCAGCAGTAATGGTTCTGTTAGCTTTCTTTGTCCATTTCTGCAATTTCTTAGCCCAAGAGTCAATATTGAAGTGGGCAGAGTAGCTTCTTTACTTTTATATGCCAAACTATTAATAAATAAGATAAATAATCATCAGCATTATCCCACATATGTCAAACTCTGAATATATTATGATCTTATATTTAAGTTTAGATTAGATGCTTAACATGGTATCAAAGTCGCCATACCTGTGTATTCTTGTCATATTCCTTCTGAATGTCACCGATAGGTCACTTTATCTTTGGTTTACACATGGTAGGACCAATTACATCTGCTCGTAGAGTTCATATGGTCTTATTATTTATGTTGGCCTCTTCACTTATCAATTGAATTACCGGCATTGACTACCATTTTCATTGATCAGGGGCGAGATGACTTCCAAATAACATTGTTAAGAGTTCTGGAGTCTATACCTGAGGAGTCTCCAGTAATCCTCGAAAGCCCCAACATTTTTATCCGAGGAATACTCCCTAGCTTAGCAGTTCTTTATAAGGGCAATGTTGATGGTAATGCCAGATTTTTGTGCCTCAAAATTATGTTTGATGTGATGGTCATCTTCTTGAATGAACCTTCATTAAACAATCAACGGTCAGAGGATCTGAAATTGATATCTAACTCTCATTTTCTTCCTCTCTATTCCTCCTTGATTGAAGATGAAGATCCCATTCCCATGTATGCACAAAAGCTTCTAGTGATGCTGATTGAGTTTGGTTATATTAAAATATCTGATATTTTAGATCTCAAAATGGTCTCAAAGTGTTTTGAATTTTTGCTTGGCGATCTGAAATGCAAATGTAAACAATGTGAAACTGTGTCTAGCTTTGGCTTCTGCTCCAGAAATGGAATCTAAGTTACTTTCGCAGCTGAAAGTTGTTCGAAAGATCGGAAATCTTTTGGAGTTTGTATGTGCAAAGGATATGGAAGATTTTATAGAACCAACTCTTGGCTTGTGTAGGGCTTTTCTTCTACGCTCTGTAGGCGGTAGAAAAGGTTTCGTTTATACAAAAGAACCTGCACTTTTAGGCGATGCTAATTCTGAGCCAAGTGCTCAAATTGATCTACAGCACTGCATACGAGATATAATGGATTTTGGCAGCAATGTTAGAGTCTTGCTGGAGTTAAGTGCATCTCTTGAAGCAAGCATTGCAGATATAGCCTCAGAATGTATCATATTTTTGCTCAAGGCAGCTCCAAGGGAAGCCACAACTGGATTCCTAACTAATCTTCCAAAAGCAGGTTCTATACTTGAGTCCTGGCGCAAGGGCACCTCTTACTTGATCTTACAGCGGATACTACACGCTGTCGGTTATTCCTGTAGGCAATACCTGTCGCGTGCCATGATACTATCAATATCAAAACCCGAAATTACACGGATTGAGCGCATTGTTTCCGAGCTGAAAAGCTCCAGTACACGTGGATTAGCTAATGTTGCTGCCCTTGTACTCTTGGAGTTGCAGCGTCTGCCGCGTTGCATTTGAGCTTCTTGAGGTTACCCAACTTCATTCCCTGCTTGTTTTCTTTTATACATTGATAGATTCTTAGATTTACTTTTCTCAAATGTCACAGGTCATTGTGGAATAACAGATTTATGGAGTTCTGAACAATGGTGGTCAAATGATCCATGTTTGAGGTGAGTCTATTTTTATTCGCTTATGTTCTTGGCCTGTAACTGCATAATCCATGCATACATTGTATCATCCTTGATATATTCAATTTTAAGTTCCTTCCCCCACTTGAGAAATTAATTGAAATAAACTGCTCTAGATTTATGCATATATTCAATTTTCGAATCTTGTTTTGTTGATGCAAAGATTGATACAAGAGGGTTTGACTTTATGTGCCTGACCTGATTTGTGTCAATTTCGGGCCTAATTCAGTCTGTGACATAATCAAATAAAAATTAGTATATGTACGTTGAATACATATTTATATCTAATACTTTACTTTTGGATTCGATTATCATAGATGACATTGCCTTTGAGTTTATATACTTATATTTCTATAGGTGTACACTTTTATTTTTCTTGATGTATCTATACACGCACGACACATGTTTAATAAATACAACAGACTACCAAATGAAAACCAACTACTTGGGATTTTTAAAGAAAGTCAGTTATATACAATTTACTATATTTTGTTTGAAAAATTAATATACTTGTTTAGAATCCATAATTTGCTCCAGCTGTGTAACCTAGTTAGCCCTCGGCAATTATTTAAAAGAAAAGACAAACATGCTGAAAACTTTATTATGCTGTTAAAGCTTTTTGCAACTAAAAGATTTGAATGATACAAGAATTTATTGTTCCCGTGGAAAGCTTTTTACTATTCTTTATATGGTCTTTAAATTGTAGATTTAAAATAGTAATTAGTAATTTTGATATTTATTATTTAATGGAGAATTGGTTGTTGGCTCAATTTTTTTCTGGATTCTTAAAATAAAAAAGTAAAAATAAAAACAATTTAATTTTAACATTAAATTAAATTTGATAAAAAATATTTGATCTAACTGTTTGTGTAAAATTTAGTTTACCCAAGCAAGTTTATTTTGTGGTTTAGGAGTTTAATTTAGAGTTTAAAAGTTAAAAGTTAATGTTTTAGGATAATACATTTATTTTTATGGTTATAAATTGGAGTTTAGAATTTAAAAGTTTAAAGTTAATGTTTTAAGCCATAAATATATATGATTGTAAAAAACATTAAGTAGCGCATCAAATATTAACTCTAAAAGATAATATTTTTTTTATTCTATTTACTTGTTTTTGCAATCGATGAAGTTTGAACTTTTACACTTTAGTCTGATTCCAATGAGTCCTATTAAGAATGTTAAAAAAATTACATGGATTTATCTCTCTGTTATTAAAGTTTTTTTGGGCTTAAATATACATTTACTATTTGAAATAGACGTCTTCTTTCAAGTTAGTACCTAAATTAGGTACTTCTTTCAAATTGGTACTTGAAAAATTTACTCCTAATTTGATACCTGAACTTTAATTCCATCCACTATTTTGATAATTATATTAACATATTTAGTCCTCAAAACTTATACATTCTATCAGTTTAGTCATAATTCGAAGCAATTCAAGTATTTAACCTTTTATATTTAAAAAATATCAATTTTGTCATTTTTACGATACTGTCAAATTAAGCAAACCTAACTAATCAAAACAAGTTATTGTTAATTTCTTTTATAACAGGGAAGTTTTATAATATTTATAGGAGAAGAAAAAACAATTTAGGAGAACAAAGAGTAAATTGATAAGATTTTTAAATATATAAGGTTAAATTTATTGAATTATTTCGAATTAGGACCAAATTGATAAAATATATAAGTTTTCGTACCAACTTGGGAGAATGTGACTGGTTCAAATATCAATTTTGGGAGCAACAATTCTTTAAGTGTCAATTTGGGAGAAGATGCCTAGTTCATGTATCAATTTGAGAGTAAAATTTCTTTGAGTACTAACTTAAGAGAATGTGTTCAGTTTAAGTACCAATTTGAGAGCAAAAATTTTTTAAGCATCAATTTGGGAGAAGATGCTTAATTCGTATATTAGTTTGAGAGTAAAATTTCTCTAAATACTAACATAAAAGAATGTGTTAGTTCAAATACTATATGTATATTTAAGCTAAATTTTTTTCTCTTGATTTTGGTTGGGAGGGATGGTTAGAAGGAATAAAAGATTTGTCTTAAATTAGTTTGGTGAACATACGAGAGTTAGTTGCCATTGGACATAAAAGAATTAGTTTGCTCCATCACTTGGATACATTAAAAGTACAAAAAAAAAAATATTTGAATGTCTTTTCACTTTTAATTCACCTACGTAACACCACCATTGTTGTCGTCTTCTTCCTCTATTGTCTATGCCTCTTGAAGACGAGTCGAACTTAATCATTTTATAATCTAAACTTTATTTGAATTTTTTAATTAATTTAAGACGAGTCGAGTCAAATTTTACCCGCCTTATTTAACATAAATTCAAACAAAAACCTAAAAAATTGGGATAGAATGGTCACCTTTAGATATAACTCCCTAAACATAAAAAAAGCACAGTAGATCGAGTTGAAATTGATTAACCGAAACATAAAGATTTTGCCTAATTCACGGGGCTCTGAAGCAAGAATCCATCCATCAGCTAACAAACATGTCACAACAAAAACTCCACTCATCTTTCTATTCCCTTTTCCTACATTTCCTATTGCCAAGCTGTATTTACTCAGCACTGACCCATTCTCATTTGCCACGTAGCATATGGCGTCCCACTTCAGTCACCCTTAGTCTCCCCTTTTTAATGGACTCCATCATCGCTCTCCAAGGCTCAAACCCTTTCTCCCACCTTTCCCTTTGTCTTTTATTCTCACCAGAAAAAAAAAAAAAACTGATCATTACATTACATTATAGTATAGTATACATAAAACATTCGAACACTCTCCACTACGTGTCACATTGATTTCTCCATCATTAGCAAAAATGACCTCCTTTTGGTTCCCCATCATATTCTATTTCATAGCCTCATCACCTTTGCCATCCACAGCTTCTTATTCCCCGACGATCTCGGCTTCACCGCTATCCATGTCGGATCCCCCGTTGTCCCCTTTCCGACCACTCTCACCCGATATCACCCCCTTATTGCCATCTCCCGGTGGACTGGTGCCCACAACCGGCACATCCATGCCAACCACCATACCTTCCAACCTGAGCCCCCCGAACCCCGACGACTTCATCGCTACCGGCCCTGAATCTGCTTTTCCACCGTTCGGATCATTACCGGCTTCTTCCACATCTCCAAGACTCTCGTTCCAGTCTTTACACTTGGCATCAACGTTTTCGGTTCTGGTAGTTGTACCCTATTGCTTAATGCAGCTTGTGACGGCATTGTAAATTTAATTTGTTGGTTATAGAACTTTAGTCTTTTGATTTTCTCATCTTCATTTTTTTGTTCAACTGTTATGGTACATGGTTATAATTAATGTAGTAAAATTCGAGATAGATGCGGTACTGCTTAGTGTTTGAGGTTCGGATAAGATGATGTATAGTAAGAGTTCGAATTAAATAAATTAGAACTAGATATATATATGATTGAGAATCATGAATCATATGGTCTTTACAACTGAAGCTTTCAGGGCTTTTAGATCATTAAGGATTTGGTGTTTTCCCGCACCAAATTGTTGATGAACAATAAGGTGACCTTTAAGATGGACCAACCAACAAGATATCATGAGTTCGAGTTAGAGATAGCACATTATATATCCAAAGAGATTAACATCAAATTTTGCACATAATGTGATATGATGTGTTCAAGATTCATGAGAAATGACAGATTGAGTGTAGTTCAATTGATATTGCCGTTGGACAATATACAAGAGGACGTAGGATTAAATATGATTAGGTGCTCAATATTTCTCTATTTATTCTTGGATAGAGGTCAGAATAATATAAATATAATACACTAAATATTTAAAAAATTCAAAAAATGAGAATACTCGACCAGTCAATCAATCGCGATAATGACCACATGGGTTTTGTGCCTTCAACTGTGTGTGGCATGTGAGGCACACACCAAATGACCAAAAGTCTTTTTGTTTTATATGAAGAATCCATCACATGTTGGTTGATCATGCTTTATATATAATACTGGTGTTTAGGTGAACCTGTTTTGTCTGTTTTGAGACTGCCCTACCATGTAATCTAATCCTTAAATTGAGTCTCTGTCTGTGTTATTCATTTATTTATTTTTCGTTTTTTTTTACTTTTGGATATTAATAAAAAGTGTTGGGCGACACTAAATAAGGAGGTGGAGACGGTGGCCGAAAGAAAGTTCGGAGACGAGAATTGGTAGTTCACTCGTCGTGGGACGAGCGGAGAGCTACAGTAGGTGGTGGTTGAGTGTAGAATTGGACGGTTCACTCCTGGTTGGATTGGGGCCGAGAGCTGCAAACAGTGCGAAGAGGGTGAGTGGAGCCATGTGAGAGAGGAGAGGTCGATGTATGTAGGAGAGTCATCCCTTTTGTCTTCGGTCTTGGGGTATTTATATCCCCTTGGTGTTGTAGATGAAGTGATGCTTGATGAGACCGTGCCAGGCCTAGTAATGGCTATTAATGGACTGACAGATAGTAGTTCGATTGTCAGGCTGCAAGCTCAGTTGATCTTGATTGTTGTCTTGTTTCAGAACAGTGGTCTTCGGAACTGATGGGTCCGGAGGTGTAGGAATATTCAAAAGAAGAATTCTGAACTCCGTGATGCTAGAGCGTGGCTTGGAACGAAGGCTCTCTTTTTGAAGGTAGAGTTTCTAGGAGATGTTTGACGGGTACAATAAAAAGTATTAGAAAACACCGAGTAAAACTTGAGATATAGTGATTACTGTAAGATGATAACACGTAGTGGCAAAACCATTAATAATACTGTATCATTTATAAAAGAGGTAAATTATTGTTATTATTAAAGTGTCGGTAGGTTTGATTTAATCATGAAACTAGAAAAATGGTTAAGCATCAAAGTTTTTTTTACTATGAAAGGAAAGAAACAAAGAGATTAGAGTACCAAGGCTACTGCTCTCCATATTGCACTGCCTGAGGAGGATCCATGTATCGACAATATCCAGGTGAACCAAGCCATGCCATCAAATCAGCACCCGAGTTCCCTTGACGACGAATAAAACTAAAGTTAAGTTTCGGCTTTTCATTTCGATCAGAGCAGGAAGGAGCGAAGATCCAAGGTTACGAGGATGACAATGGACAAGGATATCAAACGCGTCACGACTATCCATTTCCACGATTACACGAGCATATCCCAAACTCCATGCCATTGCTATCCCTTCGTAAATACCCCATAGTTCCGCTTCCAAGATTGAACATACCCTGACGGCTTTCGCAAAGCCCACCAATTCATGTTCGAGTCACGCCCAACACCTCCACACACAGCTAACCCCAAGGTTGTGTTCCGAGCCCCGTCGGTATTAATCTTGATCCAAGGAGCTGGTGGTGCCGTCCATCAAGTAGCAAAGCCTTGCTGCACTGGAACATGGGTACGCCTATGCCTTACAGCCAATAGGACAGCTAAGTCCGGGGAAAGGACATGATTATTCCTGCGTAGCCATAAATTCCATAGAATGGAGCCAAAGACAATGTACCAATCCTCCTCAATATTCGGGAAGTAATTAGTCGAGCGAATATTAGTGATTACCCACTGCCGAATATCCATATGAATAAACTCCTGCAATTTATCAACTTTGATCAACATTGGAAATTAAGATTAATATTAAAATTATACTCGAATTTGATTTAATATGTAATGTGGTATATGAACTTTAGTTCTATGTGATTATACGTAGCGGTGAATCTACCACCGTGTCTCCTAAATATCATGATCTACTATTAGAAAAAAAATTAAGATTTTTCCATGGAAACTTTAGTTAGATGTAATTATACATGCGTATTTAGTTTACTTTCCCAATTCACTCCTCAAATTTTAGAGTATGTTTGGTTGTAGAAAATGAAATCCGTTTTCATTTTTATTTTCTTGAAAAATGAAAAATGGTGAAGAAAACATATTTTGTTATAAAATTAGAAAATAATTTTTAGAAAATAAAAATAAACAAAAAATTAAAAACATAAAAAAGATGTTTTCATTGAAAATGATTTAAGAATATGGAAAATATAAAAACTGTTATGAATATTTATCTATGTGACGTCTATCATGATAAGAACTTTATCATGGAGATTTGGTTTACTTTATTATTATGAATATTATCTTCGTTAATTAGAGTTTAATGTATTATGTACTTCTTATGGCTATAAATAGATGATTTGATGAAAGCATTGTACACAAGTCTATATTAAGAATAATACAAATCTTACTCTTTCTCTCATCTCTCAATTCTTTCATTCTTGTTCCTTGTTCTTGGTTCTTGTTATTGTTCTTCGTTATTTTATTCACAACACGTTATCAACACGAGTTGCTTGAAGTTTTTAGTCAGAAATCAAGCCTCTTCAAAGAAGGTAATTATTTGGTATGTATCTCATTTTTCTACTATGTTATATTTTAATTAATTAATAAACACCATAATAATAATAAATCGATTATATATTTTATTTTTTAACATTTAAAACATGTTTTATTATAAAAGGTTTTGTTATATTAATTTAACGCCTAAAGCATGTTCTTTAATTAGTTAATATGTTCTCTATTTTGTTGGTTTAATCCAAGTATATTGGTTGGATATCCTATTCTGCTAGGCTATTGGTCTCAAAGGAGGTTTCTAAAAGACCTTGTGAACTGATTTAATAATGCAGCGTACGAGGATTAAATCTTTGCTCTCTATTGGTTTACATATATATGTTTTCTTAAAGATATTGATATGATGTGAATTTTTTTTGGGCATATTCATTATTATATTAATTTATATTTAATGTAATTTGTTTGTTTGTCTTTTATAGTACATTAATGTCGAATCTTGAAAAAATTGAGTTTGTGGCACTTGATATTTCCGGAAAGAATTATTTATCCTAGATCTTAGATGCCAAAATACACCTAGATGCAGATGGTCTGGGAAACACTATTAAAGAGTGGAATGCAGAATCTGCTCAAAATAAGGCCAAAGTCATGATACTTCTTCGCCGTCACTTCTACGAGGGGTTGAAATTTCAATATTTAACGGTAAAAGATCCTCTTATACTTTGGAATAGTCTAAAGGAAAGATATGACCACCAAAAAAACTGTTATTCTCCCTAAAGCTTGATATGATTGGTTGCATTTGAGCTTGCAAGATTTTAAATCAACTAGCAAGTATAACTCGGCTATGTTGCGAATTACTTCACAATTGAAGTTGTGTGGTCAAAATATTACTGATGAGGATATGTTAAAAAACATATTCCACTTTTCATGCAAACAATATTGTCCTACAAACACAATGTCGTGAAAAAGGCTTTAAAAATATTCTGAGTTAATTTCTTGCCGTCTTGTGGTTGAGCAAAACAATGAGCTACTGATGAAAAATCATGAATATCGCCCAACTAGCTCTGCTCCATTCCTTGAAGCGAATGCGACATTCTATAGCAGAAAAAATAAAGGCCACACTAACAATTGTGGTCATAATTATGGGCGTGGTCATGATCGTGGTCATACTTACGGTCGAGGACATAGACGAGGTGGTCGTTTTAAAAATAATTATAGCCGCCACAAGTGGGATTATAAGAATAAAAAGAGTGATAAAGATCATTCTAAGGAAGTGAAATCCTTTTTATTACCAATGCGATGTTATAAACCATTGGTTTTGTACTTGTCGTACGCTGAAAAATCAACAATCATTGAATGACAAAGGAAGGAAATAGAAGCAAATTTTGTTTGCGAAAATGACGAAGATGATACTAGTCCAACTCATTTGGGCATTGTCAGTCCAACTCATTTGCACGTTGTTGATTTTCTTATAACCCTTGAAGGGAATAAATCATCTTCTAATATTCTCATAACCTTGAAGAGAATTATTTATCTTTTTATTTTATTTTACTTTATGTTTATTTACTTTACATTATAATGATTTAAGTTATATATATATATATATATTATGAAATTTATTTATTTTGTTTCACATGATTACTTATCAAATACAATCTATGGTGACGATTTATGTTTAGCAGAAGCATAAGAAATATTTTTGCATTTAAATGCAAGGGAAAATGTGAGTACTATATCTCAGAGTACTAAAAACATTGATGCTACAGAAGAGCAATAAGTTCTTGAGAGAAAGCACATTATGAAATATGCATAATTGTGAATATCACAATACTTACTGCTGAAGGTAATAATAGCGTCACCACCAAAAGTTGATATAATCTTTTAGGAATTATAGATAACATATGTTATCAATTGGCATATGGAATAAGCCAATCTGGATATAAATTCTGGTAGCAAAAAAATTAGTTGAAAGCTCTAGAAGAGCAATATATTGCTACCTAAATAACAATTTTCATTGAAAGCTCCGGAAGAGCTAAATATATTCCTATTCAAAGGAACAAACACATGTACAAGTGAGATTAAATCACATGTTATGGTAAACCAGAAGTTTACAAATTCAAAGATATATGTATACACATATATATAGTTGGCATGATCTGTTCGACCATCCTGATCAATAATGATGCAAAAAATTATTGAGATTTATATGCACGTATATTTCTCGTGGTGCTTCTTCTCAAAGGAATTGATTAAATTCTACTTTTTAAAAGAACCTGAAGTTCTTGTGTTGTTTGTTCTCAAAAGAATTTATTAAGATCTCTCATACCAAAAGAACTTAAAGTTTTTGTACTAAAGTTGAGACTGTATGTCTTGCATATCTGAATGAAATATGGGCTCATATATCCACAAATGTGGAAAGTTATTATATGATTTTAGTAGATGCATCTCAGATGCTTTATCAACTTACAACAAGAAGTTTGTGAGATTGATTAGAAAAAGATTTAGATTATGCAATTAAACTATTCATCTTGCAAAAGCTAATGGGTTTATATCTTAGGCTATATCAGTTGAAATAACTGTTACAGAGTCTATTGATTATGAAAAATATGGTTTAGCAAAATTTTAATTGGATGCCTCCTCTTTAATAGCTAAACTATGAGAACAAAATATTTATTATCTATATGGTATTTCACATATAGCAACATTTATACGCATCAAGCCAACGAGTTATAATAAACTTCCCATTATGATTGACTTTTGTCAAAAGTTACATTTCTCATTTTTAGAATTTTTGAATGTGCGATATATAGTTGAATTGCTCCACCACACCGCACAAAATGGGTATATAAAAGGGTTGAGAATATATATTGAATATGAGTCTCCTTTTATGTTTAAATTCTTAAACATTAATAAGAGAATCATTTATGAGATGATTTTTCTCAACACCAGGGGGAGAGAATAATCAGCTGGATAAAGAAGGAGAATGAATTATTATTATCTAGATCCTCATATATGAACAAAAAATTCATAAGATAATTCATGTTATTATACGTCAATTGCCATACATATTTATTGACCTAATGAGAGTAATCAAGTCTCATATACCAGCTAAAAATGCTCTAAATTTGAATTGCATGTTAGAGTGAATAGATGTAAATCATGTCTGAAGCATGATGGTTGAAATTGGTTCCAACGATCAAAATTCTCGTAAATAGAAAGTAATATGAGATGGTCATATATATTGGAGGCGGATGCTCCTCAAGAGACCCAAGACATAACTAATAATAAACTCTAGAAAATTCTCAGGTACCTGAAATAAAGATTGAAAAGAGGTCTCGATGAGTTATGTCAATACGAGAAAGAATGGAACTAGAAAAGAAAAGTTGTCGACAACAGTTTTACATAGAATACTTCTATAGAAGTAACGAAAGAAAACGATGATCTTGTATAGAAATCTATAGATATTGAAATGATTGGCCAACATAGAAAGACGCTTTGAACTTCCAAAAGTGAAGTTTTGGACCAGTAGTCCAAACACCTAAAGGTGTAATGCAACTAAGGCACAAATAAGTAGTCGTAAATACGACTTGAATTATGAAGATTTTTAATTACTTCATGGTGGATGAAATTACTTTGCAAGTTTTAAAATATTTTATATGCGTCTATTTATTTTGTGGATCAATATAAAAGGAAATTTATCCTTGAAGGATTTAAAATGTCATAAGCATTTGAAAATTTTCTAGGAAATTTATTCAGGTATATCCTCTTGAATATTTATATTTTGGCGCATTTGGTATAATCGCCTTAGTGAGTACTTATTGAGGAAATACTATAAGAATGATATTATTTTCATGTACATTTTATAATGAGAATTCTATCAAGATTTGTTATGATATATATCGATAATTTAAACTCCTAAAGAGCTTTAAATCAGAAACTCCCGAAGAGTTTCAAAAGCATTTGATTATTTAACGAGATAAATCAAATCTTGTCTCAACTTGAAGATCGAGCATGTAAATATGAAGTTTTATACATGAATGCACACATGCTGAAAGAATCTTAAAAGATTTGATATGGATAAAGTGCGTCTATTGAGTACCCCAATAATTCTAAGATTGTTGGATGAGAATAAATATGATTTTATATTTTCTTGGTCCATAAGAATCATATCTTAGTTGGTCCAGAAGTACCATCTAAATGTTACAAAGTTCAATACCTTTAGATCTTTCAAAACTCGATGCTTCTTCAAATCATGTAGAAATAATTGTTATGCACAAGGCAAAGCCGAAAAATGTTTTTGGCTAAACATATTCAGAAGATATGTGAGTTGCTTGCAAGCTATCTTATGTGGAGATAATGCAAAATTTATATCTCAATCGAAATGTGGATACATCAAAGATGGCAAAATAAAATATATTACTCTAAATTTTCATCCTTTGCGATCTTCAGAAAATAGTATTCAAGATTGAATTATGATTATGTGATGTTTTCATGAGGGGGAGTAAATACGCATTGTATTTTTTTCTTAACCGAGGTTTTGTCCCAATGGGTTTTCCTGGTAAGGTTTTTAATGAGGCAACATGTTATGCGTATCAATGACGTGTGTACTCTTTTTCCTTCACCAAATAATTTTTTCCCACTGGGTTTTTATCTTAGTAAGGTTTTAACGAGGCACATTATTTTCATAGACATCACTAGGGGAGTGTTATGAATATTTATCTATGTAGATGTCTATCATGATAAGAACTTTATCAAGGATATTTGATTTACTTTATCATTATGAATATTATCTTCGTTAATTAGAGTTTAATGTATTATGCACTTCTTATGCCTATAAATAGATGATTTTATGAAGGCATTGTACACAAGTCTATACTGAGAATAATACAAATCTCTCTCTTTCTCTCATCTCTTTGTTCTTTCATTCTTGTTCTTTGTTCTTGTTATTGTTCTTCGTTATCTTATTCACAGCAAAAACAAGGTTTTTTAAATTTTAACTTCATTTTAATCTGGGTTCAAATCCTTCTAATGCCATTTTTAAAACTTTAGTTTATTTACTCATATTTTATTTATTATTATTATTATTATATGTTCTAATAATATTTTATTTTAATTATTTAATAATTATTTTTATTTCTATTTTTAAAAAACTAGATACCAAAAATAGTTTCACTATTTTCATTTTTGAAAACAAATTTCCAACCTATTAACCAAACATGTTTTCTAATTTTTAGAAAATTAGAACTAAAAATTATTGTTTTAAAATGAAAATAAAAAACAAAAATAAGAAATATTTTCTAGAATCGAACAGGCACTTAGCTTCTCTCCCCTCGGTTCCCATCTTCTCTCCTCTCAATTTCTATATGCTTTTCTTTCGAGCTCCACCTCACATGCAATTTTATTTATTGTCGGTTAGTGAATTATTAAACTTAAATTTATGGATCCATCGTATTTTAATTTAATTGTATAAATGAAAATTTATTTTCTCATTCAGTTTTAGTTCTTTAGAAAAATAAAAAATCTAGGATAAGTATAGTTGTTTGTATAAATAAACTTAGAACAAGTTAACGTCGATTACAATATTAGTGATATGTGAAAATTAAATTAAAAAAATTCAAATTTCATTTATATAACTACACAAAATCAAATTTCATTTATATAACATAACACAGAATCAAATTTTATGCGCTTTGTATAAATATGATAAGGTTCATTTGTAGTTTTAAAATTTACTAATAGTATTGATTATTTGAAAATTAATATTTTTAATATAACATTACATAATATAATTTAATTAATCATTAAATTTAAGGGTAAACTACTTAAATGGCCACCATACTATAGATAAAGTCGCGATTTGACCACAATACTATTTTTCGAAACAATTAAGTCACCATACTATTAATTTTGACTCAATGTGTTCACCTGCCGTTAGAACCTAACAGCAGGGTGACATGGCAGTTAAAAGAAAAGGATATAATTACACATTTGGTCCTTGTTTTTACACACATATTCTTTTAATTTAACATATATAATCATCGAATTAATTTTACATATATAACCCTAAACCCCACATCCCAAACCCTTAATACAAATTTTACATATATAATCATCAAATTAATTTCACATATATAACCCTAAATGCTAAACCCTAAACCCTAAAATATTTAGTGTTTAGGGTTTAGCATTTATGGTTAGTGTTTAGGGTTTACCATTTAGGGTTTGCTAAATGAATTTTTATTATAATTTAGTTTTTAAAATTATAATAAAAATTCATTTAGCATTTAGGGTTTGGGATTTAGCATTTAGGGTTCGCTAAATGAATTTTCATTATAATTTAATTTTTTTAAATTATAATAAAAATTTATTTAGCGTTTGGGGTTTGCTAAATGAATTTTTATTATAATTTAAATTTTTATTAAATTAAAAAATCAATTCGATAATTATATATGTGAAATTAAAAAAATAAATGTAGAAAATATTAAGACATATATATTGAAGTTAGTGATTTATAACCCAAAGTTGTGCTTGATGCAATGGCTAAGCAATTCCTTATACCCTAAGGGGTCTCGGGTTTGAATCTCTCTATAGGTAGAATGCTTGATTTCATTTTCCTCCTCCAATCAAATATAAATAATTAAATTTCTCCAATAAGGTGCAAACACGTATCATCACCTAATTTAAATAATTAATTTATTTTATTAATTTAAAATTAGGACTAAATTAAAAGAATGTGTAAATAGCAGGGACCAAATATATAATTATACCCTTTTTAACTGCCACATCACACAACCATTAGAACCACATTGAGTCCAAATTAATAGTATGGTGGCTTAATTGCTTTGAAAAATAGTATTGTGGTCAAATTACGACTTTACCCATAGTATGGTGGCCATTTAGGTAGTTTATCCTAAATTCAAATGGTATTTGAAGCATAGGTTAATTTGAAAGTTTTTTAATTGTTAAGGGTAAAAGAATTTTTACAACTCTAATGTCAAAAATCTCTAAACCCAAAAAGCTTTTATTAACAACATTTTCAAATTGAGAGGTTTCACTCTAATCCACTCTTACAAGCCTCTATTAACCAAACATGCTTAGCGAATTTAACTTGTCAAACCTCTAAAAATAGTTTATATCTCTATTTTGGCTCAAAAAGCAGTTTACCAAAAAGGGTCTTTATATATTTTTTATCCACATGAAACGTCGCACAACATAATCAAATGGAGCAACAGTTAAAACCATAATCGTGAGATTTTGATTCATAGATTTCTTGAAACTATTGTAAATTTATGATACTTTAAAATAATCTTGACAGTATGACAACATAGGAGAAATCAAAACAAATATTTTTAGAGGATCTTGATTGTCCTCCTACTAAGTTTTGCAAACATCATTCTAAAGCTGCAGCTTTCTTCTCCTTGAGCTTCTCGATCAAATCGGCAGCGTCCTGAACGGTGCTGATACTTTGCGCGCTTTCTTCTTCCACGCTGATCCTGAATTCCTCCTCCAGTCCCATCACTATCTCGACCTGAATCGGGAGAAACCGACAGTGTTGGAGGTTAATAATACCGTATAAATGGATCACTAGACACAATCAATCAAGAAACAAATACATAATAATGCAGGTGACATTAATTACAGATGCTAGAACATAAAGGTTAACAATTAGAGGCAAACAACAGATGATTGCTACATCCAAATGAAATAGTGTTTGATATCTTGTTACCGTGTCAAGAGAATCAGCTCCGAGTGCGGCGAACTTCGAGTCTCCAGTGACGGAAGAATCGTCTGAAAGTGCCAGTTGTTTCCTCACTATTTCGCAAACTTTGTCCACTGTCTCTGGTTTGGCCTAAACATATTAACATCCCCAGTTCCGGTTAAAACTCATTGATTATTAATGGAGAAGTGCATATAAATGCTTCATATCACCAAAACGACAAAAGAGTGAACTCAGCCGATGCAGATCCACAAAAGCATACCGCACAGGAAATGCAGAACCGCGATGATCGGCGACACATCGTAAGCGAGGGGAAGCTAACAGATTTGGCATTAGAGATCCCACAAAGAGGTACCTGTTCAAACAGAATTTGCATAAATCAACTTTAAACCTATATTGAAAGCTGAACAAGGAAGTCACATGATATAATGGGAACAGAACATAATGAACTGATTCGGTTGCATGTTTGGAGCAGAGTGAATATCAGATATGAATATTTGTCTGAACAGATACGCTTAAGTTTTCTGCTATTTTACATATATATTTAGAGGAACAATACTCGGGGATTCACATTTTTTTACAAAATTACAACCTTCAGAAATAGTTCAGAACAAATTTGTAGCTATTTAACTCTTTTCTTAAGTACCCATATCAGACGCACAGTTAGGGATATAACTTTTAAGGATTTTACGTAATAGGTAGGGGTGTTTAAAAATACTCGATCTTGTTGATCCAGACACGAACCTTAAAAAGTCGGGTATTTTTTAAAAAAGCTATCCGACCGAGCCGGATACCCGAGCTGAGATTTTTCCCGGATAGTTGGGTCGGATCTGAGCCGTTTTTTTATAACCGGATACCCGGTCCGACCTGGTACTTTTAATATATTCTTTTTAAATTTTAAATTATATCTTTATTTTAAGTTTTTAATATTTTTATCCAAATATTTCTATGTTAAAACTAACTTCAAATCACTAATATTTGTATTTGGATTATGTATTACATATATACAAATATTTTTATCTTAAAATTAACTTCAAAACACTAATATTGTGTTTGGATTATGTATTATGAACTTTAAATTTTTTATGTGTTTACTATGTGGTTTTTTTAAAAAAATTTAAATTTAAATAAATAATGTGAACCGAGTACCCGATACCTGATTTTGCGGGTATCCAATAATTATGGGCCGGGACATGGGCCGACAAATGTACTACCCGAGAAACCGGGGTACCTGGTTTTTGAACATCCCTACTAACAAGTGAGTTTGCTGTGCAACGGCTAGGGGTGAGCAAAACTCGACTCGAAAAAATTGAATAATTCGACTCGAGGCGAAAATACTCGACTCGAAATTTCATAAACTCGACTCGAAAAAATTCAAATAAAGTTTTAGTTGTAAAATGGAAATTCGAATAACTCGAATAACTCAAAATTTTTAGTAATTAGTGGATTTATTTTTAAGTTCGAGACGAGTTCCTCAATTTTTTATGATATATATACCGATATATAAAAATATAAAGAAATATTGTAACATATGAAAAAAATATGAAGAAATATATATATGCATGCGATTAGAGAAAGTCGTTTAAATTGGAATCAAACCGTACTATAACATAATAAATAATTACAATTAAATTTTTATAGGAACTCGAAAACTCGACTCGAACCGAAAAAATTTCAAATAAGGAGTTGCATTTAGACATTAAAATCAAGTATTTGCATAAGGAGTTTGGAGCTATTCTATTGCCAGTGAGAAAGGTTATTTTGCTGGTTTTGATGCAGGACACATGCAGATAGGCATGGCAGAGAGGTGCTGACAGAGATCGCAGGAAAATAAGCAAGAGAATTGTTGTGTAGCAGTTGGCATATATAGACCAAACAATGCCAAGCTCGGCTGGCGAAGGATTGATGTACGATGACCGGTCAAAGTAGTTGTTGGACCCTGTACACGTCAGCCCTAGGATTCAAATTGGGATAAGAGGATAACACATCTTATCCCTTTTGCGCTTTCAAATTTTAAACTCAAAAGCTTATTCTAGGGTTTCCACGCAAGCCTATTTAAAGGAGCTCAAGCCACCACTTGAGGGGGCGATCAGGAAGATCATGATGAACCGAGAGGCGACATGGTTCGACCAGCTAAGACCGAGAGCTCTGGAGAAATAGAAGGGCTACATCGACGAATCTCCTTCTTGCCCATTCACTTAGTTTTACTTTTATTCGAATGGTGATGTTAAGATACGATAATATTTTATAGATGGACCCCCAACCATGAACTAAGCTTTAACAGTTGGTCGAGGGATGTTTGCTATGAACGCTAATTTTATTTTTGGTTTTTAATAATTTAAAATACCTTGGCGTTATTTTCTATCTGCTAGTACTTAATTTTATCAAATCCTTTGTCATGCGACAGTTGGCATAGTGTGCTTATTGCACCTTAATATCTTAACAGACTTAAGGGGCAACGATCAGTTGCTACTAAGGTGAGCAGCTTCGACAGAAGATGCTCAAGTAGATGAACTTACTTTGGAAGTGAGTCTACCCCTTAGGAGTAAAGGTTGACACTTAATCAAGTTAATTAATAAAAAATCACTATAGATATATATGAGTTTTATCATGGTTAACTTAGGGTATTGCTATCGACAGAGGCAATACTACCTTTAATCTGCTCGACAGTAAAACCAAGGCAGGATATTATTAACGGCTGGCATTAGCAGCGTGAAATCTAGGCATCCCTTGCCAACGCTCATCATTTATTCGAATACACTTCCGTTTCCAGACTACTTCCATTTTCACTACTTTGTTTCCGATATCTTTTCAATCAAACACCCAAATTATTTCAACACTTTTATTTTTCTTACAAACAAGTAAACATTAAGTAAATAAGTTCTTGGTCAGTCCCCATGGATTCGATACTCTGCTAACTGTTGTATTACTTACTGACCATGTATACTTGCACACATAAGACTTACCTTGGCATTATTTTCTTGCACTTTACACTAAATACTCAATCGTTTTCCAAGTGTTAGCAATAGTCAACAAGTTTTTGGTGCCGTTGCCTGGGATTGCGACGGAATTTATTGTTTTGATTTTTACTTGTTTTATTTTCTTTTATTATTTCATTTTATTTACTTATTTTAACTGGTGTATGACTAGAAACCACCCTTTTGTGGAAGATTGGCCATATGACCCAGAAATTAAGAGAACCTTACGGAGGTTAAAAAGAAAAGCTTGAGAGATGACACATCGAGGCAATGAAGGAGCTGGTGATAACCCAAACAATTAGGGAAATCCACCAAACATCAATGGGATACCAGCCGCACCTGCTGCCCTAGCCATTTATATGGAGGAGGAAAGACCTATCTGAGAATACTCGGCACCGAACATAGATAATTTGATGCCAGGACTGATTGGGCCAGAGGTAAATACACCAAATTTTAAACTAAAACCTGTAATGATACAAATGGTTTTGAATGTTGGATAATTTTATGGAGCACCTACTAGGGACCCAAGGCAACACTTAAAGCAATTCATGGAAGTTTGCCAGCTATTTCAGTATCCTAGAGTGTCGGAGGACACACTAAAGCTAAAATTATTCACATTTTCCCTGAGAGATAGAGCAAAAACATGGCTTAGTTCTTTGCTACCTGGTTGTATCACCTCATGGGAGATCTATGCCTAAAATTTTTACTGCTATTTCAGCCACCTAAACTCACTGCCAAGCTGAGGAGCGAGATCATTACATTTAGGCAGGCTGACGATGAGACCCTATATGACGCCTAAGAGATATTTAAGGACCTGCTGAGAAGGTGTCCCATTCATGGCTTTCCAAATTGGACCCATATTGAGACCTTCTACAATGGACTCAATACTCATGCCAGAACTATTGTTGATGCTTCAGTAAATGGTTCGCTATTGGACAAGAACTATACAGAGGCAATTGGCATCCTTAAAAGGATCTTAACTAATAACTTCGAGTGTCCTACTGCCAGACTAGGGACCAGAAATAAAACTGGAGAAAAATTAGCACTTGATGAATTAACATCCATCCACGTTGAGATTTCCAATCTTGCACGGTGAGAACTTTGCAAAAAAGTAAAGAATCTCAAGAGATTAAGACGTTAGGCCCATTCTGCACAATATATGGGGAAGACCATTACATGGAAGAATACCTTGCCAACCCCGAGTCGATAAATTTTGTTTGCAATTTCAATCGTAATTATAATGCAAATTCTTATACTTACAATGCAGGATGGAGACAACACCCAAATCTAGCTTGGGGAAATCAAGGAGGTAATCAACACCATGCCCAACGTCAGTCAAGCAAGGATTCTATCAAATGCTATACCACAGAGGGCGCAAAGCACTTTTTATGCAGGACAAAGAAACAATTAGGAGACTTTGACATAATAAATGGAGAGGAATAATATAACTATTCAGAGTTTGGTAGCATCTATGCGGAACTTAGAGATTTAGATCGAGCATATTGCCAATGCACTTAGCAATCGTAAGGGGTATTGCCAAGAGATACAGAAGATGCTCGACAGAGAGGCAATGAATAGTGCAAAATTGTAACTCTTCAGAGTGGAAAACAATGCGAGGCTGTGATACCTGTCAAATAGCCAGCCAATTGCCAAACCTCTGTCCAATGCCAGACCTCTGTTCGATGCTAGACCTCAGTCAGATGCTAGCAAACCCTTGGCAAAGTCAGTAAAGTCAACATTTGCTTACCCACCTCCACCATTTCCACAATGACTACAAAAGCACAAGCAAGATCAACAATTTAAGCGCTTCTTAGAAGTTTTTAAGCAGTTACAGATCAACATACCGTTAGTAGAAGCTTTTGAGCAAATGCCCAATTATGTTAAACTAATGAAGGACATTTTGTCCAAAAAGAAGAAATTGGGTGATTTCTAGACTGTAGCTCTCACTAAGGGATGTATTGCAATAATACTCAACGATTACCACCTAAGCTAAAAGATTTGGAAAGTTTTACTTTTCCTTGTACCATTGGCAACAAATTCATGGGTAAAGCACTGTGTGACCTTTGAGCCAACATCAATTTGATGCCAATGTCTACCACTGTAACACTTCAGTTGGCGGACCGATCTTTTGCACATCCTAAGGGAAAGATTGAGGATGTACTGGTAAAGGTAGATAAATTTATATTTCCAGCTGATTTTATCATTTTAGATTATGAGGCAGACATGAATATCCCAATCATATTGGGCAGACCATTCCTTGCCACAGGTAGAGTCTTAATTGATGTTCATAAAAGTAAACTTACCATGCGCATGAATGACCAACATGTTACGTTTAATGTATTTCAAGCTCTTAAATGTGCAGATGAACCAGAGGAATGACAAGCTGATGAGAGGATGTAGTCTATTTTCACTATGGACGTGGCACAGTTGTGCCGAGACACAGATGATGATGCTAGAGAACTAGACGATGAAATTAAGACGAATGAAGACACTGAATGACCAACTTTGGAGAGTGAAGTTGCTAATTACTTTGGCTAGCTAGAGACATTAGAGTTGATGGGCAGAGAAATCAAGGCACCTAAACCATCCATCGAGGAGCCACCAAAATTGGAACTGAAATCGTTGCCAGAGCATCTCAATTATGCCTACTTAGATAAACACTCTACTCTGCCGGTGATCATTGTTGATGATCTAATTAATGATTAGGAGGAAAGATTGTTGGAAAATTTAAGCAAGCTCTAAGATGGACCTTGACCGATACCCGAGGAATAAGCCCCACTAGTTGCATGCACAAAATAATCTTGGAAGAATATCATGGCAAAACAATTGAGGGCCAGAGAAGACTAAACCCAAGCATGAAAGAGGTAGTTAAGAAAAAAAATTATCAAGTGGCTAGATGTCGGGATAATTTATCCCATTTTCCACAACTTGTGGGTCAGCTCAGTACAATGTAAGCCAAAGAAAGATGGGATGACTGTAGTTCAAAATAGAAAGGATAAGTTTATTCATTTCAGAACTATTACTGGGTGGAGAGTGTGCAAGGACTATAGGAAGCTGAATAATGCTACTAAGAAAGACCACTTCCCACTACCTTTTATCGATCAAATGTTGGATAGACTGGCAGGTAAGATATTCTATTGCTTCTTAGACGGCTATTTAGGTTACAATCAGATTGCTATAGCCCCAGAAGATCATGAGAAAACCACATTCACTTGTCCATATGAGACATTCGCCTTTAGGAGGATGCCCTTTGGATTGTGTAATGCCCCGACAACATTCCAACAATGTATAATGTCTATTTTCTCTAACATTATTGAGAACAACCTATAAGTTTTCATGGATGACTTCTCAGTGTTTGGCAACACATTCGAGGAATGCCTTCAGAGTCTATAGCTTGTTTTGAGGAGATGTATTGAGACTAACCTGGTCTTGAACTGGGAAAAATGTCATTTTATGGTGAAGAAAGGCATAGTTCTCAGTCACAGAGTAACCAAGAGATGCCTAGAAGTAGACAAGGCGAAGCTAGAGGTAATCAAACAGTTGCCACCTCATACAAGTGTAAAAGGTATTGGAATTTTTTTAGGACATGGAGGTTTCTATCGTCGTTTCATTAAAGATTTCTCAAAATTTCGAAACCTTTGTGCTTGTTTTTAGAAAAAATGCCATTTTTGCACTTGAAGATTCTTGTTTAAAAGTGTTTCAGGAACTTAAGGACAACTTGATTATTGCCCACATAGTCATGGCACCAGATTGGAGAGAGCCTTTCGAGCTCATGTGTGATGCCAACGATTATGCCGTTAGAGCAGTGTTGGGATAGAGGAATGGCAAAATTTTTCACACCATTTACTATGCCAGCCGGACATTGAATGAATCCCAACTCAACTACACCACTACCGAAAATAAATTTCTCAGGGTTGTATTTGTATTTAATAAGTTTAGATCTTACTTAGTATGTAACAAAGTTGTGGTGTATACAGATCACTCGACATTAAAATACCTCTTGGCGAAAAAGGATGCCAAGCCCAAACTAATCCGATGGGCACTTTTGCTACAAGAATTTGATCTTGAGATTTGAGACAAAAAGGGGAGTGAGAACTTGGTAGCTGATCATTTATCACAATTAGAGCATCACCTTGAGGAAGGAAGAGCCACTACCATTAGAGATAAATTCCCCGATGAATACTTACTTGCAGTTGATTCTATGCCATGCTACGCTGATATAGTCAATTACCTGGTAAGCAATATTTTGCCACCGGATTTGGCAAGTAATGCTAGGAAACACTTTCTATGAGATTTTCAGTAATATTATTGGGATAAGCCAATTTTGTTCGAACAATGTGCCAACTAAATGATCCAAAGATGTGTTCCAGAGGATGAACAACATAAAATTTTGCAGTTATGCCATGCAGTACAGTATGGAGGACACTTTACTGGAATGAAAACCGCTGCCAAGGTGTTGTGGTCCAAATTCTTCTGGCGTACACTATTTAAAGATGCTCATTACTTTGCCAAGGCCTGTGATCGATGCCAGCGGACGGGTAAAATCTCTAGAAGACATCAGTTGCTGCTCCAGAATATTATGCCAGTGGAGCTGTTTGATGTATGGGGAGTAGACTTCATGGGTCCCTTTCCCTTATCATTCGGGAACCTATATATCCTGGTGGTTGTTGACTATGTTTCAAAATGGGTAGAGGCAGTGGCTTTGCCAACAAACGATGCCAAGGCTGTTGCCAAGTTCCTTCATAAGCATATCTTTTCTAGATTCGATGCCCCAAGAGCTATCATTCATGATGAAGGTACACATTTTAAGTGCAATTTAATCTCTAGAGCTCTGTGTAGGTACGAAATCCAGCAATGTATTGCCACAACTTACCATCCCCAAACAAATGGCCAAGCGGAGATCTCAAACAAAAAATCAAGAACATTTTGGAAAAAACTATTAATCCAATGATGAAGAACTGGTCTTTGAGACTAGATGATTCTTTGTGGGCTTACAGAACAACCTTTAAGACTCTGTTTGGAACTTTTCCTTATAGGCTCGTGTTTGGGAAGGCATGCCACTTGCTAGTAGAATTGGAACATAGAGCTTATTGGGCAATCAAAAAGCTCAACATGGAGTAGAAAGCTACCAGTACAAAACGCTTATTAGACATAAACAAACTGGAGAAATTCAGATTGCAAGCTTATGAGAATGCCATGCTCTACAAAAAAAGAACAAAATGATGGCATGACAACATGATAATGCCAGGTAGGCCAACGTGTCTTGTTATTTAACTCGAGGCTAAATGTTGTTTATAGTAAGCTCAAGTCTAGATGGTTAGGACCCTTTGAAGTTGTGAAAGCATATGCTCATGAAGCAATAAATATCAAGGATTTCAAGACGGGAACAATTTTTAAGGTAAATGGACAAAGATTGAAACACTATTTGGAAGGCACTCAAATGCATGCATGCCAAGGAGATTATCCTCATGGAAGAAGTTCCATGATCATCATCAACATTGTTTGATTTGTGTATATTGTAGGTTAGATGTTTTTATTTTTCAATATTTTTATTTACTTATCTTTCTTGTAGTTTTTATCTTCCTTTTGATGTGTTGAAAGGTTTTTGTTGTGTGGATACATGAATTTGTTGCTAGGTAGAACGCCAAGGAAAAGGGCTGGCATGGGGAGATAAGAAAAAAATTGGAGAGGAGATTTATCCTAGCCGCCCAAGAAAGAATGAAATTTTTTGCTAAGTGTTGAATTTTGCCCTAGTCGCCCAAGGTGAAAAGTTGAAATTTAAATTTTAACCTAATTACCTTATCACTTCATCTTTTCCCGTGCCGTCTTATCACTTTACCTCTTATCACATCATTGTTTATCCTCCCCAAAAACGCTAAACCCTTATCATTATCCCTACTCAACCAGCCAAATTAAGAACACCATTTAAAACACTCAACATTTTTACCCCTTTATCTAATTAAACCATAACCAATTCTTAGCTATAGACTTTTCAATCTTCTTTCTATCGTCTTTATTAAGAAAGAAAAAACAAGATTCCCATGGCATCTTCTTCAACACCCTTCAAAATCTTTTTCAATGAAGAGATCCACAAAAAGTATGAGGAGAATTTTGCATCAAGAACCTTCTACTATGAGAAAGGTTTAAAGTTCAAGAACGAACCTAACTTGGGCTATTCCCCAGAGTTTGTCAAAGTGATGGGATGCATAAGTGGGAGAAATTCTGCCAACCACCAGGGGAAGTCCAGGCCAACTTCGTTTGAGAATTTGATGCTCATCTTACGACCAAAGACTCACCCTTCTTGATGGTGCGAGGTAAGTCTTTTCGTTTTGATAAAGGTTATATAAATGACATGTTTTCTTTGGATGGAAAGAGGACGAACACACCAAGTTTGCAGAATCTTTAGACGATGCTAAGAGGAAGACGATATTGAAGGAATTTTGTGAGGCAAACACCCAATAGAATGTGTCATCAAAAGGACATTGGACTGTAAAACGGTTGGCACTAAAGTCTCAGCTACGGGGTTAGATCCACTTTTTAAAGGCAAACCTTATACCGACCACCCATAACGAGATGGTATCGAAGGAAAGATTGACACTGATGCACTCCTTTATGACTGGCCGCAATATTAATATTGGAAAGCTCATCATCGAAGAAACCTTTAAGTGTGCTGGTAAGACCAATGAAAGTTTACTTTTTCCCTCTATAATTTCTACTATATGTTTGTAGCACGGCGTGCCACAGCTCAATTCAGATAGCATTCAAAAGAGTAAGGGGACCATCATAACCCCTGCCCTGTGGAGACAATTGACTGCTACGGAGGCAAAGGAGAAATGCAGGCAAAAGACTATCGAGTCTATGAAAAAGACAAAGATACCAAAAGTAGAACCTGTGACTCCGTGCCAGCTGGATTAGTGGCAATGCTTTCCCAGATCTACCAAAGCAGGAGATTATCCTCCAAAAGTTTGATAAAGATGAGGAGTAGAACTCTCTGTTCTGGAAATACGTGTATTCTAGAGACTGTGCCATAAAGAAAACCCTTGAAAGGTATGTCTACGCAAACACTGCCAATGTTTTTTGAGTTCCCTGCCGACCTTCTTGCCAAGGATGATATGCCAGCTAGTCCTCACTCTGACACAATCTGATGCCATCGTCCTAGTCTCTTTAGTGCAAGTTGAATCTACCATAACTGACACACCACCTAAATCCAAAGATAAAGGAATTCAAAGCCAAGTTAAGACTACTACCATGCCTGCAGCACCTGCCTCATTTGCTGCCACTGATGTCCTAACTGCCTCTGATCTGATGAAGATTATTGAGGAAGTTCTCCACGACCTTGAAGCTTCTACAGTTGCATCAAAACCCAACCATAAGCGAAAGAAGCATATGGCTCCCAGTTAAAGGAGCTTCATCAAAAGGAAAACATGTGTTTCATAGCTAGACCCTCTAAAGGGAAGTCCTCATCCTCTTAATCTCCTTGCATTTCATTTCATTTACACATTCATGCATCTTAAATTTTATTTGTATATATGTGTTGTTTTCATGCATTGAGGACAATGCACACCTTAGGTTTGGGGGGTATGGGTTGCCTTACATTTATTGCCATGACATTCATGTTTACATTTTAGTTTGCATTTTTGCCATGTAGGATTTAACACATGCATACCAAACTGCTAATTTTTTTCCTCGGTCAATTTTATACTTGTTACCATCATTGCTAGTTTAGGAGAAGTTGTGCTAGATTATCTTTCCGATGAAGAAATGAGAATTTTGACATTTTATTCCAGTATGTTAGCATTGCCAAGTAGCTTGGCAATTGAATTCTAGCTTAGGGAACTTTAGTTTCACCCTACAATCGGTATGTATCTAGTCTAAGAAGCAAACTTAGGTTCACTTGAAACTAAACCCAGAAAAAAGACCCAAAATGCTAGGTAGAAAAAAAGAATAAGGCAACAATGTTTCGCCAAAAGCTAAAAAAAACTTGAGAACACTCATCTGCCTTAGGGAAAATAATTAACTTGGGTCTTCGTGGTTTGCTCCCTCTTAGTTCTCAAGCCAACGTAACTTTAGGGTATGAGTGTAATGGGTTAGCTTCGTGATGTAATCTGGATTAACATGCGTATTCGTGGTTTGCTCCCTCTTATGTCTCATGCCAAATAGTACATGACGCAAACCTAAACAATTGTAAGTATAAAAACACCCTTGGCAAATAAAAAAAGAAAAAATAGTTTATAGATAAAAATTTTGAGTTTGGGTAGTAAAGTTGACTAATAGAGTTTAGTAAAATTGATGCATATTGCCCACACTTTATGCACACTTGATGACCTTAGACTAGAATTATATTGCTGCACTTGAATTTGTTTATCTGATTGGCATTGATACACTGAATATCCGAGGATATACCTAGGATAATATTTTGCTAGCTGGTAGGTGTTGGGAACCATGACATTTTTTGCACAGATACTTTTCCTGTTTTGCTATTTTTATAGATTTTTAGTAGCATTACTTGAGGACAAGCAATGAGATAGGTTTGGGGGTGTGTTAACACCCTAAAAGTACTAATTTTTATGCTTATTTTACAATGCTTATGCTTGCCCTTGATTACATTTAGTTGCATTTCGACATTAAAATCATGCATTTGCATAAAAAGTTTGAAGCTATTATGTTGCCAGTGAGAAAGGTTATTTTGCTGGTTTTGATGTAGGATACAAATAGACAGGCATGCCAGAGAGGTGCTGGCAGAGATCGTAGGAAAAGAAGTAAGATAATTGCCGAGTAGCAGCTGGCATAGATAGACCAAACAATGCGAAGCTCAGCTGGCAAAGGATTGATGTCCGATGACCGGTCAAAGTAGCCGTTGGACCCTATACACGTCAGCCCTAGGATTCAAATTGGGATAGGAGGACACCACATCTTATCCCTTTGCGCATTCAAATTTTAAAGTCAAAACCTTATCCTAGGGTTTCCACGCAAGCCTATTTAAAGGAGCTCAAGCCACCACTTGAGAGGGCAATCGGGAAGAGAGGCTGCACCGTGGTTAACCGAGAGGCGACGTGGTCTGACCAGCTAAGACCGAGAGCTCTGGAGAAATCGTAGGGCTGCATCGACAAATCTCCTTCTTGCCCATTTTCTTAGTTTTATTTTTTTATTCGAATGGTGATTTTAAGATACGATAATATTTTATGGATAGACCCCCTAACCATGAACTAAGCTTTTACAGTTGGTCAGGGTATGTTTGCGATGAGCACTAATTTTATGTTTGGTTTTTAATAATTTAAAATGTCTTGGCATTATTTTCTATCTGCTAGTACTTAATTTTATCAAATCCTCTGCCATACGATAGTTGGCATAGTGTGCTTGTTGCGCCTTAATATCTTAACAGACTTAATGGGCAACGATCAGTTGCTAGATACTAAGGTGAGAAGCTTCGACAAAAGATTTTCAAGTAGACGAACTTACTTTGGAAGTGAGTCTACCCCTTAGGAGTAAAGGTTGACACTTAATCAAGTTAATTAATGAAAAGCATCACTATAGACATGTAGGAGTTTGGTTAACTTAGGGTATTGCTATAGAAAGAGGCAATACTACCTTTAATATGCTCGGTAATGAAACCAAGGCAGGATATTATTAACGGCTGGCATAAGCAGTGTGAAATCCATGCATCTCTTACCAATGCTCATCATTCATTCAAATACACTTGTATTGCCAGACTGCTTCCATTTTCACTACTTTGTTTTCTCTATCTTTTCAATCAAAAACCCAAATTATTTCAGCACTTTTATTTTTCTTACAAACAAGTAAACATTAAGCAAATAAGTTCTTGGTCAATCCCTGTGGATTTGATACTCAGCTCATTGTTGTATTACTTGCTGACCATGTATACTTGCAAGCATAAGACTTACCTTGGGATTATTTTCTTGAACTTTACACTATATACTCAATCGTTTGCCAAACGTTAGCAATAGTCGATAGCAGCTAGAATACCCCATCTCACACTCAGGTTCAACTTTCAAAGTGCATCTTTAAAATTTCCACTATAGAATATTCTTTTTGAACTTTACTCAATTGCTTATTTTTTGTCTTGGAAGTATCTTTGTCATTGAACTTATTGGCCATCATTATGTCCGAACAAAATTTGGCCCAAAATTTTTGTTGCATACTCTTGTTCTCTTGCTGTTAGCAAGCTTTTGACTTCTTCGTCAAACAATTGGTTCAAAAAGTCTTTTCTCATTTGTTCTGACTTGGATTCTCAAGTGTAAAGATCTTATTATTTTGCAGACAAAGTGACCCCTCTTCCTCAAAAGACACCTCATCACCTCATGTCACAAATCGACCCTTCATGCTTGGGCTTTATCAATCCTTGTCAACCTAAGATGATCATTTGAACCACAAACCTTGCATTTTGAAAATCATTTTTGAATAAAAAATCTTTTTGTTTCTTCATAAAAGTCAATTTGCTCACCGATATTTTAATGAATGATGAAAAATTAATATATAGGACTTGGAAACCCAAAATTTAAAAAGAACATAAAAAGAATAGGATTCCTTGGATATCGAATGCGAGAGTGTCTTAGATTCAACCCCCAGCGATCCATGACTTGCCTTTGAATATTGCGGCAATATTTGGAGTTGTGAAATTCTTCCCAAATTTCTTGGTTCATCGTCATGATTATGGTATTTGCTTTATCCGTTAGAAAACTACTCATTCTAGTTCTCAACTTTTTTCTCCTCTTATAAATATCATTCTGAGAATTCGGGGTGCAAATGCAAATTGGAAATTAATTGCAATTATGATTGTGTCAATGTCTTCAAAGATTCATCTCTGACGCTAGGGTATTGAACAAGTGGAGTATAGCTCCTTATTAGATTTTTTCTCCCCCCACGGCTCCATCAGGATGCTCTGAGACTTATTCAATTGTCCATTGATTTTAAAGATTCATCTCTGATGCTAGGGTATTAACATGTTGAGTCTGACTCCTTATTAGATTTGTTTTCCCCACAGCTCCACCAATTGCTCATTTCTTGAATTTTTTTAAGAATTCTCAAATTCAAGCAACTCCATCGGTCTTTCCTAGAAGATTTCCTTATCATTGAACACTATCGAAGGAGTAGCATTCTTGCTTTTCGTGCTTTATCGACTGGAGCGGGCTGAGCAAGAAATCATACTTCATCGTGATCACAACGTTTGATGATTTTTGCATCCGAATCAGTGTCACAACAGGCATTTGATATCCAAGGACCTTCGAAGGTAAGACATATATACTCATATTTTAACAAAATGCATCTTTTCGTTAAAATAAAGATTCACAAACAAGACAAGCGCCCTTTACAAAAGATCATTACTACTTTCAGGCCAAAAGTTGCAAAGTTGATTTAAAGCACTAAAAAGGAAAATAGAAAATGCAAGGACATTCATGCAAATCGACATCTAAGAAAAGAAACAAAGATAAGATGAATCCAAGGCTTTCGGTAACCTTGGGACTAATATTGACTCCTTGATCCTTAAATCTCTTGGAAGAACAAAACCCCTTAGCAACCATCGTTATTAGGAAAAGGATCGGTTCCACATCTGGTGTGTTAAACTACAGGACTCCGGTATTGATCAAGTTCTAAACCACTCTCTTGAATGCTTTGCAATTTTTGATGTAGTACCTAGTGATTCCCGCATGATATTCACACTTAGCCTTACGGTCATACCATGATGGATAAGGAGGTTGCATCAGAGTAAGATGATAAAGACGAACCAAGTCTTCCTCGAAAAGCTTGAGGTACAACTCACTATAAGTCACGGGTAGAGAAGTGAAAACTTCTTTCTTTTTGGGTTCCCTTCTATAGAGCCCTTGTGAACTTGTTACCGTTGGCTTTGGTGCGATCACGATGTTACTCAGGCTATGAGTACTCTCATTGCTCACCTTGTTGTCTTTTTTCTTTGGGTACTTTTGTAGATTTTCCCCGATTTTGAGCTTGCCACTCTTGAAAGCAGCCTCAATAGATTTCGCTATGTTCACAAATTCGGCAAATCACAAGGATATGTTGCTGATCATTTTCTCATAGAGTGGACCTTGTAATGTGTACACAAACATGCAGGTGATTTCATTCTCCAAGACGGGCGGCTGGAGTTGCGCCGCGATGTCTCTCCATCTTTGAGCATATTGTCTAATATTCTTATTTTCCCCTGAGTCAACCCTTGAAGCAATATCCTATTTGGGACCATGTCCTTCACGTTTTTGTATTGCTCAATGAAGATTCTTGAGAAATCCTTCCATGAATTCACATTTTTTTGGCTTAGCTGTGCGTACCACCGGACAACTACCCCGATCAAGCTATCTTCGAAGCAATGAATAAGAAGCTTTTCATTCTTCAAGTGTGCCTTCATCTTACGGTAATACATGGTCAAATGAGCTGAAGGGCAAGTGGTCCCATCATACTTCTAAAAATCTGGCACTTTGAACTTAGGCGGAATGACCAGATCAGATACCAAGCTCAATTCATAAGCATCAATTCCGTAGTCATTGGTTACTAGCATTAAGCTGACTCTTTCTTCCATTTGGAGGCGTTGCTCCTCAAAATTCTTTTTAAACTCTCTACTTAGTCTTATCTCTATCTCATTCATCAAATTCAAGTCCAGGATTTTCGCATCAACATCATTCTCGAAACTATGCCCCACATCGATTGGATTGTTAGCAGATGCCCTAGCTATGTGGACATTTTTCAGAACTAATCCTTCCAGTTGAACTTTTGTGTGATATGTGTTTCCACCTAGGTCCTCCACATTAGAATGTTCATCGAAAACATGGGCATTTCCAACATCCCTTTTTCCTAACAGAGTGGTAACGCAGGATATGATCTCCTCTTGAGATTTTTTGATCCTTTACTCGATACTACTCAAGCATTCGTTGATGTCCCTTTGTGACTTCTCAACATTAGCCAATCTATCTTCCATAATTCTGGTATGAGAACGTGTGCCGTAAGAGTGCAGAATGGTTGCGATTTGAACTTACTGCCATGACATTCCCACCATTAATCTCATGGTTTAATTAATTCATGCAAGCTACATGCTATGAGATGCATGTAATAGAATGATAAAACAAAATGTAAGAATGTATGCAAATAAAGTTGTTGATTCCGTTGGTGATCACCCTTGAGCAACTCTCATTGGATTGGAAAAGATTCTTGATACAAAGGAGGTAGAAGATCTTCCACATATAAGCCTCAAACCTAACTTTTAATTCTTCGATGGCTTTGAGTAGCTGAGAGAATTTTGATGCCTTCTCCGTTCCCGAGGTAATGAAAGGTTAAAGTGATTCGGATTCTGCGGTTAGAGTCTTCATATACCGGACTACTTCTGGCACCTGAACCGTCAAAATGCATTGTACTAATCTTGATCTTGAATAAATTGGCTAGCATCGCGAAGGCGCCAAAATATTATTGAATTGTAGCTTCAAGCCTGATACTAACTGGCTTTAAACTTGAGAAATCCAATCTGACTACGACATTTTTAGAAAGTTCGATCTAGCTTTCTCGTACCTCTTTCAAATCCCGAAGGTCCTTTTGCTGTAGGTTCACCTAGGTATGCTCCGATACTTCATCGTCATTTGACAAATTGGCATCTTGAATCCTTTGGTTAACTTCAAAGCAATGTCGAACTCCTGAGCTAATCTCCTCCTTTTTGAGATACCTCCCATCCATAATGAAAGATCTCTAATTGGGCAAACCACTTGAACCAACACCTTTATGTCATGCAATGTTGATGCAACAAAAATATGTGCAAATGAAACACAAAAGAAATAAGTTAGTGCTGGATAAAGAAATAAAATGAAGCATCAAACAAACCTATTTACACCATCTACAACACCTAGGTTATTCGCATGGTTTTAAAAGGGGTAGGCTTACTATGTTCTCGATATTCAGTTTTGGTACTAAAAGGGTACTCAAATTTTCCTCGCTGTCCCTTCTAAGGGTAGCAAGACCCCCGATCATCACCTATTATAGGCTCCTTTCAACCGAGTTTAATTCAAGGGGACCCAATCACTATGTCCATACAGGGAAACAATATTCCCATGAAAATATAAGGTACTCGAGTCTCGAAAGTACTTACTAGGCCAATACGAAGGAACGATATCCTCACGAAAGCACTAGCGTTTCCCCCTACTTAAAGAAATAGGTTTAAATGCCAGATTTTAAATGCGTTAAAATAAATTCGTATTTATAAACAAATATTAATTTAATTGTCACTTCAATTCACAAATTTCGATATTAGTAAGCAGTAATTTTTTCCAAAGGCTTGACTCTCTTTTGTTTTTTAAAAGATAAAAACCAGTCCCCAGCGGAGTCACCAAGTTGTAACGACTAATTTAAGAAATATTTGCATTTCGAATTTTGAAAAGAGGAAATTAAATAAAATTTGGGGAAAGTTGGATAAATCTCAGAGATTTGAAAATAAAATAAGGGAGTCGCCACCGATCATTTTAGAAGGGGTAGACTGAACACCACAAATGAAACCAGAGATAAAACGAGTCCGGGAGTCGTTTACGAATGGGGAAGGATTAGCACCCCCACACCGCCCAAAATTGGTACCAAAAAATATTACCGTTTTTTAATATTAAAGTGACGATTAAATTAAAATTTAGTTATACATGCGAGTAAATTTTAAGAGCCCCATTATTCAAGAATAAATGAAAAACCAACACCACTATACTTGGTACTGGCCACGTTTACTCTCGAATAAAAAGACACCGCATCAACAATTTATATACCGGTATACATCATACGACACATGGCATGGCAAATACGAATAAGGCAACATGATAAATGCATGAACGATAATACATTAAATACGCATGGGCATTTTAAAGTACGCTAAAATAAATACAAAGGCATGGCAAAAGATAATCACATAGCATGAATGTACATATAACGTATAGACTATATTATATATATAAACCAAATTATAAAAGAATAAGGACATAGTAGTATACAAAAAATCTATTACGTATATATGTAAATTTATGAAAAACACGATTATATCACCCACAACTATATACGATATAATATACATAGATTATACTACACGAACACATGTATAGAAGACCAAAATGAACATTCCAACCAACAAACTAAACATGTAAATACGAACGAGTAAGCAGAAAATAACGAAAATTAAATGAACATAATAAAACTGAAATTTAAATATGCACATACAAAGGGACCAAACTTAAAAAACAAAATAAATTAAAAGGGCAAAAGGATGATTTAAACCACATATTTCAGGACTAAATTAAAAAACATGAGTTTGAGGATTAAAAGGGTATTCACCCCTCAAAAAGGTCATAGTTCAAATCGGGGACAAGATTTAAGATATTTCTAAAATAACAAGGACGGAGGGCATAATTAAAAAAATGCGAAATGGCTAGAAAAATATCTTGAAATCGCGGAGGGACTATGGAGTAATTTTACCACTAGTCATCAGACCAAAACGAAGAGAAAGGACCCAATTAAATTTTTTTTAAAAACCATAGGGACCGCGGAGTGGATTTAAAAATGCGAAAGGATTGTGGGTGGAATTTAAAGGAGGAGCGGTTTATTATGCGATAAAACATAACTTAAAGCTCAGTATAAAACTTAATTTTTTTTGAAAAATTTCATTTCCTCTATCGTTCAAAAAAAGAATGAAATCTCTCTGAAGAACAACCCAAAGTCCCTTTTAAACCCAGAAACCGACAGCCTCTCTACCGTCTCGGCCGCCATGGCCCATCGCCGGCGAACCCAAAACTTAAACTAAATCAGTCTCTTTTCTCTTTTTAAACCCATATCTAAACCTTAGGTTTTTAAAATGACCTTCTTTTTCACCAATATTTAAGGAAAACAATAGTAAAACCTCATTTTCGAATCTCCCCCAAAAACTTTCATTAGAGAAAACTTGAAGACGAAAAGACCGAAGCATGACGATGTCGTTCATTGGCGACAACCTCTTTCGTTAACAATCACGGTAGCCCAAGACCCACCAAGGTATAAAACCCTAGATTCCCTTCACTTTGTATTTTTTAACTAAAAAAATAAGGAAAAATTTACCTCTGAAATGCTTGTGTTTTTTGTATTGACTGCCTGAATTCCCCCTATGGGTTACATTGATTTAGGGCTTCAATTTATATCTCCTATATTACATTATTTTGCATAAATATAAAAAGAAGAGGATAATGTTGATTGGTTGCCTCTTTAAAATTTGGCCGGATTCATGCCTTTCATTGAAATTGTCAGCTCTGTATTTTTTGATATTTGCATACATCTATGCCATTTTTGAAATTTGGTAATTATTTGCATTTTCTGACATTCTTAATTTTGGCTTTGCATGTGAAACAGCCGGAGGAGGGGACCACTGATATGGCCATCATGGCTTGATCTTCGGCTGGTGTGTCGATTTGAACGTCCGCAAGTGTAGTTGGGAAGGCACACGTGAGCGAGTTAGAAAATGGAAAACTGGCGGTGGATTGCACGCGTGGGTGAGATATTCCAAAGGGCATTCAAGATCTCATCTTGACCGTTAGATTTGATGTAGATCTAATGGCTCTAACTCGGCTGCACAGGAAGAAATAGAGGGATTAGGGTTTTGATTATTTAATTGAAGTTAGGCCAAACGGGCCATATGCAATAGGTGTGTATAATATTTTGGGTTTTAGATTTATGTATATGGACTAATATAATTTTTTTACTTGGGATTTAAGTTAATAGGTATTATTTCTTTTAGTTTTTGTTTTATGATAATAATAATAATAATTAAAGCAAATGAATAAAATAAAATAACTTCATTAATAAAAAATAAAACCCAGACAAAATTAGTTATTACACAAGTAATACAATAGTAAGCTGAGTATCGTGTCCAAAGGGATTGCCCAGGAATTAAATGCCACGATATTTTACTTGTGTATTGAAACAAATGAGTTTGAGTTAGATTTCAGATTTTGGTTAAGAAAATGACTAAGGAAAGTAAGTTCAGGTAGATTGGCAAACAAATGTATTCAGATGAATGATTGCCGTTGGCAAGAGATGCTTGGATTTTACTCCAGCGAAGGCAGCAATCAATAATTTTCAGCCTTGGTTTTATTGCTGAGAAGATTTTAAAGTTAGTATTGCCTCTGTCGATGACAATACTCTAAGTTAATTACGATTAACCCCTATATTTCTATAGTGATGTTTTTCAATGGTTAACCTGGCAAAGTTTTAATCTTTACTCCTAAGGGGTAGAGTCACTTTCGAAGTATGCTCATCTACTTGAACATCTTCTGTCGAAGCTTCTCACCTTAGTACCTGGAAATTAACCGTTATCTCCTAAGTCTATTAAGATATTAAGGGATAATTTGCATGCAATGCCAACTATCGTTTGTCAAAGAATTTCAGAAAATTAAGCACTGTCAGAATAAACAAAAATGCCACGACATTCAATTATTAAAAACTAAAAAAACTAAGCGTTCATCGCAAAAACATCCCCAACCAACTTAAAATAATTAGTTCATGGCTGGGGGATACTTCAATACAATATCGTTTTGAAACATCACCATCATAAAAACTTGAATTAAACTAAGAGAAATGGACAAAGAAAGAGATCCGTCAATACAACCCTTCAATGGATTCAGAGCTTTCGGTCTTAGCCTGGTCGAACCAGGGTTTGCCCTTTACACTCTTTTCTCACCACAGTGCAGCCTCTCATTCTTTCTTTGGTTCATCGATGGGTTTCCTTTAAATAGTAACTCATGGAAACCCTAGATTGTGTTTGAATTTGAAAGTTGGTTACATAATAAGATAAGCGCGTTATCTTCTTATCCTCTCATTTGAATTTAGGTTGACTGGGTCTTTGATCAACGACTAATTGACCTGGCGTCATCATCCTTCTTTTGCCAACCACGTCTGGCAATTCTCGTCCTACTTTTTCCATCAACACTCAGCATTTATATTTTGCTCCTCTGGCTTTCTGCTCCTACTCCTTTCCTGCTCCTGACTTGCCACCAAAATAAGAAAATACCCATTCACTCTGGCAATGGAATCTTTCCTTAACTCCTAAATACAAATGCATGAATCTACTAACTAAATACGCACATATATACTCAAAGTCAAGCAATAATATGGTAATATATACATGAAAATTAGTAATTTTGAACAGTTAACACACCCCTAAACCTAGCTCATTAATTGTCCTCAAGTAATGCAACTAAACACTATAAAAATAGAAAAATAAAAAAATAAGCAAAATACCTCGAAAAATTTTTCCTGATTAACAACACGAGCTAGAAAGCAAATTCAGGTCCTAGTTCCGTCCTTAGATATCCCAGAGCAGTAATGCCAATAGTTTAACAAATTCAGGTGCAACAATATAACTATAATCTAGGGTCATAAAGTGTGTGTGAAGTGCAGGCAATTTGCATCAAGTATCCTTCAACTCCCTTAGCAAAACTTTACTATCCAAGCTCAGTACACATTTTTTTTATTTACCAAGGGTTTCTTATGCTGGCATTAGAGTTGGGTTCGCGACACAATGTTGCTTGGCGTGAGAAGTAAGAGGAAGCATACCACGAATCCCCACGTTAATCTAGAATACATCACTAGCTTACCCATTACACTCATACCGTAAAGTTATGTTGGCTTAAGAACTAAGAGGGAGCAAACCGCGAAGCCTCAAGCTATGTATTATCTCTAAGGTAGAGGATTGTTCTAATTTTTTTCTTGCCTTTGGCAAAACATTGTTGCCTTATTCTTTATATTCACCTGGGCATATGTATTTTTTCTTTTTTTCTTTTTAATCTGAGTTTAGTTTCAAGAATCCTAAGTTTTCCTTGGGAACTAGATGCATACTACGTGTTTAAGTGAGACACAATTCCCTAAGCTAGAGATCACTTGCCATGCAACCTGGCATTACTAATCTATTGGCTCATGCTAACTAAAGATTCTAATTTCATCATCGGACAAGGCATACTAGTTCAAATTTCTAACTATGCTAGGAATTATGTTGGTAAATTTATCAGGTCTAAACTAATCTGAGACAAGAAAAATAACGGTTTGGTATGCATGTGTTAACCTAATCTACATGGCAACAAAATGCAAACAGAAATATAAAAAAGGATAAATGTCATGGCAAAAGATGTGAGGCAACACACACCCCCAAACCAAAGGTGGGCATTGTTTGCAATGTATGTAAACACATATATACAAATAAAATGCATGATAAAATGAAAAATATGAAAGTAAAAGTGTTAAGAGGAAGAAGAATCCGTTTCAGAGTGTTCAATGCAAGTGACACAAGTCTTTCTCTTAACAAAGCTTCCTCGACTTAGAGCCATGTGCTTTCTTCTTTTAAGAGTAGGCTTTGAAACAGCAGTGGAGGCCTTTACGTCTTGAAGGACCTTTTCGATAACCCTCATCGGCTCAAACACGGCAGAAGCTATTGGAGCGGTAGACAAAGCAGGGGAAACAAGTGGCATAGCAGTTTTTTCAGGTACATTATCATTAGATTCTTGTGAGGCTTCGATTCGAGCAGATTCGACATGGACAAGAGAAACAGAGATAGTGGCATCAGATTGTTGGGTCAGAGTATGAACGATATTAGGGCTAGCTGGCCTTAATTCGGGTGTGTGCAGCTCAGATGGGAACACTGGTAATGGTGGAAAAACATTGGTGGACAAACCCTCTAGAGTTGTCTTTAGGGCTCAATCCCTAACATCAACGTACTGCCAAAGCACCAAATTTTGCTCCTCTACCTTTTCTAATTTTTGCATGATAAGTTCCTGGCGTTGGTGGATTTGAGACAACAATATCATCGTGTCAGCTAGCATATGTGTGGAAGGTTCAACATTGGGAACCTTAGCAACAAACACTGGCTTAGCAGCCTTTCCCTCGCCCTTCTCCTTGGCCTCATTGACAATCAATTGCTGCCAAAGGGTAGGAGTTATGGTTCCCTTGCACTTTTAGATGTTGTCTGAATCGAGCTGTGGCACCTTATGCAATATGCATATTTTAGAGATTAGTGAAAGAAAAACCAAACTGCCATAACCCTTACCGGCACATTTGTAGGTCTTATCAACAATCAGACGACCCACGTAGTCGGCATAAGATTTGCCTTCAAGAAGTAGTTCTAACCCTTTGGCTGTGGTTTTAATGCCAACCGTTTCATAGTCCATTTATATTTGGATGGAACGTTCTATTTTATGCCAGGTTCGGATAAGTCTTTTAGCAGCAATTGTCTCTTGGCAGCATCCAAGGACTCAATAAATGCCAAATGTTCTTCTCTTGCACCATTTAACTAAACTAAGAAATTAATATATCCTTCATCGAATTGAACACACGTACCTCGAACAAATATAAAAGGCAAATCCTTTGTAGTGAGGTAGGCATAGAATTCACGAACAATGGTGGAGTGAACCTCCCCTGGCTGTTGGCAGAAAGCCTCCCATTTATGTTTCTTGACAATGACAACTAGTTCTGGCGAGTAACCCAAGTTGGGTTCGTTCTTGAAATCAAAACCCTTCTTATAGCAGAAAGTACAAGAAGCAAAATTTTCTTCATACTTCTTCTTGATTTCATCATTGAAGAAGATTTTGAACGTCACTAAAGAAGATGCAATGGAAAGAATTTGGAAAAAATCAGAAAAAATGAAAGAAAAATTCGATTCTTGCTTTTTCTTACCATGCGAGAGAGTCAAGATTTTTATAAGGGAAAATAAGGGTAAATAAATGAAAAGGGAGACGGTTGGGATGGTTTAAAGGTGAGGTTTGTGGAGATAATGATGGGTGTGGCAGTTATACGTGTATGGAGAAGTGGGATAATGATGGGTTTATGAGTTATGAGATTTGATGGCGCGAAAAAAAGAAGGGGTAAAAGAATTATGGTAAAATTTTAAAGTTTGACCTAGACGGCTAGGGTTTTCATGCTTCATCAAAAATTTATCTCCCCTTGGGCCTTATCGTGCATATGGTCCACATGTTACCTGATCTTGCAATGATGGATGTCTAAATACCGGCCTGTCCTAGCAAAATTTCCTATACTAACACTCACAAAAACCTTTCAAAGCAAAAAAAGAAAATAGAAATAAATAAACTAAAAATGCTAAAAAGAAAAACAACTAACCTAACTATTTGCCATGATGAAAAGATGATGGGAAAATTTATTGAATCTCTGCCAAGAGAATAATCTCATTGGCATTCCTCTGATTTCCTTCTAGATAATGCTTCAATCTCTGACCATTCACTTTGAAATTGTCTACATTTTCAAGTATTTAATATCCACTACTCCAAGAGCATAAGGCTTGACAACTTTAAATGGTCCTGACCATCTGGATTTGAGTTTTCCTGGAAATAACTTAAGCATTGAATTGAACAACAACACTTTTTGTCCTTCTTCAAACTGTCTTGGCAAAATTCTGTTGTCATGCCACCGCTTTGTTCTTTCTTTGTAAAGCTTGGCATTTTCATAGGCTTGTGCCCTGAAATCCTCCAAATCATTCAAGTCTAACAAATGTTTCTCACCTGTAGCCCTCCATTCCATGTTTAACTGTTTGGTTGCCCAATAAGATCGATATTCTAATTTCATTGGTAAATGGCATGATTTCCTAAATACTAGTCTGTATAGGGAAGTTCCTAATGGAGTCTTGAAAGCTATTCTGTATGCCCACAAGGAATCCTCTAGCCTCAACGACCAGTTCTTCCTCATTGGGTTCACAGTCTTTTCGAAAATGTTCTTGATCTCCTTGTTTGAATTTTCTACCTGGCTATTTGTTTGAGGATGGTAGGCAGTGGTAATTCTTTCCTGGATTCTGTACCTACACAGAGCTTTAGTGATTAAATGGCATTTAAAATGAGTACCTTCATCATGTATGATGTCTTTGGGGGCACCAAATTTGGTAAAGATGTACTTGTGGAGGAACTTGGCAACTGCCTTGGCATTATTTGTGAGGAGAGCAATAGCTTTAACCTATTTTGAAGTGTAGTCTACTGCCACACGTATATATAAATTGTCAAACAATGGGGGACAAGGACCCATAAAGTCTTATCCCTCACACATCAAACAGCTCGACATGCATACTATTTTAGAGCGGCAATTGATGTTTGCTGGAGATGTTTCTAGTATGCTGGCATCTGTCACATGCCTTAGCAAAATAATAGGCGTCCTTGAACAATGTTGGCCAAAAAAATCCTGACTGTAGCACCTTGTCTGTTGTCTTCATTCCAGCAAAGTGTCTTTCATATGGTGCTGCATGGCAAATTTGAAGGATATTTTGTTGTTCATCATCTGGAACACAACGACGAATGACTTGGTCTGCACATTACTTGAAAAAGAATGACTCATCCCAATAATATTGCCGGATACCCCTTAGAAATCATTTTCTAGAATTACTTGACAAGTCTAGTGGCAATATTTTCCTAACTAGATAGTTGGCTATGTCAACATACCATGGAATAGTAGTGGTCACAAGTAAATGTTCATCAGGGAAGTCATCTCTAATGGCAACAGTGTTTCCATCCTCATGGTGGTTCTCTAAATGAGACAAATGATTAGCTACCTAGTTCGTACTCCCTTTCTTATCTCGAATCTCGAGGTCAAACTCTTACAACAAGAGTGTCCATCAGATCAGTCTGGGCTTGGCATCTTTCTTGGCTAAAAGATACTTGAGTGTTGTGTGGTTTGTGTATACCACAACTCTATTACCCACCAAGAAAGATCTGAATTTGTCAAACATGAAGACAACTACAAGGAACTCCTTCTCAATTGTTGTGTAGTTAAGCTGGGCCTCATTCAATGTGTGGCTGGCATAATAGATGGTATGGAAAATTTTGCCACGCCTTTGTCCTAACACAGCTCCAACGACGTAGTCACTGGCATCGCACATGAGCTTGAATAGCTCATTCCAATATGGTGCCAGTACTATAGGGGCATTAATTAACATGTCTTTCAATTTCTGAAACGCTTTCAAACAAGAATCATCAAACACAAAAGTGGTATTCTGTTCCAAAAGTAAGCTTAAAGGTTTAGAAAATTTTGAGAAATCTTTAATAAAGAGACGAAAAAACCTACATGTCCCAAGAAACTTCTAATACCTTTAACACTTCTAGGTGGTAGCAATTGTTTGATTACCTCTACCTTTGTTTTATTTACTGCCAGTCCTTTTTGGTCATTTTGTGTTTGAGAACTATGCACTCCTTCACCATGAAGTGGCATTTTCCCAGTTCAGGACCAGGTTGGTTTCAATGCATCTCCGTAGAATAAGTTCCAAACTTTGATGGAATTCTTTGAAACTCTTGCCAAATACTGAAAATTCATCCATGAAGACTTCTAAATTGTTCTCGATCATATTAGAGAAAATTAACATCATGCAACGCTGGAACGTTGCTGGAGTGTTGCACAATCCAAAGGGAATTCTTCTAAAAGCAAATGTCCCATATGGAAAAGTGAACATAGTTTTCTCTTGAACTTCTAGGGCCATGACAATTTGATTATAACCCGGGTAGCCATCCAAGAAGCAATAAAATGCCTTCCTTTCCAATCTATCCAACATCTGATCGATGAAGGGTAATGGAAAGTGATCCTTCTACATGGCGTTATTTAGCTTCCTGTAATCCATGCACACCCTCCAGCTCGTCACTGTTCTAAAAGGGATCAATTCATCTTTGTTATTTTAGACCACGATCATTCCATCCTTCTTTGGTATGCACTACATGGGGCTGACCCACAAACTATCAGAAATAGGATAAATTATATCGATATCTAGCCACTTTATGACTTCTTTCTTGACAACCTCCTTTATGCTAGAATTCATTCTCCTCTAGGCCTTGATTGTTTTGCCATGGTAATCCTCCAAAATGATTTTGTGCATGCAAATTGTTAGGCTTATCCCTTGGATGTCAGCTAAGGTCTATCCAATGGCTCGCTTGAAGTTGCCTAATCTTTCTAGCAATCTTTCCTCTTGGTCATTAATCAAATCGGCATCAATAATCACTAGCAAAGTGGAGTTGTCTCCTAAGTAAGCATATTTAAGGTGACTTGGCAAAGGTTTCAGCTCTAGTTCTGGTGGCTCCTCTAAAGATGGTTTGAGTGCCTTGATTTCTTTGTGTAATCACTCATTTTTATCCGGTTTGTAAATATTGTTAATATATTAGCATAATAATTAACAAGGTAATATTATTGCATGAATACACGTTATATTATATGTTTACTATATATGTGATTAATGTGTATAAAATATGTGTGTAATATATGTAAGCGCATGCATATTATACATACTATGTGCGGTGTATGAGTGTCACATGTCACGTACGTTTTAATAGTTTATATATGTACTAGGGTGTATTTGGTTATACTTATTTTGTGTGTATAAGATGCACGTATGTGTGTGCTTGGGTGTATGTGATATATATGTGGTTTGCATGTGCATGTACTATATATGTTTGTAGTATGTATAATGTTTGTATACTTACATTAATTAAGTGTGTGAGCAAATATATGTATATGTGTGTTCGAATGTTATATGGTATATGTTAATTTGCATGTATGGTTATATGTACATAAATTATATATGTGTATATGTTATTATTATAGTATTATTATTATTATTATTATTATTATTATTATTATTATTATTGGGTTCAAAAATATATAACAGATCTAAAATATAAAACCCATTTATAATAACAGTCCAAGTCCACATAATATTACAAAAGACCCAAAAAAATAATATATGTTACAAGGCCCATATTGGCCTGACCCAATATCTTAAAAACCCTAAAAACCAAGTCTGATAACCCTCCTTTATCTTGCAGCCGCCGTCATCTGGGCCGTTGGGTCAAGTCTTGATCCAACGGTCCAGATCAGTCCAAGATAATCCAGCTGGCACGCGCGAGACAGTTCATTACCCCTCTGCCACGCGCCAAGATCAGATGTAGCTGCGCTCATTTCAAGGTCGATCTAGGCCGCTCATCCCCATGTAATCATAACCGTTGGATCAGATCTGATCCAACGGCTGTGAGTGGATCTGGCAGAGGACGCCACCACCATGACTCCCTCCACTCCTCCACCATGCCGCCGAACTACCAGCTCAACCACCGCGCTCAGAGAACGTGCAAAATACCCAAAACAATGGATTATCAGTACCAAAAAAATCAGATCTGATATATTTTTTTCATGTCATATCTTCTACCAAATAGAGATCAGGATATATAGGTATAAAAAATTTGTAAAAAGGGGGTCGGTCTCCATGTTACAAAAAATAAAAAAACTCAAAGATTCCAGTGGCAAAGTTTTTCTCTTTTGTTTCCTTTCTTACATGCATGAAAATAAAATGAAATAATAAAGCAAAAGGGTTGAGACTTTTTACCTTCGGGAGTCAGTTTCCCCCACCGGCAACAAGCCTAAATATGGTGAGCCGGTCAAAGAGGGGGACGTCCTTCGGTCTCGGTTTTCTTAAAAGGGTAGTTTTCGTTTCCGGGTTTTCTTAGATCTAGAAAAAAATGGGGAGTTTTGATTTAAATCTAAGTTTGGATTCGAGTTCGGGTTGAAACAAGGGTTATTTTGGAGGTTTTTTTGGCTCGCCGGTGCTGGTTAGCGGCGAATGGCGGTGGAGGATACGGTGGCGGTTTGCTGGTTTCTGGGTTTGGTTTCGGGTTTGAGAGCGAAATAGAGGGAAGAAGAGAGCTATCTCTCTTACAAAAAAAATGAAAGGAAAAATGAAATCAGGGGCCTGATTATCGGGTCTTATAGACCCAAAATAAAATAAAATGGTCTAATTACATCATAAATCCTCCCTTGTCCCCTATATTTTCGTTTGAGCTCGCCGCATGGGTTAATTACAATTCTAGTCCTTTTTCTTTTCTGTTTTATTTCGATTTGATCACTAAATTAACCGAATTCAGGTTTTAAATGGTAAAATTACCCCCTTTACCATCCCGCGTTTTTGGAGTTTTCACTTCAAGCCTGCCCCTTGGTCCAATTACAGTTTTGGTCCTTTTAGGTTCCGTTTAGTTTGCAATTTCGTCCCTAAATCGCATGTTATTGCCTTTTAATTTCTGTTTCTTATGTTTATTTCTTTTCATTTCAGTCTTTTTTTCATGTTTAAATATTTATCTTTTACATGTCTAGCATGTTCATATTGTTCTGTTGGTATCGGTATGTGTTTTGTATAGTATGTTAATTTATAACCATATAATTTGTGTATTAAAATTGTTATACCGTGTTCCTACATTTAATTTATTTTATCCATGTCGTGCTCACGTTTGTCTCACATGTTACGTTTTAGTTTAGGTTATATGTCATGTCGTGTATTTACATTTTTCTGATATTTTTGCTTCTTAGGTTATATGATAGTGTGATATTGTTTATCGAAAACAATGTTTTCATTCGTGCATGAAATTTGTGTAATGTTAAGCATTAAATATTAGTTTTATTCTAGTATGTTGTTTTATTATTTTAGTATCATATTATGCCATGTGTAATTGTCATGTAGGTGGTAATTGTAATTCATCTTTATATATAAGTGTTGGATGTAATTAATTTAGTTTTAGAAAGCACATTTTTATGTTTATATTCGTATTTGCTATTTTATTTTTAGGACATATTACAATGTTTTTGTTCATACATTTTGCACTTCAATATTATTATGCTTATATCTTTTACGTTTTTGTAGTTCCACGCCTTTGTAAATATTTGCCTATAAGGTTTTTGTTAGGTTTGCATAATGAAATATAAAATGTCAATGCGGTGCCCTTTTATCTGAGCGTAAACGGGGCCAGTATCAAGCGTAGTGATAGTGGTTGGGCGTTTACTCTCGGATAACGGGGCCTTTAAAATTTATTCGCAATTATAACCGAATCTATAACTAATCGTCACTTTAACCCGAAAAATCTAATATTAATAAAGCAGTAATTATTAAAGTACCAATTTTGGGCGGTGTGGGGGTGCTAATCCTTCCACATCCGTAACCGACTCCCGAGCCCAACAGTCTTTTTTAAATCTCTGGTTTTATGGTGTCCAGCCTACCTAAGTGGCCGGTGGCGACTCCAATTTTTAATAAAATGCGGTTTTTTAAAACCCCACGGAATAAACATTTAATATCCGAAAAATTCACAAACACTTCGAAAACCCGTTTTTTAGCGAAACGGACATCGCTACATATGGCGACTCCGCTAGGGAAATTTTTGTTTTAAAAAAAACAAATAAGAGTCAAGCTTTTTAAATAATTACCGCTTTACTAATATTAAAAATTCCGGGTTAAAGTGACTATTAAATTAACATTCGGTTATAATTGCGCGTTTATTTTAACGCATTTAAAATATGGCATATAAACCCGTCTTTTTTAAGTGGGGGGAAAACGCTAATGCTTTCGTGGAGATATCGTTCTCCCGTATGGGCCTAGCAAGTACCTTCGGGGCTCGAGTACCTTATGCTTTCGTAAGGATATCGTTCCTTCGTACGGGCATAAGCGAATAGGTCCCCCTGAATTGAACCTGGTTGAAAGGAGCCTATAATGGGTGATGATCGGGGGCCTTGCTACTCTTAGTAGAGGACAGCGAGGACAATTCGGGTACCTCCTAGAACCAAAACTGCATATAGAGAACACATAGAAACCCACCGTGTTAGAGCCATGCAGATAACCTAGGTGTCTTAGATGGAATGTAAATAGGATTGCCTTGTTTGCTTATCGCATTTAATTTGCCCTTTTATTACGTACTTATCATTTTTGTCCGGTACTGACTTGTTTTCTTTTGCTTTGTTTTTGCATATCATCGTATTCTCATTACACAGGGCATTGATTCCCGAGTGATTTCTCCCATAATAGAAGATTGTTCATGATGGACCAAAGGTTCTTTGAGCTGAAGGAAGGGGTCCAATTCCAGAGTTCCATCCCGAGACTAGGCCAGGGACAGCCGAAGAAGAATCATTCAAGGACTCCAGAACAGATTCAGTAAGCAGTGTCAATTCTGGTGACAAACAAGATGAAATACAAGAACTAAAGAAGCAGATGTCCGAGATGATGGACCAGATGAATGCTATGATGAAAGGCAAGCAACACGTCGAACTCATAAAAGATTTGATCGAGGAGCAGAATATGGAACATAATGGTTAGAATGTCGAAACAGACAACACCGTTAAATATGACAAATCGAATCCCTTTGTGATCAATCTCAAGAAGCAGACAAGTAGCATATCAGGGGTAGATACCAAGGGAACAAAGGCAAGACCAGGGGAAGCTCGAGAATCTAATGACATCAGAAGGCATTATCCTATACCCATGAGATACACCGAGTTACTTCCGTTGCTTGTCGAAATGAGCCTTATCATACCAGTGAAGTCTGTACCAAGAAAACCTCCTTATCCGAAGGATTACAACAGTCGTGTCTGGTGCGGCTACCACATAAGCAATTCGAGTCATCACACCGAAAATTGTAGGGCCCTGAAGGACAGAATTTGAGATCTTATCAGAATGGGAGTTTTGGGTTTCGAAGACGGACAACCCCGATTTTACAGCAAGCCAGCCGTTGCCCGAGGGGCAAAGTTGAATGAGGGTCAATACCTAGCCCAAGGTTCGGGTAACACAGAAGTGGGTCACTCATGCGGGATAAAGTTACGAGTCAAGAATAAAAGCGTCTCAGAAGATGAACTTGCACGCGAGTGCGACCAGCTCGAGCATGAGAGGCACGATCTGAGCATGAAATTAAAGAATGTACAAGACGAATACCAGAAGCTGCACTTTGAATTCAAGAGTGTCGGTCTGGGTGACACCGTAGAAGAATGGGTCAATGGTATGATTCAACTGAGGAACGGTTCAGAACGCTGGAAGCAGAAATGCAAGAATAGTATGAATAAAGTCAGATCATTATCACAGAAGCTGGAAGAAGCTGGGGGCCAACGCGACATTCTCCAAAGTGAGTTGGAAAGTAGTCTGGCCATGGAAGATATCCTGAAATCAAGTCTGCAGCAGGAAAGGAATGAATCACAAGCCTTTCAAATGGAAAATGCAGCACTCAAAGAACAAGTAGCGAGGCTCGAGACTTCTTTACGTACCAGTGAGATTCGTGCTGGGGCAATGACCGTTCAGCTACAAAAGGCCGAGCAAACAATATGGGAGAAAGACCGGGACATGAAGATGGTTACGATTCAAGCCCGACAAGTAGCTCAACAGGTAGCAGATTTAGCCGATGCAGCAGCACCAATAAGCCAAAATATGGATCCAGCATTGGACCGCGAAGGAAAGCTGACAGGACTATTGAATGAGGTCAAGACATTAGGTGCCAGGGCTCACCGCTATCTGTAAAACCCTAATACCGGATGTAATGAAACCTTTTGGTCTGAATGAAAGACGTCATATAGGGACAAATCACTTGCGAAATCGATGCTTTATTGCATTCATGCATTGCATTTGCATCACGTCCTTTGCATTGTTTAATAATTTTATCATCGCATGGCACTTCATCATTTAACACTTGGGGTTTGATGGCAGAATTAGTTAGAAAATGGAACGAACCGAAGAGTCAAGGCTTGACCAGCTAGAAGAAAAAATCGAGAAAGAGCTTAAGAAGAAAGAAAAGATAAATGTTTTCAATACGAGGGAACTCTGTCTAGTCCCTGATTTGGTCATTCCTCCAGATTTCAAGGTTCCCGGATTTATGCAATATGACGAAACCAGCTGCCCGAAGATTCACTTAACCATGTTCTATAGAAAAATGGAAGGATACATGAAGAATGAAGAGTTATCGATCCACCACTTCCTTGATAGCCTAACGGGACCCGCAGCAGTGTGGTATAATCGTTTGAACAGAAACCAAGTTAGGTCATGGGGTGACCTCGCTAATGCTTTCTTGAGTCAATATAAATATGCTTTAGATTTAGCACCCTGTCGCCAGTTTCTTCAGAATGAGAAAATGAGGCCAAGTGAAAGCTTCAGGGAATATGCATTAAGGTGGCGATGTTTGGCGACCCAAGTCCAGCCTCCTATAGCAGAAGAAGAGTTGACTCCCTTGTTCCATGCAACGCTTCCCTCTTATTTCTTCGATGTGATGTTGGAAAAATTGAGAAATAGATTCAAAGATTTCACGACGATTGGAGAAAGGATAGACAATCAAAGAAGGAAAATTGGGGTCTAAGTCTAAGGACCGAATCGAAAATAAGATAGATGAAGACAGAGAGGTAAATGAGTGTCATCTCCAGGGTTCGCGTGGCCGCAAAAGAAGAAGATAGACTGACACATCGGGGTCATCAAGGAAAATTCCTCGGATGAGCGCAAATTTGGAAGTGTTCGGAACATCTATCTCAGACATTTGGCCTCATTTGGTAGGGGGTCACGATCTTGCTCCTAGGTCGATGAAGATTGCACCTGATCCATCTACCCATAGTTTTGACTAGAGTAGCACGTGCGAATTCCATATGGGGGCACCGGGGCATCCCACCAGAAAATGTAGACCTTTATTGGAGGAAATCAAGAAGCTGATCAATGCTAGAACCCTGCCACAAGAGCTGATCAAGCAGTGGAAGACCAAGGATGAGGGGCAAGTCTACATGGTGCTGAGGAAGCCAGAAATATCTCTACATTAAAAGACCTTCCTGAAGTAATGCAAGGAATCAACTTTACTACATGTGGCCCCATGTGGTAAAGATCTTTTGTGATGGGGCATGTTTGTTGATTTTTATTCCAATGAAAAACACATTTCGCTTAACATATAATGTTTTTGAAAGCACATAGATATTTTCTCGCCGTTGTAGGACACTGGATATCAATTGCAAGACGTGACATTAGATAGATGTCGTGACAACGATGATGTGTGATCTTCCCCACCGGACTCTGGTCAGCAAAGCGAGATTATTACTCTTTCGATGATGTTCAAGGACGAAAAAGCTCTAAATGTCAACCATGTAGAGTTGCTTGAAATTGAAACTCTAGGCATAATCTTCTAGGTAGTAAAGAAATAAAAATAAGAATTAAAAAGGGGGAGAATTGAAGAAAAAGAGAAGAAAGAAAAAGAAAGAAATGAAAAATAAAGAAAGAGAAAATAATAATAAAAAAACTCATATGTTCGAAACCTGGTAATAGGCTTGTTCGGATAAGAGTGTGGGAATTTTGGGGCACTCCGCTGAAGCGATAAGGTGGAGATACATCATCCAATTCAAGAAACCTTAGCTTCATGAGTGATGGTAATATTTTCAACTCGTGACTATGCCGAGTAACTTGGGGCAGTGTTGTTTGCTCCATCGTTTTCCTCAAGACGAAGGACTGTGACGAATTGATTTCCTCAAATAATGATAAAAGAAAAAAGAAAGAAAAAAAGGAAGAGAAATATGAAAAAGAAAATAAGAAAGAAAGAGAAAATAAAGAAAAAGGAAAAAGAAAAATGAGGAGAAAGAAAGGGGAAAGAAAAGAGAGAAAAATAAAACGATAGTATAGGTAAAATTAAAACTCGCACCACCCAGAACTCTATTCCTAGAGTAATATTTCTGCGCTTGAATGGTCATACAAGCCCACCCTTTTTGGGGGCAGAGCATGTAATGAGAATTGAGAAAGAGTAGTACTTTACAGCAACGCGGTAATCATGAGGATGAACTGAGTCACCAGGGAAGACTTCACATCCTTGAATTACTGAGTGGTTGAATCTAAGCCGCTCTTGCACTTGATATCCAGAGGTCCTATGCTGTATTTTCAAGATCCTGTATTTTAAGCTAAATGATACCCTTCAGTGGAATACCAATCAACAAATTGACAAGTTAAAGCAACAAAGATTTCCATGTATTACTTCAGGGATAAGATCTAGAACACATGGTTGCGGATACTATTGGAGCACCTAACCAGAAACGATCCCACAATGCATAGAATGAAGATGATGACAGAAGTATAGGTGTTAGACAGCTCAAGAACAAGAAGCGGATTCCAGCCATGATGCCTTGTTTGGTTCAAGAAAATTAAGGACAAAACAAGACAAGAATGAGCTTACAAAGTGTGGGGACGGTAAAAGGTAAACATTGAGTCTCCAAAGAATTAAAGCACAGAGATCGATGAATGGTGCCCGTCCAAAGGCAACAAGAAGGTTGAGGTTAAGAAACATTTTGTTCACCCCGATGACGAAACTAAAAAATACTCAGAATGTTGGGTCAAAGGAATCGGAAGGTAGCTGAGCTCATGATCGAGTGGGGCAATGCAGAGCAGAAAGAATAGTAAGAATCTCTACACACGCATGATATAGAGTTTGTTGATGAAACGGGCAGAAACCCCGAAGAAGAAATGCAAGTGCTCGTGCAAAAGAACGAGAGCGGGTACTCATTTAACAAAAAATTGACAGAAATGAAAATCAAAACTGAGCATACTGCAAAAGGAAATGAAACAGAGAAATCTAAAGAATGACTTTTCATGGCATAGGATTTTAAAACGGGTCTAAAAAGAAAAAGAAATAAGAAAAAGGAAAAAAAGAGTGAGAGAAAATGATGATAAAAAAGAAAGAAAGAAAAATAAAAAAAATAAAAAAAAATAAAAAAAAAGAAGAAGAAGAAGAAGAAAGAAAGAAGAAGAAGAAAAAGAAACAAGGAAAAGAGAAGAATAAGAAGAAAACACGACATTGCATGCATCATATAGATAGGGGCATGTCAATTTTGCTTGTTCCTAGATAGGTATTTGAAGAATTATCGAAGAATTTACCAAAGAAAAGAAAGAGTGGCAACCATAGCGGCGTGAGACCCAGATGTTAAATCCTTCGGGTCATCGGTAAGTCCTTCGGGCACGATGTTAAGTCCTTAGGGCCACCAATAAGTCTTTCGAGTGTGGTGATAAGTCCTTCGGGCCATCAGTAAGTCCTTCGGGCCTGATGCGGCAGCATGAGTAGCATGAGTCCCGAAAGAACGACAGCCATAGCGGCGTGAGGCCCAGATGTTAAATCCTTCGGGTAATCGGTAAGTCCTTCGGGCCACCAATAAGTCTTTCGAGCATGGTGATAAGTCCTTCGGGCCATCAGTAAGTCCTTCGGGCATGATGCTGCAGCATGAGTAGCGTGAGTCTCAAAAGAACGGCAGCCATAGTAGCGTGAGACCCAGATGTTAAATCCTTCGGGTCATCGGTAAGTCCTTCGGGCACGATGATAAGTCATTCGGGCCACCAATAAGTCTTTCGAGCACGGTGATAAGTCCTTCGGGCATGATGCGGCAGCATGAGTAGAGTGAGTCCCGAAAGAATGACAACCATAGCGGCGTGAGGCCTAGATGTTAAATCCTTCGGGTCATCGGTAAGTCCTTCGGGCACGATGTTAAGTCCTTCGGGCCACCAATAAGTCTTTCGAGCATGGTGATAAGTCCTTCGGGCCATCAGTAAGTCCCTCGGGCCTGATGCGGCAGCATGAGTAGCGTGAGTCCCGAAAGAACGGCAGCCATAGCGGCGTGAGGCCCAGATGTTAAATCCTTTGGGTCATCAGTAAGTCCTTCGGGCACGATGTTAAGTCCTTCGGCCCACCAATAAGTCTTTCGAGCATGGTGATAAGTCCTTCGGGCCATCAATAAGTCCTTCGGGCGTGATGCGGCAGCCTTAGTAGCGTAGGTCCAAAAATGTCAACAGCCTCGTAAAAAAGAGAAAAAGTAGAAAAAGAAGAAACTGAGAAAAAAGGGAAAAGAACAGAGAAAAAAAGGAAAAAGCAGAAAAAAGAGAAAAAAGAAAAAGAAAAAAGAAAGAAAAAGAAAAGAACAGAGAAAAAGAAAAAAAATAGAAAAAAGAAGAGAAAAAAGGAAAAAGAACAAAGAAAGAAGGAAACAGAAGAAACGAAAAGAGAAAAAGAAAAGAGGAAAGAAAAATCGAAGTCAAAGGTTATATAAAGAAGAAGCCTATGTTTTCAAGCCCCAGTGAAAGGTTCCACAGAGGAAGAGCCCTAACTCCAGAATCTCAAAAAGAACCAAAGGTGAAGAAGTTCTATACAGGGGGAACTTATGAGCCTGAAGATCTGGCCAAGGAAAAGCGGAAAGTTCCAGAAGAACACGTGATTCCGAAGTCGTGAGCAGGTAAGTCGGATAAAAATGAGTGCTTTCGGTCTTTGCTTTGTTCTCGTTTCACAAGAACAAGCAAAGAGGGGCAACTGTAATCACTTATTTTTATCCGGTTTGTAAATATTGTTAATATATTAGCATAATAATTAACAAGGTAATATTATTGCATGAATACATGTTATATTATATGTTTACTATATATGTGATTAATGTGTATAAAATATGTGTGTAATATATGTAAGCGCATGCGTATTATACATACTATGTGCGGTGTATGAGTGTCACATGTCACGTACGTTTTAATATTTTATATATGTACTAGGGTGTATTTGGTTATACTTATTTTGTGTGTATAAGATGCACGTATGTGTGTGCTTGGGTGTATGTGATATATATGTGGTTTGCATGTGCATGTACTATATATGTTTGTAGTATGTATAATGTTTGTATACTTACATTAATTAAGTGTGTGAGCAAATATATGTATATGTGTGTTCGAATGTTATATGGTATATGTTAATTTGCATGTATGGTTATATGTACATAAATTATATATGTGTATATGTTATTATTATTATTATTATTATTATTATTGGGTTCAAAAATATATAACAGATCTAAAATATAAAACCCATTTATAATAACAGTCCAAGTCCACATAATATTACAAAAGACCCAAAAAAATAATATATGTTACAAGGCCCATATTGGCCTGACCCAATATCTTAAAAACCCTAAAAACCAAGTCTGATAATCCTCCTTTATCTTGCAGCCGCCGTCATCTGGGCCGTTGGGTCAAGTCTTGATCCAACGGTCCAGATCAGTCCAAGATAATCCAGCTGGCACGCGCGAGACAATTCATTACCCCTCTGCCACGCGTCAAGATCAGATGTAGCTGCGCTCCTTTCAAGGCTCGATCTAGGCCGCTCATCCCCCATATAATCATAGCCGTTGGATCAGATCTGATCCAACGGCCGTGAGTGGATCTGGCAGAGGACGCCACCACCATGACTCCCTCAACTCCTCCACCATGCCGCCGAACTACCAGCTCAACCACCGCGCTCAGAGAACGTGCAAAATACCCAAAACAATGGATTATCAGTACCAAAAAAATCAGATCTGATGTATTTTTTTCATGTCATATCTTCTACCAAATAGAGATCAGGATATATAGGTATAAAAAATTTGTAAAAAGGGGGTCGGTCTCTATGTTACAAAAAATAAAAAAACTCAAAGATTCCAGTGGTAAAGTTTTTCTCTTTTGTTTCCTTTCTTACATGCATGAAAATAAAATGAAATAATAAAGCAAAAGGGTTGAGACTTTTTACCTTCGGGAGTCAGTTTCCCCCACCGGCAACAAGCCTAAATATGGTGAGCCGGTCAAAGAGGGGGACGTCCTTCGGTCTCGGTTTTCTTAAAAGGGTAGTTTTCGTTTCCGGGTTTTCTTAGATCTAGAAAAAAATGGGGAGTTTTGATTTAAATCTAAGTTTGGATTCGAGTTCGGGTTGAAACAAGGGTTATTTTGGAGGTTTTTTTGGCTCGCCGGTGCTGGTTAGCGGCGAATGGCGGTGGAGGATACGGTGGCGGTTTGCTGGTTTCTGGGTTTGGTTTCGGGTTTGAGAGCGAAATAGAGGGAAGAATAGAGCTATCTCTCGTACAAAAAAAATGAAAGGAAAAATGAAATCAGGGTCCTGATTATCGGGTCTTATAGACCCAAAATAAAATAAAATGGTCTAATTGCATCATAAATCCTCCCTTGTCCCCTATATTTTCGTTTTGAGCTCGCTGCATGGGTTAATTACAATTCTGGTCCTTTTTCTTTTCTATTTTATTTCGATTTGATCACTAAATTAACCAAATTCAGGTTTGAAATGGTAAAATTATCCCCTTTACCATCCTGCATTTTTGGATTTTTCACTTCAAGCCTGCCCCTTGGTCCCATTACAGTTTTGGTCCTTTTAGGTTCTGTTTAGTTTGCAATTTCGTCCCTAAATCACATGTTATTGCCTTTTAATTTCTGTTTCGTATGTTTATTTCTTTTCATTTCAGTCCTTTTTTCATGTTTAAATATTTATCTTTTACATGTCTAGCATGTTCATATTGTTCTGTTGGTATCGGTATGTGTTTTGTATAGTATGTTAATTTATAACCATATAATTTGTGTATTAAAATTGTTATACCGTGTTCCTACATTTAATTTATTTTATCCATGTTGTGCTCACGTTTGTCTCACATGTTACGTTTTAGTTTAGGTTATATGTCATGTTGTGTGTTTACATTTTTCTGATATTTTTGCTTCTAAGGTTATATGATAGTGTGATATTGTTTATCGTACACAATGTTTTCATTCGTGCATGAAATTTGTGTCATGTTAAGCATTAAATATTAGTTTTATTCTAGTATGTTGTTTTATTATTTTAGTATCATATTATGCCATGTGTAATTGTCATGTAGGTGGTAATTGTAATTCATCTTTATATATAAGTGTTGGATGTAATTAATTTAGTTTTAGAAAGCACATTTTTATGTTTATATTCGTATTTGCTATTTTATTTTTAGGACATATTACATGTTTTTGTTCATACATTTTGCACTTCAATATTATTATGCTTATATCTTTTACGTTTTTGTAGTTCCACGCCTTTGTAAATATTTGTCTATAAGGTTTTTGTTAGGTTTGCATAATGAAATATAAAATGTCAATGCGATGCCCTTTTATTTGAGCGTAAACGGGGCCAGTATCAAGCGTAGTGGTAGTGGTTGGGCGTTTAATCTCGGATAACGGGGCCTTTAAAATTTATTCGCAATTATAACCGAATCTATAACTAATCGTCACTTTAACCCGGGAAATCTAATACTAATAAAGCGGTAATTATTAAAGTACCAATTTTGGGCGGCGTGGGGGTGCTAATCCTTCCCCATCCGTAACCGACTCCCGAACCCAACAGTCTTTTTTAAATCTCTGGTTTTATGGTGTCCAGCCTACCTAAGTGGCCGGTGGTGACTCCAATTTTTAATAAAATGCGATTTTTTAAAACCCCACGGAATAAACATTTAATATCCTAAAAATTCACAAACACTTCGAAAACCCGTTTTTTAGCGAAACGGACATCGCTACACTTTGCAAGCCAACTCAAGTGGCTCAGGTCTTTCGAAATAACTCATGACTTTGTTTAACATGGCCGGGCCCTTAGATTCTTCTCTCATCATATAATCATCATCTTGCACCATGGCATAAGAATATGTGCCTTGGCAAATTTGTATTATGTCCATATTGAGAATGAACTCCATCATCTTAACTGCTTGGGATTCTTCAAATTCATTTGCATACTTAAGAGATTGAAATACGTTAAATGTAATCTATTGGTCATTTATACGTATAGTAAGCTCACCTTTTTGTACATCAACGAGGGTCCTACCTGTGGCAAGAAATGGTCTTCCCAAAATTATTGGAACATTATCATTAGCCTCATATTCTAAAATAATAAAATTAGTTGGGGATATAAATATTTCTAACTTTACCAACACATCGTCAATCTTACCCTTGGAATGTGTATAAGATCGATCGGCCATCTAACGTGTTACTGTGGTAGGCCTTACTTCAATTCCAAGCTTCTTGAATACTGAAATTGGCATCAGATTGATGCCGGCTCCCAGGTCGCACAGTGTTTTACCCATGAATCTATTGCCAATCATGTAGGGAATAGTAAAACTTCTCCGATCTTTCATTTTCAGTGGCAATTTATTGGTTATCATTGCACTGCATCCTTCAGTAAGAGCAACAGTCTCAAAGTCACCCAGCTTCCTCTTTTTGGACAAGACGTCTTTCATAAATTTGACATAGTTGGGCATTTGTTCAAGATCTTCCACTAACGGTATGTTGATATGCAATTGTTTAAGAACTTCCAAAAAGTGCTTAAACTGCTGGTCTTGCGTATGTTTCTGAAGTCTTTATGGAAAAGACGGTGGCAGATAGGCAAATGCTGGCTCTGCAGGTTTTGCCAAAGTGGTGCTAGCATCAGATTGAGGTCTGGCATTTTCAGTGCTCGCCTCCTTTTACTCTACTTTTCTAGGCTCATCTGCTGGTACCAACTTCTCGTCCTGGCAAACAGTTGCCTGTTTGGCAGGTGTTTCATTCTCGTATTGTTTTCTACTTTGAAGAGTGACTACTTTGCATTGTTCATTTTTTTCTGTTGAGCATCTTTTGTATCACTTGGCAAAGTTCCATGGGGTCTGTTAATGAGTGCATTAGCAACCTGTCCTAACTGAACCTCTAAGTTTTTCATAGATGCTGCTAAACTCTGGATAGTGGTATCATTTTGCTCTATGTAATCCGTTAAAGTGTTCCATTAGGTAGATATCTACTCTGGATGGAAATTTTTGTGTGCTCTTTGTGGCATGGCATTCTGGTTGAAACCTTGTAGTGCATTGTTGTTATGGCATCGGGCATTATATTGGTTAGCGCCTTGATTTGCCCAAGAAAAGTTTGGGTGCTTATTCCAACCTGCACTATAAGTATTACAGTGTGGGTTAAATTACGATTGAAATTGCCAACAAAATTTACCGATTCAGGGTTTGCTGGGTATTCAGCCGCATTATGATCATCTCCACAAATAGTGCATAATGGTTCTAGTGCCTTTATTTCTTGGACTTTAATAGGCTTTTCCATTGCTTTTATTTTGTTAGTGAGGTTGGAAATCTGAGCATTGATAGATGACAAAGCATCAAGCTCTAATTTTCCAGCAGTTTTTGTTCTGGTTCCTAGTTTGGCAGCAGGATACTAGAGGTCATTGGTGGCAATCCATTCCAGGATGTCAAATGCCTCCATATAATTCTTGTCTAGCAACGAACTGTTTTTTGAAGCATCAACCATAGTTCTGGCATGAGCATTGAGTCCGTTAAAAAGGTCTCCATCTGGGTCCAAGTAGGAAATCCATGCATGAGACACCTCCTCAAAAGGTTCCTGAAACGCTCTCAAGAATCATACATAGTCTCATCATCAGCCTGCCAAAAAGTGATGATTTCGCTGCTCAGCTTGGCATTAAGTTTAGGTGGCTGGAATCTCAACAGAAACTTCTGGCATAATTCTTCCCACGAAGTAACTAAACCAGGTGGCAAAGAACTTAGCCACATTTTTGCTCTATCTCTTAGAGAAAATGAAAATAGTCTCAATTTCACCATATCTCCAGCTACACAAGGTTGCTAAAATAGTTGGCAAACCTCCATGAATTGCTTCAAATATTACCTCGAGTTTTCAATATGTGATCCATCGAACTGACCTACATTCAATAGCATCTGTATCATTATCAGTTTAAGCTCAAAATTAGCTGTATTTACCTCTAGACCAATCAGTCCTGGCATAAAATTATCTATGGTTGATGCCAAGTGTTCTCTGATAGGTCGTTCTTCTTCCACAACAACAACAGGTGCGGGGGGTACTTCTTCATGTATTGTTGAATTCTCTTGATTATGGATGGTACCATCTGCTCCATCATTTCCATTAAGATCCATTTCTCTAAGTTTCTTTTTCATCACACGTAGGGTTCTTTCAATCTCTGGGTTGTATGGCCAATCCTCCTTCGCAGTGCGGCTCCTGGTCATACACCAAACAAAACGAAATAAGTAAAGTAAACAAACATAAGTAAAACTCAAAATAATAAATTCTGTTGCAATCCCCGGCAACGGCACCAAAACCTGTCGACTGACTAACACTTGCAAACAATTGATGAATTAACGTAATATGCTAGTAAAAATATGCCAAGAATAGGTCTTTTTGCGTGCAAGTATACATGATCAGCAAGTAATACAGCAGTAAGCTAAGTATCATATCCACAGGGATTGTCCAGGAATTAAATGCCACGATATTTCACTTGTGTATTGGAACATATGAGTTTGAATTGGATTTTTTGATTTTGATTAAGAAAATGACTAAGGAAAGTGAAAGTTCAAGTAGATTGACAAACATATGTATTCAGATGGATGATTGACGTTGGCAAGGGATGCTTGGATTTTACGCTAGCAAAGACAGCAATCAATAACTTTTAGCCTTGGTTTTATTGCCGAACAGATTTTAAAGTTAGTATTGCCTCTATTGATGCCAATAGTCTAAGTTAATTACGATTAACCCCTATATGTCTATAGTGATGTTTTTCAATAATTAACCTAGAAAAGTTTTAATCTTTACTCTTAAGGGGTAGGCTCACTTCCGAAGTAAGCTCATCTACTTGAACATCTTCTGCCGAAGCTTCTCACCTTAGTACCTAGCAATTAATCGTTATCTCCTAAGTCTGTTAAGATATTAAGGGGTAATGTGCATGCAATGCCAACTATAGTTTGGCAAAGAATTTAAGAAAATTAAGCAATAGCAGAATAGACAAAAATGCCAAGGCATTCAATTATTAAAAACTGAAAAACAGCTAAGCGTTCATCGCAAAAACATCATCAGCCAACTTAAAAGAATTAGTTCATGGCTGGGGGAACCATCAACACAATATCGTTTTTAAGCATCACCATCATAAAAATTAGAATTAAACTAAGAGAAATAGACAAAGGAAGAGATCCGTCGATGCAACCCTTCAATGGATCTAGAGCTCTCAGTCTTAGCTTGGTCAAACCACAATTTTCCCTCTAGACTCTTTTTTCACCATGGCGCAACCTCTTATTCTTTCTTTGATTCATCGATGGGCTACCTTTAAACAGATACTCATGGAAACCCTAGATTGGGTTTGAATTTGATAGTTGGTTACGTACTAAGATAAGCATGTTATCTTCTTATCCTCTTGTTTGAATTTGAATTTAGGCTGACTGGGTCTTTGACCAACGACTAACTGACCTGGCATCGTCATCCTTCTTTTTCCAACCAAGTCTAGCAATTATCATCCTACTTTTGCCATCGGTACTCGGTATTTTCCCTCTGCTCCTCTAGCTTTCTGCTGCTGCTCCTTTACTGCTTCTGCCAGCTGCTCCTGACCTGCCACCAAAATAAGAAAATACCCCTTCACTCTATCAATGGAATCATTCCTTAACTCTTAGATGCAAATGCATGAATCTACTAACTAAATACGCAAATATGTACTCAAAGTCAAGCAATAGTATGGTAATATATACATGAAAGTAGTACTTTTGAGGAGTTAACATGCACTCTAGCCATCACCGCTTGCTAGAATCCTGTAGTGATAGTGTTCCTCGATCCCATGATTCAACAATCAACTTACGTACGAAAACAAAGATTTCGAGCGTTGAGCTTACAAAGCTCAGTGGTACACATCTACTCTACTATACATCATACGAATCATAAACAAAAGCATGCAAGCTAGTACGAGCAATAAGGAGAGATAAATAAACATGTGGCGCTCCCACTAGTTGCCTAAACACATGCTCACATCAAGCAAATCATCATACATGGCATACAAGGCCCAACCATACATGGGATCCTACCAGATCATATGGGCAAAAGCACACAAGTTTTTAACCACAAATAGTGGTAGTAAACTTTTTTACCTGGGACCACCTAGACATCGAGTCCCTTTATCGGCTACATACCTGGAAACACCTAGCCATCAAGTAGTCGAAAGGAGCATCTACTCAAAAATGCACAAACATTGAGTAGAAGATAACACATTTTCAAAAACACATAGTTATCGAGTAAGGGTCATCACATACTCAGAAAACATAGCAATCAAGTAGTGAGCGACACTAGGAAACACATAGCCATCGAGTGCACACAAAAAAGGAAATAAGTAATGCAGTACAATCTTGGGTATCCGAATCCTATCAATCATCGACTCAACCAATCAAATGCCTACCCGACATACAAGCAACGTGATCCCAATGATCTTCCTATTGTTGCTAATCGCCAACACATCATTTATTTTACATCACCGAATTGTTAGTACATTATGAAGGCGTATTTAATTAATCTCACTTATTATCTCCATTTATGCACATTATCTCATTTTAGAAGGCATTAATTAGGTTATTAATTATACTCGTTAAATTTTTATTTCTTAATTAGAATTTATAGGTTATTCTATTTATCGGGTACTGATACTTAAATATTAGTATCAGTACGGTACCCTCGGATACTGATACTCACACGCGTATCGATACTAAAATGGCTTACTGGAAATCTTAAATTTCCCAAGTACCGATATGGGTTGGCCCATACCGATAAGGTCTCGAATAGCGTATCGATATAGCCGAAGCTCGTATGGATACCGCACTTACGGTTTCTACCAACTTAGCAAATTATGATATTTATGAGGCTTAAATTGATCCTTAATGCTTATGAAAGTTATCATTGTTGCTAACGCATTTGATCATTAAAACAATTTATTGGTATTTATTCCACTTAACGTGATTTGAAAGCATCAATTCATTCGAGCTAACACTTAAAGCATCAAAATTATCCATAAATCAACCAATCGTCAAACAATCATACGAGTATTTCAAACGACCTTACACGGTCTCTAAACATGCTTATTTCTCACCTACTTAGTTTGCAATCACTAGCACGCAAGGCAATTAAATTTATGATGCTCATGAAGCATCCGGAGTTTGAAGTGTACTAACCTCAAGAGGAAACTGGTGATTCCTTATTCGAGCTTCCTGAATTATACAAATACAATATGTATTAATTTTCCACATTCAGTAAGCAATTCACAAGGTCAAACACGTAAAATAGCTTACATGGTTTGAATTTGGCAAAACGGACTGTGCCAATAGACTTAGAGCGTCAAAAAACCACTGGTAGAGTCCTTAAAAAAGTCAATGCCGATCAACGTCAGGGCGATTGTCAAATGGCGCTGGGCGATCCTACGCGAAACAGAGCACTGTAACCTCGGTGCACCCACGGGGGCACGCTCTAGTGTGGGCGAGTGCACGTGCATCCGGTGAGGCTACTTCGGTATTGCACAGTGCACCGCAGCATGGTGCACCCGCCTAAGCTAATACACGCCCACCCTCACTAGTGGTGCGTGGGGGTGTGCGAGACGTCTTTTAGTGGTCAGATGATGGTGGCAATCTTCAGTCTCGTTGTCTCGATGCTGGTGGACACACCGGTGGCTTCCAAATCCCTTTTTAGCCGCTCGAACTCCCTCATCTTGTACAACTAAAACTTCTTTCCATTCACCTTCTTACACCGTAACTCCGAAAACAACGCCACGATCACTGACCGACTTCTCACAGCAAGAGGAACAATTTGGCGATGACGATGCCATGCATGAAAGCTCATATGGTGGTGGATGAAGCATGAAAGATAAAATAAAGGAAGATAAGGAAAGAAAGAGGAAAAACGAAAAAGGGTAAGATATAGGAAAAATTTGATTTTCCCCCTTCTACCAACTTTATTTCAAATAAAGTGTCTTCCAAGCCCAACATGGGTAAATCACATTCAAGGTCTCCAATTTTGAACCCTTTTACAAAAAGGTCAACAACTCTATAAAAATTTCTAATATCCTAAATTCTCATCCCTTCTTTCTTTTTCTTTTTTTTTAAAATTTAAATCCTTTAATTTAAATGCTAAACTTGAATTCTAGATTCGAAACGTACCACCGTCTCTGAAACCTAAACCTTCCCAAAAACTAATTTTCACCCTTAAATCCTTAGATCTAGTCCCGATTTGATAGAACCACCATTCTTTACCCTAAAACCAAGCCTAAACTATCCATTCTTGGCCTATTTTCAACTCTGTCGTATTAATACATCACTTCGACCACCTTTTCCTTCTTCAATTTGCTTATATATATATTTTTTGTTTGTTTGTATTTTTTCTTTAAAATGAACTAATATATTTCATTACTTTTGCATGGATGAAAAAATGGAGGAAAGGGAGGCTACCTTCACCATGGTGAATTCGTCATTTTGGCTTTCGTCTTTGACGATGTTCGAGCTTCTCAGCATTGGTTCAAGTCTCAGACTCCTCATCCACCTCTGGTGACCGGTCAGAATCCTGAAGGTAACTTCTCTCTCTACTTTTATTTTTTCAATAATGGTTATCATAATGCCCGACAGTTTCTCTCTTTTATTTATATAGGTTGACCATGGTTGATATCATGGCTGACGTCAGGGCTAGCTGGCATTGAGCTGTTACCAGCTAAGAGGGAAAGAAGCACAATCTGTGTGCTGATCAAAAGGACCAATAGGGGCTTGACACATGTCCCTTGAGATTTGAATTTTGGTTTTGTTGGACTGAAATAGGTGTGAAGTAGCTGTATATTAGGTGTAATAGATTGAAAATGGGCTGGTGACAACCTTTTGACAATTGTAACTTGGGATTTTTAAAGAAAATGTAATTGTGCCTCTTATTTCCATATCTATAAATGGACTGTTATGAACTCAATATTATCTATGAATTTTTATTTTTGATTGGTTCTTATGTATAGAGAAATATAGTATACTTATATGTATATATGTACACCTTCCACATAATAAACCTTTTTAATCATATAGGATTACGTAGCTACATTGATTAAATTGCCTAGCAAATTTTGTCTTCTTTTTTTGGTAAATAGGGGAAAATACTACTATATGCCTCATTAAACCCCCCAAACCTAAATGGGGGAAAAAGTACATCTAGTAGCATGTACATGGAACAAACAATAACACAGTCGAAACAAAAAATACAAAAGAAGCATCAAAACATCCACAATTAGACATTAACCATGCTTCTCCACATGCAAAAGGCGCACAATCTCATTAGGCGGTTCATCAAACAAGCGGACCCCCATCGTACAATCACGCATGATCCAAGCCAATGCATCCACAACTTCATTCATATCTTTAGGAATTTTACGCAAGACAATCTCCCACTCCCGCGACATTAGCTCCCGAATATCACCCACTATTGCATTATCCAGGAGAGCATTAGAAACGCCCGTGAGAATACGCTCCACCTCAAGACTATCAGTTTCAAGTTCAATAAACTGGAACCCAAGTCTCCAAGCATGAACAAGGATATTATGAACATCCCAAATTTTAACCATGAGTCTAGAATACGTCCCTAAATTTATTGAAAAACCAAAGAGCCATTCCCCATGCTCATCGAGGATGACCCCACCCGCGGCTGATTTGTGACTGTCAATGTTACAAGCACCATCCGCATTCGCTTTAAACCAGCCCCATCTCGACTTTTTCCACACCCTCACAAACAACCCATCACCATTTGAAACATTTTGTGTAACATCCCGATTTTGGGCCTATGAGTTTTCTAAGTTGATTAGACGGTCTGATGGATCAGATTAGAGGATTAGAGTCAATTTTGGGATTAATTTGAAATAAATATTATTGGTTGAGATAAAAATATAGAAAAATTATAAAATCATTATTTAATTGTAGATGATTTTGGTAAAATCAATTTTACAAAAGCAAGTTTCAAAAAGTGACATTTTGAGATAGTGGCCAAATAATAAAGTTTTAAAACTATTTTTAGTGAATGTTTTGTAAAAGGGTCAAAACTTAGAATCTTTAAGTAGCTTCTTTAAGTAGCTAGTTGGCCAAAGTCTAATATCACACTTTTCACCTTAATTGGATATTTTTAAAAAGGTTTTAAAGGAGTTTAAATAGGCTTGGAGAATTAATTCTATAATTAATTCCAAAATCCATTTTAGGTAACTAACTTTCTTTAAAAGATTTTCTCTCAAATTCTCTCCAACCAAACACTCTTTTCTTCTTCAAAATCTTCAGTTAATCTCTTGATTTCCGCAAGCTTTTGATTTCAAATGAGTTTCCAATGATTTCCTATCAAAACCTTATTGTTTTAGTCTTGTTTTCTCATGTAAATCCATCCAATTAAGGGGAAAGCCAAGGTTAGAGGTGAGCTTCGTTCTTCTCCTCTAATATAAGGTACTTTACTAAAATTCCCAAGTTATTGACCCTTTATAAATATTTTATAATGAGTTTTAATGATTTAATTCTGGATAATTTGTTTAATCAAGGTTTAATTGATAAAATTGGTTGATTATTGTACTGGATCTATTTTGATATGTTCTTGATTGGATTAGAACATGATTTTGATTTTGTATAATGTTAATAAGTTGGTTTTAACAATGGAATCTCGAAAGTAGGTGAATCTCTAATTTTCTAAGTTGTTAGTTGTGAGCTTTTGAGGAGTTGTGGATGTTTCATGAAGGCTGGAGGTATAAGGATGATGTAAATGGTTTTTGGATGTTAATTGATGGTAATTGTTGGGTTAAACCTTTAGGTTTTGGTTGGGTTAAGTTTGGAAGGTGTTTGATGTTGTTTTCGGATATTGTGGAGGGAAATTGGTTAGGATTTGTTGAGGAATTATGTGAACTGGTGTTGCTGGGTTGTTGAATGCATTTTGATGTATTGAATCCTCCTTTTTTGGGTGGTTAAAGTAGGAGAGGTCGATCCTCAAGCTTGAAGTGAGGTTTTGAAAGCCTTAAAGGCTTGGATTCACATCGGCGATCAAAGTTTTGCGTAGTTGGTGAGTGAGCATGTGATTTACAACTTTTCAAAGGTTTGGAAGTTGTATTTGGGAGTTTATATTAAACTTGACACACTGATCTAAGCTTGGAAGTAAGTAAAGAACGAATTCTCTCTCGATTTCGGTTTAGAAATTTGGTTTTGATGCACTTGTTTTGATGATTTGATTTCTCAATGTTATATGCATGATTTGAGCATGGTTTAATGTTGGAAAATGGTTAAAAATGGTGATGATGTATTTGGAAGCAATGCATATTTTGATAATGTTATTGAACATTGGTTAATGCATGATTGATGCGTTGGATAATTGGTTTTGATTGATGCATATGAAAATAGTGAGTTAATTTTAATGAAATGAATTATATTGGCAAGTGATGTGGTTTATAAATGTTATCGGATATAGTTGGCCGGCAATAGGATTGTTAGTGCAATATAAAAAGTTGTCTTGGATGTTGAGGGGTTTATGTGTACCGAAAACTCCATCAAAATACCCTAACGGTCGAGGGGTTATATGGTACCAAAGACTCCTGTTAGTGGATTATACATCTAGCCAATGAGAGGTGTTGAGGGGTTTATGTGTATCGAAAACTCCACCACAGGTAATATAATGGTGGAGGGGTTTATGTATACCGAAAACTCCCGTTGGTGGACCTTGGGTGATTCAGTTTTGTATGAAGTGTTGAGAGGACACTTCTTGAATCCGTGTATCCGATGTTATATTTTGCAAATTGGAACTTGGTTTATTATCACTTGTGAGACAATATAATATATAATGTATCATGTTGATGGATTTTGGTTGTATAATGTTGGTACATACATGTTTTACTATTTAAGCCTTGCATTTGGTAGTTATGCATATGAAAGCTTAAATTGAGTGTAGCAAATGGGATTTTGTTGTTGGATTCATGATACATGTTGCATATGGTTTAATATGCATGTTTTGGAAATGTAAGTGCATGGTTTTTACAAGGCATGATAATGTTGATGATGTTTTGAAAGTAGGTTTCAAAGTAAATTTCAAAGTGGATTGTTAAATATTTTAAATGCATTGATGGTGGTTTGTTTTAGAGCACTCCTTACTAATCCTAGTGTGCTTATACTCTCATTTCCCATCAATGCAGAAAATTAAAGGTTGGAGGCAGCAAGCAAGCGAAGGAAATTCCAAAGACTTGTGTTTACAAAAGTATGGTTTCGATTTAGACTTGTAGTAATAAAGGCAATGTGGTCAATTGTTGTTTGGGAGGGTTGTTTGCTAAACTCCATATTTTTTCAAGTTTTAAATGTTTATTTGGACTTGTATGGGGCTTAAAATGCTTGTTATTTCTTGGGATTAATGTTTTGGATGTTGAGTAGGGGGCATGCCTATAGATGTTGTGGATGTTTGTGTTAGGCTTGTTAGAATTGCTTAAAATGCTTCTATGATTGTGTCGAGCATGGTTTTGGTGATGTATGATGTTTAGGTAAGGATTGTTATTGATTAAAGTGAGCCAAAGTGTCATATGTTAGACCTAGAGGTCATTACAGGCCTTTGTGTACCGGTACGGGTCCTTTGGTTTCAGTACGCGGGTCTAGGAAGGCTCAGATCATTGAAAATTAACATAGGGTATTGGTACGCCTAGCCACCATATCAGCACGCCTAGAGGGAATTTTAAAATGGTGTCGGTACATGGGCTCATGTACTGGTACGCCTCCTAGCTACTGGAATTTGGATTTCGTAATATTTTCTTAAGGGATTAGGAAAGGGGTATTACTGTATCAGTATGGGTTGTCTTGCACACAATATCGATATGGGCTAACGTGTATTAGTATGATTAGCTGTTAAGTTCGTTATATCATATTGGTATGAGCTAGCTCATATCGATACGCAATGTAGTTTTCTTGTGTTTTGCCTGTTGAAGTACGAAACTGTGCAATTTAGTCCTTAAATGTTAAGCACGCAATTAAATGAGATTGGATGTTTATTTTGAGCTAAAATTTGACATGTGAGCATGAAATTGGATTAATTGAGGATTGGTAACATGGATGTTAATTAAGTCCTTAAAAATTATGGAAATTACATTTTGGTCCTTAAAGTGCACATTTGAGCAATTAAACCCTATTTTTCATTCTGATTGAAATAGAACGTATCTGCTGACGCATGTTCACCTTAGGATCTTAATCGATACACTTAGATAATATAAAAAGAAAAAATAGACCCGGTTTAGGTTATTAGTTCAGGTTTGCTTCGGCAAACCTAATGTGGCCCTTTTAGCTCAATTTCAGCTAGACCAAGTTAAGGGGTTACATTTGTTGGTATCAGAGCTAGGTTTATGAAAAATTGGGATGTTGTTGATGGTTTTTCATTGCTGTTTACTATGCATGGTGATTGCTTACATGTATGGTGGTTGATATATGCCATGTCAGGGTAAATCTTGAGGACACATTGCCTTATTACTACAATTATAAAATGATTTTGGTTTGAAATGGAAGTCTTGGATCTTTGCTTGAAGCTAGCCTGTATATTTTGTTTTGGTGTAATTATCATGCCTTGGATACATTTTTATATGATGCCACCGAGGAGAGAGTTAAGATCGAGCACGAGTGCAGTGGCCGGGGGCAAGGAGTTAAGGGCGAGATAGTACATCCAGAGTGGTTGCCACCTCCTTCGCCTAATCCACCTGAAGGGAGCAAGTACCACTTGCACCACATGGTCTAGTGTACGATGATATGACGTCTTTGGTACAGGCAATGACTGGAGCATTTTAGGCCATGATGGCTGGAGTTCATGTACCCACACCAGCACCGGCTGCTGCTGTTAATCTGGGGTTGCCGTTAGAGCGTTTGTGTCATTTAGAAGGAGTTAAGTTCAAGAGGTTGGGACCCGACGCATCCGAGGAGTGGTTTGTCACTACAGATCAGATTTTGTATTAGATAGGTGCAATGATGCCCGTAAGCTTAGGTGTGCAGTGTCCTTGTTATAGGGTGATGCATATAGTTGGTGGACAATTGTGATCACGAGCATGGAACCCAGTGATGTGACATGGGAGTTCTTTCAAGCTTTCTTCAGAAAGATGTATATAGGAGTTAGATACTTGGATGAGAAAAAACGTGAATTCATGGCCTTGGTTTAGGGTAGTATGACAATATCTGAGTATGAGGTACAGTTCGTGAGGCTGAGTCAGTATGCTCTTAAGTTGGTGCCGGACAAGAGGCATCACTGTGGCTGATTCTATTACAGACTGGTGCAGGATGTTAAGACATATATGTTGGCCACTAACTACACGAATTTTGATGTACTGGTTACAAGAGTGAAGAACATCGAGTAGATTTTGGGTTTATCTTATCGTCAAGGAAGTTCTAGCTCTGGGAAGAGAGCTACAAATTTTGGTTCCGGTGGTGTTCAGTTTAAGAGACACCGTGATAGAAGGTATCGCCCTAATCAAAGAGGGGGTAAAAATAATGTTGAGCGTAGGCCACAGGGCCAGAGTACCCAGGTTAGAGCATTGCATAGCACCTGTTGGGTATTTGAATCGTGAGATCACATGAGGTGAGACTGTCCACGTTTGGCTAGGGAGGGACATGCTTCATCGGCTGTTATTGCTAATTTTTTATAGAGTTATGGTTTAGGAGATCATCTGAGACATGATTGTCCAATGTTGGCCAGGGGTAGGTCGGCACCTGCACCTATTGTTGTGCCACAGAGACGTCGTGGGCGTGGTTGAGGTAACTTTTAGCGAAGGGAGAAGGGACAAAGGACTGCTGTACATACAGTGGTGGTTCGTCCTAAGAATGGTGGACCCGTGAGGATCTATGCGCATCGTGAGGGGAGGAATACCACTGATATGATTGCAAGTATTTTTACCTTACAGTCTATGTCATTACTTTCTCTGACACATTCATATATTTTGCATGAGCATGCACATTTGCTTGATATACAATAGAAATGTTAGATGTGGGTATACAAGTAACAAGTTCCTTTGGAGAGATGGTTGTTACGAGGAGGTTGTATAGAAGATGTTCTTTGATGGTTCAAGTCACATGTTTACGGCTGATTTGATAAAGCTGTCTTCTTTGGTTTTGATATGATCTTGGGTATAGATTGTTTGTCTAAGCATGGGGTTGTGGCCGAATTTGTAACCAAGCGAGTTTCGTTGAAACTTGCTGATGATTATGAAGTGGTGGTTGTGGGTGAGAATGTTAAGTTCTTATCCAATGTGGTATCGGCTTTGGAAGCGTAGAAGTTATTTGAGTGTGGGTGTCATGCATATCTAACTTATGTTATGAACCCAAATGTGGGAGAAGTGCAGACTAAGGATATTCGTACTGTTTGTAATTTTCTGGGGGTGTTTCTTGAGGAGTCGCTTAGGTTGCCGCCAGATAGAGGTAGAATTTTGTATTGAGACGTATGTTGATATAGCTCCAGTGTCAATTGCATCGTATCGCATGGCGCCGAAAGAGTTGAAGGTGTTGAAGATGCAACTTCAAGAATTGTTGGATCGTGGTTTCATCTGACCTAGTATATCACCGTGGGGTGCACCGATGTTGTTTGTAAAGAAGAAAGATGGAACTCTAAGGATGTGCATTAATTATTGGCAACTGAACAAGTTGACGATTAAGAATAAGTATCTTTTACCGCAAATTGACGACTTGTTTGATCAATTCCAAGGTGCTACGATGTTTTCTAAGATCGTTTTGAGATCTAAATATTATCAGTTGAAGGTTAAGGATAAGGATGTTCTGAAGACTACTTTTCGTACGAGGAATAGGCATTATGAGTTTTTGGTGATGCTATTTGGGTTAACGAATGCGCCTGCAACATTCATGGACATGATGAATCGGGTGTTCCATGAATTTTTGGATCAGTTCGTAGCAGTGTTCATTGATGATATTCTTGTATACTCCCTTGCCGAGGAGGATCATGATTAACACTTGCGAATTGTGTTACAAACCTTGTTAGATAATCAACTTTATGCTAAGTTTAGTAAGTGTGAGTTTTGGATTAAAGAAGTGGTCTTTTTTGGTCATGTTGTTTCAGTGGATGATATCTAGGTTGATCGGCAAAAGGTTGAAGCGGTTGTGAATTGGAAGCAACCAAAGTTGGGGACGAAGGTCTGTAGTTTCTTAGGGTTGACAGGTCATTATTGACGCTTTTGGATGGGTTTTCATGGGTTGCTACTCCGTTGACCAAGTTGTTACAAAAGGATGTGCGTTTTGAATATACGGAGGCTAGACAACAAGCTTTTGAGAAGTTGAAGAAAGCTTTGACGCAAGCTCCGATCTTGATTCAACCTGAGTCAGGAAAAGATTTTGTGGTCTATAGCGATGCATCCTATGTTGGTTTAGGGTGTGTGTTGATGCAAGACGGAAAAGTTGTAGCTTATGCATCCAGGCAGTTAAAGGTGCACGAGCGCAATTATCCTATGCATGATCTAGAGATTGCTGCGGTGGTGTTTGCACTGAAGATTTGGAGGCATTATCTTTATGGTGAGAATTTTATTGTGTACACGGATCACAAGAGTTTGAAGTATTTGATGTCGCAAAAGGAGTTGAATCTTTGGTAACGTAGATGGTTGAATTTGCTCAAGGATTATGATTTGACAATCGAGTATCATACGGGCAAGGCGAATGTTGTGGCTGATGCTTTGAGTACAAAAGCGGTTGTTGAGTTGAGGGCCATGTTTGGAAGGTTTAGTGTAACACGTGATGGAGGTTTGTTGGCTTAGTTGGAAGTGAAGTCATCTTTGTCGCAGCTGATTAAAGAGAAGCAACCGTACGATGAGGCGTTGGTACCGCATGTTAAGGATATCATGGATGGAAATCCTATAGATTTTCACTTTAATGAGGATGGGGTGTTGTGTTTCAAGGATCTGATAGTGGTGCCTAGTGATGATGAGTTGAGGTGAACTATTTTGACCGAAGCTCATGCTAATCCTTTTGCTATGCATCCCAGTAGTACCAATATGTATCGAGATCTAAAAGAGGAGTACTATTGGGTGAGTTTGAAAAGGATGTGGCTGATTTTGTTGCTAGGTGTATGGTGTGTCAGTGTGTTAAGGCCGAGCATTAGTTTTCTTCCAGGTTATTGCAACCGTTGAAGATTTTAGAGTAGAAATAGGATAGGATCACCATGGATTTTGTGTCGAGGTTACCTTTGACACTGATTAAAAAGGATTCGATTTGGGTGATTGTTAATTGGTTTATGAATTGTGCACATTTTCTGCCAGTGCATACGACGTATACCCTATATAGATTGGCAAATCTATATACTACTGAAATTGTGAGGTTTCACGGCATGCTGGAGTCGACTGTTTATGTAACCCCCACGACCCGGTCTAGTCGGAAGACCGAATTGAGGGAGCTACATTAGGGTTTATCAAAATAAACCCTGATGAAATTACATTTGAACCGATCCATTTTTTTCTTTTATCTTTTCTAGATTCATTTTTAGGTCTTACGGTGTGCATATAAGTCTTGGTTAAAATCATAACTCAATCAGGCTTCATTTCAACATCCAATTGCTTGCATCAACATTCTAGGCACTAAAATGTAATTTCTGATATTTATATGAGCTTTCACAAAATTAAAGTTACCAATCCTCAATTAGTCATATTACATGCCTTCATATTAAACCACAACTCAAAAGGATCATTTATACTCATTTAATTGCACTTTTAAGAAGCAAGGACCAAAATGCAAAGATTTCAAACTACAGATGCTCATATAACTGAAATAACGGTCTGCATACCGGTACGGGTCATATGCGTTTCGATACGACACAAAAATACAAAGGCTTACCGATACGGTCCCTAGACGTATCGGTACGGGCTTGTGTATTTTGAAAATCAGAATTCCAGTAGCTAAACATCGTATTGATACAGTAAACCGTGTACCGAAACGAGCATTGTTTCAACACTATGCGTACCGATACGGTTACCAGACGTATCGGTACGCCTAAGCTATTTTGAACACTTTGAGCCTGGATGAGTCCCCGAGTACCAAAACCTGAGGGGTCTGTGCCGGTACGGGGCGACCTATAATGACCTCTAGGTCCAACATATGATTTTTTAGCTCAATCTAATGCTATCCAAGCAACCTCTAATCATCATATGGCATCATAAACATTCAATCATCAATCATGGCAACATAGATTGAAGATACACTAAGCATGGCATGCTCAAGCAATCACCTATGATCATAATTTCTACCCAAGCATGCTTAAAGTCTCCCAACCCCTCAAAACCACAAAAGCATCATACCAAACCAAAACATCCAACCAAACTTATTACATCAGGGAATATCTTAAAACACATCTCCCAAATAACCCGGTCACATTGCCTTCTTATTAATACTTAACGTATATAAAACCATACTTTGAATCGAAGTGTTCTTTGGATCCTCCCTTGCTCATGTGCCGTTCGAGAAAGCTATTTCTCTGCATTGATGAGGAAAAGAGGGAGTAAGCTATAAGCTTAGTGAGGGAAATCACAAAACACTCATCAATGCATTTAAAACCATTTATTTCATATCACATGTAAATATCTCATGGCAAAACATCTCATGCTTTTCTCAACATCTCAAATCTGCACTTTTAAATCATTTTCAACACATGTATCATTAATTCAATCTCTACCTCAATTAAGCTTCACACCACAACACCATTATAAAGCTTAAAAGTAACACATGTATAAGTCTTATTATAGAAACATAATCCATTTCACATGATATATTATCTCATATATTGGCTTTCAAGTGACTCAAAACCAGCAACCTTACATTTCTCAAAAACTTATCAGATACACGGATTTCTCAAGTGGTTCTCACAACCACTTCACATACATACCTCAACCGGAGTAACGACACACTTGCCCACCTCTACGGTTCAAACTGGAGTAACATCACACTTCCCCACCTCTAAGGTTCAAAACCATAACATGTGCATGGGATTTCAATTTGCAAAAGCTGAAACCGAGAGAAACTCAACCGATAGTTACTTCTAAGCTTAGATAAGTGTGTCAAACTTTATCTAAACCCCCACAACTCCTTTTCAAACCTTTCTACAGCAGTAAAACACTTCTCCACTCACCAACAATCCAACGCTTGCATGCCGATGCGCGAATCAAACTTTTGAAGCTTCCGCGCCTTCTTCAAAGGCCAAAGGATTCAACTCCCAAGCTTTACCCAACCAAAAACAGAGGATTAAAACACATCTCTGTAACACAAACCTCCAACAAACACAACATTGCCTCACAAGATCCCACTCCACACCTTCCTAAAACCATCTAGAACACCACCAAAACTTTCCTAATCAAAGCCCATCCAACATCTAATGATTCTAACACATTAACATCATCAATTAACATCCTAAAACACTTTAAACACATCTTTATACCTCCAGCAACACTACAACAACAAGATCAAGCCAAAACCAACTATACACCACCTAGAAAACTAACAATTCACTTAGTTTCGGGATTAGATTGATTATTCAACTCTTTCAACATTAAAACACATCCAATTTAGTATATAAATCAATTAAATCCATCACCAAAATAGATCCAATTCAACTTCCGTTAATTTTCCAAGAAAACTCAATTTAATTAACAAATCAAGGTTAAAATCACAATTCCAAAATATAAATCAACAACAAAGGTACAAGAACTTGGGAATTTCATTAAAAAACCTTTAATTAGAGGAGAGAAATGAAAATCGCCTCTAATTGCTGATTTCTCCTTAATTGGCCAAGCTTTGATGAAATCCAAAGATATTTAGCAAAGGTATTTGATGAAATCAAATAGAAATGAAAAAGGAAATCAATGATGATTGATTCCTAGAGATTTAGAAGTAGAAATCTCAGTTTGGTTGCTGAGAAAGTTGAGAGAAAAGATTTTGAGAAAAGTAGTTACGTAAGAAAATATTTTTAGGAAATAAAGATACTTTTAATTAAATCCTCATTTATCCAATTATTGAACCATTTAAAAATACTTTAAAATAGCCTAAATTAAGAGAAAAATCTGTTGAAAAATAATGGTCAAATAGCTCCTTAAAGATTCTAAGTTTTTATTTTTTTTCGATTTAGTCCTAAAAACAGTTTTGAAAACTTTCAATTTAGTCACTAGACTAAAATGTCTAAAAATCAGATTTAATTTCCTCAAATTGACTTCACCATTTTACTTAAAATATTAATTAAGTAATTTAGAGCATTTTCCATATTTAATTTTCCCCAAAATCACTTTTATAAAATTATTTTCCTGAAACTATTCAAATTACCTAAGCTGGTTCTCTCGAACCTCCGGTCCAACCCGATTCACATCTAGGCCCATTTTCAGGGCGTTACAACTCTCTCCCTCTTTTATCCTCTGCAACATCGAAGGTTTCACTTGCAACTCCGCTAGCAACCCACCATCACGCGATAAACTCAACCTAGCAAACATGACACTTAACTCCACTGCGACCTTTCCACTCAATGCATCCGCTACCACGTTCGCTTTTACCGGATAGTACTCAATGGTCAGATCATAATCCTTCAAGAGCTCCAACCACCTTCGTTGCCTAAGATTTAACTCTTTTTGATACATCATGTATTTCATACTTTTGTGATCAGTGTAAACAACACACTTCTCACTATATAGATAGTGTCACCTAATCTTTAAGGCAAACACCACCGCAGCCAACTCAAGATCGTGCGTAGGGGAATTGTGCTCATGCACCTTCAACTGCCTAGATGCATAAGCGACAACACTTCCTTTCTGCATCAACACGCATCCAAACCTACGTAGGACGCATCACTATACAGAACAAACTCCTTTCCTGACTCCAGTTGAATCAACATTGGAGCGTGTGTCAAAGCCTCCTTCAGCTTATTGAAAGCTTGCTGCCTAACTTTCGTCCACTTGAGACCCACATATTTTTGCAACAACTTCGTCAAAGGAGCATCGATACTCGAAAACTCATCCACAAACCGTCAATAATATCCTGCTAACCCTAAAAAACTACGAACCTCCGTACAGACTTCGGTGGCTTCCAATTCACAATGGCCTCAAATTTTTAAGGATCCACGTGAATACCCTCGGCCGAAACAACATGACCAAGAAAAACCACTTGCTTGATCCAAAACTCATATTTACTTAACTTGGCATAGATCTTGTTGTCCAACAAAACTTGCAACACAATTTAGATATGTCGATCGTGATCTTCCTCGGTACGAGAGTACACAAGAATGTCATCGATGAATACTACCATGAATTGGTCCAGGAATTCATGGAACACCCTATTCATCATATCCATGAACACTGTCGGTGCATTTGTCAAACCAAACGGCATCACTAGGAACTCATAATGCCTATAGCATGTACGAAAAGCTGTCTTCGGCACATTCTTACCTTTCACCTTCAACTGATAATATCCTGACTGCAAATTAATATTGGAAAACAATGTTACACCCCAGAACTGATCAAAAAATCATCAATCATAGGCAAAGGATACTTGTTCTTAATCATCAACTTGTTCAGTTGTCGATAATCTATGTACATCTTTATCGTGCCATCATTCTTTTTCACGAACAACACCTGGGTACCCTACGGTGATACACTTGGACAAATGAAGCCCTGATCAAGCAACTCCGCAACTGCGTCTTCAACTCCTTCGATGCCATACGATATGGAGCAATCGACACGAGAGCCGTATCCGCGTACGTCTCTATGCAAAACTCTACCTCCCTATCCGGTGGCAACCCAGGTAACTCTTTTGGAAACACTCATGAAAAGTCGTAAACCGTGCAAATATCCTGGGCACGTGTTTCCTTCATATTTGGGTTCATAACATAGGCTAAGTATGCTTGACTCGCACATTCCAACAACTTATGTGCTTCCAGTGCTGAAACCATATTTGACATGGACTTAACATTCTCGACCACAACCACAACTTCGTAATCCTCAGCAAGTTTCAAAGAAACTCGCTTGGCCTCAAAATCCACTACAGCCTTGTGTTGAGACAACCAATCCATACCAGAATCACGTCAAAATTGTGAAACGATAACTCCATCAGATCAGCCTCAAACACATACCCTTGAACCATCAAGGGACAACTCCTATAAAACTTTCTAGCCACAATCGTCTCACCAAACGAACTGGTTACCCGCATACCAACATCTAACAACTCAATAGGTAAATCCAACATGCATGCATGCTTGTGTAAAATGTAGGAATGCATAGAACCGGAATCAATCAAAGATAACAATGGTATAGATTGCAAGGAAAAGGTACCTACGATCACATCAGTATTACTTCTTTCCATACGGTGAGAAAAAACCCTCGTCGGTCCATCATCCTCTGGCTAGACTGCCACAGTATGCGCTACCACTCTCTGTCCATCATCTCTGCACTGAAAATGTCCATGATCGCGCCCATGACCTCTTTACGCTCCAACAGCAGGTGCATTAGGCTGACTCTCTCTGGCTAACTACAAACAATCCCTATGTAGATGATCCCTCGATCCACAACTCCAACAAGTGCCTATAGCACCCCTAGCACTCTCCTGAATGCCTCCTAACACACCTCATACACTCGAGAACTCCAGCATGAGCATTATGACCCTAAAATCCACGTCAAACACCAAATCCTCCATGCTTCTGATCCGGGCGATACTTTCTATCTCTATGTCTCTTATAACGATCTCGACCAGTATCAGCCTTTGCACTCCTCTTACCAAACAAAAAACCCCAGTACGATCTCGGCCAACATGTACATCTTCACTTCCTTGATCAACCCATAATGAAATCGATTACATCTCTCTCGCTTGTCCGGAACCAACTCAGGAGCATATTTACTTAACCGAACAAACTAGATCTCATACTCGAAAATAGATATGTTTCCGTGCTCCAAAGCCATAAACTCCATATTCTTCACATTATTGTATCGAGTTCCCAAATACTTCTTCTTGAAAGCCTCATAGAAGAATTCTCATGTAACATTAGCAAGTTTCACACTTGCGATAATAGTTGTCCACCAACTGTACGCATCGCCCTGGAGCAATGATACGATACATCCCAGCTTGCGTACATCGTTACACTCTATTTGACCAAGGATCATTTTCGTACTCGTAAACTATTCCTCGGCTGCTTTAGGAGCCAAACCTCTAAACTCAAATCCACCCAAGCTACGCAAACGCTCTAGAGGTAACCCATTATTAACAGTTGCAGGCGCCGGTACAAGTATATGCACTCCAGCCATGGCCGCTTGGAAATCCCCCATCATCGCCTGGACTAAAGGTGGCATATCACTAAGAACATGTACTTATGGTGCCTGAGGAGCACCTCCATCTATTTCAGCTTTAGCAGGAGGAATCGGTGGTGGAGGAGGCAACTCATCATCATGTGTATCCACCACACTACCCATGTGAGCTCTAGTCTATCTTCTCAGTCCCATACGTGAAAATATGAGTCTAAACATGATAATGCAACAAAAAACACAATCAGGCCAGCTCGTATCAAGAATCCAAGTCACTCTTGTTTAAAAACAAAATCATTTAACTCAAGTAGTAATAAGGCAATGTGTCCCAAGTTAATACACTCAAACATACCACACATCGAATATAATTTCATAATTTTAGTCACCGTACATGTCAAACAACATTTTCAAACAACATCAACCATCCAAACAACCATAACCAACCTCCCAACAATCATAACCTGGCTCTGATACCACCAAATGTAACCCCCATGACTCAGTCTAGTAGCAAGACCGAATCGTGAGAGCTACATTAGGGTTTACCAAAATAAGCCCTGATGAAATTACATTTGAACTGATCCATTTTTTCTTTTATCTTTTCTAGATGCATTTTAGGTCCTACGGTGTTCATATAAGTCTTGGTTAAAATCCCAACTCAATCGGGCGTCATTTCGACATCCAATTACTCTCATCCGCATTCTAGGGACTAAAACATAATTTCTAAAGTTTATACGAGCTTTCACAAAATTAAAGTTACCAAACCTCAATTATTCATATTACATGCCTTCATATTAAACCACAGCTCAAAATGATCATTTATACTCATTTAATAGCACTTTTAATAAGCAGGGACCAAAATGCAAAGATTTCAAACTACAGATGCTCATATAACTGAAATAACTGTCTGCATACCGGTACAAGTCATATGCATTTTGATACGACACAAAAAGAGAAAGGCATACCGATACAGTCTCTAGGCGTATCGGTACGGCCTTGTGTATTTCGAAATTACGAATTCCAGTAGCTAAACATCGTATCAATATGGTAACCCGTGTACTGAAACGAGCAATGTTTCAACACTATGCATACTGATACGGTCACCAAACGTATCGGTACACCTAGGCTATTTTGAACACTTTGAACCTGGACGAGTCCCCGCGTACCGAAACCTGAGGGGTCTGTACCGGTACGAAGTGACCTGTAATGACCTCTAGGTCCAACATATGACACTTTGGCTCAATCTAATGCTATCCAAGCAACCTCTAATCATCATATGGCATCATAAACATTCAATCATCAATCATGGCAACATAGATTGAAGCTACACTAAGCATGGCATGCTCAAGCAATCACTTGTGATCATGATTTCTACCCAAGCATGCTTAAAGTCTCCCAACCCCTCAAAATCACTAATAAAGCATCATACCAAACCAAAACATCCAACCAAACTTATTACATTAGGGAGTATCTCAAAACATATCTCTCAAATAACCCGGTCACATTGCCTTATTATTACTACTTAACATATATAAAACCATACTTTGAATCGAATTGTTCCTTGGATCCTCCCTTGCTCGCGTGCCATCCGAGAAAGCTATTTCTCTGTATTGATGAGGAAAAGAGGATGTAAGCTTTAAGCTTAGTGAGGGAAATCACAAAACACTCATCAATGCATTTAAAAACATTTCTTTCATATCACATGTAAATATCTCATGGCAAAACATCTCATGCTTTTCTCAACATCTAAAATATGCACTTTTAAATCATTTTCAACACATGTATCATGAATTCAATCTCTATCTCAATTTAAGCTTCACACCACAACACCTTTATAAAGCTTAAAGACTAACACATGTATAAGCCTCATTATACAAATATAATCCATTTCACATTATCTCATATATTGGTTTCAAGTGACTCAAAACCAGCAACCATACATTTCACAAAAACTTATCGGATACACGGATTTATCAAGTGGTTTTCACAACCACTTCACATACATACCTCAACTGGAGTAACGACACACTTGCCCACCTCTACAGTTCAAACTGGAGTAATGGCACACTTCTTCACCTCTATGGTTTGGATGTATAATCCACCAGTAAGAGTAAACGAAACATTTACCCACCTCAACCGCTGCGGTTCTCATGTTGGAGATTACGGACTTTTAACGCCCCTCAACAAACATGAGACAACTTTTTATAGTGCACTCTAAACCCTATAGCATGCCAACTATATCCGGTATCATTTTAAACACAGCCACTTGCGAATATATTCAATAAACAACATTACCCCAATGTTTTACATATGCAACAAATCAATCTTCCACAAATACATTTAGCCATGTATTTTTCATATTCTCAAAATACTTGCATAAATCATATGTTATTTCCATAAGTAATCATCAATGATCATTTGCATAATAAATCAAATCTAAACATGTTTAATACAGTAAGTATTCAAAACCATAACATGTGCATGAGATTTCATTTTGCAAAAGCTGAAAATGAGAGAAACTCAACTGATACTTACTTTTGAGCTTAGATAAGTGTGTCAAACTTTATCTAAACCCCATCAACTCCTTTTCAAACCATTTTACAGCAATAAAACACTTTTCCACTCACCAACAATCTAACGCTTGCTTGCCGATGCGCGAATCAAACTTCCGAAGCTTTCGCGCCTTCTTCAAAAGCCAAAGGATTCAACTCCCCTACTTTACCTAACCAAAAAAAGAGGATTAAAACACATCTCTGTAACACAAACCTCCAGCAACCAACAAACACAACATCACCTCACAAGATCTCACTCCACACCTTTCTAAAACCATCAAGAACAACACCAAACCTTTCCTAATCAAATCCCAACCAACATCTAATGATTCTAACACAATAACATCATCAATTAACATCATAAAACACTTTAAACACGTCCTTATACCTCCAGCAACACTACAGCAACAAGATCAAGCCAAAAATCAAATATACACCACCTAGAAAACTAACAATTCACTTAGTTTCGAGATTAGATTGATTATTCAACTCTTTCAACATTAAAACACATCTAATTTAGGATATAAATCAATTAAATCCATCACCAAAACAGATCCAATTCAACTTCCATTAATTTTCCAAGAAAACTAAATTTAATTAACAAATCAAGGTTAAAATCATAATTCCACAATATAAATCAACAACAAAGGATCAAGAACTTGGGAATTTCATTAAAGAACCTTTAATTAGAGGAGAGAAACAAAAATCACCTCTAATTGCTGATTTCTCCTTAATTGGCCAAGCTTTCATAAAATCCAAAGAGATTTAGCAAATGTATTTGATGAAATCAAATAGAAATCAAAAAGGAAACCAATGATGATTGATTCCTGGAGATTTAGAAGTAGTAATCTCAGTTTGGTTGCTGAGAAAGTTCAAAGAAAAGATTTTGAGAAAAGAAGTTACGTAAGAAAATGTTTTTAGGAAATAAAGATCTTTTTGATTAAATCTCATTTATCCAATTATTAAACCATTTAAAAATACTTTAAAATAGCCTAAATTAAGAGAGAAATTTGTTGAAAAAAAATGGTCAAATAGCTCCTTAAAGATTCTATGTTTTGATCCTTTTTCGATTTAGTCACTAAATACATTTTTGAAAACTTTCAATTTAGTCACTAGACTAAAATGTCTAAAAATCATATTTAATTTCCTCAAATTGACTTCACCAATTTACTTAAAATATTAATTAAGTAATTTAGAGCATTTTCCATATTTAATTTCCCCAAAATCACTTTTATAAAATTATTTTCCTGAAACTATTTGAATTGCCTAAACCGGTTCTCTCGAACCTCCGGTCCAACCCGATTCACATCTAGTCCCATTTTTAAGGCGTTATAGTTTCAGATAGGGATCTGCGGTTTACATCAAGGTTTTGGGAGTGTTTGCATCAAGCTTTGGGTACTCGCTTGAATTTCAGTACATCGTATCATCCTCAGACGTATAATCAGTCTGAGTGTGTGATTCAGATCTTGGAGGATATGTTGAGGTGTTGCATCATTGAGTTCCAATGAACGTGGGAAAGTAGTTACCTTTGGTGGAGTTTGCGTACAATAATAGTTATCAGGCAATATAAAGATCATATTGTATGAAGCCTTGTATGGTGGGAAGTGTCGTACGCCTTTGTGATAGGCTGAGGTTGGGGAAAAGTATGTTTCCATGCCTGATGTGTTGAAAGATACAGATGAAAAGGTGAAGCTCATTTGTAATGGTTTGAAAGAGGCATCGGATAGGTAGAAATCCTACGCGGATTTGAAGTGTAGGGAAGTTGAGTACGCGGTTGGTGAAAAGGTTTTCTTGAAAGTCTCACTTTGGAAGAAGGTGTTGCATTTTGGATGCAAGGGAAAGTTAAGTTCGAGGTTTATTGGACCGTATGAGGTGTTGGAACGCATGGGTCCTATGGCTTATCGGTTGAGCTTGCCTCTTGATTTAGATAAGATTCACGATGTGTTCCATGTATCTATGTTGCGGAGGTATCATTCGAATCTGTCGCATGTGATGCTAGTGGAGAATGTCGAGTTGCAACCAGATTTATCCTATAATGAGGAACCAATGGAGATCATTGACTCCAGTAGTAAAGTTCTTTCTGGCAAGACGATTGAGCTTGTTAAGGTGTTGTGGCAATATCGTAGTGTTGAGTAGGCCACGTGAGAGAGTAAGTCGGACATGATAGAGTAGTTTCCGCATCTCTTTCCATCAGGTAAATTTCGAGGACAAAATTTATTAAGTGGGGGAGAGATGTAACGTCCCAGTTTTGGGCCTAGGAGTTTTCTAGGTTGATTAGACGGTCTGATGGATTGGATTAGAGGATTCGAGTTAATTTCAGGATTAATTTAAAATAAATATTTTTGGGTGAGATAAAAATATGGAATAATATTCAAAAATCATCATTTAATATTTAGATGATTTTTTTTTTTAAATCAAGTTTACAAAAGGAAGTTTCGAAAAGTGACATTTTGGGATAGTAACCAAATTTTAAAGTTTTAAAACTGTTTTTAGTGATTGTTTTGTAAAAGGGTCAAAACTTAAAATCTTTAAGGAGCTATTTGGCCAAAGTCTAGTATTAGACTTTACACCTTAATTAAATATTTTTAAAAATATTTTAAAGGAGTTTAAATAGGCTTGGAGAATTAATTCTATAATTAATTCAAAAAAAATCATTTTATGTAACTAACTTTCTTTAAAAGAATTTCTTTCAAACTCTCCATCCAAACACTCTTTTCTTCTTCAAAATCTTCAGGTAATCTCTTGATTTTTGCAAGCTTTTGATTTCAAATGAGTTTCCAATGATTTCCTATCAAAAACTTATTATTTTAATCTTGTTTTCTCATGTAAATCCATCCAACTAAGGGGAAAGACAAGGTTAGAGGTAAGCTTCGTTCTTCTCCTCTAATATAAGGTTCTTTACTGAAATTCCCAAGTTATTGATCCTTTATAAATGTTTTCTAATGAGTTTTAATGATTTAATTATGGATAATTGGTTTAATCAAGGTTAATTAATGAAATTGGTTGATTTTCGTATTGGATTTGTTTTTCTATGTTTTTTATTGGATTAGAACATGATTTTGATGTTTTATAATGTTAATAAGTTGGTTTTAACAATGGAATCCCGAAACTAGGTGAATCTCTAATTTTCTAAGTTGTTAGTTATGAGCTTTTGAGAAGTTGTGGATGTTTAATGAAGGCTGGAGGTATATGGATGATATTAATTGATGGTAATTGTTGGGTTAAACCTTTAGATTTTGGTTAGGTTAAGTTTGGAAGGTATTTGATGTTGTTTTCGGATGTTGTGGAGGAAAATTGGTTATGATTTGTTGAGGAATTATGTGAACCGATGTTGCTGGGCTGTTGAATGCGTTTTGATGCATTAAATCCTCTTTTTTTTGTGTGGTTAAAGCAGGAGAGGTCGATCCTCAAGCTTGAAGTGAGGTTCGAAAGCCTTAGAGGCTTGGATTTACATTAGCGATCAAAGTTTTGTGTAGTCGGTGAGTGAGAACGTGATTTACAGCTTTTCAAAGGTTTGGAAGTTGTGTTTGGGAGTTTAGATTAAGCTTGACACGCTGGTCTAAGATCAGAAGTAAGTAAAGGATGAATTCTCTCTCAATTTCGATTTAGAAAATTGGTTTTGATGCACTTGTTTTGATGATTTGATTTCTAAATGTTATATCCATGATTTGAGCATGGTTTAATGCTGGAAAATGGTTAAAAATGGTGATGATGCATTTGGAAGCAATGCATATTTTGATAATGTTATTGAACATTGGTTATGGTTGATGCATTGGATAATTGGCTGCCACATCGACAACAAAGGAGCCTTGATTAAAGTAAATTAACCATAAACCAAGATTCAAAAGGAATGGTCATAAAATCACTAAATTTGGTTGGTCGAACAATGTGACTCTATGTAATAAGAGCCATAGGACAAGATCACAACGCTTGCTCAACATTTTCCTCATCAAATTAGCAAACGGTGCATCGCGATGAACTAGTAACGTGACGTCGGACCTGTTGTACGTTGGTAAGGAGGCGGTCACTACGCGTGATCCAAAAGAAGATTCACTCACATTGCAGAACCTTCTTCTTCCAATCATCATTAGACACCCAATCCTCATTCTCACTTAGTTGAATATAAGCAGATTTAGAGGTGAAAACCTAGTTATCCGTCTATCGCCAGGCAAGAAAGTCACTTCCCAAGGACATGTGCGGGGGTTGAGTGGCTACAATACGATCCACAATTGTAGCCGGTAAAATAAAATAGAGGCGGGGCAAATCCCACTAACCCAAGGCAGTTGTGATTGAGGCAGCATTAGTCAGCCAAGGTTCTTCAATGCCAAGGAAATGGTTTGCAAGAGGTACCACATGCGCTAACCATGAATCATACCAAAAGTCAATAGTCTCGCCATTGCTGATATTCTAACAAGCAATGTTATAGATCTCTTCCCAAATAGCACTCAGACCACGCCATAACCTGGATCACTTCACTTACAGATACAGTTTGGGAGAGGTCTCTCCCAGTTATACTCAGCTTTCAAAACATGAAATCAAAGACAATGCTATCAGAGATCAACTGATGGCCTATTTTCATAAAAAGGCTTGATTTTATTGTTCCAAATTACGCCAATCCAATCCACCATAATCTGTTGGACACTGAATCGTCTTCTAATTTACAAGTGAAATCCTTGTTTGGTCATTCGTCCTACCCCAAACAAATTGTCGAATAACCTTTTCAATATCCAAGCAAAAAACCCTTTAGGAGCCAAGTAGCTTGCATTGTATAGATAGGAACGGCCTGCGGTACAGCCTTGGCCAGGGTGATATGGCCTGCCAAAGAGAGAGTACAAGCAGCCCAACCTGAAAGCCATTTTTTAATCTGATCAAGAAGATTATCATATGTTGCTTTGTTGACACGACTATGGAGGAGAGGAACACCAAGATACTTCCTAAGATCAGTCACCAATTCATAGTCAAAGACCCGGGCAATACTCTGAGATAAAGCTGGAGAACAATTCTTGGAGAAAAGAATATGAGTTTTGGCAATACTTATACGATGTCTAGACCAAGAGCAAAATTGGTCCAAAAGCCCTCTTAACAACCTCCACTTGCGCCATCAAAGCCTCCGCAAACAAGACAAGGTCATCAACGAAAAAAAGATGGGAAAGGCCCAGGCCATTACGAGACAGTTGAATACACTTCCAACTCCCATTCTCCACATTTGTAACAATTTTCTGGCCAAGCTTTTCCATACATAGGATGAAAAGATAGGTGATAAAGGATCACCCTGTCTAATGCCCCGGGAAGGACAAAATTCAGTCACCAACTCGCCATTCCAAAGAACCTGCGTAGACATAGAACGTACACAATGCATAACCAAAGCAATAAATTGTGGTGGCAAACCAATGTTAATCAGAGTCTCTTCAATAAAATCCCAATCCAACCAGTCGTAGGCTTTCTCAAGGTCTACTTTGATAGCCATCCACACTTTTTTACCAGTCTTTGAAGCCATCGAATGTATAGCCTCCTGAGCTAAAATAATATTATCCTAAATGCATCGCCCTGGGACAAAGCTTACTTGATTTTGATGCACCCAAGCAGGAAGAAAAGGCTTTATTCGGTTAACAAGAATCTTTGCAATCACCTTATATAACACATTATACAAACTAATTGGGGAAAATTGGTTAAACGATTCTGGGGCTTCCACCTTCGGAATCAGGACTAGTAAAGTCCTGTTAACCCACTCATCCAACGGCTTGCCCTCAAAGAAATCTCTAACAAAATGCACCACAAAATCCCCGACAGTATTCCAATTTTTCTGGTAAAAAACTGCGTGAAACCCATCAATACTAGGGGACTTCAGAGAACCCACGGAAAATACAACCTTTCTCACCTCCTCACTTGAGATCTCGGCCACAAGGGATTGCATATCCCGACCACTAAAATGCTAGAATTTGCCAACTGAAGCTTCAAAAATTTGAAAACGTGTTTCACTAGAGAACAAGCTATAGAAAAAAAAAACCGCTTTGGCTTTAAGGTTTACCGGTTCATCACACCACTTACATGTCCCAATCTTGAGCCAGCAGATGAAATTACACCTTCTTCGAGCCATGGTCATAGTGTGAAAGTATTTCGTGTTCCTATCCCCTATTGCTATCCACTTATTACATGATTTTTGGAACCACATACTCTCTTCTTGGTCTAGAACAATATTAAGCTCATTTTTTAGCGAAGTCTCAAGCTCTACAAGTTAATTAGTTAATGAGATTTCAAGGGACCTTTCCATCCCTTTAATCCTTGCAAGAAACCAACGTTTGCGCCTCTAAATGTTACCAAAAACATCACGGTTCCACATCTTATAAGACTCTTAGAGGGCAGCAATATTTTCACCAACATCTCAATCCTCTAACCATGTTTCCGAGACAAGGCGAGAAAAGTCATGATGTTCACTCCAAGCATCAACATATCTGAATGGCCGCGCCTGAATATTAGCTTGACGCGAAACAGTAGAGAGTAGGGTAGGCATGTGATCCAATTCTAACCGTTGAAGATGATTGACACCCTAAGCCTCAAAAGATTCAACCCATTTACTATTACAAAGACACCAGTCAAGACGTTGTGATAGAGTTCCTTTCTTTCATGTAAACTGCAGACCAGAATATCCCATATCAAGCAAGCTAGACTGAAAAAGAAACTTACAAAATCTTGGGCAAACACCAGAATGATTCAGAGCACTACCATGGCTTTCCTTCGAGTCACAAATTGCATTGAAGTTCCCTCCAAGAACCCATAGAGAACAAGGAGATGGATCCAAAACACAAAGTTGGTCCCAGACACCCTTTCTTTTAGTAGCGTTAGGGCTCATATAAACAAAAGTAATAAAAAAGAACTCTTACTCATAGAATCCGTGCAACACTCATAAATGTACTGATTCAAAACAGCCAAAATAGCCAAGCTCACAAGATGCCGCCACAAAATCCAAATACCCCCTGAAAACCTAGTAGCTTCAATTATATATGAAAAATCAAAAGCAGAACGGCGAATATACTCATCAGCCTTAGGACCGCTAACACACAGCTCTAAAATAGCAACAATGGTCGAATTATGAAGATAAACCAGCAGACAAAAATATCTTTTAAAATCAGGACCTAAAACACCCTGCGTATTCCAAAATATGATATTAATCATTAAAAGGAATAAAAAGGAGTGAGGCAAATTAAACATGTATGGAAGCCTCTTCCACTTTAACAAAGGCATTATTCTCTCGCCATTGGACTTTGGATAATCCCACCGGTTGGGGTTCACTACTTGCACCAACATGCACCGAGCCAGCATTGTCACCCGAGATCACTTTGGTCAATGAAGGTGGAATCCAACTTACCAAGACTGTAGTTGACATGCTCTTCTTATCATCCGTCTTCTTTAGCTTAGGATCACGCTTATACAGACCTTTAGCAGTAGCTGAATTTCTAAGGGCCCCTTTAGACCCGCTATTACAGATCGGGCCTGTCATCGATCTCCCCTTATTATCACGAAGAACATTGCTCTTTCCTTTCTTAATAACCCGGACCGCCACATGGTTCTTCTTATTTAGTGTCGACTTTGCTTGAAAAATAGTATCCTTATAAGTTACAGCATTCACATGGGATAAGCCTCATGGCTTACATTATCTTTGATAATCTGACCAGAGGGAGTCAGATTGATGTTAACCATGCTCTTCAGAATTTTCTTAACAGCCTCTATAGCCTCGATCGCTGATTGCGGCTGCTTTTCCACAAAAAACATTACTTTTGCTAGACTTTCTCCAGTAGCACCAACTATTTTTCCCTTGGCCGAACCAGCACTTATAACCTGACTCGTCGATTGGTCATCAATGTGCTGAGGTTCAGCCGTGTCCTTTTCACCACCCCGAGCTAAGGGCATGAAACTGAGACCCCTGTCCACCTGCCTTGCTTTCTGAATTTTTAACCCCGGTAAAGGCTGGTTGTCGAGTTTGGTTGCCACGATGTTTACAACTTGGAGCTTGCATCCAAGGTCCATACATGGAATTAGAGTCTTCCCCCACCAAAGGTCCTTAGAGTGGCCATATTTCCCACATGTGAAGCATATCATCGGCGATCCCTCATATTAAATAGTTTGCATGTGCCCATCAATGACGAATCCTAAGATAAGCGATTTACCCAGATCAATCATAATTGCTAGGCGAGCAAATCTGCCACGTTTCCCTTTTTCCATGTTGTAATCGACTCTAACAACATCTTCAATGATTCCTGAAGTATAGCGAAAGAGACTCTTAGTATAATAATGATAAGGAAGGCCCAAAAACCTTACCCATGCTATTATTTTCTCTGGGTGATTAACGGATGTTGAAAAATTATGGCTCCACGGTTGGATAGTGAGATAGATGTCGTACACCCATGGTCCTCCAGAAAGAACTTTATCGTAATCAGAATTAATAGCAAAACGAACTAGGAAGTAGTCGTTATCCAAATCAATTAAGCTGACAGCAGCCGTTAGAGACTAAAGCAGCGCTTGTATCCGATTCAGCAAAGTCCTATAGCCAATAGATTTACCCAGTAGTCGTACTATTAGAGACTTCGCAAGCTTTTCATCGATCAATTTGTGAACGCGCTCATAAAATTTGATCTTTGGTAAGAGACATTCTCTCCCGATGGTAACATCCTCATCTGTAACAATCACCTCCATATCGCTTATTGAACCAGCTTGAGGCTCGATCATAATGTCACCCATCACCATATCCCTGAACGTCGGTTTCACATGGGTAGAGGCCGTGGGAGCACCTTCTTGATTAACTGCCCCAGTGATCGGAGCTTTATCCGTACTCTCTATTTGGCCCACAATGCTCATTGGGACAACAGCTTGATCAATTATTCCTTTCTCACTCGTACAGGTAGCATCGGGGCGGCCTAAGGCATCAGCCTTCATACTTGATAAATCGGTTCCCCCATCTCAGTATCGCCATCAACACTATAAGTTACCACCGGATTGGAGGAGGGGGTTGCAGAGATCGGCAAACCAGCTCCATTCGGAGGTGGCAGGGCCGGCCATGGATGATGAACATCCGGCGGCCGGCCACTAGGGTTGACCGCAGGCAAACTTTGAGGACGCGCGTGATGTCTTCTTTTTTTTGATAGCCTAACTTATCCTACTTAGCAAAACATGTCATATCTAATAATTAGTTAATTACAATTGATTAATATAATTATAACTTAACTACAATTAATTAATATACATTTTTTAATAAAAAGAAGGCTTAACGATGAAGTGTGGTCAAACTCAAATCAAGAGAACCGGTATGAATGAAAATTTTAGTAATTATAATTTAATTTAATTATAAAAAGTTTTAATATTTTATTGTATTTTAATAGTAAAATAAGAATTCGGGTTGACCTGAACCTAATCCAAATGATTTTGGATAAAAATTTAATTTATTTTTTAGGCTGCAATTTCACTTTACGAGAGCTACATAGTAGATCGGGGCAGCTGCTCCCAAACAATATTCATTTATTTAAAACTCTGATTTTGATTTATTTATATTTTACTCTCTATTTGTATGATTATTTATATTTTGTCCTTAATTTTAATTTTTGACTTCGTTCATAAACTTGACGTAAATCATGGATACCTCAAAATTGATCTTAAAATTTTGTTTTTAATTAATGAGATTTAAACATTTAACTTCTTACTTATTAAAATTTATTAAATTAAACATTTTTATAAACTAAAAGATAGTGTTATTAAAGATTCTTATTTATTAGGTGTCTTTGACTCAGAGTCATTTTTAGTCACTATAGTGCAGAAGTATAATTTCCCTAAGCATTTTTAATAAAATTTTAGTTACATCATATCATCACTTATTGAACTTCAGTAATCGTCCTATTTTAGTCATTGAACTATTTAACAATTTAATATGTAATTAAACTTTATAAATTGGTTTTTTTATTATTGGAATCAGTAACTAGTGGATGACATGATATTTTGGTGTTGATGTTTGCTAACATAGAAGCCAATTTTTTCCCATTTGTTGCTAACGTGACATTTTTTCACCTCATCATCTTCTTAATCAAAACTTATAATTCTTTCACTCATTTTCAAGCGTCGTCGGAAACCACCGCTATCCAGCGTCTTTTGCACCCATCTTAGACACCAATCAACTTCTCTAATTGTCTTCTATCACTCTATCAATTTAGATTTTTTTTCAAAGTCTCTTTGAAATTCACAAAAATCAATCATTTTTTGGAGTTTGGGGGTTTTCGAGAATTTGAGAGGTTTGAGGGTGCTTGTTCCAAAATCTAAATGTTGAGAAGTATTCTTCTAAGAAGACGAACAACATACTTCAAAATTAGGCTCTTTTAAAGGTCGTTAGAGAAGTCGAGCATTAGAAGATCAAATCTTTAGATAGATTTTCGTCAATTTTGAATAGTTTTCCTGAAAAACCTATCCAAATAGAAGAAAAATGAGTGAAATGTGAACATTATAGTATCAATCTTTCCGCGAATGATGACCGAAGAGCGACAACTGATTGATGGCAATGACTAAAAGAATTGACAATTTTCTGTAAAAATAAACAGAAAGCCATCAACCGTCATTACAATGTCAATGATTTTGATGTGATCTTGTCTTGGAGTTTACTGAGATGTTTGATTTGCTCGATCATAAATAAATTGTGTTGTAAGACTTGCAACGGTTTTGAATGGTTTAAAGGGTAATGGTGTGTAATGATATAGAAAGTGATGATAATAAAGATTCTGGAATTTTGGAAGGTTAATGTGTTTGATGGTGGTGGTAGAATTGGATGATAGAAGATGGAAAGTAGTTTAGGACTTGAGAATTGAACCAACACTAAAAAGTGTGACTCGAACCCGTCTCTAAACAAAATAAGGATCTTGACCCACTAGTTAAGTAGAACTACGAACCAAAGATATCAAAGGTTTTGATTCAACAAGCAGAACTTGAAAGATCGATAAAGTTCTCAAAAGAATAAAAGAGATAAATACTCAAATTTTTGAAATCAAAGTTATATCTTATAATTGAAATATCAGCCTCTATTTATAGGCTTTACAAAATGAAGTGATCATCCAACATTCCTAGGGTGGCGTGAAGGGATAATGAATTAAAAAATCTTGAAATTAGTGCATTTGCCACCCAATAAATCATAAGCAAGCATGTCAACAAAGTGAATGTAAGCAAGTAGGTCATATGCAAGCACCTCTGAAATTGCCAGCCAATTGTGAATGTAAGCAAGCATGTCAATTTCAATGTGAACATAAGCAAAAAGGTCACATGCAAGCACCATAAGCAAGCACCTCCAAAGCCAAGCAAGCACCTCTAGAAAACAAGTCTTAAGCCAAGCAAGAATCTCAAGCAAGCACCTCCAAATCCAAACAAGCATCTCAAGCAATCACCTCCAAAGCCAAGCAAGCACCTCAAGCAATCACCTCCAAAGCCAAGCAAGCACCTATCCAATAGTCACAATTCTCTAGTGATGTGTCTATTCATTGCCCTTGCATAACACTTGTAAATACAAGAAATATGATAAAAAATAAACAGTGTATTATGTTGCATGCTAAATGTAATACATATATATTATATGATTCAACGTACTCTAATGCTGGTAAAATAAAAAATGAACAACATAATAGAAAACATGAACACACTAAAATAATAATAATAAAATGGAATGTATGCATCAAAAATAAACATGCAACACGTTGCATGGACTCCCTTTTACGTTGCATGAATCTCCCACGTTGTAGGGCATTGGTTCAACGTCGGTAGCTTCAATAATCGTCCATGCAAAAATGCACTTGTTGCTGACTGCATCTCTAAACTTCTGTGACCTTACACGAGTAATGGGGCCTAAGGGAAATTCCTCCGGGCCCAAGGGGTAGAGGTTATGATGTCATGATCTCATTATCCTCCCCTTCTTGAGAGCGATTTGTCATCAAACCGTTACCTTGCTCAAAAAGGGATAAGTCTGAAACGTTAAAAGTAGCACTGACACTAAACTCTCCTGAAAGATCTATCTTGTAGGCATTATCATTGATCTTCTCCAATACATGAAATGGCCCATCCCCTCTGAGAGAGAGTTTAGATTTCCTTTGTGCTGGAAATTGTTCATTCCTGAAGTACACCCAAACTCAATCGCTAGGTTCAAAGTTGACTCGCTTTCGTCTTTTATTTGCTTGTTGTTCATATTGCTTTGTTCTTTTCTCAATGTTTTCTCGAACCTTCTGATGAAGCTTTTCAGGAATTCAACCTTGTTTTTCCCGTCAATGTTTAATGCTTGATCAATGAGCAAAGGTAACAAACACATATGAGACAATGGATTAAACCCATATACAACCTCAAATGGTGTGAATTTAGTGGCTGAATGAATTGATCTATTGTAAGAAATTCCACTGTGGAAAGCTCTCTTCCCACGATTTTAGATTATTTCTAATCAAAGACCGCAATAAAGTTGAAAGTACTCAATTTACCACTTTAATTTGGCCATCAGTTTGAGGATGACAAGTTGTAGCGAACAATAACTTTGTCCCAATCTTGCTCCATAAAGACCTCCAGAAATGACTCAAAAACTCCATATCTCGATCTAAAATGATTTTCCTCAAAAGTCCATGTAAACGCACAATCTCCCTGAAAAATAGATTAGTAATATTTGAAGCATCACCAATTTTATGACACGAAATAAAGTATGCCATTTTTGAAAACATATCGACAACCACGAAAATTGAATCTCTGTCATTCTTTGTTCTAGGATGTCCTAAAAAAAGTCTATGGAAATGTCAACACACGGCTCTTTAGAGATTGGTAATGGCGTGTACAACCCTTGAGGTTGAAGTCTTGATTTCGCCCTTTTGCAAGTGATACATCGCTCACAAATTTGTTCCACATCCCTTTTCATTTTTGGCCAAAACAAATGATCTTGTAAGATGCTTAATGTCTTGTTAACTCCAAAATGTCCCATAAGCCCCCCGTTATGGGATTCCTTTACTAAGACCTCACTCGCACTACTTTAAGGGATGAAAAGTTTCTTTTGCTTGAATAAGAACCCATCATGCCTGTAAAACTTGTCAAACGCACCTTTCTTACATACTTTAAAGATATCTCCAAAATCAAGATCAGTAGCATAAAGTTCTTTAAGAAATGAAAATCCAATCAATTTAGATTCAAGAGAATTAAGAAGCACATACCTCCGGGATAAGGTATCAGCAACAATGTTCTCTTTTCTCTTCTTGTACTTGATGACGTATGGAAATGACTCAAGGAACTCCACCCATTTGGCGTGTCTCTTGTTGAGTTTGTGTTGTCCCTTGATGTGTTTCAATGACTCATGGTCTATATGCACAACACATTCCTTCAACCATAGGTAATGTTGCCATTTTCCAAGGCCCTAATCAAAGCATACATTTCCTTGTCGTGTGTTGGATATTCAAGGTTGCTCTATTTAGTTTCTCATGAAAATATGCAACTAGACGTCCCTCTTGTGATAAAACAATACTGATCCCTGCACCTGAAGTATCACACTCGATCTCAAATGTCTTATCAAAGTTTGGTAAGGAAAGCAACAATGCCTTCGTTAAGCATTCCTTAATCTGATTAAAAGCTCGTTCTTGCTCAATATTCCAAAGGAAGCTTACATTCTTTTTAATCATGTTAGTTAAAGGAGCAGCAATGGTACTAAAATTAGGAATGAACTTTCGATAGAAATTGGCCAACCATGAAAGCTCCTTACCTGGCTAATGCTTGTAGGCGTCAGCCACTCTTCTATTGCTTTTACCTTCTCGTGATCAACCTCCAAGCCTTTAGAACTCACTACAAATCCTAGAAACACAAGCTTGTTTGTACAGAAAACACATATTTTTAAGTTAGCATACAATTTCTCCTTTAAAAGTGTATTCAAAACAAACCTAAGATGTAATTCATGGTCCTCAAAAGAATGGTTGTATATGAGAATGTCGTCAAAATAAACAACATAAAAACTTACCAATATAATGCCGTAAGACGTGATTCATCAATCTCATAAACATGCTAGGTGTATTTTTTAAACTGAAAGGCATCACAGTCTACTCATACAAACTTTATTTTGTTTTGAATGTTATCTTCCATTCACCACCTTCTCTCATCCTAATTTAGTGATATCCACTTTTAAGATCGATCTTTGGAAACACACTGGAACCACTCAATTCATCCAACATATATCTAGGCGTGGTATATGATTTCGATATTTGATTGTGATCTGATTGATTGCTTGACAATCCACACACATGCGCCATGACCCATCTTTCTTGGGTACCAATAGTACAGGAACGGCACATGGGCTTAAGCTATCTCGAATATAGACTTTTTTCATCAATTCTTGTACTTTTCGTTGTAACTCTTTTGTTTCCTTGGGTTTACTCCTATATACTCGTCGATTGGGTAATGTAGCACCAGGCACAAAATTGATTTGATGTTCTATGCCACAAATAGGTGGTAAACCTCCTAAAATCTCGCAGGGTAAAACATCTTCAAAATCTTGCAAAAGAGAAACAATAAAAGAAGGCAATGTTGCATTGAATTCGTTAGTGTTTGAAAATTTCTCCTTGTACAAAAGCACAAGAAGTGTTTGCCTCGCCAAAACACATTTTCTAATTTCATTACCCTTCGCATATACGCTCATTGTAAGCTTTTCTCCCACGCTTTCAATTTCACCATTTCCCTTCCCACTTTTACTAGCACTTACTGTTTTTCTCTCATTCTCTCGTTTATTTTTTCTCTTATTTTTTGTTTTTTTTTCTTTTAATCCTTGGAAACTCTTTTTCAAATGTAATTGATCATCATGTACTTGTTATGGTGATAAAGAGGTTAGCATATGCTTCATTCTTTCAAAAGTGAATAAGTATCGATTTGTTATATCCGTTATAATTTACTATTCGATAGAACTGCCAAGGCCTCCCTAAAAGTAAGTGGATGGTGTGTATGGGTACAATATCAAATAGGACCTCGACCTTGTATCTACTGATGGAAAATAGTACGAGTACCTGCTTGGTCACCTTCAAATCCCCACCATTATTAAGCCATTGAAGCTTATACGGGTGTGGGTGTTTTGTTGTCACCAATCCAAGTCTGTCCGCCATTAATATGCTGGTAACATTAGTAGAACTTCCTCAATCAATAATCACAACATACATTTCTATTGATATGGCAACGTGTATGAAAGATATTCTCTCGTTGCTGGCCGCCTTGCACAATTTTTGTATTTAGAATCCTCTTCACAATGAACATTTCTCCTTCATCGAGAGGGTCTAAGTCTTCAACATCTTCACTTATGGCATCAACTTCTTCTTTTCTTATTCAGATTCAATCTTGCCACTTCCTCGAATTACCATAGTATGCCTATTTGGGCACTGACTAGCTACATGTCCCCTTCTAAGACATTTGAAGCATTAAATATCCCTAGATCGATTTGGTGTAGCTTGTGTATTTCCTTTGTTCACATCAACAGTCTTGTTGGGTTTTGAAGTCCCAAAAATTTCCTTGAACTGATCTGGTTTGTATGGCGCTTTTGGAGCAATATGTCCCCATTTAGAATTTTGACTTCATTTAGAAGAAGAAGAGTTGTTTCGGGACGTACCTTTACGTTTAAATTGTTGTTCCACTTTCATAGCCAAGTGAACCAATTCTTCTAAGTCCACATGGTATTGCAAATCCATGGTGTCGGCTATGTCTTGATTTAGACTCGAAATGAACCTTGCCATGGTACATTCAGTGTCTTCCTCCATATTTGCTCGTATCATTGCCATCTCTATCTCTTTAAAATATTCTTCCACACTCATGTTGCCTTGTTTGAGGTTCTGGAGTTTCCGCATTAATTTTTGATGATAGTAGGCTGGTATAAACCTTTTTCTCATTTATTTCCTCCCACGTGGAAGCTGGGCGTTCTCTATTTCGTCGTTTGTTCATGGTTAACTGGTTCCACCAAACTATTGCATAATTAGTGAATTCCATGAATGCTATTTTTACCTTCTTTTGCTCTGAGTAATTGTGACAATCAAAGATGTGTTCGATCTTCTGCTCCCACTCAAGATAAACCTCTAGATCTATTTTCCCTTGAAATGGCATAATATTCATCTTTATATTTGAAAGGTTATCATCAAACCTTTCTTGATTCCTCTGATGTGGGCGTTGGTTTTGTACAACGACAGGCTATTCGTTGTTGTCCACAATCTTCTCAATTTCCTTTTCTTAGACGTCTTGTCCTGGGTTACCTTGTGCTAAAATGGTTGGGGCTCCTACGGATTTCTCTTTAAGGTCATCAATCTGCTCGTGTATAGACTCGAGTTTCTGATCCATAAGTTGTCCCAATTCTCAAACAAGTGCTAGAAACTGTAGTCTTGGGATTCCTCCTGTTTGTCCTTTATTAGACTCCCATATATTCTTATCTGTGTTCATGGCTCCATGTTCACTCCAAAAGAAAAAGAAAGAGGAAAATAAAAAGAAAAAAATACTCGCTCTCTTTGGATTTTACCCTCAGATGTACTCACTCTCTCGTACCTTTTACCGCTCTTTTTATCTTAAAAGTTCTTAAATCAGACTTGCTCAAAATCCTCCAAAATACTTGCTAAATCGGCTGCAAAATAAATGTTAAAGTTTGGAAAGATATGGGGTATAAGGTAGGCTTAGAAGAAAAGGCTTACGATTCAAAGTTTGAATATTGAAACGAACAAATAACGATTCTGAAACAAGGGAAAAATATCTATAACCTTGCACTCGATTTGCTTTCTTTTTTTAACAGCAAAACACAAAGGCTTACTTGATTTAGCCTAGCTCTAATTACCATCTGATGTGATCTCATCTTGGAATTTACCGAGATGTTTGATTTTCTGATCGTAAATAAAGTAATTTTGTGTTGTAAGACTTGCAACGGTTTCGAATGGTTTAAAGGATGATGGTGTGTAATGATATAGAAAGTGATGAGAATAAAGATTCTGGAATTTTTAAAGGTTAATGTGTTCGATGGTAGAATTGAATTATGGAAGATAGAAAGTAGTTTAGGACTTGAGAATTGAACCAATACTAAAAAGTGTGATCTGAACCCTATAACGGCCTCTAAACGAAATAAAGATCTTGACCCACTAGTTAAGTAGAGCTAGGAACCAAAGATATCAAAGGCTTTGATTCAACAAGCAGAACTTGAAGGATCGATAAAGTTCTCAAAAGAACAAAAGAGATAAAGACTCAAATTTTTGAAATCAAAGTTATATCTTACAATTGAAATACCAACCTCTATTTATAGGCTTTACAAAATAAAGTGTCAGCCAATATTCCTAGGGTGGCGTGAAGGGATAATAAATTAAAAAATATATTGAAATGAGTGCCTTTGCCACCCAATGTAATCATAAGCAAGTATGTCAATTTCAATTTGAATGTAAGCAAGTAGGTCACATGCAAGCACCTCTAAAATTGCCGACCAATTGTGAATGTAAGCAAGCATGTTAATTTCAATGTGAACATAAGCAAGCAGGTCACATGCAAGTACCTCAAGCAAGCACCTCCAAAGCCAAGCAAGCACCTCTAGAAAACACGTCTTAAGCCAAGCAAGTTGTTGCTTGTTTTGAGCACTACGCAAATGTGCAACCGAACACGTCACAAGTAATAAGTGATAAGTATAGAGTATTGTCTCCACAAGGAATGTTCTGAAGAACTTGGACCCTTAACTCCTTGCACTAAAATAAAAGAATAGTTGTGATGATACATGGTGATAGAAAAATAAAACAAATAACTAAAGATTGTAAAGGAAACGAAGTAATCAATGAGAGAATTGGTTGGATTATCAGGATTGAGAGTATGCCGGATGAGTTACTTTGGCAAGTTGAATACCGGAGGCAAGTGAAATGCTGAGGCAAGTATATTGTCGTGGAAAGTAATTGCCCAAGCAAGTATTTTGCTTGAAGTAGGACTCTCCGTGACCAGTGAAATACAATTGCAAGTGGTTGAGTCAGAGTAGGACTCTTCTCGGCAAGTGGTTGCCTTGACAAGTTAATTGTTGCGGAAAGTGCAATGTCATGGCAAGTCAATTGTGTCTCCAATGCTCGGTGGAGTATTTTTCACTGCCTTCACGTTATCTCTAACTTGAAGGGCTGACGCTTGCACAAATCTTGGTTCCTTGAAATCTTGTTAGCCGCTTGAAATTCTCCATGTCGCTAAGCTCCTTCACTTTGTCACCTTCTGGAAACTTGGTTCAAGAGGGAATTGATTTCCTTCAGCTCTCGCAATGTTAGGAAATATGGATTCAATTCAGTCCATTGATCTCTAACAACTCTCGTAATGTTTAGAAATCGACTCGGTTGAGAAACCTACAATGGTTATCACTTTATTAGAATGATTCATTCCCATGAATCACCATTGATCTCGCTTTCCCATGTGTTGTCACCGATTTAGGGATTTTAGTTTCAACAATTGATTCCCCACTCAAGCGTTAAACTACTTGATTTGCAAGAATAGGAATTGAATCAACATTGTGCATTTAAACTTGAACCAAAATTAAATCATCCATACAAAACCTCCAAAACCTAATAACCCAAACCATCTAATTTAGTTCATGGTGGGTGAAATAAATACAAAAAATATTTCCCCAACATGAAGGGTGATGTGCGATTACAGCAGTGAAGGAAGAAAGGAGATAAACTCCTCTATCCGATCACTCCCATAATCAACTTCCCTTTATCTCTACATTTTGATCTGATCCCCCAATTTCCTTATTTTTTTCTTCATGTGTTTCGATCCCCTTTAAATAGGTGTGGATGAGAGTTTGTTGCGAGGGAATTTGGTGGAGATAGGGCTTCCATTTTGAATTTCAAATGTGGGAGATAATTTAGCTGATAAAAAAATAAAAGTGGGGATTTATCCTTTGCATTTGAATTTGGATTGGGCGGTTGGAGATCCTAACCATTTTGATCCCTTCAACGCCATGGCAGACTTTGGCAATTGGCTCGATAATTCGTCCTGCACACAAACAATCAAAAGAGCAGCATTTTTTCTGCAAAAAGTAATAAAATGCACAACCAAGCATATTGAACTAGGAAACTACGAACTTATGCATGAATGACTACAAATGCAACTAAAATGAGATTAAGTCTAACAATAATGTGAGAAAAGAGGGAAGGAGAAATAGTACTTTTACACACTTATCACACCCCCAAAATCAAACTATTGCTTTTCCTCAAGCAATGCAAAACTAACAATCACCTGCCATGGCATTTACCAAACACAAACAAGTTGCATACCAGACTTCAATCCTAGGAACCGGGGCAACTAGCATTAATTACCTTTGTGACTTTAGGCAAAATATAGAAAGATTGCTCAAAATTCAGTATGACGCAAGTGAAGTGTGTGCGTAGTCATGTACAAGTTAATCATAGGAGTTCCAAGCAAAACCTTAGTTTTATTAACTTGCCGAGGCGCGCGATCTAACTAGAGCCAGTTTCGGGCACCTCTAGTAATTCTTCTTCTTTTTATTCTTATACTAGAGCCAGTTTTAGGCACCTCTAGCATTTGCAAGATCCCTAAGACTAGATCTAGATGGACACCTCTAGCTAAGGTTCATTGTTCATCATTTTTTCATCATTTTTTTGGCTAGAGCCAGTTCCAGGCACCTCTAGCATTTTTTTAATATTTCCTTACCTAAGGTTCACTAAGTTCTCCTAAATTAACAAGTCACAATAATGTTTATTAAAGTTGCATCATAATGAAATCCTAAGCAACTTTTCATGCTAAGCATATAGTCAAAAGTTCTCTTAACCTAATGTCGTGGCAAATACATCATCATCAGATATCACAACAGGTTATTAACAAGTTCAGTCAGGCAAACTCTCATGGCAAATGACACTAACTAAAAACAAATGAATGCAAATGCAACTAAACATGAAACAACCAAGTCAATCCCCCCAAAACTTGAGGAAAGCATTGTCCTCAATGCATGAAAACAAAACAAAAAATGAGAATACAAATGCTAGTCAGATAGGTCCTTACCTCTAGCTCATGATTTCCTGGTGGCCATGTGCTTAACACGCTTTCCAGTGTATGCTGGTTGCTGTCTTGCTAGTGTTGCAGGGGTTGAAGCTTTAGTCTCCTCTACCTCCTCTCTCCCTCACCCATCATGTCGGCTTCCTTAAGTGGTAAAGTTTTACGCTTCGTTGGTTTCTGTGGTAGCTCATCCGACTGTGGGGACATCAACGGTGTGGAAGTGGTGTCTTTAGAATCTGCAGGATAAACAAATGGTTCAGTTTGCATAGGTTCAGTCATTGATTTCTTACCTTTATCCTTGGCATCAGTTGTCGTGGCAGTTTCCTTCTTGGCTGGGCCAGAGCTGTCAGCCTCACTTGCCGTGGCAAGTAACTCTTTAGGGAACACGGGGAATGGTACTTGTCAATCGGGGTACTTTTCCAAGATGATTTATGCTATTGCAACATCCCGATCCTTGATATAACGCAAGAGCTTCATCTCTCGCTCCTTTATACGCTCTAACTTCTCCAACAAAGGGCGTACTAGATCGACCACCCCTTAAGAACTTGCCGAGGCAAACTCTTTTGCCGCGGCATGTGCACTTGCCGGGCCAAATATGACTGTTGTCTTTAGCCGTGGCATTCTTTCTTGCATTACTAGCATGTACTGCACCTTTGTCCACCCACTCCGCTTTTGCATTCGTTCATCGGTTGGCTCAATTGGTACCTTTTCTTTCTTACACAAAATAGTTATTAAATTGGGAAAATATAAGGCCCCTATGTCCTTTTTACTGCATGCATAAATTTTATTCATAATTATTTGCCCAACATTGATAAGACGCTTGTGAATAATAGAGTGCAAAAATAACAACCGAGACAATGAAACAATGGTGTTGTGTGTGGTAGGCATTAAACGAGTCTTAATAAAATTATTCCACAACTTAGCTTTAGTTTTTAGCATAATGCAGTTTACCGTTCCCTTGAGTTCTCCCTTATTCCATTATGTTCCTTCCAAGGTAAGATCTTTCAAAACTTGGTCCATCTTCTTGCGAGTCACATTCTCCACGAACTTTGCATGTTCATCTTCTGTGAAGAATAAGCATAATAGACGTTGTTGGTAGTAGCGTATAGGAGAATGGTCATGCCACGTACAAATACAACTAAGTTATCTGGACTATAAATATGAGAGTAAAATTCTCTTACCCATAAGACGTTTACTTCGGCTGATTGTTCATAGAATATTGGCCATTTATGGCTCTCAGTAGTGGCATATATGGACTTCTCAAGACCGAAACCCGGGTGTGGCATGTTATAGGCAAAGCCTTGCTCCTCCCATACTCGCCTTGTTGCAAACTTCTCTTCGAACCGCTTCTGCATGGCCGCCGTGGTGAACTTAAGGTATGATGGTTGTGGCGTGCGTGAGGGACAAATTTCTTCTATGGTTTTGAGGCTTGTAGACGTTATTTCGATTAAAAAAATAAAACTCAAAGTTTCAATAATAGAGAAAAAGAAATGGGAAGAAGATGAAGTGAATATGAGAGAGTAAATGAATGGGAGAGATGGAAGGTTGGTGTTATAATGGTGAAGTGAATGATAAGTCCAAGAAACAACTGTAGGTGTCGTGGCAAGCTTCTGCTTTAGCTCTTCAAATACCGTGGCACAAAATTTATCAAACTTGAAAGCTCTATCCTGTTCAAGCAAATTACACAGAGGTTTAGAGATTTTAGAAAAATCATGAATAAACCTTATGTAAAAACCTGTATGCCCAAGGAAACTTTTGATTCCTTTGACTGAGTTTGGTGGCGCCAATTTTTCAATCATGTCCACTTTTTCCTTGTCCACTTTTATGCCCTTGCATGATATCTTGTGACCCAACACGATGCCTTCATTCACATGAAATGGCATTTCTCCCAATTTAACACTAGGTCAGATTCTTCACATCATGTAAACACTTTTTCCAAATTGCCAAGGCAATTATCAAAGCTGCCCTTGAAAACTGATAAGTCGTCCATGAAAATTTCAAGGAAATCCTTCACCATATATGAGAAAATTGCCATCATACACCTCTAGAAAGTGGCATGTGCATTGCAAAGTCCAAATGGTATTCTCCTAAATGCATATGTGTCGAATGGGCAAGTGAATGTGGTTTTCTCCTGGTCTTCTAGTGCTATGGCAATCTGGTTATAACCTGAGTATCCATCAAGAAAACAATAAAAAGGTTTTCATGCAAGACGGTCAAGCATCTGATCAATAAAAGGTAAAGGAAAATAATATTTCCTAGTAGCCTTATTTAACTTACGATAGTCCATGCAAACTCTTCATCATGTGATAGTCCTAGTAGGAATAAGTTCATTGTTTTTTATTGCTTATCACAGTCATACCTCTCTTTTTTGAAACACATTGTACCAGACTTACCATGAGTTGTCAGAGATAGGGTATATAATACCAGTGTCTAGCCACTTTATGATTTTCTTCATCACGACTTGCTTCATGGCTGGGTTAAGTCTTCTTTTGGATTCAATGGAGTTACTGTGGCCCTCCTAATAGGATCTTGTCTGTGCATACTGCTAGGCTGATCCCCTTCAGATATGCTATTGTCCAACCTATTGCCTTTTTGTGCAACATCAATACATCGATCAATTTCTATTCCTGTTCAGGCTGCAACTTTGAAGAAATAATTACGGGCAAGGTATTGTCTTCTCCCAGATAAACATACTTCAATTGTTCTGGAAAAGGTTTTAATTCTAAAATCGGGGGTTGTTCAATGAAAGGTTTTTCAGGTTTAAATTCTTTATTTGAAAAATCAAGGGATTCAAAACTCTTACCTGGTTGATTCACAACCCAATTTACCTCATGTTGCTCTATAATGTTTAGCTCGGTCTCCTCTGTCTCTTTTATTTCAGAATTGGCAAGAGAACTACATCGAAGTTAAACTTTGTCGTGGCTTCTATTACTTGGAATTCTTTTGGATCGTCAACGTCCTGGAGTGTTTTGAACACGCTGAGTGTGACTTGCTACTCGTTCACCCTCATGGTGAGTTATCCTCTCTCAAAATCGATCAAAGTCCTCCCTGTTGCTAAGAATGGTCTCCCAAGAATGATGGGTGCAAACTCATCTACTTCACAGTCCAAAATAATAAAATCAGAGGGAAAATAAACTTATCAACTCTTAACAAAATATCTTCGATTTTTCCCTCAGGATGCACATATAATCTATCGGCAAGCTGCAGCATGACTGTGGTGGGCCTTGCCTTACCTATACCTAATTGTCGAAACACAGATTTGGGCATAAGATTTATGCTTGCTCCAAGGTCACATAGAGCTTTTCTGATATAATGCTCGCCAATGGAACATGGTATTGTGAAATTGCCTGGATCTTCAAGCTTAGGGGGCAATTGGTTGTGAAACGGAGCCATGCATCTTTCTATCAAGGAAATTGTCTCAAACTTGCTCAACCTCTTACACTTTGATACAATTTCTTTAAGGAATTTGGCATAATTTGGCATCTGCTCGATTGTCTCAACCAGTGGTAAGTTGATGTGGACTTGTTTAAGAATGTCAAGGAACTTCTTAAACTGGTACTCATTATTCTGCTTCTTTAACCTCTATGGAAATGGTGGTAGAGGTCTATTCTCTTTGTCTTTACTTATCTCGACTGGACTGGCTGTAACAGATGGTCTTGCCGCGGCATATGGAATCACCGTGGCATTCGCTTTTGAAGACTCTTCTTTATCAGTCAATGTATGCCCATCCTCCTCGGGTTGGATATGATCTTTACCCACCTTTGCTCCGCTTCTGGTAGTGATTAATTTACACTGCTCATGGCCTGAACCTCGTGCAACCTTAGTATTGCTAGGCAAGGTTCCTTGTGGCCTCGTGCTTAAGGCTTGGGCAAAACTGTCCAACCTGAGTTTCTAAAGACTTAATTGTTGCTTCTTGACTCTACATCTGAATTTTTGTCATGTTCATAAAAGAGTCTGTCTTTTTCATGAAATTGTTAGTTTCAACCATATAAGATTTAGTTTTAAGCATAAAAGCGTTGAGAATGATTTCCAAAGAACTAGCTGTTGATTGTTGTTGCGGTAATTAATTCTGTTACCATGGCATGTTCTGTTAGAATCCTGATACTTTAGTGTTCTGTCGAGATGCATTGTTGTAGCCATTCTGCTTATTCCATAAGAAGTTTGGATGCTGCTTTCATCCCATATTATATGTGTTGGAATATGGATTGTTATTCTTATTGTAGTTTCTAACGTAAAAACTGGTTTTTGGGTTCTGTGGACACTCAAAAGATCATGGTTATCATTAAAAAAAATCACAAGATGAATCTACTACCTTTACCTCTTGTATGTTGCTGGGACGCTGTATATTCTTAACCATATTGGTTAATGCGGCCAATTAAGCTGAGATGCATCAGTTGAATCAAGCTCAATTGTCGTGGCATGTCGCCTTGCTTGTCCTCTCCTAGCAGTTGAAAATTGATAGTCATTGTTGGCAAGTCTATCAAGAATCTCAAACACTTCCTCTGGTGATTTATCTAGGAGTGTTCCATTTGTCGAGGCATCTAGCATCATCCTAGTTGGTACGTTGACTCTATTGTAGAACATCACTACTTGCGTCCATTCTCGAAATCCATGCATGGGACACTTTCGAAGAAGCTCTTTGTAACGATCCCAAGCCTTATACATAGATTCGTCATCTGTTTGACGGAAAGAAGTGATATCATTACGCAATTTATCTGTCATGCTAGTAGAATTGTACCTGACAAGGAAACTTCGGCATAGATCTGTCCAAGATTCTAGAGTGCCTGGTGATATGCTGTTGAACCATATTCTTGCCCTATCCCTCAATGAATAGGGGAAAAGTCTAAGTCTAAGGACATCTTCATGGACTCCTTGCTGTTTGAAAGAATCGCAAACCTCTAAGAAAGATCTTAGATGTTGCTTGGCATCTTCGTTTGCTGAGCCGCCAAATTGCCCAATTAAATTTAGCATATTGAACATTACGGGCTTCAACTCAAAGTTTACGGCTTGAATCTCAGGAGTAGCAATTCCTGGATTGAGATCACCAAGATTTTCTAGTAAGTGATCTCGAATGGGTCTATTTCATACTCGAACTGCTTGATCTGCTACAGCTGCATTGTATCCTGCTGTGGCATTCTAATTGCCATTGTCAATTGGATCTGCCATAACTGTGCTTAGTTCCCTTCTTCTCTTACGGAGTACACGTTCAATCTCAGGTTCAAGTGGATAGTCTTGTGCTGTCAGTCTTGCCTGGTCATACACAGATGCAAAATCAAAGGGTGTTAGCCACTTGAAACAAATAACAAAATAAAAACAAACAAAGAAAATAATGCAAGAAATTGAAGGTAAAGTCACAATTGTCAGTCTCCGACAACGGCGCCAAAAACTTGTTACGTGTTTTGAGTGCTATGCAAATGTGCAAGCAAACACGTCGCCAGTAATAAGTGATAAGTGTATAGTATCATCTCCACAGGGACTAGTCGGAAGGACTTGGACTCTTAACTCCTTGCAATGAAATAAAAGAATAGTTGTGATGATAGATGGTGATAGAAAAAAAACAAATAACTAAAGATTGTAAAGGAAACGAAGTAATCAATGAGAGAATTGGTTGGATTATCAAGATTGAGAGTATGCTGGATGAGTTGCTTTGGTAAGTTAAATGCTAGAGGTAAGTGAAATGCTGAGGCAAGTAGATTGTCATGGCAAGTAATTGCCCAAGCAAGTAGTTTGCTGGAAGTAGGACTCTCCGTGACCAGTGAAATGCAATTGCAAGTGGTTGAGTCAGAGTAGGACTCTCCTCGGTAAGTGGTTGCCCTATCAAGTTAATTGTTGCGACAAGTGCAATGCCGTGGCAATTCAATTATGTCTTCAATGCTCGGTAGAGTGTTCTTCACTTCCTTCACGTTATCTCTAACTTGAAGGGTTGACGTTTGCACAAATCTTGGTGATACGTCTGTCACACGTTACTTTACCAAGAATGAACACCGTCTTTTTTTGAACTCTTGTTAGCTGCTTGAAATTCTCCTTATCGCCAAGCTCATTCACTTTGTCACCTTTTGGAAACTTGGCTCAAGAGGGAATTGATACCCTTCAGCTCTCACAATGTTAGGAAACCTAGATTCAATTCAGTTTGTTGATCTTCATCAACTCTCGTAATGTTTGGAAATCAAATCGGTTGAGGAACCTCCAATGGCTGTCACTTCATTAGAGTGATTCCTTTCCACAATCACCATTGATCTCGCTTTCCCTTGTGTTGTCACCGATTTAGGGATTTGTGTTTCAACAATTGATTCTCCCCTCAAGCATTAAACTACTTGATTTACAAGAATAGGAATTGAATCAACATCGTGCATTTAAACTTGAACCGAAATTAAATCATCCATACAAAAACCTTTCAAAACCTAATAACCGAAACCATCTAATTTAGTTCATGGTCGGGTGAAAAGAAAATGCAAAGAAATATTTCCCCAACATAAAGGGTGATGTGCGATTACAACAATGAAGGAAGAGAGGAGATGAACTCCTCAATCCGATCACTCTCACGATCAGCTTCCCTTGATCTCTCCCTCTCGATTCGATCCCTCAATTTCCTCATCTTTTCTTCATGTGTTTCGATCCCCTTTAAATATGTGTGGATGAGAGTTTGTTGGATGGGAATTTGGCGGAGATAGGGCTTCCATTTTGAATTTCAAATGTGGGAGATAGTGTAGCTAATAAATAAATAAAAATGTGGATTTATCATTTGCATTTAAATTTGGATTGGGCGGTTGGAGATCCTAACTGCTTTGATCCCTTCAACGCCATGGCAGACTTTGTCAATTGGCTCTGCAATTCGTCCTACACACAAACAAGCAAAAGAGCAACATTCTTTCTACAAAAAGTAATAAAATGCACGGCCAAGCACATTGAACTAGGAAACTATGAACTTATGCATGAATGACTACAAATGCATCCCAGGCACCATCATGCGTCGTGGCTACTCACAACTTTGGAAAGGTATATGCTTGATTTGGAAGGATATGCGGAAGAATTCGACGTGGAATGTGGAGAATAAAAAATATTTTGATTAATATAATCAACATAATTTGATTAATTCGTACCTAACAATAGACACCACAAATACAATGCATCCAGAAAAGAGAATAATGAGCACTAGTCCACCAAAATCTCATACAAAATCTAAAAGTGCAAATAAAAGTAAATATTTTCATAGAGATTAGCATGCCATCAAAATTTAGAATTCCTCCTGAATCTCCTTGTCTCTAGCCAAACGAGACACATTATGGGGTGAAAAATCAGTGGTGAGCGAGTCAAACTATCAGACAAATTGCTCATCTACCCAAGACTAATTACATTGGCAAACAACCATAAACCGAGTGAGGATCTATCTTTCTATGACTATCGACATAATCATAATCAGAAACTAGAGCCATGAAGATCTCTGTAGAAGCACCAAATGACCACTAAGGTATGCTAAAATCATGTCAAAACGGCAAATGAAACGAAACCACAAAAACAAAAACAAAACGTGCCACAAAGGCAGAGGAAAAAACGTACCACAAAGGCAGAGAAAAAAGCGTGCCATAAAGGCAGATATTCTTATTAAAAATATGAAAGAAAAATAAAAAAATTAGACCTGATGGTCGACAACTAATATTAAGACTGATTGTCAATCACTGGCTAAGGAAACAAAAGAAAGATGGAGGTTGCGACGCTAATTCGTACCTAAACTTTTCAAATGTTGGCTTAAAGGTCAAATTGGCCCTTAACGAAAAAATCAAAAAAGCAATTAAGCCCTTATGAAAATTTTTACTAAGTTAAGCCCTCAGAATTCAAATTACGATCAATCAGGCCCTCAAAATTAAAATTGTGATCAATTTAGCCCTTCCGTAACGTTGACCGTTACAGTTGATCGTTAACTCTAAAGTAGTTATTTTGATGGTGACATGTGGCACAATCTGGATGTGCCACATCATAAAAAAACGTAAATAATAATTTAAAATTTTAAAAATATTTAAAATTATAAAATAATATATTTAAAATTAAAAAAAAAATAAAAAATCTAAAAAATATTTAAAATTATAAAAAAAATATTTTAAAAATCAATAAAAATATTTAAATGTGTAAAAAGTTAAAATTATGTATAAAATTATAAAAAATATCTTTTTTACTTAAAATCAAAAAATATAAAAATAATTGTAATAATTATTAAAAAAATATATAAATATTTATAATGAAATAATATTTAAAAATTGTATTTTTTTTAAAAAATATTTTTAATTATAAAACCCAAAATTTTATTTTATTTTTCAAAATTACCAAAATTTTCAAATCCCTAACCCTACATTCCCAAATCCTCAAATCAATTTGACCGACGGTGGAAGTTGTTGGTACTGTGGTTGACGACAGTGCTGGTGAGAAGAAATATTGAGGGGGAACGGGTTGGGCGATGCAAAGGGTGTCGAACGATGAGAATGGGTGCAAGGACGACGAAGATGGGAGAGTTTTCCTGCGACTGGGAGTGGCCGGTGGTTAAATCGGTGCTAATGCTTGATTTAGAAATTTATGGGCCTTTTTTGAAAGAAATGAAACTTTGGGGTTTTTTAGAAAAATATTATTTTATGTTTTTTATAAAAAATAAAGGAAAATAAGAAAAAATTAATTTAATATTTTTATATTTTATTTTTAGCAATTTTTATAATTTTTTTAGATTTTTAAAAAAATCAATTTCGATGATGTGGCATGTCTAGAGTTTGCCATGTGTCCTTCTATTTTTGACCGTTAGAGGGTATTGATGGTCAACGTGATCAACGTAACGGATGAGCTAAATTGGGTGCAATTTAAATTTTAAGGGCTAAATTGAATGAATTTTTTTTATATAAAAGTTCAAATAATTTTTTAATTTTTCGTTGAGGGTCAATTTTACATTTAAGCCTAAAATGTTTAAAACTTCAATTTAAAGTGGATTTGACTTTAAGACCACCCTTGAAATTTGTCTAGAAGAGTCCACTAAGCATGTACTTACATTGCTTGGAGCCACAATATATATTGGATGTGTGTTGATACTCCAATTTTTTTATGAATGTTATACAAAAAGATAATAAAAATAAATTTAATATTATTTTAAAAGAATATTCACATCACTTTTTAAAATTTTGACACTATCATTTAAATTTTTTATAGCTTTGTCACTTATTACTATAGTACATCTATGTTGAGATCCAATCTTTTGGTCATCTATAAAGTATATCTTCGCATTTTTCTATCTAAAGTCTCATATAAAAAATATTTTTAAGTAATATCTCGCTGATAACATGTGATAAATTAAAAGAAATAAAGAGAAAAAAAATAGAAAGAAGCAGAGGATGTAATTCTTCTTGTTGTTTTTCTCATCCAGTTTATTCACGTTTTTTATAATACAAGTATTAGAGATAAAAGATTACTATTTTTTATTATTTTATGAAAAGTTCAACTTCAATCGATTGATTCGTCTCTTAAATTATAAACTAATCCAAGTACTACCAAAGGATCAAAAAATGAAGGCGAATGGAGACAACGCCAGCAACAGCAGGGATTGTATACCGCTGTTTGTAGGGAATTTATCAGAGGGTCTGTACTGGAAAGGCTTACGGCTTGCTTTCGACAGTTGCGGAGAAGTGGTTGATGCTTTCATTCCTCGTAAGAGAGATCCTAATGGGAGGCGCTTTGGGTTTGTTAGAATGGCATCGAAGGGCGAAGCGACAAAGGCGATCGAGAGGTTTCATGGTTTTCGTTTATTTGGATCGCTGATCTCGGTGTTTGAGGCGAAACATAGAGCGAGGTACACGTTTTGGAAGAAGACTACAAGGCAACAAACGATGGACACGGGTGAGACTGAAAAGGCACCTAAAAGTGTTAAGGACGGGGGAGAGCGAGTTAAGACGTATAGACAGGTACTTGGAGAGGAGGATCCAGAGTCGATCGTGATCTTGAGTAAGAGTGCCATTGGGTGGTGCTCATCTTCTTATAACGCAAAATTCCTATCATCGAAATTACATGAGGCAGGCTTTCGAGATTTTTCGTTGATGCGAGTTGCAGGTTTACAGGATGCCTGCAATATCGGACGAGGAATCAGATCGAGTTGACGAGCAAGTAGGCGAAGAGGCCTACAAAATGGAAGGGCTGTCAAAGCTACAAGTGGACCATGCTAGCTTGCCCAATCCATCGAACGAAGATGCCGATGACCCAGAGCGGAGCAAGCTGAGCCGAGCACGGAGTGGAACGAAGGTCTCCTATGAGAAGGAGGCACCAACCATCTAGATGGACCGAGCACCAAATCCTAGCCCAAGGCACGAAGGCCTTGCACTATGGACGAGACTCTCCAAAGCCGAGAGTAAGGGAGAACCTGCCAAGGAGCCAAGACAGTTCGAGGAAGAGAATACCGAGACGCATCATCGACAAACGATGAGGACATCACTAGATCCAGTGAGGGAGAATGTCACGGGCTGCCAGCCCACGTCCGAGATGGCCGCACACCAAGAGGCTTGTCCAAGCACACCACGTGCTTCACCCGACCGAGGGACCCAAGTCTGCACCAACGTTGCAGACCATGGGGCCAAGACTAGCATCCCATGTGCTGCCCGCAACCAAAAGAGCCGAGCTAGCACCCTTCATGCACACCATGGGGTGGAGCCAAGCACCCTATGGTCTGCCCATGAGAAAGGGACCCGAAAAAGCACACTACACGCACCCAATGGGGCCCAACCGAGCACACTCCATGTTGCTCGCGCCATGGAACCCAAGTCAGCACCTGATGTGCACACCTGGGGGCCCAGAAAAGCCCCATCCGAGTTGCCCATGACCCTAGGGCCCGATTCAGCGCCCAACATGCTACCAATGAGGTTTTGGACGAGCAAACCGGGCCAATGCAAGCCCAATCCGCCCAAGGTACCAAGACTATGGAGAAGTGATCATCTTTTGACCAACACACATGGAAAGATATCACCATTTGAGCCACATTTGAGGAAAGTATCCTTGCCACCTAAGGATGATATAATTTGAGTGATTCTTACCCTTTGTAATTTTGGCAACATTGTATTTATGTGATATAGTTGCCATAGTTATGAGATAGCTATCTTGGAATTTATCCTTAGCCCTTGGATCAAACCCATCTAGACCGTTAGATTCAGGGAGGCTAGCCTATAAATAGAGGCCTTCTTTCACCATTGTAAATCATTCCATCATCTCTGATTTTCTTGAGTAAAGAGTTTAGCATTTCTCTTCATCATTTTTCTTGATCTTTGTTTTTTTTGTTGCCTTGCCTTAGCTTTTTCCCACAAAGCTTTCGCCGTTCTAAGTTCTAAGCATTATTGCTTAGTAATTTTGAAGGCTGACTTAGTCTTCGACTAAGATCGTCGACTAAGGCCGCACGGATCAGCTAGTCAGATTCTAGCCCCGTGACATAATGCTATTAGATCTCTGCTACAGTGGTCACTTTTACTTTTACTTGTTTTGTTATTTATTTTATCCTATTAGAAAAAAAACACTTTAATATTTTTACATATATATGGTTAATCTGAAAGTATATATATGAAAACTTTAAAAAATCGTTATATTTTTCTATCGGTAAAATTCATCCGAAACCCTAGCTTGCCTCTCCTCATGTCGGCGTTGCCCTCCTTCCGATGAGGGCTCGTCACCATTTGCTTCAGCACTCTGATTTGTGCACCATTGTCTCCCACCTTTCGATTCTTTGGTGGGCATAAGCTATCTGTATTGGTAAGCCTCCAAAACACATGCAAAAACCTTTTCTACTCCAAGCCGTGCCGACTTAGTTCACCCAAGCTCTTAAATCCCGTAACCCACAAACCTGCCATTACCCGTTTGTTTATATATATTTTTTAATACTAATAGATTTGCTCAAGCTGTTCACACCAAACGAGTGAGAGTTGAAGTGATCTTCTTCTCGTGAAACCATGCATTGTTGGGACCCTCCACCAAGATGACTTGCTGGTGCCTTTTTGTCATATAGCAAGAATCATGTTATTTTAATTAGAATTTGTTTTAGTTCCTCGGCGCAATAGTTCATCCTTTTCTCCTGAATGAATTATGATCGAGACTTGAGCCGTTAAACCGACCCACGCGTCAGTCAAGTCGGCCCTTGAACCATGCCAATCTGAGCGAACCACGACCAATCTATTGCCCTAAACTATCACTTGTATCAAATAGTCTAAACCGAACCATTAACTTTGACCCATACTTGGTAAACTTCAGAGTTTGTACCGCTCGATTCAACTAATCCTTCGAATGGTAATGTCGATCAACTTATCTAATCAGATAAGTGTTCTGTATTAGTAAATTTCTTTGAATAAATTTTAGGAGTAATTCTCTAGTCGTTTATAGAAATAGTGTTAATGTAGGATTATTCTCGTAGGTTCTGACATAGTTGGACTTAGTACTTCTGATCGTGAGAATCACGTCATTCAGTGGGTTGAGTTTGTTTTGGCTAAGGTGTGTTTTCTTCCGGTGCTATATATAAATAATTTTTATATAGTTTTATACCTTGCTTGATTATGATCTGCATTATGGCTTGTATGGTTGACATCATATGCATACGATTTTAGAATGTGTTTTTAATTATGAATTATGAAATATTTGATTTATGAAACGTTAAAATTTACAGAAACCGGTATTTATGGATTTATGAAGTATGTTTATGGAATATCGGATTTATGGAACTATGTTTATGAATTTGAGTTTTAAACATCATATATGTGTAAGTATGGGTTGGGATTTGTACGAGAAAGTTCAGTGGTTTCACCTTTCGGGCTTAATTTCACTTCGGATGGAGGACGTAGCGAGAAGGTTATGGGAACCTTCCTCATCTTTGACGGATGTAGTTGGGTGCATTGCATTTCGCTTGTGATATTGTACCATTTGTTTTATGTTTTAAAGAATTTTAAGAAATATATTACTATATTTTATGATTATGGTTTTCCTTGCACTTTAGAGACACACTAAGCTTTTTAGCCTACTCCCCCATAGTTTTCTCTTACAGATATCTTTAGACTTTAGGCGACGTGGTACTTGGAGGATCTCACCTTTTATCCGGTTATTTTATTATTGAGTACGAAACTATTTTTAGTTATTCAGATCATTATTTATTATCTTGATACATTGATGTAATTTCATACTTGAGGACTATTTATATTTTTCGGATTATTTTAGCATTCTTTTACTATGATTTTATTTTAGAGATTTTATTTAAACATTCGAATATTATTTGAGAAATTTATGTTTTATTTATTATAAGACATTTATTACATTATCATTATATGTATTTTTTTTAAAATTAAAGTATAATCTTTAAATTTTGTTTTCTGGAAAAAGTTTTTAAACGTGACTTTCTAGATTCGATATTTCCTTCTAAGTCGGGTTTAGGGGTTACATTGTTTAATTATTCATTTGCCTTTTTCTCTTACTGAAGTTGAGTTGAAGAAACAGAGTTCATGCTTAATCCAATTAACCAACAACACTGATTAATATGTAGCATTTAAGGTATTTTCTTCCCATTTTAATTTATGGGTCTTTTTTATTTTCTCTTTTTTTTATCATATTTGAATTGAATTCTAAGACATGGATTCAACTATAATGAATTTAGTCTTAATAAAATTATTTCCAGGTGAAGATTACTTCTCCTAAGAAGTACTGTGTGATGTTGGAGAATACTCATCCCATATTGAATGGGAAAACATGGTTGGCTTGGTTTATATATGAACCTTGGAAGCCTCTTTTGTTGAAGATGTGCAGCTAGCAATTTGCAGTCAAGTCTCCCCGAGGATGTGCAGGAATTGAAATCAAGAAAAAGTACAAAGGAAATGAAGTTGAATGACAATTTTGAGGACATGAAGTCAAAGATAAGTTATCGAGGCTATTATGCACAATGTCGGATATAGGTATATGTTTATGACATATCTATTTTTTAAGTTCCGTGTATTTAGAAGGATTTTGAAATGTAAACATAATTGATATATGAGTTAGACATAGATGTTAGTCCTAAATATTTTTAAGAAAAACGAAGATTCGAAAGAATGTAAGCATGCTCTTATGTCATGAATTTCATCTTATATGTTTAATATATACATTTTCATTTATCTTTGTCATTAGTCTTTAAAATTGGCACACCGAAAAGACTGGAAACTTCCTTTATCAGATAAAATTATCTAATCAACCAGCATAAATAACCATAGAATCAAGCTCACTAAATCATCGTCCGTAACTTGGACTCGAGTGTATTTGTTGGATGTGGGTAACTATACAACATGGGGAAGTTTATTTTTACTTTCTAACCTTTTTTATGTATTTTGATTTTTGAAGATCTCTCAAATATCATATTCTCATATTCATATTCAAATATATATCTGAAATAAGTGTATGATCTGTTATTCTTAGTTATTACTGGTATAAGAAGAAGTGCTGCATTCCAGCAGTGGGCCATTCATCAGTTTGTCAAATTTTCACTCTACAGAACTATTATTGGTTTCCTGTTTGTAGGAGGCATTGAAGACGAAGTCTGCTGCTGTCGGAAGAACAATTCAGGTGGTGTTTTCCCTTCCTCTACGTATGCATGGCGGCCGCCATGAGCCTGGTGATTGGATATTTGAGCCATTTCTAGGAGAATTTCTTGACACGAAAACGAGTGAATAATTTCTGATTGTTTTTGGTTGTGGAATGTGGAGGATCTTATTATCTGTTTTCCAGCCTATACAAAAAAAAAAGTGAACCTCATATTGTTTTTGCAAGTAAACTGAACATATTTTATGTAGGTGGCGGGATTTAAATAATGGTATAGCGGCCGTTATATAGTTATTTTGGTACTGTCCGAAATCGTGATATCTATAATATTTATATCTACAATATTATATGTTCTTTATGATCGCGATACCCGTAATGACTGTAATAAAATTTGTTATATTCGCAACCACGATAAATACAACGTAATCGCAACTGTAATTTAAATCTTTTGTAGGTGAAGTTAAATTATTTGCACCGATCCTATACAGTTGTCCATACACAGTGCCGGGATGCGGCTCAGAGATTTTTTTTTCATTTTTTTCATATTTGAATAGTAAAGGGTCTGTACAAATAAATTGAATTACATAATTAATTAACAATGATTGATTCGATTGCGTATGAATATAATGACATTATTTGTATACACGTTTATCTAATTACGAACATAATATGTTAAATTATACAGTTAATCGGTCTACTTACAAATATAATATTACTTGTATACACATTTCTCCAATTACAGACATAATCAAATAAATTATTCTATTAATCATACAATTATGAATCCAATTAATTCAGTTATATGGTTAATAAAAAAGTTATAAGAGTAAACTTTTTTTAACAATTCCTATAGGCAGGTGAAGTGAAAATTTGTTCTATTTGAACCCACAATCTAAAAAAGAGGTGAGAGGGTCAATTGAGAGCTTTAACTATCTGTTTTAAAAATTGTTGACTAATAGTAAACTTTAATTGTCCACAAAGATACAACTATGTATTTATCCCAAGGTAATTAGTATAGAAAATACTTTGATACACAAGCTTGTGTAAACTTTACACAAGCCTTTCAATTTTAGGGTTTAGAGATTTAGGTTGTGGTTTAGAGTTTAGGGGTTTAGGTTGTAGGGTGCAGAATTTAAGGTTTATGGTTAGAATTTAGAGTTTATAGTTTAAGGTTGAGGTTTTAGGGCGTTAGGGCTAGGGACTTAAGTTTTAGATTTTATAGCTTAAATATGAAGGGTTGTGTAAGTTTTTTTTACACAGATTGTGTATCAAAATATAACACAATTAGTATTATAGTCGCACCATCTTACCATTGCACTATAATATTGAAATTAAACCAATAATGATGGTAACATATAGGGGTGAGCGTTCGATCGAGTCGAGTCAAAAAATTTCAAGTTATTCGAGTTGATGGCGTCTTATTTTATAACTCAAACTTTATTTAAAATTTTTACGATTCGAGTCGAGTTTGTGAAATTCGAGTCGAGTCAATTTTTTGAGTTCCTATACAAATTTAATTGTAATTATTTATCATGTTATAGTACGGTTTGATTCCAATTTAAACGACTTTCTCTAATCATATAAGATATGCATATATATTTCTTCATAGTTTTTCATATATGGCATATATTTCTTTATGTTTTTTTATCGGTATATATATATATATAAGGAAAAATTGAGGGACTCAACTCAAACTTAAAAATAAATATACTAATTACTAAAAATTTCAATTTATTCGAGTTATTCGAATTTCCCTTTTACAACTCAAACTTTATTTGAATTTTTTTTTTAGTCGAGTCAAGACAAGTTGAGTTTTTCGCCTCGAGTCGAGTCAAAAAATTTGATTTTTTTTTAGTCGAGTTTTGCTCACCCCTAGTAACATACATATACATATAGGGAGTGTTTTGGGTTTTAAAATTAGAAATTTAGATTTTAGTTTGAAAATTGATATGGTTGTACAAGCCTTTCAATTTTAGGGTTTAGAGATTTAGGTTGTGGTTTAGGGTTTAGGGGTTTAGGTTGTAGGCTGTAGAATTTAAGGTTTATGCTTAGAATTTAGAGTTGAGAGTATAGGGTTTAAGGTTTAGGTTCTAGGGTGTTAGGGCTTGGGATTTAGGTTTTAGATTTTATAGCTTAAATATGAAGGGTTGTGTAATTTTTTTTTACACAACTTGTGTATCAAAATATAACCATAGAGAGAGAGAGATGATCCTCTTACACTATGTAAAACTTGAAAGTTTTACACCTTTTTTGGACCATTGGATGAATGTAAATGGATGGATGAGATTAACAATAGAAAATGTAAAGATTAGCACTTGGGAAAAAAAATAAGGAAATAATCTTAGCTATTTATTACCCTCTAAAAATGGTGTAAAAGTAATTGCGTTTTACATTGTGGATCCTAACTCATATATATATATATATATAATACTTTGATACACAAGCTTGTGTAAACTTTAGTTTACATAAGTCTTTCAATTTTAGGGTTTAGATATTTAGGTTGTGGTTTAGGGTTTAGGGGTTTAGGTTGTAGGGTGTAAAATTTAAGGTTTATGCTTAGAATTTAGAGTTTAGGGTTTAGGTTTTAGGGTGCTAGGGATTTAAGTTTTAGATTTTTATAGCTTAAATACGAAAGGTGGTGTAAATATTTTTATACAGCTTGTGTGTATATATATAGGGTTATATTTTGATACACAAGCTGTGTAAAAAAATTACAATACCCTTCTATAAAATTTAAAACCTAAATCCCAAACCCTAGCACCCTAAAACCTAAACCTTAAACCCTAAATTCTAAATTATAACCATAAACCTTAAATTCTACACCTACACATTAAACCCCTAAACCCTAACATATATATATATAGAAAATACTTTGATACACAAGCCCTTCAATTTTAGGGTTTAGAGATTTAAGTTATGGTTTAGAGTTTAGGGGTTTAGGTTGTACGGTGTAAAATTTAAGGTCATGGTTAAAATTTATAGTTTAGGGTTTAAGGTTTAGGTTTTAGGGTGTTAAGGCTAGGGATTTAAGTTTTTAATTTTATAGCTTAAATATAAAGAATTGTGTAAATTTTTTATACACAACTTATATATCAAAATATAACCATACATGCATGTGAGTTAGATTATCTAAGAAAAGTGGGGGGAAGTTGGAGTCTAAAGAAGATTTTAAGTTTGAGAAATGATACTTTTTTTCATTTCATGTGTCTTCGTCTCGATGCCAACTCTCTCAGCCTCCTGGTCCTTGCACCAATTTTCACAAAATTTGGGTATACCCTCTGCATCTCTCCCATAGTATTAAATTATAGTTATAGTGTTTGTCACGATTACAATTGCGGTGTTACGATTTTGAATGTTACAAATATTACGTAATACGTAACGACTGTCGCGGTCGTAATTTATTTATAAAAAATTACAATTTTTTTTCTAAAATATTATATATACATTTTGCAATTATATTTTAAAATTCTAATATTAGTATACTATTTTATGTGTTTTATTTAATTCATAGAGAAAAAGTTATTAAAAATATAAACTGTACAAATATTATAAGGCTAAATGATGGATAATAACGACCATAATTCTAATGAATAACATATAAACAATATCATGTTAAAAAAGTATATAAATACTAAATAGTGTTATTCCTTCTATCCCATAAATTATGTTCTTTGTTAATTTTTCAAGTAGCTCTAGGAAGAAAAAAGTTTTCATGAGATATGTGATGTAAAGTAATTAAAAGGATAATTTGTCCAGTTAAATTTTGTTTTTGGAAAACTAAAAAGGGGTAAAAAAAGAAAATTTGACATGTAAAAGTTGTTGAATTTTCTAATGAGACAATTTTGATGGAATAATTTTAAAACACAAAAGAGAGAAATTTAGTGGGAGGGAAAGAATATATTTTAACATTATTTATATAACTTAAAAAAATACATGCATACAAATATAAAAATTCAATTTCTTATTATTTACCACAAAAATGAATGACATGAAAGATCTAAAGCATCTCCAGTTTCATTACTTTCTTGGTTTTGATCACTTTTCATTCCATGTGAAAAAGGAATATCATCTTAGTTCATGAAGCCAATTAATCAAACGATGTCACACTAGTGTAGTTGATTCTTAAATTTAAGAACATTCAAACATTTTATTTATGAAGTTTTATATTTTGGATCCTTTAAAAGTTTATTGCGGCGTTGCAGCGCAATATATTGCATGTTGCGGCGTTACGTAACAGTTTCATATCATAAAAAATGTGATGCAATTTTTTCATTGCATTGTGTCGATATTGCATCGCGTGGCCTCAAAAAATGTTACGATGTGACCGTTACATTACATTGCGGCGTTACGTAATAATTTTATATTGTCAAAGTCGTGATGCGGTTTCTTCATTGCATTGCGTCGATATTACATCGCGGTGACTAGGGGTGATAATGAGCCTCACTGGCTCGCAAGCTACTCGAGCTCGGCTCGTTCAAAGCTTGGCTCGAGACCTTAACAAGCCGAGCCGGACCGACCCAAGCTCGGCTCGAAAAGCTCGTAACAAGCTCGAAATAATTATATATATATAAACACACTTGTATGTTTCAGTGTTGTTAACTTGTTATCATGGTTAAATACTTTAAATTCCCTTCTTATGGACTTGTATAATTTAGAAAATGTACTATGGTTATTTGCAAACTTCAAAAATAAATATTATATTTTCTCAAACAGATTTTCACATGTTATTTTTTAAAACTTCAAAAAAATATTTAAAGCAATTTGAGGAAAGCAACAAACCGAGCTCGAGCCGAGCCCGAGCCTGAGTCTCGAGCCGAGCGGAGCCGAACTTGCTCAAATTCAAACTCGGCTCGGCTCGGCTCGTTATCATCCCTAACAGTAACTTTAGAAAATGTTATGATGTGACCGTTGCATTACAACATCAATTTAATACTATGTCCATTCTTCGCGGTGGTTACCTCCCTTACATCGAAGCATGAAGCGATGTCGTCATGACTTTCCATTGATAGGAAAGATTTTGCTTGTGTTGGTGTTGGGAAGGATTCTAGAGAAAGAGAATACGTTTTTGGTTGGAAAGTCAAGAAACGTAGGGGCAAATAAATGTAATTGGCATTGAAAATACGTATGGTCTTCACAAAATATAAAACTACGAACAATATTTTTTTGCTTTTTTATGTTCTCTTCTTTCTTTTAACACTAAAAAAATTAAATATTAAGCTCTAGTGACAAAACTATTAAGGGGTTGGGAGGGGTAATTGTCCCCACCCCGATTTTTTTTCACTTTTATCATCCTATATAAATTGTTTTAAAAATTAGTTTATTTCTAAATTTGCCCTCCAGTTTTAAACATTTAAATTTTGTCCCCCGAACCCCAAATCTTGGCTCTGTCCCTACTGAGCTATAATCTTAAATTTTAAATCTTAAATCATAAACTCCAAACCCTCAAAATACACCATACCCTAATTCCCTAAACCTTAATCTTAAAATTAAGCTTTAACCTTAAACCTTAAACATAACTTTTTAGTTTAAGGGCACAGAAAAAAGACTGAGGATTTCTATTCTAAAACCACATACTTAAACATAATTATTGTTTGTTAACGCATGTTCGTGGTTCATATTAAAGGATAAAACGACAAAAGCATGTATTATGTATATCCATCCTCCTACAAAAGGAACACAACATGAAATAACATGTTTCCATGCCTATTAACCGACAACAGGATAAAAGACTTCTCATGTGCGATTTTTGAACATCTCAAGCCAGACATACAATATAATGCACTTGCAGTAACAAAAATTATGATGCTACAAGACAATCTTGCCATATAAATGTAGGTTCATTTTGCCCATAAAATAGGGGTGTCAAAATTGCAACAACCGATAACAAGTACAAATTAGAGACTGATATACAATAAAAGGGCATACTAGTTAGATAGCAACATCAGTTAGACTCTTACTCTCAACACCATCAAAAACCGGTATTGTGGAAAATAGTGGTATGGAATGACCGCAATAATATCCGTTATGTCCGCAACTGCAATAAAATACCGCGATAAAAAACATGACTGCAACGACAATTTAAATGTCTAGTATTGAGTGAAAGAAGGGTTTGATCATTATTACTGTTTTTATTGTAGAGAATAAATAAATCAGTTGCGTCGGTTGAGTTTGCTGGTGGGTTATGGCTTGCGAGAAAAATGAACGTGTGGGCTTAGAAGATGTTGTCGAGGTGGTGGTTGAAGGCAGAGCAGGCAGCAGGGGAAGGGAGAGTTTAAATTTATTGAGTTAAATTAAAATTAAGATCAAATTGATAAAATATGTAAATAATCAGAGTTAAATGTGTAACTATACAAAATTAATAAGTTAAATGTGTAACTATACAAAATTACTCAACTGTCACATCAGTATTTTTGTTAACTGTTAGTGACTTAATTAAAATTATTTCAATAATTTAGTGACTTAATTAAAATTATTTCAATAATTTAGTGACTTAACTGGTAGTTATAGTTCAGTGGTGAAAATAGAATCGAACTAATAGTTTAATAGTCTCTAGAGTAATATATCCATAATTTTTTATGTAATATTTAGATAAGGGTTGTAGAGACTAAAAAATTCAAGGATTATTAGGAAAACCCATTTTTAATAAAAATTGTAATTAAGGGGATTTGGAAAATGCTCGTATTTTAAATAAAATTTAGAGCTGCCACTGGTCACTTGGATAAAGTAGACCAGACACCAAAAATAAAATCAGAGATTCGAATTGGGTTCGGGAGTCGATTACGTACGGGGAAGGATTAGCACCCGGCTACGCCCAAAATCGATATCTAAGGGTTTGTATCGTATTTAATTTAAAAATAATTAAAATTCAATTTAATTTAAAAAACTTAAAATGCGTCTATGCATGACAATTTAAAAATACCTTGATTCACTGTACCAAAAGAGATGACACCTGAAGACCATAATGACACTCCCACTAGAATACCGAAACCAAGAGGCCTAAAATTATATGCGACCAATATATATATATATATATATGAACAAAATAATGCTACGAAATGCATGAGCAAATAAGATGGTGGAAATCATGAGAACAAATAAAATGTAAGATACGGATGTACATATAAGATAACTCACATAATATATATATATATACATATATATATTTCACTATGCAAGGAAGAATGCATATAAATAATAATTAATAAAGGCTATAATATATATATACACACACGTAGATGACATACTATATATTGTACTTATATAATATAATATATAAGTAAAACAGAAACTATATAAAATATATAAGATGAAGTGATTTAAAAGGGGAATAATATATATTGTCCAAAAATATCTATTTATATACGTATATATGTGATAATTAAGGGTAAAACCTAGCATTTAACGTTTATATAAAAAAAACACAATTATACAGGATTTAAAAGATAAAAACAGGAAAGAAAAGAAAAAGAAAGAAAATTACTATGGCAAAAAAACGATATAAATTAATATATAAACAATTAATTAAATCTATTCAATTAATTAAGACAAAAAAAACATACTACCATATAAAACTTAATCTAAACAAATAATTAAAACAAGAAATGATGATTGAAATAGAAATGATTAATAATAAAGAGGGACAAAAAGGGGGATTAACCCACTGTTCTCAGACCAAATTGAGGACGAAAATGATGGAATTGAAAACATTTTTAAAAACACAGGGACTTCGGAAAAGATTATTAAAAGGCGGGACCCATTTTAAAATGTTGGTATATAAACAAAAACAAAACAACAGCTTTAATTTTATTTTCATTTCCAAAATCAGATAAAATGTCTTTCCTCAAAATTCTCTGAGTTGTTCATCTTGAGTTCTTCAAGAACTCAGGATGAACTCCAGAATTCGGCCCCCTCCGTCGCGATGATCGCCGTTAATCATCGTCGGTCGCCGCTCGCCAGGGCCGGCGATTTCAAAAATCACCCTTAAAACAACCATCTCTTCCTCCTAAACTCGAATCCGGCAACCGTTTTTCAAAACAAAGTCCTTTCTGCCCTGAATCTAGAGAAAACCGATGCTAAACAACCCATTTCTTATGAAACCATTTTCTTTTAAAAACTCAAAAAAATTTAAATCCCCAACTGGAGAAATGGGAAACGAAAGGTCAAGATGCAATGGTGTTGTTCATCGACAACATCCACCTCTATTGTCATCGCAGTGGCAGTCCGAGACCAAAATTAGGTATGAAACCCGAACCTCCTTTTTCATTTTGATATTCAATTTGAAATGAAAACAAAAAGAGAAAGCTTCTTTTGCCTCTGAAAAGTTAGAGGGTTTTTTATTGATTGATGATTTCCTGTCATTTACAACTGATTTGGGTGCGGATCCTATATCTGATTACATGCATAAAGAAAGAAACATAATCTACTATTGTTGATTATATTATGTGATTCTGAGATCTGGAAATCTTGTTTTTTTATTATTGCTTCGTACTTTTTGCAGGTGGTGGTTGAACGGAGGTAGCGTGATCGCCTGGGGTGGTGCCACGTGGATGGAGAAGCCGAACGGTCAAGAGCGTGGATCACACGCGTGCATGGGAAGCTGAAGAGCCCGGGCGGTGTACTGCATGCATCATATGAAGGGTCTCGATGGTTTAATCTGGATTGTTGGATCATATCTGATTCAATGGCTAGATTTAAGGTGGCGGCTGCAAAAAAATAAAGAGGGTATTAGGGTTAGATATCAGATATGTTATTAGGGTTTTTAGGTTTTGGTTTGGGCTTAACGGGCCATTGTAAATAGATAGGGCATTGGGTTGTATTAAATTTTGTAAATGGAATGTGTGATTGGGGATATTGGAACATTAATAGAATTGGGCTAATAATTTATTTTTGATCTGTTTGTATTTATATATATTAAAATAATATTAATAATATTATTATTAATAATAAACTACTACTACTAATAATAATAATAATATTCGAATATAAATAGAAAAGCCCGAACAAAATTAGTGATTACAGCTGCCCCTCTTTGCTCATTCTTGTCACACAAGAATAGAGCAAAGATAAAAAAAGCACTAATTTTGTCCTACTTCCCTGTTTCGATACCGAATCATCACGCACTAAAGGTCATACTGATAGCTCAAAAATCTTGGATTTATGCACTGAAAGTATTATTAATTGCCAGAATCATCACGCGTTGATGTCCAGACGATACTAATTTCCCCAAATCACCAAGCATTGGAGATCTTACTGATGGTCTGAAGGTTTCAATACCGTGCACTAAAGGTCATATTGGTTGCTCGAATCACCTTGCACTGGAGGTCTTATAGATGCTCGAACTATATTAAATCCATGCACTGAAGGTCTAACTGGTTGCCTGAAGCTTGAAGTTGTTCTTCTCATTAAAAAATTCTTCAATCTTCTACCAAATTTTGGAGTCTGAAGCTGCTCTTCTCATTTGAAATTCTTCATTCTCTGAGGTCTGAAGCTGTTCTTTTAATTTGAAATTCTTTATTCCTCAATTGAAATTGCTGAAGGTTAAAGCTGTTCTTCTCATTATGAATTTCTTCAATCTTTTGCCAAAGTTTGGAGTCTGAAGCTGTTCTTCTCATTTGAAATTCTTCATTCTCCGAGGTCTAAAGTTGTTCTTCTCATTACGAATTTCTTCATTCCTCAATTGATATCTTTAATGATTTTTCTGAAGATGGACAAAATAAATTAATGATGTGGGTTAGCATGCTCCTAACTTAAGGATATCTAACTACTTATGATGCATGAATGATGAAAACTAAGGACCACTCGGGGTGAGCTCGTCTTTGAGAAAGCTCAAGGTTTCTTTTATTAAAGCTCTTTCTACAGCTAATATAAATCATCTTAAAGTTGGGTTCAAATCTTCATAATCTTTGCATCTCTTTTTCTCTAAAGCTTTTTCAAGTTCCCACTTTGAATTGCTCTTCATATCTTGCTCAACTTAATGTCTTTGCGTTCTAGTTCTCAAATGTCTCTGCCACTAAATGGATTGGCCATCTTCTTGCCCCAACAAAATTTTCCCCAAAATTTTATTATTCACCTTTGTTCTATTTGAACTAATTTTCAACTTGCTCAATGGTCAAAAATTTTAGGATCTTTACCCTCTTTGGTCCATACTGATTTGGACTCCTATGTATAAATAATCTTATCACGTGAACAATGGCGTCCCACTAATTCTCTCTCCTGAATCCATAATGCAAAGTTTTTCCCCTTTTCAACTCTTAGGGCGAAGAAATGCAAAAAGTATGGAGATGAGTTTAAAAATCTTATTTTAATACAAAAAAATCATGTAAAGTCGACCATATTTTCAAAATATTAAGGCAAAAAATGCTTTGAGCTCATTTCAATTCAAAAACTTATGAAGATAAACTAGAGAAAATAATTAATTTTGGAAAAAAAATGGAGCTTAAAAAAATGAGATCAAAAGTAGATACCCGAATATTAAGTGCAAGAGTGCATTCGTTTCAAATTGACAAAGGTCAACCCAAGTGGAGCTTATTTTAAAGGACCGCGAGGGTTGCGGTGACACGCGCTCATGTGAAGTACCTTCTGGGCTATTAGGCTTCTAACAGGAACATTTCCCATAACTAATTTCTATCCCATTTAAGTGGCTCTCTTGACCTCACTAACTTACCATGCTCTATCCTTCCCTCATTTTGGTGTCGATCAGGCACTCAAAGTTTGACGTTCCTTGAAGGAAGGTTAACCCTTGTAATGCCTTGGGTTTGGGCCTAGGAGTTTTTCCTAGTGGTTTAGACGGTCCAGTAGACCGGGATTGGAGATTCGAGTTGAATTCGGGATTAAAATTAGAACAAATAATTTTGGTGTGAGAAAAATACTGAAAAATATCTAAAATCATTATTTAATATATGGATATTTTTGGTAAAGTCAATTTTGGAAAATGGATTTTGGAAATTTGACATTTTGGCTAGTGACCGAAATGTAAAAATTAAAAACCGTTTTAGTGACTGTTTTGAAAAATGATCATAACATAGAATATTTAAGGAGATATTTGAGCTAAACGTTTTTATCAAATTTTCTCTCAATTTGGTTTATTTTAAAGAGTTTTAATTAAAGATAAAAGGGATTTAATTAATAAAAGGGTGGTATTTTTCTAAAACTAATTTTGACATAACTTTCTTTCTCTCAAATCTTTTTCAGCCAAACACTCACTTTTTCATCAAAGGTTGAAGGTAATACTCTTGATTTAATTAACTATTGATTTCTAGTAGATTCTTCAATCATGTTTTCCAAAAATCTCATTGATTTTCCTTTGTTTTCAAGAGTAAAACATCCAATTGAGAGGAAATTCATCCATTAGAGTTAAGGTTCGTTCTTCTCCTCTAATGATTGGTTCTTTACTGAAATTCCCAAGTATTTGATCCTTGTTTAATGTTTTCTAATGAGTTTTGATGAGTTAATTGTGGAAATTTAGTAAATCAAGGTTTAATTGATGAAAACAAGATATTTCCATTTTGGATCTATTTTGCTGGGTTCTTGATGAGTTATAATCATAATTTTGATGTTTTATAATGTTTATAAGTTGGTTTTAATATTGGAATCCCGAAGCTATAAGAATCTTTAATTTTCTAGGTTGCTAGTTATGTGTTTTTGGGGAGTCTGATGGTTAATTGAATGCTAGAGATATAATGACATTTGAGAATTTTTTTGGATGTTAATCGATTATAATTGAAGCGTTGAAACGTTTTTTTATGGCTAGGTTAGGTTTGAAAGAGCTTTGTGGTTAATTTTTGGATGTTGTGGAGTAGTTTTGGGTTAAGGATGTTGAGGTTTTGAGTTGTTGTGATGTTGATTACATTTTGATGCAATGTACCTCTATTTTGTGTGATTAAAAGCATGAGGGTCTAAACCTCAAGCTTGAACGTGAGTTTCGGAGGCTTGGAGGTGTGTTTGTTGTATCAGCAAGCAAGGCATTGTGAGTCGGTGAGTGGAAACGTGTTTTCAACTTTGCAAAGGTTTGAAAGTTATGTTTGGGAGTTTAGATTGAGCTAGAAATGCCGATCTAAGCTCAAAATTAAGTAAAGGATGAATTCTCTCTCAAACTCGATTTTGGCGATAGTTTGATGCACTTGTTTTACATGTTTTGAATACCCACTGTTTATGCATATATTGAGCATGTTTTAATGCTGGAAACTGATTCGAAATGATGATAATGCATTTGAGAGTAATGCACGAATTGTTAATGTTTATGAACATTGTGTAATGCAAAGGTTAATGCATTGGTTTAATGGTTTTGGTGGATGCATAAGAAAATAGTGAGTTGTTGATGTTAAAATGAATTATATTGGCAAGTGATGTTAAGCAATGGTTTGAAAATGAAATCGGACATAGTTGACCCGCCATAGGATTGACAGTGCACTATAAATAGGTGTCTTGGATATTGAGGGGTTTTGTATGGTGTACCGAATACTCCATCCAAGTACCCTAATAGTTGAGGGGTTGTACGGTACCGTAAACTCCTATTAGTGGGTTAAACATAGTACCGATGAGTGGTGTTGAGGGGTTTATGAGTACTAATACTTCACCACGGGTGTTACAACGGTGGAGGGGTTTATATGTACTGAATGCTCCCGTCTGTAAACCTTGTGTTATAGGTAGATTGTTTGTTAAGTGTTGAGGGAACACTTGTTGAAGCCGTGTATCCGATGTTACATTTTTGGTAAATTAAACTTGGTAAATGATCACTTGGAAAGCCAATATAATTTTTTATGCATCATGAGATGGTTTCTGTTGTTTAATGTGATATAAATATGTTTTACTCTTTAAGCCTTGCATTGGTAGTATGCATGGGAAAGCTTAAATTGAGGGTAGCAAATGGGATTTTTCTGTTGGATCCATGATACATGTTGCATATGGTTTAATATGTTGTTTTGAAATGCTAAGTGCATGGTTTTGTTAAGGAGTGATAGTGTGATGAAGTTTAAAGGAGCTTTGAAAAGTAATTTACAATTGTATTGAGTAATGGTTTCAAAATGCATTGATGATGGTTGTTGTTTGAGCATCCCTCACTAAGCCTAGTGTGCTTACGCTCTCTTTTTCTATCAATGCAGAAAACTAAGGTTTGAGGCAGCAACAAGGGAAGAAAGAAATCCAAAGACTTGAACTCAAAGTATGGTTTGGTTATTAAAGAGTAGAAATAATGGCAATGTGTCGATTGAGGTTTTGGGAGGGTTTTTAAAGAACTCCTTGATGTTGCAAGTTCTAATCTCTGTTTTGGACTTGTATTGTGGTTTAAGTGTTTGAGAGATGGATGGTTTGATGTTTTAAATGTGGTCTAGGAAGCATGCCTCTAGTTTGGATGTTTGAATATGCTAGTTGAGCTAGGTTGGCTTATGTGAATGTTATGGTGATGCTCAAGCATGCTTCTGAAGTTATCTGATAATTGGTTAAGTGTTAAGCCTGAATGAAGTGAGCCAAAGTGTCATATATTGGACTTAGAGGTCATTACAGGTCTCTGCGTACTGGTATGGGTATCTCAAGATCGGTACGCGGGGTCTGTACGAGGCTCAAAGTGTTAAATTTAAGCAATGGGTACAGGTACGCCTACCCGTCGTATCGGTACGCCTTTAAAGAATTTGTGTGTTTGTTCTGGTACACGAGATTGAGGATCGGCACACCCATTCGATATAAGCTACCCATACTGATATGTAGGGTACCGTATCGGTACGCATTTTAGCTTCTAGAATCTAAAGTTTTGAGAAAATAGAAAGAAGATCGGTACGGGTCAAAGTCGTAACGATATGGGGTGGTCAACATACTGTATCGGTACGCGGTTTAGTGTACCGATATGCAGACCGTTAATTCAGTTGTTAAGGCATCTGTTGTTTGAAAACCTTGCAATTTGGTCCCTGTTTTCTGGATGTGCAATTAAATGTATATAAATCATGCTTTTGGGCTGAGGTTTAACATGAAGGCATGTAACATGAATAATTGAGGATTGGTAGCTTTAAAACCATGAAAGTCCCTATAAATATTGGAAATTATGCTTTAGTCCATGTAATGGGTTTTTGAGTAATTGGATGTCAAAATGACGCCCGATTGAGTTGTAACTTAAAACATGATTTGTATGAAAACCTTAGGACCTATTAATGCATTTAAACAAGATAAAAGAAAAATGAACCATCTTAATTGTAATCTTTTTGGGGTTTACTTCCGTAAACCCTAATATAGCTCGTTCGATTTGGTCTATCGGCTAGGCCGGGCTAAAGGAGTTACATTTGGTGGTATCCGAGCCAGGTTTGCGAAAGTTGTGATGTTGTTGGTGATTGTAATATGATGTTTGCTATACACGGTGATTGTTTACATGCACAGTGTATGAATTATGTTATATTTGGGTACTTTGGGGACACATTGCCATATTACTATGTTTAAGAAATGATTTTTGGTTTTAAATGAAAGTCTTAGATCCTTGTTTGAAGCTGGCCGATTATTTTTTGTTTTGTGTAATTATCATGCCTTAGATACGTTTTAGACTATGCCACCGAGGAGAGAGTTACGATCTAGCAAAAACGCTGCTACCAGAAGGTAGGGATTCGAGGGCGAGCTAGTACACCTTAAGAATTTGTCGCCTCCTCTGCCTAATCCTCCTGAGGGAGTAAACAAGTACCCCCTGCACCACCTGGTCCTGAGTTTGGGGACATGACGCCTCTGGTATAGGCGATGATAGGAGCATTCTAGGTCACGATGGCTGGGGCTCATGTACCCTCTTCGGTACCTGCTGCTATTAATTCGGGTTTGTCGTTAGAGCATTTTCGTAACCTGGGAGGGTTGAGTATAGAGGGTTTTTACCCGAGGCATCCGAGGAGTGAATGGCCAATACAGAGCGTATCTTGGTTCAGCTGGGGTGTAATGATGATCACAAGTTGAGATGTGTTGTTTCTCTGTTGCAAGGGGATGCGTATAGCTGGTGGACCACTATAATCACAGGCATGGAACCCGGTGATGTGACATGGGAGTTTTTCCTGACTGCCTTCAAAAAGAAATATATGGGTGTTAGATATTTAGACGACAAGAAACGAGAGTTTATGGCTTTGATTCAGGGCAGTATGACCATGTATGAGTATGAGGTACAGTTTGTACGGCTGAGTCAGTACGCACTTTAGTTGGTTCAAAATGATAGGCACCGTTGTGATTGTTTTCGATATACTTTGGTGCAAGATGTCAAGACGTTCATGTTGGGCTCTGAGTATACTGAGTTTGATGTTTTGGTATCTCAAGCAAAGGACATAGAGCAGAGCTTGGGGTTGTCTCGTAGCTCAGGAGGTTCTAGCTCGAGAAAGAGAGCTGCAGAGAATAGTTCTACGGGTGGCCAAGATAAGAGGCACCGTGACCGTAGGTTCCGACCAGATACAAGACGCAGTGGAGATGGTTCAGGATGGGGTTATCAGGGACAGGGTGCTCAGGTTTGAGCAGTTGTCGGGGTTGTGGTTCTAGGGAACATTTGAGGCGAGATTGCATGCGTCTGGCCAGAGAAGGGCAGGCTCCTGCAATTGTGGCTGTGAACTCTTGTTGGAGTTGTGGGTCGACATAACATATCAGACGAGATTGTCCTTTGCTTGCTAGAGGTAGGCGGGCACTTGCACCTGTTGCTTACTACCTAAGGACCGTGGGCGCAGTTGTGGTACCTTCCAACGAAGGAAAGATGGACAAAAGACTGTGGCACACACAGTGGCAGTTCGACCGAAGGATGGTGGGCCAGCGAGGATATATGTTCATCGTGAGGGGAGAAATGACACGAACGTGATAGCAGGTACCTTTACCTTGTAGTCTATGCCATTGTTATCTTTGATAGATTCTGGTTCCACACATTTATATGTATTGCATGAGCACATGCATTTGCTTAGTGTACCAGTAGAAATGCTTGATGTTGGTATGCAAGTGAAGAGTTCTTTTAGAGAAATGGTCATTACGAGGAAGTTTTATCGGAGGTATCCTCTGATGGTTCAAGATCACGTGTTTGCGGCTGACCTGATAGAATTGTTGTTTCATGGTTTTGACGTGATTTTAAGTATGGCCTAGTTGTCCGAGCATCGAGCTGTGGTTGATTTTGAGACCAAGTCGGTTTCTTTGAGGATTTCCGATGATTATGAGGTGGTGGTTGTGGGCGAAAATGTAAAGTTCCTGTCTAATATAGTTTCGGCCATAGAAGCGCATAAGTTGCTGAAAAATGGTTGTCGGGCGTATTTAGCCTATGTGATGAACCCGAATATGGAGGAAGTACGGACGAAAGATATCCTTACTGTTTATGACTTTTCGGTGGTGTTTCCAGAAGAGTTACATAGTTTGCTACCGGACAGGGAGGTGGAGTTTTGCATCGAGACATATATTGATTCGGCTTCAGTTTCGATTGCACCATATTGCATGGCACCAAAGGAGTTGAAAGAGTTAAAGACGCAACTTTAGGAGTTACTGGATCGGGGTTTTATTCAACCTAGTATATCGTTCTGGGAGCACTGGTGTTGTTTGCGAAAAAAAATGATGGCATGTTGAGGATGTTTATAGATTATCGGCAACTAAAAAAGTTGACGATTAAGAACAAGTATCCCTTGTTGTGAATTGATGATTTGTTTGATCAATTCTGAGGAGCTACGGTGTTCTCCAAAATTGATTTGAGATCTAGATATTATCAGTTGAAGGTGAAGGATAAAGATGTATTGAAGACTGCCTTCCGTATGAGGTATGGCCATTATGAGTTATTGGTAATACTGTTCGGATTAACGAATGCACCTGCAGCATTCATAGATATGATGAACCGTGTGTTTCATAAATATTTGGATCAATTTATGGTAGTGTTCATCGATGATATCCTTGTGTACTCTCGCACCAATGAGGATCATGATCGATACTTGAAGATTGTGTTGCAGACCTTGTTGGATAATCAGCTTTATGCTAAGTTGAATAAGTGCGAGTTTTGGATTAGGGAGGTGGTTTTTCTTAGTCACATGGTTTTAGCTGAGAGTATCCGTATAGATACTAAAAAGGTTAAGGCAGTTACGAATTGAAAGTAGTCAAAGTCAGTGACAAAAGTCTGTAGTTTTCTAGGTTTTGTGGGTTATTATTGTCATTTTATGGATGGTTTTTCGAGAGTTGCTGCCCCATTGACCAAATTGTTGCAAAATGATAAGTGCTTTGTGTGGACGGAAGCTAGACAACAGGCTTTTGAAAAGTTGAAGGAAGCTTTGACGCAAACTTTAATCTTGATTCAGCCTGAGTCAGGAAAGGAGTTTATGGTGTATAGTGACACATCCTACGTCAGGTTAGGGCGTGTGTTGATTCAGGATGTGAAGGTTGTGGCTTATGCATCTAGGCAGTTGAAAGTGCATGAACGCAACTACCCTACGCATGATCTAGACGGTAGTGTTTGCGTTGAAAATTTGGAGACATTACCTTTATGGTGAAAGTGTGTTGTATGCACTGACCATAAGAGTTTAAAGTATTTGATGATCCAAAAGGAGTTGAATCTTCGTCAGCGTAGGTGGTTAGAGTTGTTGAAGGATTATGATCTGACCATTGAATACCATCCGGGTAAGGCCAATGTGGTGGCGGATGCTTTGAGTAGAAAAGCTGTTGTGGAGTTGAGAACCATGTTTGCTAGGTTGAGTGTAACCCGCGACGGAGGGTTGTTGGCAGAATTGCAAGTAAAACCTTCCTTGGCACAATTGATTAAAGAAAAACAGTCGTATGATGAGGCGTTGGTACCTCATGTCAAGGACATCACGGATGGAAATCCTACGAATTTTCACTTTAATAGTGATGGGGTTTTATGCTTTAAAGATCAGATTGTGGTGCCTTGCAACGAGGAGTTGAGACAGATGATTTTAACCGAGGCACATGCTAGTCCTTTTTCTATGCATCCTGGTAGTACTAAAATGTATCAAGGGTTGAGGAAGGAGTACAATTAGGTGGGGTTGAAAAAGGTCGTGGCTGATTTTGTTGCTAGATGTATGGTGTGTCAGCGAGGGAAAGCTGAACATCAGTTTTCTTCCGGGTTGTTGCAACCGTTGAAAATTCTAGAGTGGAAATGAGAAATGATCACCATGGATTTTGTGTTAGGATTACCTTTTACATCGTCTAAAAAGGATTCTATTTGGGTGATTGTTGATTGGTTTATGAAGTGTGCACATTTTTTGCCCGTGCATACGACGTACTCGCTAGACAAGTTGGCAGATTTGTATGTTGCTAAAATTTTGAGGTTGCACAGGGTGCCCAAGTCGGTTGTTTCGAACAGAGATCCGCAATTTACAGCTAGGTTTTGGAAGTGTTTACACTGAGCTTTGGGTACTCTCTTGAATTTCAGTACATCGTATCATCCTTAGACGAATGGCCAGTCTAAACGTGTGATTTAGATCTTGGAGGATATGTTGAGATGTTGTATCATTGAGTTCCAAGGAACTTGGGAAAGGCAGTTACCTTTGGTGGAATTCGCGTATAATAACAGTTATTAGGCAAGTATAAAGATGGCACAGTATGAAGCCTTGTAAGGTGTCGTACGCTCTTGTGTTGGGCTGAGGCTGGGGAAAAGTATGTTTCCATGCCTGATGTGTTGAAAGACACAGATGAGAAAGTGAAGATGATTTGTGATCGTTTAAAAGAGGCCTCGGATAGGTAGAAATCCTATGCGGATTTGAAGCGTAAAGAGGTTGAGTACGCTGTTGGTGAAAAGTGTTCTTGAAAGTTTAGCCTTGGAAAAAGGTGACGCGTTTTGGGCGTAAATAAAAGTTGAGCCCAAGGTTTATTGGACCGTATGAGGTGCTGGAACGCATTGGACCTGTGGCTTATCGATTGAGGTTACCTCCTGAATTGGAGAAGATTCATGATGTATTTCACGTGTCCATGTTGAAGAGGTATCGCTCGGATCCGTGGCATGTTATGCCATTTGAGGATGTTGAGTTGCGACCGAATTTATCTTTTTATGAGGAACCAGTGGAGATCCTTGACTCCATTATTAAAGTTCTTCGTGGCAAGACGATTGAACTTGTTAAGGTGTTGTGGCGACATCGTGGTGTTGAGGAGGCCACATAGGAGAGTAAGTCAGACATGGTTGCTCAGTTTCTGCATCTGTTTTCGTCAGGTAAATTTTGAGGACAAAATTTCTTAAAGGGGGAGAGTTGTAACACCCCGGGTTTGGGCCTAGGAGTTTTTCCTAGTGGTTTAGATGGTCCAGGATTGGAGATTCGAGTCAGATTCCGGATTAAAATCAGAACAAATAATTTTGGTGTGAGAAAAATACAGGAAAATATCTAAAAATCATTATTTAATATATGGATATTTTTGGTAAAATCAATTTTGGAAAATGGATTTTGGAAATTTGACATTTTTTCTAGTGACCAAAATGTAAAAATTGAAAACTATTTTTAGTGACTGTTTTGAAAAAGGATCAAAACATAGAATCTTTAAGGATATATTTGACCTAAATGTTTTTATCAGAATTTTCTCTCAATTTGGTTTATTTTAAAGAGTTTTAATTAAGGATAAAAAAGATTTAATTAATAAAAGGGCGGTTATTTTTCTAAAACTACTTTTGACGTAACTTTCTTTCTCTCAACTTTCTCTCAAATATTTTTCAGCCAAACACTCACTTTTTCATCATAGGTTGAAGGTAATAATCTTTATTTAATTAACTATTGATTTCTAATAGATTCTTCAATCTAGTTTTCAAAAAATCTCATTGATTTTCCTTTATTTTCAAGAGTAAAACATCCAATTGAGAGGAAATTCATCCATTAGAGGTAAGGTTCGTTCTTCTCCTCTAATGATTGGTTCTTTACTGAACTTCCCAAGTATTTGATCCTTGTTTAATGTTTTCTAATGAGTTTTGATGAGTTAATTGTGGAAATTTAGTAAATCAAGGTTTAATTGATGAAAGCTAGATATTTCCGTTTTGGATCTATTTGATGGGTTCTTGATGAGTTATAATCATAATTTGATGTTTCATAATGTTGATAAGTTGGTTTTAATATTGGAATCCCGAAGCTATAAGAATCTTTAATTTTCTAGGTTGCTAGTTATGTGTTTTTGGGGAGTGTTATGGTTAATTGAATGCTAGAGATATAAAGATGTTTGAGAAGAGTTTTTGGATGTTAATCGATAATAATTGAAGTGTTGAAACATTTGTTTATGGCTGGGTTAGGTTTGGAAGAGCTTTGTGGTTAATTTTTAAATGTTGTGGAGTAGTTTTGGGTTAAGGATGTTGAGGTTTTGAGTTGCTGTGATGTTGATTGCATTTTGATGCAATGTACCTCTGTTTTTGTGTGATTAAAAGCAGGGGAGTCTGAACCTCAAGCTTGAACGTGAGTTTCGGAGGCTTGGAGGTGTTTTTGTCGCATCAGCAAGCAAGGCGTTGCGAGTCGGTGAGTGGAAACGTGTTTTCAACTTTGCAAATGTTTGAAAGTTATGTTTGGGAGTTTAGATTGAGCTAGAAACGCCGATCTAAGCTCAAAATTAAGTAAAGGATGAATTCTCTCTTGAACTCAGTTTTGGCGATAGTTTGATGCACTTGTTTTGCATGTTTTGAATACCCACTGTTTATGCATATATTGAGCATGGTTTAATGCTGGAAACTGATTCGAAATGATGATAATGCATTTAAGAGTAATGCACGAATTGTTAATGTTTATGAACATTGTGTAAATCAAAGGTTGATGCATTGGTTTAATGGTTTTGGTGGATGCATAAGAAAATAGTGAGTTGTTGATGTTAAAATGAATTATATTGGCAAGTGATGTTATGAAATGGTTTGAAAATGAAATCGGATATAGTTGGTCGGCATAGGATTGATAGTGCACTATAAAAAGGTGTCTTGGACGTTGAGGGGTTTTGTATGGTGTACCGAATACTCCATCCAAGTACCCTAATGGTTGAGGGGTTGTACGGTACCGTAGACTCTCGTTAGTGGGTTAAACATCGTACCATGAGTGGTGTTGAGGGGTTTATGAGTACCGAATACTCCACTACGGGTGTCACAATAGTGGAGGGGTTTATATGTACCGAATACTCCCGTGTGTGAACCTTGTGTTACCGGTAGATTGTTTACTAAGTGTTGAGGGAACACTTGTTAAATCTGTGTATCCGATGTTACGTTTTTGGTAAATGATCAATTGGAAAGCCAACAACATGATCATCTCCAAGGTTTGTTTTCAAATCTATAGGGTGGCTTGCAGATGCCCCATTGTGTTGAATTAAAATTTCTTCTTGAGTAGAGGCATTTCAGGTTGAAGCTTGTAGTAACTCGATAAGTAAAAGAAGTCAGACTAAAATGTAGGTCCTTTGATTTTTCTTTCTTTCTTGGAGAACCGAAGACTTGATCAACCGGTAACCAACGGGTTTTGGAATTATTAATGCCACAGGTCACAACTGGTTCTGAATTGTACTGATGAGAAGTTCTACTTTCTGAAGCAAGTACCCTTCCCAAGTGGCAATAAAAATGGTGCAATGTCTGCACATGAGTGCTTTACTGAACAAAATTAGAGACTTAAATAATATCGAAATATGAATAGCTACGTCATAAAAATGTATGAGGCAACATAAATATGTCCTAATGCAGGAATGAATGCAAATAATGTGTTGATTCACAAACAATCCTTAGAGAGACTTTCATTTAACGGAGAAGATGTCTGATTGCAAGAAGCTGAAAATGTATTACAGATAACAGTTAGCTCCTTTTCTTGAGATCTTGACTTTATGAGGCGAAGCTCGTATTCCTCATTTTAGCATTGTTTCCAGTCTGATAGGAGTCCTCGTCGGTTCTTCTCTTATACTGTTCGAAAGATCCACTGCAGAGTGCAGACAAGAATCCCTTCTCCAGGGGAGACTCTTGACAATCCGATTAGAAGGGACCTATTTAAAATTTATGAAAGTTTTGGAGGCTTAAATTAAAATTTCCAAAGATTTTGAAATTTAATTCAAAATTTTCATAAAAATGTAGGAGTTTAAAAAAGAATCAAAACTTATCAAGATCCCTTTTTTAAAAAAAATAGAAAGGGATTTAATTAAAATTATTTAAATTTTTTGAAATAAAATAATATTTTTAAAATTTTGGAAGTGCCAAATTAAATTTTTTGAAAATTTAAAGGGGCTAAATGTAAATTTTTCAAACTTTGGGAGTGTGGCCCCCACTGGTTTCAATGAGGATCCGCTTCTGCATCCAAGATATGTCGTCTCTACCTTCGACATGTATCTCCTTTTTAATTTGTCTCTTTTCTCGATTGGTCTTCGTTTAGCCCAACTCGATACTGTAGCATTATCGCTCTTGGCATCACAGACTTCTCTCCCATCTCGAATGCCCTCTGAATTAGACTGTTTTAAAATCAATACCATGTTATGATGTGATGCAAAAATAAATGCAAAGAAAGGGAGAGAGAGAAAACAAAAAACAAACAAACATAAAAAATAAGTTAGTACGACAATATAATCAAATAAATTAAATTATAATAACAATAATTAAAGAAAATAAAATAAAAACAAGAAAACGAATAATTCAAACAAAGCATAAAAAGTGTTAGCACTAAACAGTCAGAGTTTCAGCATTGGTTTAAAAGGTGGGCTCCTACGGTCCACTATATGAGGTTCGATTCTAAAGTAAATGGTACCCAAATTGTCGCTAGGACATCGATTCGAGGGAATACGATCCTTATACCATACGAAGGTGAACACCCCCACGAAATATAAGAGATGGATTCCAGAAGTAAATTACAACACCATACGGAGGTGAACACCCTACGGAGCGAAGTAATCACTCCCACTTAACGGTTCTAAAATTAATGTATGGAGAAAAAATTTATATTAAATCGAATTTCAACTATTCTTACTAAATACGATGCAAACCCGACTAAGACCTGGCTCTTTTTTTAAACAAAAATGCGTCCCTAGCGGAGTTGCCAAACTGTAGCGACTAAAAAAATCTGGGCTTATTAGGAAAACCCATTTGTTAATAAAAATTGTAATTAAGGGGAGATTTGGAAAAAGCTCGTATTTTAAATAAAATTTGGAGTCACCACTGGTCACTTGGATAAGGTAGACTGGACACCAAAAATAAAACCAGAGATTCGAATTGGTTCCAGAGTTGGTTACGTACGGGGAAGGGTTAGTACCCTCGCTACGCCCAAAATCGGTATCTAATGGTTTGTATCGTATTTATTATAAATAATTAAAATTCAATTTAACTTAAACAACTTAAAGTGCGTATATGCGTGACAATTTAAAAATGTCTCGATTCACGGTACCAAAAGAGATGACACCCGGCGACCAAAATGACACTCCCACTAGAATACCGGAACTAAGAGGCCTAAAATTATATGCAACCAATATATATATGAACAAAATAATGCTACGAAATGCATGAGCAAATAAGATGATGGAAATGAAAAGAACAAATAAAATATAAGATATGGATATACATATAAGATAACACACATAATATAAAAGAAAATACATATTAAACACTAACAAGTAAAAAAACAAAAGATTATATATATATATATATACACGTATATATGCGGTAATTAAGGGTAAAACCTAGCATTTAACGTTTATATAAAAAACACAATTAAACGGGATTTAAAAGCTAAAAACAAGAAAGAAAAGAAAAAGAAAGAAAATTAATATGGCAAAAAAGGTATAAATTAATATGTAAACAATTAATTAAATCTATTCAATTAATTAGGACAATTAAAACATACTACCACATAAAACTTAATCTAAACAAATAATTAAAACAAGAGATGACGACTGCAATGGAAATGATTAATAATAAAGAGGGACTAAAAGGGAGATTAACCCATTGTTCTCGGACCAAATTGAGGACGAAAAAGATAAAATTGAAAGCACTTTTAAAAACACAGGGGCTGCAGAAAAGATTATTAAAAGGCGGAGGGATTTAAATGAGGTATTTAACCCATTTTAAAATGTTGGTATATAAACAAAAAAATAACAGCTTTTATTTTATTTTCATTTCCAAAATCTGATCAAATGTCTTTCCTCAAAATTCTCTGAGTTGTTAATCTTGAGTTCTTCAAGAACTCATGATGAACTCTAGAATTCGTCCACCCTCTTCTGTGACGATCGTCGTTAATCGTCACCGGCCGCCGCTCGCCGGCGCCAGCGATTTCAAAAGTCACCCTTAAAACAACTATTTCTTCTTCCTAAACTCGAATTTGGCGACCATTTTTCAAAACAAAGCCCTTTCTGCCTTGAATCTAGTGAAAACAGAAGCTAAACAACCCTTTTTTTATGAAACCTTTTTTTTTAACTCAAAAAATTTTAAATCCCCAATCAGAGAAAGGGGAAAAGAAAGGTCAAGTGTTTCAAAGGAAACGAAAGGTAAAGATGTGATGGTGTTGTTCATCGACAACACCCACCTCTGCTATCATCGTAGTGGCATCCCGAGACTAAAATTAGGTATGAAACTCGAACCCCCTTTTTTATTTCGATATTCGATTTGAAATAAAAACAAAATGAGAGCTTTTTTGCCTCTTAAAAGTTAGAGGGTTTTTTATTGATTGATGAATTCCTCTCCTTTACATATGATTTGAGTGCGGATCTTATATCTGATTACATGCATAAAAAAATAAAAGAAACTTAATCTACTATTGTTGATTATTTGATGTGATTCTGAGATCTGAAAATCTTAGTTTTTTTATTATTGCTTCGTACTTTTTGCAGGTGGTGGTTGAACGACGGTAGTGTGATCGCCGGCGGTGGTGTCACGTGACCATATTAAAATCTTATGTACACAAAAGCTAAAATTCAGAAAACACATTACAGACTCGATCATAAAATAAAATGTGTCATGCATGCCCACTAATACACAGGTACCGTACTCTGCATACAACCCCAAGGTAACTCCAAAACTGGTGTTGGTCACAAAATCATAATCGGTTTCTTTTAACATGCAATGGTGAAACAACATGAGCTTGGGAAAGCTCAGTAATACAGAACTACCAAAAGATGCTATAAACACAAACAAACATATGGCTAAACATAAAACTATGATGTTGAACTTGGCTACAACAGATTCCAGATATGATATGAAAGTAAAATAATCATCTAGGATTTAAATACTCGAATATCAAACCAAATGTTTATGATTTAGAAAAAAACAAAAAAAGAGTTAGATTACATGAATTGAACCATAGGGTTTAGCGTGTTCAAACAATTTCAAATCAGGAACGACGGTGTTTTTCAGACAACAATAGAATTTCAACAGTGGCAGAGAGAGACAGGAGAAAGGTATCACTTAGCTACCCTCCAACCGAACACCAATATGCAGTTTTCAGAACTGCATCCAGAAGGTCTTACTCTAGGCCCGTTAGGGCGTAGAAGCCTAGCAGAAGGACTTACCCCAGGCCTGATAGGGTGTAGGAGCCGAACAGAAGGCACAAAAGCTTATTTACACAAAAGCTGAAATCCAGAAAACACATTACAGACTCGATCATAAAATAAAACGTGTCATACATGCCCACTAATACACAGGTACCGTACTCTGCATGCAACGCCAAGGTAACTCCAAAACTGGTGTTGGTAACAAAATCATGATCGGTTTCCTTTAACCTGCAATGGTGAAACAACATGTGCTTGCGAAAGCTTAGTAATACAGAACTACCAAAAGATGCTATAAGCACAAACAAGCATATGGCTAAACATAAAACTACGATGTTGAACTTGGCTACAATAGATTCCAGATATGATATGAAAGTAACATAATCATCTAGGATTTGAATACTCGAAATGATTTGGAAAAAAATAAAACATGAGATAGATTACATGAATTGAACCAGAGGGTTTAGCGTGTTCAAAAAAATTCAAATCGGGAACGACGGTGTTTTTCAGACAATAGTAGAATTTCAGCAGTGACAGAGAGAGAGAGACAGGAAAAAGGTATCACCTAGCTACCCTCTAACCGAACACTAATATACAATTTCCAGAACTGCATTTAGAAGGTTTTACTCTAGGCTTGTTAGGGCGTAGAAGCCTAGCATAAGGACTTACCCTAGGCTCGATAGGGCGTAGGAGCCTAACATAAGGCACAAAGCCTAACAGAAGGTCAGCTTGATCAAGGTTTCCTACAAGACTTCAAATCATATTCCTAATAACACCTCAGAAAAATATCAGTTGGCCAAAAAGAAGAAAAATTGTTATAAATCAGATATACTTTTGGATGAAAGGACAAAAACCAAAAGTTAGGCTTTCATTTCTAATATAATCATACTTTTGAATCAAAGTAGATAGCCACGATTTCATATCAAAGAGAATGTTTTAACGATTTTGAGTAATTTCAAAAAAAAGATCCTTATATAAGGGGTATGGTGAAAAATGACGCCATTACGACATAGAAAACTTAATTCATTAGAACCATTCAGAATATAACGTGATCATGCAGTGTTCAGATATACCAGAATGAATTTAAAAATTCAGATAGTTCAGGATCATTCGGGAATTTGGATATATCATGATAGTTCTATACAATTTAGCTTATAAGGGCATATTGTTCATTTAAACCTTGAAGGTCAATTTAGTAATTTAATCCGATATAGATAAATCGGTGACTTGTAGAATTCATAATTTCTAATTACACATTGAGTTACCATGCTTCACTGACTATTCGAAACATATTTTTATTGTACTAACCGATAACTGGACATGTAATTCCATACAAGTTTTCCTTCTTATAACCGACTATGTTATATAACAAAATAAATCACTTTCACCAGCCATCTGAAACTACTACGAGCTGTCGAACATGCATTCATGCTGACTCTCCAGTATTGTATATCAAGTTAGTGATTTGTTGTACTGAAGTTTGCTAACGTTTTACCAGGCTTCCAAATCTATTCAAAATAAATGAGTTCCACAAGACGTTACTAACCAACTATTCGAACATGCTTACAACCTCACATGTGTTCAATGCAGTATACTGGCAGCACTACAAGGCTGAACATGTCATGGTCATAACTTATCATTAACGAATCCTGAATGATTGAACAAGCATTTCTGCGATACTCTCCCATAAATACAACAATATCAAGAATTATTGGCTCGTCTACGTCGGCCTCAAACCCATAGGGCATTACTATTATTAAACTTAACTGATACTTTCGAGATTTTCCAAAGTTTTCCCTTATCTCTGATCACAAGGGTATTTCAGATACTTAAGCATCCGAAAGGGTTCTAGTCACTCAGGTCCATATGGTTCTTCTAACCTAATTCGTACATTTCAAAACTTGAGAATATAACTGTTACTCCAATTAATTTAAAAAAATTCTCTACCCAGAGATTATTTCAATCTTTACCAACATTACAAACATATCAATCAATTCAGTATGTTCTGTTATTTAGGTTAATTCAGATAGGTAGAGAACTTCCGGTGAATTCTATCTTCAGATGCTTTATTCAGAACTCAAGATATATCGAGTATTAACATTCAAGGTAGTTTGAGTCTTAATACCTGAATTTTCCAAGTAGTTTGAGACTTTCAGGTGAATCCGTTGTTTAAATCCAGTCACATGTATATTTCATATCATTTTCAGACATAAGGGTATTTTTGTCATTTTAAGCGTCAATGGTATTTTCAACATATCACTAATCCAACAATTTTGATATTTACTCTTTTATTAAGCATAACCCGAATTTGAAAGTTAACAGTCTTAATAATTGCTTACTGAACTCGAAGATCCTTAAGGTTCCTCAAATTTTTTATTTGAGTACTTAGATCTTAACAGTTAACCATTTATTTATTATCGAATTCATTTGCCTTACACGAAAATTAATGGAATCTTCAAATATAATTTTATGCATTAGCCAAAACCCACGTGTATCCTAAATCATCCTAAAGGTAGTAATATATTACCTTAAATTCTTGCTACATCGGTCGATTTTTTATGCATATTTGATCCTTCTCAAACTCGCATTCGACCTCCCTCAATATCTCAGATATGAGAGAACCTTCATTAAACATAATCCTTAATCAGACCTTAACTTGATTACATTAGCACTTAAATGAATAATTAAGCACATAAGCATTTTTGGATTCAAGGTCAGATTTGGAGGCTTTCTGGTCAGAATTTCACGAAAAAACCTTCAAAATCGGACTCAGGACGTCGAAAAACCCAAAATATAACTTTTTGAAAAAATTAACTTTTTGGTCAAAGTTAACGCTGACGCCAGCATCAAAGTCAATGCTAACGTCTTTAGACAAGGCCAACGCTGATGTTATTTGCTGACGTCAATAGTCACTGGGTCAATAGACAACCGGGTTGACTCACTGAGCTGACTCGGATGGGTTAACTCACTGAGCTTACTCGGTTAGTGGGTAGATGGGTCAGGTCAACGGGTCGAATCGGGTTCAGGTCAAACTGAATCGGTCTGTCCAGGTCAGTTTAACACTAGACCAGCCCGATTCAAGGGTAGCTAAAAATTGCCTCAGACGACGTGTGAAGCCCAGACGTGGCTCAAAACGGCCAAAATATGGCCCAAAATGCCACATTTTCAGAATTCCATCAACCCACATCAATAGTTTTACTAGAATTTAAATGAAATCTTACCAAACTTACCTAAAATATACAGCGGTCGAAGAGAGAGTCGTAGCTCCGATGATGCTTCATCTAGCATCGGATGGATTCTTGGCTAGACGGGTTTTGATCGGTTCAACACGGAGAGAAGATGATAGCAGTTGCATCTCGAACGGGCGATGAAGGTGGTCAAAATTGTCGAAAATATGAAAGGGCATGAACACTAGATTTGACGAACCTTCAGCCCTTGATTCATGGCGAATGGTGGATCAGGTGTGTGAGTGGCTAGAGGAGTCTTTGTTGGGATGAGGTAGGGAGTTCTCCGATGATGGCGGTGATGGCCACGGCGCAACAGTAGCCTTGATCAGAGGTGGCAGCAAAGGGGTAGGTGAGAGGAAAAATTTAGGGATTTTTATGAGTATTGATTCTAATAGCCTGGGAGATAAAAGGTCAGACAGGTTTTATTAGTTGTTGGATAACCAAACCATGAATGGTTTATTAATTACTTATGGTAACCTATATCAGAAGTAGAGCCTTGGCTTAATGGTTTCATCACTAGATTGTGTAGCTAAGGTCACGGGTTCAAACTCCCTTGGCTGCATTTCCCTTATTATTTTCATGTTTTATCTTTTATTCACTTTTTTTCAAGTGTTACAACTCTCCCCCACTAAACAGAAATTTCATTCTCGAAATTTATTAGAGTCGGAGAACTACAAAAATTGGTCTCTAATCCATTCTTGTACTAAAACTTATTTATTGAAATATGCTTGATTCTTAAGACTTTCTCATGCAGTCACAGATCAATCTGACAGTACCATCAATCTCTTGAACTAGCTCTAAACTCAAAGTCTCCCTATTAGATATCAGGTCAACTAATCAGATTACACTATCTGCCATCATGAAACCTTACAAAGCACCATGCATACACTTGCTCGGTAACCATTATATAAACAGACTTTGTCACGGGGAGAAAGATTTTCCAACCATCACATATGTCACTTATACACCCCCGAAGTATCCTCCAAAATCTGAATTGCTTTATCAAACTAGCCATCAGTTTGTAATAGAAAATTGTACTGGAGTTCGAACAAGTACACAAAATCTCTTACAAGGCCTTTCGAAACAAGGAATATACCATAAATCTCAATCATAATTAATATATAACAATACTCCATCAACTTGCCAGTCTTCTGAATTACACAATCTAGCAATCTTATCGAGTCGTTCAACGATCACCCAAACAAAATCCTTTTTACAAGGAGTCAGAGACAGTCCAACAACAAGGTCCATAGTGATTTACTCATATATCTACTCGAAAATCATCTCAAACTATAACAAATCAGACATGTGTCAGTGTTCTACTATAACCTGCAGTGCAACATCTAGACATTATTGTTTACTTTGAGTGTTATAAAATCACTTCAAAATCTAAGCTTTTGCCCTATTCACGAATGGCTTATATGCATAACTTAGTTTTGGCATAAAAGCTTCTCACAAATAATCCAATTATGATCAAATCATTGTGATACAAACTTGACACACACATCGAGTTCCGAGTTATAAATTCTATAACCAAATCAGATTCAACCTAATATTGGTAGAATCAATCATACTTCATCATTTCACACTCATTCATTCATTCTCTTATTTATACCCAACGATTAATTTTCTGTACTTCAATCATTTTAGATTTCATCCTGGTTCGAATCCATCACATGAATCTGAAACACAGTCAAATTCCATGGGCATTCTTTAACAGTACAAACTAGGCCATAAAGGACACAAGACTTAGGTACACTTATTTCAGAAAGGATTCAACATCAGAGACCGGGCACAATGGAGTACGATAATGATCTAGGGGCATGTATTTACCAGACACCCTAAGACAGACGATCGGCCCATCTAACCTAGAGAGACGCAACTCTAAGCTTTGATACTACTAAATGTAACCCCCTAAACCCGCCTAAGCGATACACCTAAGTCTAGGAAGACACATTCAGGTCACCAGAGCGACCTACAATAAAAGTTGAAGAAAATTATTATAAATACATTTAAACATGTAAAATAAAATTCTGTTAAAAATACCATATTAAAATCTTATTTACACAAAAGCTGAAATCCAGAAAACACATTACAGACTCGATCATAAAATAAAACGTGTCATACATACCCACTAATACACAAGTACTGTACTCTGCATGCAACGCCAAGGTAACTCCAAAACTGGTGTTGGTCACAAAATCATGATCGGTTTCCTTTAACCTGCAATGGTGAAACAACATGAGCTTGGGAAAGCTTAGTAATACAGAACTACCAAAAGATGCTATAAGCACAAACAAGCATATGGCTAAACATAAAACTACGATGTTGAACTTGGCTACAATAGATTCCAGATATGATATGAAAGTAACATAATCATTCAGGATTTGAATACTCGAATATCAGACCAAATGTTTATGATTTAGAAAAAAAAATAAAAAATGAGATAGATTACATGAATTGAACCAGAGGGTTTAGCGTGTTCAAACAATTTCAAATCGGGAACGACGGTGTTTTTCAGACAATAGTAGAATTTCAGCAGTGACAGGAAAAAGGTATCACTTAGCTACCCTCTAATTGAACACTAATATACAATTTCCAGAACTGCATTTAGAAGGTTTTAGTCTAGGCTTGTTAGGGCGTAGAAGCTTAGCAGAAGGACTTACCCTAGGCTCGATAGGGCGTAGGAGCCTAACAGAATGCACAAAGCCTAACAGAAGGTTAGCTTGATCAGGGCTGCCTACAAGAATTCAAATCAAATTCCCAATAACACCTTAAAAAAATCAGTTGGCCAAAAAGCAAAAAAATTGTCAGAAATCATATATACTTTTGGATCAGATGATAGAAACCAAAAGTTGGGCTTTCATTTATAAAATAATCATACTTTTGAATCAGAGCAGATAGTCACAGTTTATATAAGAGAGAATATTTTACCGATTTTGAGCAATTTTTAGAAAGAGATCCTTATACAAGGGGTATGGTGAAAACTGACACCATTACGGCATAGAAAACTTAATTAATCAGAACCATTCAGAATTTCAGAATATAACATGATCATGCTGTAGTTTAGATATACCAGAATGAATTTAAAAATTCAGATAGTTCAGGATCATTCAAGAATTTGGATATATCATGATGGTTCTATATAGTTTAGCTTATAAGGGCATATTGGTCATTTAAACCTTCAAGGTCAATTCAATAATTTAATCTGATATAGATAAATCGTTGATTTGTAGAATTCAGAATTTGTAATTACACTTTGAGTCACCATGCTTCACTGACTATTCAAAACATATTATTATTGTACTAACCGATAACCGGACATGTAATTCAATACAACTTTTTCTTCTTATAACCGACTACGTTATATAACAAAATAAATCACCTTCACCAGTCATCTGAAACTACTACGAGCAGTCAAACATGTATTCATGTTGACTCCCCAGTATTGTATATAAAGTTAGTGATTTGTTGTATAGAAGTTTGCTAACGTCTTGCCAGGCTTCCAAATCCATTCAAAATAAACGCGTTCTACAAGGCATTACTGACCAAGTATTCGAACAGGCTTACAACCTCACATGTGTTCAATACAATATACTAGCAGCACTATAAAGTTGAACATGTCACGGTCACAACTTATCATTAACGAATCCCGAATGATTGAATAAGCATTTCTGCGATACTCTCCCATCAATACAACAATATCATGAATGATTGGATTGTCTATGTCGGCCTCAAACCCATAGGGCGTTACTATTATTAAACTTAACTGATACTTCTGGGAGTTTCTAAAGTTTTCCCTTATCTCTGGTTACAAGGGTATTTCAGATACTTAAGCACCTGAAAGAGTTCCAGACACTCAGGTCCATATGGTCCTTCCAACCTAATTCATACATTTCAAAACTCGAGAATATAACTGTTACTCCAATTAATTTAAAAAAATTCTCTACCCAGATATTATTTTAATCTTTACCAACATTATAAACATACCAGTCAATTCAGTCTGTTCTGTTATTTAGGTTAATTCAGATAGGTAGAGAACTTTTGGTGAATTCTATCTTCAGATGCTTTATTCAGAACTCAAGATATATCAAGTATTAACATTCAAGGTAGTTTGAGTCTTAATACCCGAATTTTCCATATAGTTTAAGACTTTCAGGTGAATCCGTTGTTCAAATCCAGTCACAGGTATATTTCATATCATTTTCAAACATAAGGGTATTTTTGTTATTTTATGCGTCAAGGGTATTTTCTTCATATCACTAATCTAAGGATTTCAAAATTTACTCTTTTATTAAACTTAACCCGAATTTGAAAGTTAACAATCTTAATAATTGCTTACTGAACTCGAAGATCCTTAAGGTTCTTTAAATTTCTTATTCGAGTACTTAGATCTTAACGGTTAACTATTTATTTATTCTCGAAGTCATTTGCCTTACACGAAAATTAATGGCACCTTCAAATATAATTTCATGCATTAGCCAAAACCCACATGTATCATAAAGCATGCTAAAGGTAGTAATTTATTACCTTAAATTCTTGCTACAGCGGTCGATTTTTTATGCATATTCGATCCTTCTTGAACTCGCATTCGACGTCCCTCAATATCTCGGATATGAGAGTACCTTCATTAAACATAATCCTTAATCAGACCTTAACTCAATTGCATTAGCACTTAACTGAATAATTAAGCACATAAGCATTTTTGGATTCAATGTCAGATTTCGGGTCAGAATTTCACAAAACGAACTTCAAAATCGAACTCAAGAGGTTGAAAAACCCAAAATATGAATTTTTTAAAAAGTTAACTTTTTGGTCAACGTTAAAGTCAGCATCAGACAAGGTCAACGCTGACGTCATTTGCAGATGTCATCTGTTGACGTCAGCAGTCAACTGAGTTGACTCACTGAGCTAACTCGGACGAGTTGACTCATTCAGCTGACTCGGATGGGTTGACTCCCTAAGCTGACTCGGTTAGTAGGCAAACGGGTCGGGTCAATGGGTTGAATTAGGTTCGGGTCAAACCAGATCAGTCTAACTAGGTCATTTTAACACTAGACCAGCCCGTTTCAAGGGCTACCATCTAGAGCAGCCGAAAATTACCCCGGGCGGTGCATGAAGCCCACGCGTGGCTCAAAACGGACGAAATATAGCCCAAAATGCCACATTTCCAGAATTCCATCAACCTACATCAATATTTTTACCAGAATTTGAATGAAATCTTACCAAACTTACCTAAAATGTACAACAGTCGGAGAGAGAGTTGTAGCTCCGATGATGCTTCATCTGGCGTCAGACTGATGGTTGGCCAGATAAGTTTTGATCGGCTCAACACAGAGAAGAAGATGACATTAGTTGCATCTCGAATGGGCAGCGAGGGTGGCCGAAATCATCAAAAATCTAAAAAGGCATGAACCCTAGATTCGACGAACCTTCAGCCCTCGATTCACGACGAACGGTGGCACAGGTGTGTAAGTGGATAGAGGGATCTTGGTCGGGACGAGGTGGGGAGTTCTCCGGTGATGGCAGTGACAGCCATGACGCGACGGTGGCCTTGATCAAAGGTGGCAGCAAAGGGGTAGGTAAGAGGAAAAATTTGGGGATTTTTTGGGTATTGATTCGAATAGTTTGGGAGATAAAAGGTTAGACAGGTTTTATTAGTTGTTGGATAACCGAACCATGAATGGTTTATTAATTACTTATGGTAACCTATATCAGAACCTCACCAGATTGTGCAGCCAAGGTCACGGGTTCAAACTGCAATTCCCTTATTATTTTCATCTTTCATTCACTTTTTTTTTCAAGTGTTACATGGCAGCTGCAAAAAATAAAGAGGGTATTAGGGTTAGATATCAGATATGTTATTAGAGTTTTTAGGTTTTGGTTTGGGCTTAACGGGCCATTGTAAATAGATGGGGCATTGGGTTGTATTAAATTTTGTAAATGGGCTGTGTGATTGGGGATGTTGGAATATTAATAGAATTGGGCTAATAATTTATTTTGGATTTGTTTGTATTTATATATATTACAATAATATTAATAATATTAATAATAATAATAAACTAATAATAATAATATTCGAATATAAATAGTAAAGCTCGAACAAAATTAGTGATTACAAGGGTAAATTACTCAAATGACTAATTAACTATAGAGTTGGTGTAGATATAACCTTCATACTTTTAATTGTGTCATTATGACCACTTAACTACCTAAATGGTATCAATCAGACCACTTACCGTTAAAACCTAACGGAGAAGGTGACGTGTCAGTTAACAAAAATTTATAGAATTACACATTTGGTCCTCGCTATTTACACATTCTATCAATTTGGTCTTAATTTTAATTTAATAAAATAAATTATTTAAATAAAAAATAAACCAAATTGATAGACTGTGTAAATAGCAAGGATCGAATGTGTAATTATATAATTTTTTGTTAATTGTCACGTCACCCTCTTCGTTCGGTTCTAACAATAGGTGCCCCGATTAATATCATTTAAATAGTGAAATGGTCATAATGACACAATTGAAAGTATGATGATCATATCGACACTAACCTCATAGTATCTTCATGCATTTTCGTCTTGTGTTGTAACACTTCGGAAATTTTTGTTCACGAAGGGGAGGAATGCTTATGTTGGGAGATTGAGGTAAGCAGTGATATATATATATATGAGGTAGGATCCAATTACATTTTACACCTTTTTAGACCATTAGATGGATGTAAATGGATGGTTAAGGTTAAAAGTTGGAAACGAGGAGATTTTTACAGGTAAAGAAAAAGAAGTGAAAAATGTGAATGTACAAACTTTTAATCTCAGCCTTTCGTTTGGATGGAAACTCAGTCATCGATTTACATTCATCCAATGGTCTAAAAAGGTTTAAAACTAAAGAGTTATACAAAGTGTAACTGGATCCTACTCCTATATACACAAAAAAAATATATGGATTGATTCTTTGATTTACCTTATCTTGCAGTCTCAAATTTCATATTTTTCCCTTTCATGGAAGATCAAACTTTTTAGGGGCCAAGTTCACTGTCTTTGATGGACAACCTCCTCATGCTGGTACGAAGATGGCTAAAAGTAGGTCCTCTAGGCTAGCAAATTTGAAACAGGTTCACCTAGAGTCCCTTCTGGCAACTACCCCATGGCTCACATTTCATACGAATTGAATTCATTAGGTTCGAGGTGAGAGTTGCCATTATTTTGGATAAGGATTTGATAATTTCTTCTTATTCAAGGCAATAATTGATCCGTAATTATTGATTAGCTTATGCATGGAATCCTCTGTTCATTCTCATACAACTGATAGAGATGCATTTTTTCATGACTTGTAGGGGTCCAAGGAGAATGCAGTTCAGTGTAATATGAACACCATCCCTGCAACTTCAATAGCACCATGAGAATTAGCCCCCACTGTCATAACCCGTTTTGACCCCCAAACCCGAAAACCCATTACAACAAATAACCTAAAACCCATTTACACCCAAACCAAATAACCAACCAAACCCGACCTGATTCAAACCCGACCCGGCCCAGACACCAAAACAACCCTAACCTAAAAATAAACCCTAGCAACCACCCCCCTCTGCCATTAACTGCCACCGCCGTCACCTCCAATTAAATCTCAAATTAAATCAACCATTAATCCCTAATCCTAAAACCCTAAACCAAATCAACCAAAAAATAAACAAACCTAAAACCCTATGCCCATTCCCTATTCCCTCACTATATCGGCAACCCATACCCTACATTTCCCCCACTCCACGCTAACCCACCATCACCTTATTTCCCCTTCCCCTAATCCATTTGGACCACACTACAAATTGAACAAAAAAAATTAGAAACAAGGGAGAGAGCCGGCCATTTCAAGCACAAAGGGGAGAAGCTCTCGGCAAATAAAAAAAAGGGGATTCTCATATTATTTTGAAGATCACAAATTGATAAAGAAAAAGGAGAGAACTCTCTATTATATTTAGGTTTGGGTATCTTTTTTATGTATGTTTGTGGTATAATCTTTTTTTATGATCTAATAGAAATGACGTTTTATCATTAATCTTTTCTTTATTTTAGTTCTTATTTTTTTATATATTTTTATGATCATATGTTTTTATGTCTTGTTAGAATGTGTTTAAATTAATTTTTGGTGGTTGTTTAATATTTGTTTTCCAATCCTCTAATCTCTAAATATGTTTTTTATTATGATATGTGTTTGTTCATGGCTTTTATTTTTTTATGTTTGGTATGTATGTACATCTTTGTATTTGATATGATTAATATGTATTTTATGTCCATCTTGTTTTTAGGTTATATGTTAGTGTAGTATTATTCATCATATTTAAATGTCATGTCAGGTTGTGGGTGTAAATTATGCTATATGATAGAAGTTAAGTATTAGTTTTTTATGTTAACATGTTGTTATGTTAGTTTAGCATTGCATTTCATGCATGTCATGTCTATACTATATTGGTGTTTTAATGTTTTTAAGCATGTTAGAGTTAATTATTTTAGTTTTAGAAGTATGTTTTTGTTCATGCCCATACTTTGTTGTTATTATGATACGTTAGGTTTTATGTCCATGCGTTTAATTATTTTTATTTATTTTGTAATATTTATATTTTATGTTTTAATATCATGTCGATGTAATTTATTTGTTTTATATTTTGCTTCTTAAGATTGCATATCGAGATATATTAATTGTCAATGCGGTGCCCTTTTATCCGAGCATAAACGGGGCTAGTATCAGGCATAGTTATGGTGGTTGGGCGTTTACTCTCGGATAATGAGGCATTTAAAATCTACTCGCACTTATAACCAAATTTTAAATTAATCGTCACTTTAATCCAGAAAGTTTAATATTAATAAAGCGGTAATTATTAAAGTACTAATTTTGGGCGGTGTGGGGTGTTGATCCTTCCTCATCCGTAACCGACTCCCGAACCTGACATTTTGAAATCTCTGGTTTTTACGGTGTCCGGTCCACCTTGAGTGGCCGGTGGCGACTCTATTTTTAAATAAAATACGGTTTTTCTAAAATCCCACGGAAGGCATCATTTTCAAAGTAAAAACACATTTTTTTAGCGAGAGAGACATCACTACAGATGGCGACTCCTCTAGGGACACGCATTTTTGTTTTTCAAAAGCAAATGAGAGTCAAGCTTTTTTGAATAATTACCGCTTTACTTATATTAGAAGTTCCGGATTAAAGTGACTATTAAATTAACATTTGGTTATAATTGCGCATTTATTTTAACGCATTTAAAATTTGGTATATAAACTTGTCCTTTTTAAGTGGGGGGAAACGCTAATGCTTTCGTGAGGATATCGTTCCTCCGTGTAGGCCTAGCAAGTAGCTTCGGGGCTCGAGTACCTTATGCTTTCGTAAGGATATCGTTCCTTCGTGCAGGCATAAGCGAATGGGTCCCCCTGAATTGAACCCGGTTGAAAGGAGCCTATAATGAGTGATGATCGGGGGTCTTGCTACTCCTAGTCGAGGACAGCAAGGACAATTCGGGTACCTCCTAGCACCAACACTGCATGTAGAGAACATATAGATACCCACCCTGTTAGAGCCATACGGATAACCTCGGTGTTTTAGACGGAATGTAAATAGGGTCATTTTGTTTGTTATTGATTTTATTCAGTACTGACTCGTTTTCTTTTTTTTTGTTTTGCCCTTCTTTTGCATACATCATTGCAATAGCATTGCATGACATAAAGGTGTTCGTTCAAGTGGTTTGCCCGAGCAAAAATCTTTTATTATTACCATGTTTACTTTAATTTATTCATTTGATTATTTTAATTTCAAATTGACCTTTTTTGTGATCACGTCATATCTGTTCATTTTGGAATTCACCGCATTGCATATAATGACATTTTGATCCTTGCATTGGTTCATTCGCATATAGGACATACTTTGTTTTTTTACATGCATTCATTTTGAGACTGGTCCCCGGGTTACCCCATTAGATACAACAAAGTTGGTTGACCTAGCACTTTACAAAACCTCTACAAGAGCCTGATCTTGGGGCATGTCCAAAAGCACCCTCCACATCTTTTACAAATATTGTGCCTCTAGCAAGGTCCCAGTCCCGGGGCATTCTTTGCCAAGGTCCAGCCTTCATTGCCGACTCAAACTCTTGCATCCTTGACCACAGTCTACAAAACTGCACCTAATCCAAAAAATAATAATAATGAGCTGCTATGAACCAACACACAATTTATGAACCCAACTTAGAGGGCAACAGAATCCGCACTCAAAGTGTCAAATTCAAGAGCAGTTGCAGACGATAGCATAAGAACGAACAAAATATTGGGGCATGCACCCAGATGGATGATCGAACCCAAGAAGAGGTTAGGGCAGCGTCACACGTAAAAGATCAAGATCCTGATAGGACCAGTGAGGAGTCATGGCATCCCATTGAGGCAAAAAAAATCATATCACATTCATGCATTTAGATTGCATTCATCTTGCATTAAACCATTTTTGCATGCGTCATACATTTAGGTTAAGTGCATACACCGAAGTCACCATGCATTTAAGATAGACACATGCATTTAGGCATAAAAATCATGCATGCATTTTTGCTTACAAATAGGTTCGAAGGAGAGACCGAACATCCTCAACATGGGGAAACAACACGAGGGCCAACCTTAGTCATGGAGGAGGCCAAAATACACAAAAAATGCTTAAACATCTAAAATAAAAGGTATAAGTGACAAGTTTTTGAACAGTTACTTATAAATATTTTTTTTTCATTTCAGGATCTCATTCCTCCGACGATGGTGTGGTGGATGTCAACATTTTCCCCACTATCACTTCTGCCAACATAAATTCTTTTCAGATTATGCTCTCTGTCGATAGAGAAACAGAGCAAATTTTTCCAGACATCGTCTAGCCGTCAATGGCACAACAATTCAACATCTTGCAAATCATGCCTCCATCAGTGGTGGTACGCCAACTTAATGCAGATCTTGCCTCCGTCGGTGGTGTTGCAGATCAGATTTTCCATTCAGTCCTACTTCTCCGTCGGTGGTGTAGCGGGTCTCACATTTTGCTGATCTAGTCTCTCCGTCAGTGGTAGCAGATCAAAAAACTATCCAGATCTCGTTTTCGTCGGTATTGCAGATCAAAGTTTCCATTCGGTCCTACATCTTCGTCGGTGGTGTAGTGGGTCCCACATTTTGCTGATCTAGTCTATCCGTTAGTGGTGTGACAGATCAAATCCTCTCCAGGTCTTGCCTCTTCGACGGTGTTGCAGCTAGACCTAAATTTTACTCGAAATTTACCTTTTATTATAGTTGTAGCTAAAAAAATCAATCAAAAAAGAAAAAATTAAAAAAAAGAGAAAACAAAAAGAGAAAAAAATCAAAAAGAAAAAAAGAAAAGAAAAAATTGAAAAATTCAAAAGCAAAAAAAGAAAGGAAAAAAAAAAGAAAAATTCGAAAAAAAAGAAAAAATATTCAAGTGTTATCTGATCATGTCCCTCCGTTGATGGTGTGGCCGTGTTCAAATTGATGTCATTCGATTCTGCTTTTCCGATGAGGGTCTAGTGGAGTCCAAATGCTGAAATTCGATCTTATCTCTCTGTTGATAGTGTGGATAGATCCAACAAACATAAATCTTTGGTTCTGCCTCTTCGTTGGTTATGTAGCTGAACCAAATTTGCCAAATTCTGATCATGCCTCTTCGTCAGAGTCGTAGCTTGATTGCAAAGAAATCAACTATTCGATCTTGCCCCTTCGTTGGTGTCGTAGCTGGATTAAATCTTCAGACCTTGCCTCTTCGTCGGTGTTGTAGCTCGGTCAAATACAACTTTCGGTTCTGCCTCTTCGTTGGTGTTGTAGCTGAACCTAATTTACTAACTGTCGGTCTTGTCTCTCCATCGGTGTTGTAGCTAGACCAAATTCACTAACTTTTGATCCTGCCTCTTCGTCGGTGTCGTAGCTGGATCAACATTACTAACTTTAGACCATGCCTCTTCGTCGGTGTTGTAGCTTGGTCAAAATTTACCAACTTTCAAGTTTTATCAATATTGTAAAAAAAAAAGAAAAAAAAAAAGAAAATGAAAAAATCAAAATGAGCTTTCAATCCTTCGATCTTGCATCTTCGTCAGAGTTGTAGCTGATCAAACATCAGAACTTTCATCCACTGATCCTGCCTCTTCGTCGGTGTCGTAGCTGGATCAAATCTTCAGACATTGCCTCTTCGTCGGTGTTGTAGCTTGGTCAAATATAACTTTCGGTCCTGCCTCTTCGTCGGTGTAGTACCTGAACCAAATTTGCCAAATTCTGATCATGCCTCTTCATCAGAATCGTAGCTTGATCGCAAAGAAATCAACTATCAGATCCTGCCTCTTCATTGGTGTCGTAGCTGGATCAAATCTTCAGACCTTGCCGCTTCGTCGGTGTTGTAGCTCGGTCAAATACAACTTTCAGTTTCTGCCTCTTCGTCGGTGTTGTAGCTGAACCTAATTCACTAACTTCTGGTCTTGCCTCTTCATCGGTGTTGTAGCTAGACCAAATTCACTAACTCTTGATCCTGCCTCTTCGTCGGTGTCATAGCTGGATCAACATTACTAACTTTAGACTACGCCTCTTCGTCGGTATTGTAGCTTGGTCAAAATTTACCAACTTTCAAGTTTTATCAATGTTGTATCTAAAAAAAGATTTCTAAAAAAAAGAGAGAGAAAAAAAAGAAGAAAAAATGAAAAAAAGAAGAAAAAGAGAGCAAAATAAAAAAAAAGTAGAAAAGAAAAAGAAAACAAAGAAGAAAAAGAAAAAAGAAAATGAAGAAGTTGTCAGTTTTCTGGTCTTGTCTCTTCATCAGAGTTGTAGCTGGATCAGACATCAGAACTTTTATCCATCGGTCTTGCCACTTCGCCAGTGTTGCAGCTGGATCGGATTTTGTAGACCCTGCCTCTTCGTCAGTGTTGCAACTGGGTCGAACTCTCTTTAGGTATTAGCTTATTATCAATAAAGTAGCAAGTTAGACTCATTTGCTTCCCCAATAGACAACCCCCTATTTTGAAGATTTTGCTTCCCAAGAGTGACAAGGTAGATCAACCAAGACAAGAAATGAGACCTGATCAAAGAGAAAGAAGATCTACAAAAGAACGAAGACGTACATCAAGATGAGAAGCCTAGCCGGACTAGACCAAAACGGGTCATTCTTAGTCTTTGCTCTATTGCTGTTACACAGCAATGAGCAAAGAGGGGCAACTGTCATAACCTGTTTTGACCCCTAAACCCGAAAACTTGTTACAACAAATAACCCAAAACCCATTTACACCCAAACCAAATAACTAACCAAACCCGACCCGATTCAAACCCGACTCGGCCCAGAAACCAATCCTCTCATCTCTAAATATGTTTTTTTTATCATGATATGTGTTTGTTCATGGCTTTTATTTTTTATGTTTGGTATGTATGTACATCTTTGTATTTGATATGATTAATATGTATTTTATGTTTATCTTGTTTTTAGGTTATATGTTAGTGTAGTATTATTCATCATATTTTAAATGTCATGTTAGGTTGTGGGTGTAAATTATGTTATATGATAGAAGTTAAGTATTAGTTTTTTATGTTAACATGTTGTTATGTTAGTTTAGCATTGCATTTCATGCATGTCATGTATATACTATATTGGTGTCTTAATGTTTTTAAGCATGTTAGAGTTAATTATTTTAGTTTTAGAAGAATGTTTTTGTTCATGCCCACACTTTGTTGTTATTATGATACGTTAGGTTTTATGTCCATGCGTTTAATTATTTTTATTTATTTTGTAATATTCATATTTTATGTTTTAATATCATGTCGATGTAATTTATTTGTTTTATATTTTGTTTCTTAAGATTGCATATCGAGATATATTAATTGTCAATGTGGTGCCCTTTTATCCGAGCGTAAACGGGGCCAGTATCAAGCGTAGTGATGGTGGTTGGGCGTTTACTCTCGGATAATGAGGCCTTTAAAATCTACTCACACTTATAACCAAATTTTAAATTAATCGTCACTTTAATCCGGGAAGTTTAATATTAATAAAGCGGTAATTATTAAAGTACCAATTTTGGTCGGTGTGGGGTGCTAATCCTTCCCCATCCGTAATCGGCTCCCGAACCCGACATTTTGAAATATCTGGTTTTTACGGTGTTTGGTCCACTTTGAGTGGCCGGTGGTGACTCCATTTTTAAAAAAAATACGATTTTTCTAAAATCTCACGGGAGACATTATTTTCAAAGTAAAAACACATTTTTTTTAGCGAGAGGGACATCGTTACACGCACACAGGCTGAGTTTTCTCTCAACAATGTGAATCCATCTCCACCAATCCCAATCTTTCTTTCAAAATCAGCTAGCATGGAGAATTTTCTATCAGGCCCTTTATCCAATCAAAAGAATGGTGGACTGGTGTTGACAAATAAGGCTCCAAGGTGGAACGAGCAACTCCAGTGTTGGTGCTTGAACTTCCATGGACGAGTTACGGTTGCTTCTGTGAAGAACTTTCAATTGATGGCTTCTCCCGAAAACGGACCGGCAGGGCCAGAACACGAGAAGATCATCCTCCAGTTTGGGAAAGTGGGGAAGGACTTGTTTACCATGGATTATCGATATCTGATCTCTGCATTCCAAGCCTTTGCTATCTGCCTCAGCAGCTTTGACACTAATATTGCTTGTGAATAAATGATGCATATGATTATGAACAGGTTTGTATTTATTTTTTGAAAAATAAGTAAAGCCACTTTCTAGTTGCCAGCATAAACTTTTCATCTTCTCTGCCCACTGCTTTTATTACAGTTCAATTCCTGAAAAAAAAGTGATGTCAATAACCTTGAAAAATGATTGCTCATCCAACTCGTGATGTTGAGCTCTGATGTGTCGAGCCACCTACCAATGAATAATACATGCATATCATCATGGGTAAAAATTGATACACAAGCTTTATAAAATTAATTTTACATAAGCATATGTATTTACACTATAAAAATTCAAATTTTAAATTTCTAACCCTAACCCTAAAAAGCTAAATCCTAAACCTTAAACTCTATACACTAAATTCTAAACACTAACCTTAAATTCTAAACCCTACAACCTAAACTCATAAACCTTAAACCCTAAACTAAAACTCTAATTCCTAAAACTAAAAGGCACGTGTAAACTAAAGTTTACACAGCCTGTCTATCAAAGTTTTTTCCTATCATCATATGCACATTATTGCTCCAATTTTTTTCTCTTGAAATACTTACGTCCACCTGTTTCCAACACATTTTGGACATGTAACTATATGTATTAATCCTGGAAAACTTTAAAGTTTAAAAGATGAACACCAACATATTCCCCGGGTCTTCTTTAAGAAAAGAAAATATTCGCTTAGATGTTATATAGAATTCACTCAAATAGTACAATCTTCTCCCCATTCAATATTTTCGTACTTACAAGCATGGATTTAAATCGCGGACCGCTAAAACTGCTTTTAGAGAATTTTACGGTGGGTATCAGATTCACGCCGAAAACGTCATGTCGTTGACGTGATTTTGCGCGATAGCGTTTGCAGCGACTATAACAGGACACGATCTCCGAGTTCTGAGCAATTGCGTTCTTGTCGGAGGAGGAAGAAGAACGCGGATGCGGAAAGAAGGAAGAAGCTCCACGCAGGTTTAAAATTATGAAAAAAATGGGTTAACTACGTAGAGTGACATTAAACCTTTTAAAGTTCTCAATTTGCCTCAATACTTTAAGCCATATTCAAATTGATCCCTTATACTTTCAAAACTTCTTGATTAAGCCTTTAAATTTATATTTTATCTTAATTAAGTCCTTAAAGATTGATTTTTTTGTTAAATCTAGTCCTTAAACATTATATTAATTTTATTTTCCTTTTACTTAATAGTAAAATTAGAGTATATATTAAATATAAGTATTAGAAAAAAAATCAAATAAATGAGAATAAAGACTTATATTTAATGTGGTATAATTATTTATTAATAATATTATAATTATTTAATTGTTTATAATATTTTTATTTAATTGATTATTATTTATTAATATTATTTTTATTATATTAATATTTTTTTGTTTAAGTTTATCACATGTTTAGTCTTTTTATTGGTACAAATTGTTAATTTAGAATATTCATATGATTTTATTATCCAAACTAAACTAAACAAAATCACACTACAATCTAGAATTCTTTAAACGATATCACTCACTTTCAAATTCATATTAATAAAAGTTCATTAAGTGTTAAAAAGACTCTAAAAACCATTGAAATTGAATTTTTATAATTATAATTACAATTAGTATGTTTTACAATAAATTGTGCAAAATTTAAAAAAAATCACGACCGTGACACTCGCAATAGCCGCAATAACCTTCGTTATATCCGAAAACGCGATAACCGTGACGCGACCAAAAACGCGACCGAAATTTAAATCCCTGCTTATAAGAATACGATATACACATAAATATATGTTCTCTGACCTCTTGCTTGCTAAGCTGTCTGCAAGTGGATGTTTGGATCTGAACTCATTTGTACCGATTCAGTGGCTTCTACATCTTCCGAGGGTAAATCGTCTGGATGCAATTCAGGTTGATTGATGCTTCTCACAAACTCGGTGAATGAAGGAAAATGTTGCCGTGAGAAGAAATGAGCTCCCATTCTCTGATAAGTGAATAGGTCAATTGGATTCTCACCCAACATATTTTTCTTGATCTGCTCTAAACCACCAGAGGCCAGGTTCTGCCCGGCAGCCTCAACCCCATGCTTGTTGCATGTTGTTTGGATTTGTGCAAGTAAGGATTCAGGCTCGAGAGAGATTCATGTGGCTGGTGCTCGTCTGACAGGTCCATTCCGGGCAAGATGATTTTGCATGAATTCCTTGCAAGCATCTTTGCAACTGCTTCATAGCCATTTCTTGAGGCAGTGTTATAGAAGCCGGCTGTCAGTTCAGAAGGGTGTGCCCGGGTTTCGTACCAAGAGTGCATCAGTGGGACTTTACATAAACGTTGACCTCAGAATCACCAAAAATTGAAGATGCAAGAGAGAGGAGACGATTTCCATGCGATACGAGCTCACTTGAGTACCAGGAAAGGAAGAAATCGCCATAAGGACTTTCCCAAGACCCACTGTGGTCGTTGAAGAAGTTATTTAAGTTTGGCGACTGATCGTAAGTAGGGACATCATGAGGACCACCTAATCCCCATAATGGATTTCCATCTGCTTCAGCATGTTGCTTAAGAAGGTTAAGCATGTTTGTGTCGTAACATTGGAACTCCCCGACTCCAATAATTGTGCCACTTGTGGCAGGCTTGTTGTGAGAGGGATACCGCAGCTCACCTTCTGGCCCGAGACCCATCGAGATTCCCTGGAAAACCACAAATCAGAAGCCATCAGCATCAGCATACCAAAACAGTATCTACGGCTTATTTAACCAAGTTATTCAACAGACGGAACCTCTTACCGTGATTGTAGAACGAATGAATGGTGAGAATGCAGACTTAAAGCTCTCACAAAAGTCCTGGTATACTTGAGTTGGAGTCTTTCCATCAAGAACTGCAAGTTCATCAACAGCCAGTGATAGACATTCTCGATAATGCTATCCTAACCGATCAGTAAAGAAGATACTCGATTGGGATTCCCCAATCTTCATTACTCACTTCGGAACTGCAATTTTCGGTTGACCAGACGCGTGGAAGCAGAGTGATACATGAAGCTCCTTACCCGCTTTCTGAACCATCTCTGCAACAGCTAGATAGCCTGACCAGTCATACTTTCCAATCTCATTCTCGACAACTCCCCACCAGACAGGCAATTCAACACCTTCCACACCCAAAAGCTTCAAAGCTTTCAGTCCTGCTGCGATCGCCCGTGCATGGTTTACGGTATTGCCATTCGAAACCACATCTAGAGGCAGACCGAAAAATAGTCTTAATCTATCAAGCTGAAAAATGAAAACCAAAATTATTCAATCAGCATAAACAAATACTGTTGGTTAATCAGTTCAATGGTTTTTAGTTTTTTCAGCCAGAACCTACACTTCCATACATCCAAGAGTCAAATGCAAATAATATAAATATAAATCAAAATACCTTCAATCCATCACTATAACAAGCTTAGTAAACTAACATAATAATCTCTTTTTGAACAAATCAACATAAATCAAAATAACTTTATCAATTCAAAACAAGCAAATCAAACTAATTATATCTTTTTTAACAATAAAATTAACAAAAAAAATATCTCAAATTTGAAGGAGAAAAAAAGAAAGGAAACTTACAGATCTGGAGTTTGTAGAAGACTTGGCTTCAATAATGGGTTCAGAGTGGACAGCTTTCACCGTAAATCTGAGCCCAGCTTTTCTCAACCTCGAAATTTGATTATCAAAAGAAACGCTGTTTGGTTTCCCAGAAAATGTTTTATTTTTACCATTAGCTTCCCCGAACCTTAAATCCCTGCACCCTAATTCTGTTTTACAAACTTTTGCCTGTGAAGAACTCATTACTGAAACCTCCATTTCCAGTGAAAACTCGAATTAAAAATACCCTCGAAATCTTCAACAGAGATGAAAAACAAAAACAAATAATACCCAAAACTGAATATCAAAGCTTTAATGAAGGCAGATAAACACTGAGAAATATTGGAACAAAAACAAGGGACTTGATAGCTTTGGTTTGAACCAAAGAAGAGGTTTGGTTTCTAATTCTTGCTTTGAGAAAATTTATGAGAGTTTTATGCGTTGTTTAGAATTGGATCCCCTTTATATAAAACGCTGCTTGCTGGTGGGTATCTGCCTTACACTGTGCCCAAGTTTCAGCCGCATAATCCCTTTTTATTTATTGGGTTTTTACTCATTTGAAAATTTTCTCTTTTATTCTGTTTCCGTCTTGAAATGTAGTATTATTAAATGAATAGATAATTGCACAAGAGTGTACCAAACTATGACCGTGTTTTAAATTTGTTTCTAAATTTTAAAATATTTTATATCTGTCCTTAAACTATGACCACGGTTGAGATTTTTATTTTGATAACTCAATGAAAAAAATTTTTTGGACTTAAACAAATTTACAAAAATAATTCAAAGTCCAACAAACTCGAAAAATATGTTTGAAACTATTTCAAAGTATTATTTTACTTGAACAAATATTTTTAAAGGCATTTAAAAGTCAAAAATAGGCCCTCGATACCGGTATAGTCCTCCCAGTCCTGATATGAAATTGCATGTTCCGGTACGGCTATGTCTTGTACCAATACGCTTTTTGTTTTAAGTTTTCCAATGAGCACTTCGCGTACCGATACCTGAAATACCGTACTGATACGGATGTATTGTGTACCGGTACGCTTTGTATTTATGTCCAACGACTCTTTTTTGTTGTGCCTGGTACCGATACCCACTTCCGAGTACCAATACCCATGGTTGTATAAATGTATTTATGGCTAGAAATAAAGTCTCAGCTGCTATATTTCATCTCTAACGGCTAGCTTTATGTTCCACACTATAAATACAAGCTTGAGACACTTGAATAAGAAGATGGACATCCAAGCTTAAAGATCAAGAGAGTAGAATTTTTCATTGTTAATTTTTTTGTAATCTATTGTAATTCTTTAGTCTATTCCTAGTAAGCTAAAAAGTGTAAACACTCACCTAGAGAGGTAAATTGTTTACAAATGTCAAGACCTCGTAATTGAAAGATAGGTTCTAGTTGAGCCTTATAAAAACTATGGAGAGGTTCTATCTTAGCCTTTAAAAAGATATGGATGTAAAGGTTATCTCTTTGAGCCTGTAACAAGGAAAGAATTCATGAGTAAATTGGGAAATCCTTAGTGTGGATACTAAGGTAGTAGATGTAGTGTAACGACCTAAAATTCGGGTTTGTAATTCAGGTCTTGGACCCGAATTTTGGGTCTTTTAAGTTGTAGTTCAAATAAATGGTTTACCCATTTTGTTGAGGTATTTAAATAAAAAAGGGGCTAAAAAGAAGAGATGGATAAGAAGATGATATGGTAGATAGAGAAAATTAGAAAGATGGGAGAAAAGAAGAGGGAGTGAGCTTTAAATCTTGATCTACCACCGTCCAAGCCTCCGTTCGTGACACCATCAGCACCGTTGGAAAAAGGCTCGTCGAAATGAGTCAGTCGATGCTCGCTATGTCACTATTGCCACTGTCGTTCCCCTGGGTGAGAGAAGAAAAGTTTTAGAAAGTTGAATCGAGGCAGTTCTAGTGGCCAAAATTAGAATCTGAGGCCACCAGCGTGCTCCCCGCTATCGGACAACAGGGTTGGAGCTCATCGCCACCGTTCAACCACCAGAGCACCCCTCGCGCGCCCCCACGTGCCACCCTTGTGAGTGGGCGTACGTCTGCCCAAGCGAGTACACCGCGCCATACTAGATAAGGATACTTGGGAGTACATGCTACTTGGTACACCAGATTATCTCCCACAAGTGCACCCTTGCTGCCATGCGACTACGACTGCGTCGCATCGGATTACCAGGCCGTTAACCAACCGTTGACCAGTCGTTAACTTTTTTGAGAACCCTACCTGGGGTTCCTTGACGTTTTAAGTCTAATGGTACATTTCGTTTTGCCAAATTTGAAAACGGTAAGCTATTTTTATGCATTTGACCTTATGTTTTGATTAAGGGATGTAGGAAATTAATGTATTTTTGTATTTGTTTTTATATGAGGATTATTCGGGATCAGATATCAGACCAAGTAGAGTAATCGGGAAGCTCAGATGAAGATTTATCACTAGTGCTTGAGATTAGTACACCTCAAACTCCTATTGCTTTATGAGTATCATAAATGTGATTACTTTGCATGTTAGTGTCTACAAAATAGGCATATGATTAATAAGCATAAGTAGAGACCGATATTATAAGACTCGTATAATTATTTGATAATTTATTGATTGGTTGATAAAATTGTGATACCTTGTATGTTAGTTCGAATGAATTGACGTGATTTGATGAAAATCATGCTTAAGGGATAATACCAATAAATACTTGATTAAATGACTATGAAGCCAGTAATTAATATAAATTGATTGAAGGAGTTAGTAAACAAACCCTAATGATTTCATAAGCTTTAGGAATCGATTAAGGTGTGGTAATATCGTAATTCGAAGAAAATTGTGTGAACCTATGAATAGGGTATCAGTACGAGCTTTGTTGTACTGGTACGCGATTGAGGGTCGTATCGGTACGGGTCGACCCATATTGGTACTTATAGAAATTGAAGATTTCCAATAAGCTATATTATTTTCGGTACACGTGTGAGTACCAGTACCAGGGGTACCACATCAATACTTGTGTTTGAGTATCAGTACCTACTGAACAGAATAATATATTATGTTAATAAAAAGATTGAAATTGATGTGGAATATTAGTAAGGTGTTAGGATATTTGTTTTGATATAATAATTGAAAAACAGTTTTGGACTAAATTGAAAAGATTTCAAAAATGGTTTTAAGTCCAAACAACTTGAAAATAAGTTTGAGAAGTTTTTGAGAGGTTTTGGAAGTGTTTTAAACATTTTAAAGTAGCCAAACTAGAGTTTTCAACATGCTCGTACTGGTACAGTATAACCCGTATAGATGTAGATAAGGGTTTTAGCTACAGTGATTTTCTAGAACCGAAAAACCGTACCAGTACAGGCTTAGCCATACCGATACGATAAGGGTCGTACCGATACGCTTATATGCGTACCGAAACCATATGCTTTAAATTCTAACGGCTATTTTCAAAGACCCCTAACGACTAGTTCCCTGCAGATTACAAAGTATCAGTACCGATGCAAAATAGTGGCGTACCGATATGTCGTATCGATACGCGTTAAGGCGTTTCGATACGAGGAGACAGTTAAGAGCTCAACGGCTATTTTCCAAGAAGGTCGTACCGATACAGCTATACAGTTATCGATACGGACAGCTCCAGAACTGCATTTATTGCGGGAAATTAAGTCTCTAATGGCTCCAAATCATCCCCAACAATTTCCAACGGCTAGGAACTCAATTGGGAGTATAAAAGGGACATTCAAGCTTCAACAACAACTAATGATCTTCAAGTCAACACCATTATGATGCAAAAATTCTCTTAGTGCTTAAATTTCCCATTCTTTGTATAGACAACACTTGTGAGCTTAAATTGTCAATGTATGCTCAAGTGTTTTAGGTTTTGGGTGAGAGCTTTAGAGTGAAAACATCAACCTTGTAGAGGGATTTCAGTTTGCTATCAATTCTCTTATTTAAGAGTGTTCCCAAAGCCCGATTTGTGAGCTTTGGATGCTAGGCTTTGTGAGTGAGTCTAGGTTGTAAAAGGTTTCCTCTTAAGCCTTGAAAAGGGGAAGAATTCTTAGTGAATTGGTTGAAATTCTTAGTGGGGAAGCTAAGGTAGTGGATGTAGGCTTTGGTTAGAAAGCCGAAAAACTCTAAATGTAACGTCCTGGTTTTGGGCCTAGATGTTTAAGGGTTGGTTCGAAGGTCCGATGGACCGATATTAGAGATTCGAGTCAGTTTCGGGATTAAATCGAATTAAATATTTTTGAAGGTGATAAAATTATGGGAAAATATTCTAAAATTATTATTAAATATATTAATCATTATGGTGAAATCAATTTTGGAAAATGAGTTTTGGAAATCGGACATTTTGGACTAGTGACCAAAATGCAAACTTTGAAAACTGTTTTTAGTGAACGTTTTGTAAAGAGTCATAACTTTGAATCTTTAAGGAGATAATTTCCCAAAAGTCTAATATCAGATTTTATCCCTTAATTGGCTATTTTTAAAGTGTTTTGGAAAATATAAATAGGTTAGGGAGAATTGATTTGGTTATTAAATCTTTTAAACAAAAATTACATAACTAACTTTCTCTCAAATATTTTCTCTCAAAATCTCTCCAGCCAAACATCAAATTCTTCTTCTAAATCTTCAGGTAAATCTTTCTTTTCTTAAATCTTTTGTTTCCAAATGATTTCTTATTGCTAGTTTACCAAAACCTTATTGTTTTAACTTTATTTTCTCATGTAAATCATCCAATTAAGGGAGAAAGCATCCATTAGAGGTAAGGTTCGTTCTTCTCCTCTAATGAAAGGTTCTTTACTGAAATTCCCAAGTTGTTGACTCTTTATAATTGTTTCCTAATGTGTTTTGATAGTTTAATTAAGGAAAATTGGTTTAATTGTGTTTGGATTGATGAAATTGACATATTTCGAATTAGATCTGTTTTGTTGGGTTTATGATCAGATTAGATCATGATTTTGATGTTTAATTGAGTTAATAACTTGGTTTTAACATTGTAATCCCGAAACAAGTTGAATCTCTAATGTTTAAGGTTGTTAGTTAAGGGTTTTTGTGAGGTTAATGGAGTTTAATCATTGCTGGAAGTAAAAGGATGTTGGGAAAGAGTTTTTAGATGTTAATTGATGAGGTTTGATGTATTGAATCGTTATATTATGGCTGGATTAAGTTTTGGAAGTGTTTGAGGATGTTTTCGTTAAGTTTCAGATGGTTTGTGAGTGGGCAACTTGTGAGTTGCGGGTAATTGCTTGTTGGCAATGGTTTGAATGCATAATGAAGTATTTTCCCTCTGGTTTTATGTGGTTAAAATAGGGGATAATCAAGGCGACGAAGCTTGACGTTGATTGCTGCTTGCCGGCAGCTCAATTCGCTTTAGCAAGCAAGGCGAGTTGTATGGGTGAGTGGAAATTGGTTTAAACGCCTTTAAAAAGTTTAATAAGGGTTTTTGGGAGTTTAGGATAAGCTTGAAACACTTACCTAAGCTCGAAAGTAAGTTTTTCCCTCTTTTACTCTTTAATATCGGTTCAGATATGAGCATGTGTAATTCATGTTTAGGTCGTTAACATGGTTTGATTTACTTATTGGAAATGCATGATTTTAAGTACATATGCAGGGGTTTAAAATTATAAGAAATGCTAGTGAGCAATGGTTTTCATTTAGGTCGAGAATGGTGTTATTGCTTTGGCAATGTGATTTGCATATGTGGTAATTTTGTATAATGCATTGTAAAACAGTGAGTAAATGGTTTTGTAAATGATATATTGGCTACGTGACATAATGAGAAAACATTCGGATATAGTTGGCATGTCATCGGACGAAGTGCACTATAATATGTTAAAAATCGATCGTGGTTAAGGGTCCTTGAGGTAAGTGGTCGGCTACTCGGACTATGATGTTATCACTTGGGTTGAGTGGTCGGTTCCCCTTGTTGATGTTGATCTTGCAGTTGGCATGGTATGGGTTATGGTAGTGGTCGATTATCATGAGAGGTCTGTGTATCTGAATTGTAAGGTTAATGGTCGATTACCTAAAGGTTAGCGGTCGGCTAAGCAATGATATTGGTCGTCTATCTGAGGTCACTATAAGTGCCAATATATGCAAGTTCATGGTTGAACCTATTTTGTGATGCTTTGGGATTTAAGCATGTGATTTTTAAATATTGTTTCATATGGTCGATATGCATGTTTTGATTGGAATCAATGAAAATACTTTAGACGTAAGCATAGCTTGAAAACAAGTGTTTAGTTTTCAAAGGATTTTAAATGCATCATTGTTTTAAGAGCATCCTCACTAAGCATGTGTGCTTACGCTCTCTTTTTCCTAATGATGTAGAGCATTAAGGTTTGGGGGCAGCAAAGGCAAGGTTTGAAGTGATCCAAGTACAAGACTACTTGAGTATGAACTCGGTTTATGTTTTCGGTTAATAAGGCAATGTGTTCGCCATGTTTTTGGGACTTGTAATCCTGTTTTCCCATGGTTTTTAAGCATGTGAAGTGCTGGATTTTATGGTTGGTTGGTTGTTGTTAGGCTTGTTGAGAATTTTTGCTTATGTTGATGCTAGATGGGTGCTTAGGTATGCATCTAGTTGTCTTGGAATGGTTGCCATGTTTTGATGATTCAAGCATGTTTGTTATGATGCTTTAGATGTGTAAGCATGTTGTGTATGCCCTTAAAGTGTCAAATGGGAGTTTTGGTTATGTGGCAAAATGATATTAGGAAGCATGCCTATAGAAGATCTTGAGTGTTTGAATGCTATGTAGTGATGTTGATTCTATGATGTTTTGGCTAGGGTTGTACCCTAGTAATGTTGTTTGAGTGTTTGGAGCATGTTGGATTGTTATGGTTATTATCAAAGTGTGTTTAGACAGCAAATTGGGACATTACAAGTCCAGTCGTATCAAAATAGGTGTCCCCGTACCGGTACGACTAACCCATCTCGGGCATAGCATTTTGATACGCGGGAGGGTGTTTCGATACGGGTAAGCATTTACAGGCATAACGTTTCGATACTCAAACAAGTGTTCCGGTACGGTCTTAAGTATTTTGGCTAGGCGTTTCGATACGTGAGCAAGAGTTTCGGTACGAGTTTTAGCCATTGGAATATGAGTTTTAAAAATTGTTAAGGCGTACCGAAACACCTGTACGCGTACTGGTACAATTGCAGTTAATTCTATTTTATGGAATATTTGGAAGTTTCTGTTTCTTTCATTTTGGTCCCTGAGTTTTGAGAATGCAATTGTATGAGCTTGGACGATCGTTTTGGCCAGAAATTTGACATATAAGCATGTAATTGGACTAGTTGATGATTGGTAACCTTAATTTCAGTTTTGGTCCTTAAGTTTATCATATTTACATTTTAGTCCCTAAAAGGTATGTTATGCAATTGGTTACCTTTCCGTGGTCTAATTCTTTTGTAAATTCACCAGCTGCAAGTATGTAGACTTAAGATTAATAATACGCATCTAGATAAGATAAAAAGAAAAAAATGGACTAGTAATCTTTCTCCAGTTTGCTTCGGCAAACCTAATATAGTTCTCTCAGTTCGGTTGGGCATCTAGGCCGGGTAGAGGGGGTTATATTTGGTGGTATCAGAGCCAGGTTTCAAAAAGTTAGGATGTTGTTGGTTTACTATTTGGTGATGTTTGTTATGCATGGTGATAGTGTATATGTACGATAATTATTTAATGTCATGTTGTTTTATGAAATGGGAACACATTGCCTATTACCGAGGTTTTAAAAGGGTTTTATAAGGTTTTCTTGGATCCTTTGCCTAATGCTATCCTAAATTTAATGTGTTTTTATGCTTTTGTTAGCATGGCTCGACGTGAGACACGTTCGATGGCTAATAATGCTGGAGTTGGGCAGAATAATGATGTGGAAGGGAATCCCGTGATGTTTTACCTCTTCCTCCTGTGTTGGTTCCTCCTATTGATGTTGGGGCGGGTGGTGTACCCAGGCTCCTCATGTACCAGTTTGTGGTGATCTGACTCTGTTAATCCAGGCGATGATGAGAGCGTTTCAGGCAGCGATGGCTAGAGCGCAAGCGCAAGCACTGACACGTGCTATGGTGGTTAATCAAGGTTTACCCTTGGAGCATCATCATAGTTTGAGAGGCGATGTATTTTAAGGTTTGAGTCCCGAGGCAACCGATGGATGGTTGGAAAAGACAATCTGTATCCTGAACCAAATGGGTTGTAATGATGAGCTCAAGTTGGGTTGCACTATGTCACTACTGCAGGGTGATGCTTATCATTGGTGGGTGACCACAATTGTGGGTGTTCCTGAGGCTAATATGACTTGGGAGTTCTTTTGAAGAGGTACACAGTATTTGGATACGAAGAAGCGCGAGTTTATGTCACTATCATAGGGTGGTATGTCTGTTGCCGAGTATGAGGTGAAGTTCATTCGCCGAAGTCAGTATGCCCAGAGTTTGTTCTAGATGATCAATAGAGGTGTGATAGGTTCCGCTATTGTCTTGTGAAGGATATCAAGACTTATCTCATGGCTGAAGATTACACAGATTTTGATGTGTTGGCCAACCGTGCTAAGGATATTGAGCAGTCCTTGGGTACATTAGTTCAGGCTGCTAGTGCAAGCTTGGGTAAGAGAGTGGTCGATTCTAGCTATTTTAGGAGGTAAAATAGGAGTTTTCGGGACAAGAGACATAGACCAGATCACAGGTGTGGTGGCAGTGTTGGTCAGGGTAACCCGAGAGATCGTATTGTAGCTGAGTGTGAGCGTTGTGGTAGACGTCACATGGGTGCATGTTGGGGAAATACCTTGAGATGTTAGATATGTGGATCTCCTGATCACGTGAAGTGTGATTTTCCTCGTGCTGTGAGGGATGCACCGGTTCATGCACCTACTAGGGGTCGATGCTGTGGCAAGGGTAATTTTTAGAGGCGTGAGGATGTTCAAAGAGTTGTAGCTCATGCTGCTGCAGTACGACCGGAGAATGGTGGACCAGCTCGGATCTATGCTCATAACGAGGGTCGCAATGACAAGGATGTGATTGCAGGTACCTTTACTTTGCAATCCTTTTCATTGTTATCTTTGATTGATTTAGGGTATACTCATTCTTATATCTTGAGTGAACATGCATCTTTGTTGAATATTCCTGTTGAGATCCTGGATGTTGGCATGTTAGTAACTAGTTCCTTTGGTGAGACGGTTACTACTAGAAGGTTGTATAGGTGGTGTCTTTTGGTTGTGCAGGGTCATGAGTTTGCCGCAAATCTGATGGAGTTGTCATTCCATGGTTTTGATGTTATTTTGTGTATGAATTGGTTGAGCGAGCACAAGACGGTTGTGGATTGTGAATCCAAAAGGATTTCTTTGTGGTTAGCCAATGATTATTAAGTAGTGGTGGTAGGCGAGAGTGTGAAATTCTTGTCCAATGTGGTCTCGGTTACTTAAGCGGAAAGGTTGATACAATGAGGTTGCCAAGCTTATTTAGCTATCATGATGAATCCTGAAGTTAAGGGTGTTCGGGTGCAGGACATTCAAACTGTTAATACTTTTCTGAAGGTTTTTCCTGAAGAGTTATCGGGTTTATCGCTGGATAGAGAGGTGGAATTTGGTATTGAGACGTTCGTGGGATTGGCACCGGTGTCTATTGCTCCTTATAGGATGGCACAGAAGAGGTTGAAGGAGTTGAATTCACAACTTTAGGAGTTGTTGGATCATGAGTTCATCTGACCGAGTATTTCTCATTGGGGCACTCTAGTTCTCTTTGTGAAAAAGAAATATGTACGATGCGTATGTGCATTGATTACCGGTAGTTGAATAAGCTAACGGTGAAGAACAAGTATCATTTGCTGAGGATTGATTATCTGTTTGATCAGTTTTGAGGGCAGTGGTGTTCTTTAAGATTGATTTAAGATCGGGGTATTATCAGTTGAAGGTTAAGGAAGGAGATGTACTAAAATCGTATTCGTACGAGGTACGAGCATTATGAGTTCTTGGTCATGCCTTTTGGTTTGATAAATGCCCGGACTGCGTTCATGGATATGATGAATAGGGTGTTCCATGAATATCTTGATCAATTCGTGGTGGTGTTTATAGATGATATTCTCGTGTACTCTTGTACCGAGAAAGATCATGATCGACATTTACAGATTGTGTTACAAGTTTTGAAGGATAACCAATTGTATGCCAAACTGAGCAAGTATGAGTTTTGGCTTAAGAAAGTGACGTTCCTTGGTCATGTGGTTTCGGCAGAGGGTATTTGTGTTGATCTACAAAAATTGAGGCTATTCTCAATTGGAAGCAACCTAAGTTTGTGTCAGAAGTTTGTAGTTTTCTTGGGTTGGCTGGCTATTACCGTCGCTTTGTTGATGGGTTTTCTAGTATTGCGGCACCATTGACTGAGTTGTTGCAAAAGAATGTGCCTTATGTGTGGACGCAGAAGCAATAAAATAGTTTTGAGAAGTTGGAGGAAGTTTTAACACATGCTCCTGTGTTGATTCAACCTGAATCTGGGAAGGAGTTTGTGGTTTATAGTGATGCATCTTACGTTGGTTTGGGTTGTGTGCTGATGCAAGATGGTAAGGTTGTGGCCTATGCATCGAGACAACTGAAGGTTCATGAGCGCAATTATCTGACTCATGATTTGGAGATTACGGTTGTGGTGTTTGCCCTAAAAATCTGGAAACATTACCTTTACGGTAAGAAGTATGTTGTTTTTATAGACTATAAGAGTTTGAAGTATTTGATGTCTCAAAAGGATTTGAATCTTAGGCAACGTAGATGGTTGGAGTTGCTTAAGGATTACGACTTGACGATCGAGTATCATCCTAGAAAAGCCAATGTGGTTGCGGATGCGTTAAGTTGTAAGGTTACGGATGAACTTAGAGCTACGTTTGCGAGGTTAAGTGTGACGCGGGAAGGTGGATTGTTGGCTGAGTTGCAAGTTAAGCCTACGTTGCCACAAGCGATTAAAGCTAAGTAACAGTTTGATGATTCCTTGGTTGAGCATGTTAAGGACATATAGGATGGTAATCCGATGGATTTTTATTTTGATGATGATGGAGTGTTTTGTTTCAAGGGTCGCATAGTGGTGTCGGATGATCCGGAGTTGAGGCACACTATTCTAACGGAGGCACATTCTAGTCTTTTTGTTATGCATCCCGGTAGTGTTAAGATGTATCGTGGATTGAAAGAAGCATACTATTGGGTTGGTTTGAAAAAGGATGTGGCTGAGTTTGTTTATAAGTGCATGGTGTGTCAGCGGGTCAAGGCTGAACATCAGTTTCCATCCGGGTTGTTGCAGCCATTGAGAATTTTGGAATGGAAATGGGAGAGAATCACCATGGATTTTGTGTTAGGGTTACCTTTGACACCAGCTAAAAAGGATTCCATTTGGGTGATTATGGATTGGTTTACAAAGTGCGCACATTTTCTACCAGTGCATACGACGTATACCTTGGACAAGTTGGCAGATTTGTATATCGCTAAGATTGTGCGTTTGCACGGGGTGCCTAAGTCCATTGTTTCAGATAGAGATCCGAGGTTTACAGCGAGGTTTTGGGAGAGTTTGCATCAGGCTTTGGGTACGAGATTGAATTTCAGCATTGCGTGTCATCTTCAGATGGATGGTCAGTCCGAGTGGGTTATCCAGGTTTTGGAGGATATGTTGAGATGTTGCATTATTGAGTTCCAAGGAACTTGGGAGAAGCATTTACCTTTGGTTGAGTTTGCGTATAACAACAGTTACCAAGCGAGTATACAAATGGCACCGTCTGAGGCATTGTATGGTCGGAGGTGTCGTACGCCTTTGTGTTGGGCTGAGGTAGGGGAAAATCATGTTTCCTTGCCAAATGTATTGAAAGACACGGATGAAAAATTAAATCTTGTGTGTGATCGCTTGAAAGTGGCTGCGGATTTGTCGAAATCTTACGCGGATTTGAAGCGTAGGGGGGTTGAATTCGAGGTGGGCGATCGTGTGTTCTTGAAAGTGTCACCATGGAAGAAGGTGATGCAGTTCGGACGTAAGGGTAAGCTTAGTCCGAGGTTTATTAGACCATACGAGGTTGTTGAGCGTGTTGGTCTCATGGCTTATCGGTTGAGGTTGCCTCCCGAGTTAGAGAAAATACATGATGTGTTCCATGTATCTATGTTACGGAGCTATCAGTCGGATCCCTCGCATGTTATGCCGGTGGAGCATATTGAGTTGAAGCTGGATTTATCCTATGTTGAGGAACTGATGGACATCCTTGATTCCAGCAGCAAAGTTCTTCGTGGCAAGACAATTGAGTTTGTGAAGGTCTTGTGGCGACACCTTGGTGTCAAGGAAGCCACTTGGGAAAGCAAGGCGAATATGTTAGAGCAATTTTCGCATTTGTTTCCTCTAGGTAAATTTTGGGGACGAAATTTCTTAAGTGAGGGAGATTTGTAACGCCTCGATTTTGGGCCTAGATGTTTTAAGGGTTGGTTAGAAGGTCTGGTGGACCGGTATTAGAGATTCGAGTCGATTTTGGGATTAAATCGAATTAAATATTTTTAAAGGTGATAAAATTGTGGAAAAATATATTAATCATTGTGGTGAAATCAATTTTGGAAAACGAGTTTTGGAAATCAGACATTTTTGACTAGTGACCAAAATCCAAACTTTGAAAACTATTTTTAGTGACCATTTTGTAAAGAGATAAAACTTTGAATCTTTAAAGAGCTAATTGCCCAAATGTCTAATATCATACTTTATCCCTTAATTGGCTATTTTTAAAGTGTTTTGGAAAATATAAATAGGTTGGGGAGAATTAATTTGGTTATTAAATCTTTTAAACAAAAATTATATAACTAACTTTCTCTCAAATATTTTATCTCAAAATCTCTCCAGCCAAACATCAATTTCTTCTTCTAAATCTTCAGGTAAATCTCTCTTTTCTTAAATCTTTTGTTTCCAAATGATTTCTTGTTGTTAGTTTACCAAAACCTTATTGTTTTAACTTTATTTTCTCATGTAAATCATCCAATTAAGGGAGAAAGCACCCATTCGAGGTAAGGTTTGTTCTTCTCCTCTAATGAAAGGTTCTTTACTAAAATTTCCAATTTGTTGACTCTTTACAATTGTTTTCTAATGTGTTTTGATAGTTTAATTAAGGAAAATTAGTTTAATTGTCTTTGGATTGATGAAATTGACATTTTTGAATTGGATCAATTTTTCTGGGTTTATAATCAGATTAGATCATGATTTGATGTTTAATTGAGTTAATAACTTGGTTTTAACATTGTAATCCCAAAACAAGTTGAATCTCTAATGTTTAAGGTTGTTAGTTAAGGGTTTTTGTGAGGTTAATGGAGTTTAATCATTGCTGGAAGTAAAAGGATGCTAGGAAAGAGTTTTTAGATGTTAATTGATGAGGTTTGATGTATTGAATCGTTATATTATGGCTAGGTTAAGTTTTGGAAGTGTTTGAGGATATTTTTGTTAAGTTTCGGATGGTTTGTGAGTGGAAAACTTGTGAGTTGCGGGTAATTGCTTGTTGGCAATGGTTTGAATGCATAATGATGAATTTGCCCTCTGTTTTATATGGTTAAAAACAGGGGATAATCAAGGCGACGAAACTTGACGTTGATTGTTGCTTGCCGGGAGCTCGATTCGCATTGGCAAGCAAGGCGATTTGTATCGGTGAGTGGAAACTGATTTAAACGCCTTTAAAGGTTTAATGAGGGGTTTTGAAAGTTTATGATAAGCTTGAAACACTTACCTAAGCTCAGAAGTAAGTTATTCCTTCTTTTGCTCTCTAATATCGGTTCGGATATGTGTAATTCATGTTTAGGCCGTTAACGTGGTTTGATTTACTTATTGGAAATGCATGATTTTAAGTACATATGCAGGGGTTTAAAAGTATAAGAAATGCTAGTGAGCAATGGTTTCATTCTGGTCGAGAATGGTGTTATTGCTTTGGCAATGTGATTTGCATATGTGGTAATTTTGTATAATGCATTGTAAAACAGTGAGTAAATAGTTTTGTAAATGATATATTGGCTACGTGACATGATGAGAAAACATTCGGATATAGTTGGCATGCCATAGGATGAAGTGCACTATAATATGTTAAAAATCGATCGTGGTTAAGGGTCCTTAAGGTAAGCGGTTGGCTACTCAGACTATGATGTTATCACTTGGGTTGAGTGGTCGGTTCCCCTTGTAGATGTTGATCTTGCGGTCGGCAAGGTTGTTATATCATGCGGTCGACATGGTATGGGTTATGGTAGTGGTTGATTATCATGAGAGGTCCGTGTATCCGAATTGTAAAGTTAACGGTCGGTTACCTAAAGGTTAGCGGTCGGCTAATCAAGGATAGTGGTCATATATCTGAGGTCACTATAAATGTCAATTATTGCAAGTTCATGGGTTGAACCTATTTTGTGATGCTTTGGGATTTAAGCATGTGATTTGTAAATGTTATTCCATATGGTCGGTATGAATGTTTTGATTGGAATCAATGAAAATGCTTTAGACGTAAGCATGGTTTGAAAACAAGTGTTTAGTTTTCAAAGGATTTTAAATGCATCATTGTTTTAAGGGCATAATCACTATGCATGTGTGCTTACGCTCTCTTTTTCCTAATGATGCAGAGCATTAAGATTTGGGGGCAGCAAAGGCAAGGTTTGAAGTAATCCAAGTGCAAGACTACTTGAGTATGAACTCGGTTTATGTTTCCGGTTAATAAGGCAACGTGTTCGCCATGTTTTTGGGACTTGTAATCCTGTTTTCCCATGGTTTTTAAGCATGTGAAGTGCTGGATTTTATGGTTGGTTAGTTGTTGTTAGGCTTGTTGAGAATCTTTACTTTTTTTGATGCTAGATAGGTGCTTAGGTATGCATCTAGTTGTCTTGGAATGGTTGTCATGTTTTGATGATTCAAGCATGTTTGTTATGATGCTTTAGATGTGTAAGCATGTTGTGTATGCCCTTGAAGTGTCAAATGGAAGTTTTGGTTATATGGCAAAATGATATTAGGAAGCGTGCCTATAGAAAATCTTGAGTGTTTGAATGCTATGTAATGATGTTGATTATGTGATGTTTTCGCTGGGGCTGTACCCTAGTAATGTTGTTTGAGTGTTTGGACCATGTTGGATTGTTATGGTTATCATCAAAGTGTGTTTAGACAGCAAATTGGGACATTACAGGTCTAGGCTTATCGAAACAAGTGTCCCCGTATCGGTACGGCTAAGCCTTCTCAGGTATAGCGTTTCGATATGCGGGAGGGTATTTCGATACGGGTAAGCCTTTATAGGCATAGCGTTTCGATACCTGAGCAAGTGTTCTGGTACGGTCTCAAGCATTTTGGCTAGGCATTTCGATACGTGAGCAAGTGTTTCTGTACGAGTTTTAGCCAATGGAATCTGAGTTTTGGAAATTGTTAAGGCGTACCGAAACATCTGTACGCGTACCGGTACGGCTGCAGTTAATTCTGTTATATAGAACATTTGGAAGTTTCTATTTCTTTCATTTTGGTCCATGAGTTTTGAGAATGCAATTGTATGAGCTTGAACGATCGTTTTGGCCTGAAATTTGATATGTAAGCATGTAATTGGACTAACTACTGGTTGGTAACATTAATGTCAGTTTTGGTCATTAATTTTATTAGATTTGCATTTTAGTCCCTAAAAGGTATGTTATGCAATTAGTTGCATTCCCTTGGTCTGATTCCTTTGTAAACTCACCCGCCGCAAGTATGTATACTTAGGATTAACAATATGCATCTAGACAAGATAAAAAATGGACCGGTTTTCGTAATCTTTCTCTGGTTTGCTTCGGCAAACCTAATGTAGTTCTCTCGATTCGGTCAGGCGTCTAGGCCGGGTTGAGGGGTTTAGACTAAATCCTTGTGTCAAATATCTATCTTTTTGCTTCCACCACCAACACCCAAAATACAACTTCTCCACCACTTGGCAACACAAACGGTTGAAGGAATTTGAGCCCAACAATTGGTATCAGAGCAAGGCTCAATCGAGAGGGATTAACATCCTACTGAGGCAATCCAGCAAGCTCGACCAACCAACAAATCAACTGGTTTCCATGGCGCAATCCATTGACAAGCCACCATTCTTCAACGGTGAACATTGTGCCTATTGGAAGAATAGGATGATGTATTTCATCAAGGCCAAAGATTATCGTCTATGGGATCTTGTTGAAGATGGATCGTTCGTGCCAACAAGAAGCAAGGCGGAATAGAATGCTAACAACAAGAAGATGATAGAGCTAAATTGCAAAGCCTTGCACATCCTACTTTGTGCATTAGGCCCCGATGAATATGCAAAGGTTTCTTCTTGTGAGGATGCCAAGGAGGTATGGGACAAGCTTGAAGTGATCCATGAAGGTACAAACGAGGTGAAAGATACAAAGATTGGTCTACTCAACCTCAACTATGAAAACTTCAAGATGAGCCCAAATGAAGACATCAACAGTATGTTCGACCGTTTCTCCACAATCATTAACGAGCTAAAAGGATTTGGAGAGGAGATTTTGGAAGACAAACTCGTTCTGAAGTTGATTTACTCACTTCCCAATCATGGAAGAGCAAGAAAAAGGCTATCATTGAGGCTAAGAACTTAAAGGAGCTCAAGCTTGATAAGCTAATTGGTTCTCTTCTTACCCATGAGTTGATGTCCAAACCATTGAGAGAGGATAAAGAGAAGAAGATCAAAGATCTCGAAATCAAAGATCTAAACATAGTAGCTCTTAAAACCTCCACAAGTCATCAAGAAGATTCAAGTGAGGAGGAAAGTGAGGATGAAGATATAGCCTATCTCTTTAAGGAATTTTCCTAATTCATGAATAGATAAATGGAAGAATCCAAGAATGAATCGAAGAAAAAGATGAAGGATCCCCCCAAGTGCTCCGAATTCTAGAAGACGAGGCACACCAAATACGATTGTCCTCGCTGCAACAAAAAGGGATCATCTTCAAAGAAAGCATATATGGCAACATGGAGTGATGAAGACTCCACCGATCAAGATGATGTATCCCACCTATGCTTTATGGCCCTCAAAGAGGGTGAGCTAACTTCTAACTCATCTTTTTCAAATTCAAATTCATATACTTTTGATGAGTTACAAGAAGCCTATGACGAATTGGTTTTTGAGTTTAAGGCTTCATTTTCGAAAAATAAAAAGATGATTTCAAAATTGAAAACTGAAAATGATTTGCTTTTGAAAACCAATTTGGAATTTGAAGCAAAAATTAAATATTTTGAGCGTAAAGTTTTAAACTTACAATATTTGCTTCAAAGTTTGGAAAAAGATCATCAAAAGGAGTTGGATGATCCTAAAAAGGAAAAAAGATTTGATTTCCAACGAATTACAAAAGAAAAACAATTTGGGAAAATCAATTTTTTATGTGAGACAATCTAGTGCCCCTAGATTTATTAAAGGAAAATGTTTTAGAAGTATTTGGGTCCCAAAAAGACTAATTATTTCAACTAAAAGGGATGAAATTAAAAAATTGATTCCTAAGGGGACAAAACTTTGTGCTACTAATGCCTATGGATCCAAAGCAATTTGGATACCAAAAATTACTTGATTGTCTTTTTGTAGGTGTGCTTGAGCCATTGGTGATCAAAGTCAAACTTATAAAAGCTCTTGACACACAAGGAAGAACACTTGAAGAAGGAAGGCTTCACATCCTACCCTTGGTTCAAGTGTGGTAAAAATTAGTTGAATTTTATTTATTTCATTTGATTTTCTTATTTTTAATTCAACTAGTTTATCAAAATTGTTGGACTAACATTTGAATGATGCTTGAGTAAGGGGGAGCCAATTTTAAAACAAAACATACTTTTGTCATTTTTTTAACTCTTCATTGTTATTGGTTTTTAAAGTTTGGACCGTTTTTTGATATAACAAAAAGGGGGGGAATGTTTTGAAAAATTGAATTTTCAAATGAATAAGGGGGAGCTTATAAGATTTTCAACAATGAATCTCTTATTAAAATTTTATTTTTACTATGGGGGAGAATCTCAAAAATAATTTTTCAAGTTGGTTTTATTATATCAGAAATGGGGAGATTGTTAGGATATTTGTTTTGATACAATAATTGAAAAATAGTTTTAGACTAAATTGAAAAGATTTAAAAAATGGTTTTAAGTCCAAACAACTTGAAAATAAGTTTGAAAAGTTTTTGAGAGGTTTTGGAAGTGTTTTAAACGTTTTAAAGTAGCCAAACTAAAGTTTTCAACATGCCCGTACCGATATGGTATAACCCTTATCCATACTAAGTTCTTTTCATGCAATCCTAAAACTAAAGGTTCTTTCAATTAAGTGTAGTGACAAAAATTCATCATTGGATATTCAACAAGTCTTAACCAATTAAATCCAATTAAAGGCATGGCAAGTAACATATGCAACGTATATATGATTGCTAAAGATGAATGCAACTAAATATGAAACTAACTAGAAACCAACACTCCCCAAACTCGAGAGAAGCATTGTCCTTAATGCATGTAAAAGTGAAACAAAATTTAAAAGAAACTAAATGAAATGAGTTAGTCGGAGAGGTCGTCACCTCGAGTGATAAGTTTCCTTCGTGCCGTTTGCTTGATTCATATTCCGGTCGGTGGTTGAATGCTTGTGGCTGGTACCGCGTGAATAGTATTGCTTTGATTTGATCCATGTTTGCCGATGCAGGTTCACTTGCATGGGCATCGTAGTCCCGAAGCCATTGTTGTTGCCTGGGCATCGCCAGTTTCTGTTGTCGTGGCAACTGCTGAGGTAGTTGTCGGGGTATTCTCTGTTGCGGTTGCGTGGTAAGTAGTCAGCGGTGAATTTCCTTAGCATGGTGGTTGTAAGTCTTGTTGTGGAAAAGAAAATAAAACAAAGAAAACCTGGAAACTAAAGATAATGAAGAAAAATAAAATAAAATATCTCCTAAAAATTCCAAAAATAAATAAAGAAAAAACTGAAAACAAAATAAAGTTCCAAAAAGTTAAAAACAAAAATTAAGGATTCTTAGAAAGAGCATTTTTCATGCATCTTCTAATGTTACTGCATATCTGAGAAAACTTGAGGAGGGTCGTTTCCGATGCTTTTTATAGTTCATCCGCACCCTCCATCGGGTGACAATATTGCCCAAAAAGAGTTTGGCCAATGTGCTTGCCACTACCCCCTTTTGCGTTACCATGGTGGAGGTGTATTTCTTCTGTGTTCCCTTGTAGTCTATGCACATCTTCCACCTTGCTACTGTTCCTGAAGGCATGAATATATTATTAGGAAAAATTATATCAACATCCAACCATTTAATTACCTCATTCTCGTCGGGCTCCATCATGGTTGGATGTAGCCTTCGTTGTCGTGGCAATTGTTGCTCTAGCAAATTGCCGTGGCAATCAGTTGCCAAAATTTGTTGTAAGTCAAGGGAAGAACCAATTTTCTGAAAAGCTTTACGAATCCAAACACTTTTTTCTTTTGGCCTCTCAAACATCTCCATCAGTAGAGATTTCGATGGCTTCAAATCTACCAACATCGGTTCCTCAAGACATACCTGCAATGGGCGAGGTGAGTTTTTAAAGAATTCAAAAGGTTCAACCATTACTTGCTCATATTCCATTGGCAAAGTATTATCATCTCGTTGATCTTGCATGTGGTCGTGCAATTGTCGTGGCAACTGTAGATAAGAGCAATCTACAGATTCCTGCTTCAACATCAACGTTGTAACCTTCTGGGCATCAGGTTCCTCAGAATTTGATGTAGTATTGTTGTTCTCGGCTTCACTGAGTGTTGTCGCGGCATTGCTCTGTTCAGGCTCCTCAATCATTGCCGAGGCAATTTGTTGCTCAAGCACATCATGTGTTGGGCAGTCTCTCTCATTGGCATCCTCTTGACTTGGAGGTTCTAGTTATTCCACACACATCAAGGACCTCTCTTCGCATTGCTTCTTATCCTCTTGCCTTGGGACGTCAGTATCCCCAGGAATGGATTATTGGTGCATGTTATCCAAGGCATATGTAGATTTCCTCAATTGATCTTCTGAATCCCCCAAGGTTACATCCCACTGAGCTATCATTGCATCCATTTTCTTTTATAGCTCTCGAATATCTTCAATTGATCCATCAAGTTTAGCCAAGGAAGCTAGCAACGTTTCCTCCTATGAATTGAAATGTTCTTGGAAAGGACTACGTTGCCATGGCATATCTGTTGCCGTGACACTAGGCTGCTGATAAGGACTACATTGCCGAGGCATGTCTATTGCTGCAACAAAATTGTTATGGTAAACTTTTTTGAGCTTTTAGATCATACCATGAAGGATTTTACTGCTGGTTCTATCTATGGTTCTCCGTGTAGTCATATGCACCGAAAATGTGAGGGCAATTTTCAAACACATGATGTTCTCCACAACAAGTGCACGAGTTTTCCACGGTATATGCTTTTCTCGGTTGGTATAGGTAATCATTGAAGGGTGCAAGAAACTCTTGATTGGATTGATTCCTATCTTCCCACATCAACTCTCAAATAGACCGGCTTTTATTTCACGACATGTTGATGTCCCTTAACTTGTAGCGCACCTGATTTTTTTTATAAAAAAAACAAAAAGAAAAGTTAGTAGAACTAATAAGAAAAATGCAATAACAAAAACAACTAACACCAATTGCCAATCCCCGACAACGGCGCCAAAAACTTGTTTCGCGTAATAAGTGATACGTAATTGTGCAAGTATACACGTCGCAAGTAATAAAGTGATATGATAAGTATCGAATATCGTCTCCATATGGATTGGTTTGGGCCATTTTGCCTTAGTTATCGCACTGTAAAAGTAAAAACACAATTGATAATTGTAGGAGTTCTAACTAACGAATAAAATAAAAGAGCAAGTAAATAAAATAAAGATGTAATCAAAAAAGAGGGAATAGGCCAGGTTATCATGAGTTGAGGTGTGATAGTCGATTGGATCGTCTTGGTAAAAGAGTGCAAGGGCAACTCAGTTGCCGTGGCAACTTGCGCAGTGGGGTTGCCTTGGCAACTAATCAACGGTTGCTTGGGCAACTGGCTAGGCAACTGTTTGGGCGGCTGGGCAATAGCTTCAAGGTTCGGCGGAGCGTTCTTCAATGGTTTCTTCTTATCCCTAAGTCAAAACTCTAGCTATTTGTGCATGCCTTGATAATACATCCCTGCGTGAATCAAGGGTGAACAACAACCAATCTTGCGCTCCTCTTAGCCGTTGAAATCCTTAACTTATTCCTAAGCTGGATTAATCTTCACCATCAATAGATTGAATAAAGACCATACTCATTCGTTTCTTGAATCTAACTCTCCCGATATTAGATAAATAGATGAAGTTACGAGATCCTCTCCCAATTCACTCGCAAACAATAATAAAAACCAAGAATGAGTAAACCTTAAATTGAAAGTGCAAACTCTTATTACCTAAACAAAATCCAATTGTTTATCACAACCACAAAACACGATAACCCCAACCAATCAAGTTAGTTCATGGTTGGGTTCAAAAGATATACAAATAATAATCCCCAAACCATGAATCTAATGGAAGCAAAGAAGAAGAAGAATAAATTGATCAACCCTCTTTGGAAAATCTCTCCCAATTGAACTCTTCCTTCTTGAACTCTCTTGTCGAAATATCTCCCTTCTTGCTCTCTTAGTTTGACGGCTTGGTCTCCTTTAAATAGGAGATGGCTAGGTCAAAATCCTTCTTGAGGAGGAAGTTAAGTTGGAATTAAATAATTTAAAAGAATATAATTCTTTATTATATTTAAATTCCTTCTAGATATTCTCCTATCTTTTTGGGATTTAATTTTTCTTTAACCTTTTCATGGAAATCAAACTCCTTTGGGATTTAACTTTGCTCCACGTCATCTTGGGCTTATATAGTCATCAATTTCGACTACCATATCATCTTATCTCTTATCGAAAATTGCCCTGGCAACTAGCTCGGCATCTCCTTCATGCATTGCCCTGACAACTACGTCGGCATCTCCTTCATACACTGCACTAGCAACTGGTTCTAGCCTTGTTTAGGCAAGTGATTCTGCACACACACAAAAAGACACCAAAGCAGTATCTTTTTCCACAAAAATCGCCAAGTTATGTAATCAAGCTCAACGGTGGAAAGAAACATGAATTAATGCATGAATGACTAATTATGCAACTAATATGAGCCTAAGTCTAACAATAATATGAGTAAAAAAAGGGTAATAAAAATAGTACATGTAAAAACTTAACACAAGCATCAACCTTGTAGAGGGATTTCAGTTTGCTATCAATTCTCTTGTTTAAGAATGTTCCCAAAGATCGATTTGTGAGCTTTGGATGCTAGGCTTTGTGTGTGAGTCTAGGTTGTAAAAGGTTTCCTCCTAAGCCTTTAAAAGGGGACGAATTCTTAGTGAATTGGTTGAAATCCTTAGTGGGGAAGCTAAGGTAGAGGATGTAGGCTTTGGTTAGAAAGCCGAACCACTCTAAATCCTTGTGTCAATTTTCTATCTTTTTGCTTCAACCACCAACACCAAAAATACAACTTTTTCACCACTTGGCAACACAAACGGTTGAAGGAATTCGAGCCCAACATAAGGCAATATGGATTAATAGAGATAATTAATAGGGATGATTAATGCATACTTTCATAATGTATTAACTTGGTAAAATCTTGGGTGACTTGTTTGTAATAGTAACCATAGGGATCTTTGGTGGATTGTGTGATGTTGCGTGCCGAGAATGGGCACTTGTTTGGTTGAGTTACCATTGATTGATGGGATCCGAATACCTAGTGTGAGAAAGAGTGTGTTGCAACACCATGGTTAAATATTCTCGAATATATGATCCTGATTCTTAGTGGTAGCGAGCATTATTCAAAGATGCTTGATGAGAGAATATGAGCATGGGTGTATGTATCTCGATGCTTAGTGGTCGCAGGCCTCACTCAGAGTGTATGTATCCTGATGCTTAGTGGATGTGGACCTCACTCCTATATTGTGTAATAATGCTTATATGTTACGTGAAGCCTATGTGCTTGTTGTTGATATAAGTTTAGGCGGCTAGAGGTAGCACCATATTTATATAATGTTATATTACCATGATATGAGTATGGTTGGGCCTTGTGTGCCATGTATGATGGTTGCTATAATGAGAGCATGTGTTTAGGCGACTAGTGGTATAGCCACATGTTTATTTATCTCTTATTATTGCTCGTACTAGCTTGCATGCTTATGTTTATGATTAGCATGAAGTATAGTAGAGTAGATGTATACCACTGAGCTTTGTGAGCTCAGCGCTCGAAATTGTTGTTTACATGCGTAGGTTGATCGTTGGTTTATGAGATCGTAGAGCACTATCAGTACGAGATTCTAGTGTGTGGTATTTTCCAGAGTACAGTACTTGTATTTAGTGGGCTATGTATTCATAGGACCTTATGTGTTGGAGTCTGTAATTCTTATTTTTGAAATTGTATTAAACAAGTCGAATGTTTAAATGTTTTTAATTAAAGTAAAGCTCATTTGTAACGATTTAAATTGTTTATGTATGTTTCAACTATTGGATTTAATATTTTTAGAAAATACCTTACTGGGCTAAACTGAGTTGAGAATTTTTATGGAAACGGGTTAGGCTTAAGTCCTAAATGTGACATCCGAGTTTAGAGTGTTACATTTAGTGGTATCAGAGCTTAAGATTATCCGATTGTAGGAAACCCTAAGGTTGTATAGGTGTTTTAGTAAGGTGTCTAGTGAATACAAGACCTTAAATTAAGTTCGTACACTTTAAGAATGGAATCCTGATGGTGTGTCCAATGTTACGATGCTAAGATGGTTACGATCGTGGCTGAGAGGGCTGAGTTAAGTGTTGAGCCACTCATAGGAGTGATTCTGACGGCGAGGTCGCCCTGGACTGTTGAGATGCGAATTAGTTGAATGATTCTAGAGTCGAGGATGTGTCCTTCTCCCACCACCTGAACTGTGCCTCCTTTTGTGTAGTAGTTATTCTGATGCCTTTGAATATGTTATGAGAGTTTGTCCCAAAGAATCTTCACCGTTATGCATGAACAACATTTGTGTTGAGGGTGGATAACCCGCTTTCAAAATTGATTAGTAGGTGCATGTTGGTTGGAGAACTATTTGTTCACTTAAAAAAGAATCTCTTTGATACTTGGAAAGTATCATCACCCTTTTCAAAGGCATTTCTCAAAGATAGTGGATTCGGGATCCATTAGTTCGTTAGAGTGTGACCGAAGTTAGAAGTTCTACATGTTTGATAGAGTTATCTTCTTGAGAGTTGTTGCACCTTGATAATTGATTGGGTTAATCAAGCACGACACTACCCCGTAATGTCGAGAGTTGTACTCGAGGCTTTGAGACCTTGAGGGAACCCAACCTTTCGTAGTGGTCGTTTAGAGAATGGCACAAAGGGGTTGTGCGACATGTTTGACCATTGCGAAAATGCCAATGTGTGTAGTTCAACGCTCAAAAGCTTTCAGACTGTCAGAGTGTTTTTTATGCTTCTTGGAGGAGTCGTCAAGACTTTTTCCCTATCAAGAATGTAAGTGGATGTTGAGGTAAGGCTGAGTTGGATGTTGGTGCCCATCGCCCTTATTAGAGGTCACCGACCCAGTTGGGAGAGTCGGAGATTTAGTTGCGAAGGTACAACTCAAACGAGGTTTCTTGACCCGGCCTAGATGTCAGACCGAACCGAGTGAGCAACATTGGGTTTACCGAGACAAACCTGAACGATTACCAAGAAACGGTCCATTTAATTGCATGATCAAGAAACATGTTGGCCGCGATGAAACTCACAGTTAAATCATGCGTCAAATTGACATCCAATTGAGCAAAAGTGCAATCTAGGGACCAATTTGTAATTTTGTAAAACTGAAGGGACTTACTTAAACCCAAAGTTACCAAACAATAATTAATCAGGTTACATGTAATCCGGTTAAGTTTCAACTTAAAATAATAATCCGAACTCATTTAATTGCATGATCAAGAAACATGGACTAAACTGCAATGATTCAAACTTTAGCAAAGTATAATACTAGAAATAACAGACAGCGTACCGATACACCCCTTACCCGTATCTATATGGGTATATTTTGCAAAAGGTATCAGTACAGTCCTCATACGTATCGATACCAGTAGTTTGACATCAAAACAGGGAATTCCAGTAGCTAAAGAGCGTACCGATATAGTTGTCGTATATCGACACCTAGTGTAACTTTTTACGGTGTGTACCGATACAGATCTAGGCGTACCAATACACCTGTTTAATTTTGCAAACTTTTGATCTAAGACAGACCCTACGTACCGATCCCTAAGGACCCATACCGGTAAGACCTGGTCTGAAATGACCTTTTGGTCGAACGTATAACACTTTGGCTCATTCTAACATGCTTCCAACATAATACAAACAACATATACATTTCAAACAACATTTCCACAACCAAATAGGCATGTTAGAAGATCAATCAAACCATATTAAATCTAATCAAAGATCCTATAGGCATGATCTCTACCCAAGCATGCAATTCATATCCCAACCCCTCAAAACAAATCATATAACTTCATACATGTTAAAAATACCAAATAAAACATGTTCAAAACAGGGAGCAAGCATACAACCCTCTCAATTATATCTTGCTCATATTGCCATTCTATTACTACAAGTTCGTTTATTAAAACCATACTTGAAATGATTTGATTATTGGATTCCTCCTTACTTGTTGGATGCCCTGAAAACTTACTTTCCTGCATTGATGAGAAAGGAGAGCGTAAGCAAATAATGCCTAGTGAGGGACGCTCTAAAAACACTCATCAATGCATTTAAAACCATTTGAGTCAAACCACATTTTCAACATCATGCTAAAACATCTCATGCCCTTTTTACCTTTGTAAAACATGCATATTAAACCATATGAAAAACATGTATCATGGATCTCATGCATAACCCATATGCAAAAACCTCAATTTAAGCCTTCACGTGCTTATTCATCCAATAGCAAAGCTTAAAGAGCAAAACATGTATAAATCTTATTATACAAAACATATTTATCCATCATGATACATTGATTCATATATTGGCATTCAAGTAACCCAAAAACATAACTTTTCCTTTATCAAAACACATTGGATACACGTAATTCACAAGTGGTTCCTTCGACCACTTCACATACATCCAAAACTGGAGCAAATGGTACATTTAACCCCTTAACAGTTATGATGTATAATATCTAAAATGGGAGTAAACGACACAATTAACCCCTCAACCATTGTGATACGTAATCCAACAGCGAGAGAATACGATACAATTAACCCCTTGACCGCTGCGGTTCCCATGGTGGAGAAAACGACACAATTAACCCCTCGACACACATGAGGCGACTTATTATAGTGCAGTTTAAACCCTATGGCATGCCAACTATATCCGATAACATTTATTTCATTGCCACTTAGCCAATATTCCACTTTAAACATGATACCACACTGTTTTTCATATGCATCATTCAAACCAATTTCCAATGCAATAAAACATGCATTCACATATCACTGAAATCATTTTTACAAATAATTTTCCATACTCAAATTTCATCAATATAAGATCATTTGCATCATATTCCATTTCCTAAAACATGCATAAACAATAGGTATCAAAACATAGGCATGAGAAAATCAACTTTGCCAAACCAAAATTGAGAGCAAAATCTACTAATACTTACTTCTGAGCTTAGACAAGTGTTTCAAGCTTAATCTAAACTCCCAAAATCACTTTCAAACCTTTTAAAAGATGTAAATCACGTTTCCACTCACCAACAACACAAAGCTCCACTTTCCGATGCAAAATCAAGCTTTTGAAGCCTCCGAAACTTCTCTAATTGCTAAAGGATTTGTATCACCTGTTTACCCACACAAAAACAAAGGATTAATGCATTATAATGCATCTCCAATCCCAGCAACATCTATTCTCAGCTTCACCACACTAAAAGCCATCAAACGCCTTCCAAGAACAACTAAAAATATCACTAAACTCAGCCTAAACAAAGCCCAGCCATAAATCAACAATTTCGACATCTTAACAACATCAATTAACATCTAAAAACACTAATAATACCATCTTATATCTCCAACAACCTTTTAACACCAAGAACACTTCAAAATCCAACTATTTACAACCTAGAAAATTAGCAATCCAATTAGTTTCGGGATTCTTTTTATTAATATCTTCTCATAACATTATAATATATCTTACGTGCGATCTATATCAATTAGAATCAACACAAATTAGATCTATTATCAAGATCTACCAAATTTCTTATTAAAACTCAATTAAAACCTTTTATTCATGATTTATCCATTAAAACATAACAAAAATCAATTGTAAAGGATCAAGAACTTGGGAATTTCAGTAAAGAACCTTTGATTAGAGGAGAGAACGAAAATCACCTCTAATTACTAACTTCTCCCTTAATTGACATGATTTGAATAAAATCTCCAAGAAAACAAATAAGATTTGATGTAGAAATCAAAGTAATCAATTAAGAAATCAAAATAAAATCAAAAATAGATGATTCATGATCATTTTAGAGTGAAATTGGTAGTTTGACTGCTGGGAAAATTGAGAGAAAAGTTGAGAGCAAAAGTAGTTACGCAAGAAAAGTAAATCACCTTTTAAAATCCTTTTTTAACTAAATCTATTTTATTTTTATTAAATAAACATTTTAAAGACATTTAAAAATAGCGTAAATTAAGGGAAAATTCTGATTAAAAATATTGGTAAATTAGCCCCTTAAAGATTCTAAGTTTTGACCCTTTTACAATTTAGTCTCCAAAATAGTTTTGAAACCTTTACATTTTAGTCACCAGACCAAAGTGTCATTTAATTCAAAATTATTTCACTAAATTGAGTTTACCAAAACCCTATACATATTAAATAAACATCTCCCCTTATTTTTCCATATTTTATTTTACTTTAAAAATATTTATTATGATTTAATTCCAAAAACTAGATTGAATCGACTAATCCGGTTCACCCGAACCGTCTAACCTATCTAGCTAACTTCTAGGCCCAAATTCAGGGTATTACATCTTTTGTTTGAGTGTTTTGCCTAAGTGAGAACTAAGCTTGTTCACTAGTAAGAAGTTGGTTCGTTGAGGTGATGGTTAAACCATTGATAACTTGTTAAGTGACAGTGAGAGACCGTTACCTGTCACCTAAGGTAGATGACTCATTTAAACGATTGTGAAGTACCCATGTGCGTTTTTTCAGGATTGATTCGAGAATAATATGCTTGTGGTTAAAGTGTTAGAGGCTAGTAGTTTCGAAATGAATTTTGGAATGAAGATTTCTCTCTTTAGGGTATGTCGTGGCAATGTTTGATGTTTGTAGTGATTGTAACACCCCCTTCCCGTATCCGTACACTGAGTACGAGTTAGAAATGTTACAACTTCTTTAATAAAAAGATCGGGGTAATTTAAGATTTTTAGAAAAACTTTTATATGATCACCCATCCTAAAATTGCTCTAGCCCAAGCATGTTTAACTTTATTTTAAATAGACATAAATTATTTATTCAAGTTTTAAACATAAATCAATTATCTTAACATGCAACTCAAATATGTTTAGCAAGTATACATGTCACTATAATAATCAAACCTTAAATAGGATGTCATTATTGTGATTACCTGTTGAGCTTTCCCATATTGATGCAATGCTCTTCTCACTCTCATCTTGATTTACCTACGTATGCACAATCAAACAAACGCTAAGTACAAACTTAGTGAGGTAATAAAGGAAGTTAATAGCAATACTTTAAATTTTATTCGACTTCATAGCTATGCTTATATAACATGATATATATACCAAAGCATCAACTTTCACATTGCATTAGTAATGATTTACTACATGCCAATGCAATCAAACTTTCATGCTTGTCTATCTTTCATAATGTGCCATAAATGCATCATGATCACTAGACATGTATTACCATCATGTTAATCATATATTAACATAATATAAATCATATATAAATTTCTTACCAATATACTTTCCATTTATTCCAAAAGCTCACAAGCTTATTCACTTGCTTATCTTTTATTAACCAATAAACCATAGCCCGAATGTAAGCCTATGAGGACCCTGGGTACACGAGTCAAAAGTGCACATAAGGTTGTGCTAACCATCCGTACGTAAGGCCGTGATAACCATATACACTAAGTACCCTTTATATATACTATATTGCTAAACCGAGTATGCAGCATGCCAACTATACCTTGTCCCTTAATGACATACTTGGGCATATATTCCATATTTATTTCATCCATGGAAATGTATATCAACATAATTTAACATTGGGCAGTTCATACCCGAAATAACATTCATAATATAACATCATATATAACTAGTGATTCATGCATTTATGTTCAACCTTTGACATATTTAAAACATGTCAAATATATGATCAATGACATAATTATCATGCCAATATATAAACAAGGTAGATTTATCGCAAGTCTTCCTAATGATGTATAAAATATTCATGTATTATGTTATGTATGCATTTGCACTCACCTTTGCCTTGCATTATTCAATTCGATTACTTTATCTCTACTATACTCCAACCTTTTCCTTGCCCTTGTTGCATATTTGATCTCGATTCGTATTGGAAGCTATAATATATATCATTTTAAGTATATGTTAGTACATATCAAATCTTAATATAATAATGGAAATTAATTTAAGTAACTATCCATCAATTACTAGATTGAATTATTTAAGCTTCCTATATTTGATTCAATCCGAGATATTAAAATATACTCGCATCAAATCTTACTCTTATTTATCCTTAGGCCCAATACCTTGGCCGAATACTCAATTTAGTCCTGAAGGACACTTTCAAGCTATAATTAATAATTTTAAGCTTGATCCCCACATTTTTCATCCTTTACACTTTTGGACCTAAACTTTGAAAAGTTTTATTTTGGTCCCCACACTTGAACCGAATTGTTCAAATAATCCCCAAAAGATTGTTTTTGTTCCAATTAAGCCATTTCCTATTTTTCCATAAATTTTCCTTTACTTTGCTAAATTGCCGAATTTGTTATCCACTTTTAACAAATTGTCAAAATGGTCACTAGCTCGAATAATCATCAGTTTAACATTCTAACTTCATTTTCATGCCTAAAAAATTATTAACAACATAATTACATTTCAAATTCTAAAAATCAGAATTTAAACCCTAACTTTAACACCTTGCTAAATTAGTCTTTTAGGGTTTAAATTTAGGGTTTTGATTCTAAATAACAAATCAAGTTTGCAAGATTACTAATTCATCATTACAAACCCTAATTTAAGGTTGGATCCTTAAACCCTCATCTTCTTCAAGGTTGCTAAATTGTTTTGAGTTTAAATCACAACTCAAAAACATGAATCCAACATCATTCTTGTTTGATTTCAACAATAAATCGAACATAGATTCATAAAATCATAAAACCCCCAATTTGAACATAAACCCTAATTTCTCTCTCATATCAAATCTCATCAATCATGCATGAAATCCATGAATAATTTACATCAATAGATAGAGATCGAAGAGAAGAACAACTTTGTAGTTCGGAAGATTACCTTAAAACTGAGATTCAGGGCTTAAATCGAGCTTGGAAATTTCCCTCTCCTTTCTCCTTTTTCTCCATGGTTTATGGCTGGAAAAGATGAACATTTGTTCATCATTTTCTATTATTTTACAATTGTAACTATTAAATGAATTTTAAATTCATTTAAATTCTAAAATTACCAATTTAGCCATTAAATCCAATGGCTAATTTAATCTCATCTAAAATCAAGGGCCAATATTAAATCCATGTATATTTCATCTTCCAAAAACGTCCTCAATATTTCAAAAATATTTCAAAATTGCCATCCTTTCCAAATGACCAATTTGCCTTCCAACTAGTCTTTATTTACTAGTTTGTTTCAAAATTGTCATTCCATTATAATCTAACTAAATTAATTCCTTCTCAACAAGCCACTATTCCATAAATATCATTTTATGGTTTTCCATGTCTTATAGAACAACCTCTGAAATTTCTATTCAATCCGATTTCCCAATATTCACTAAATACTTCTATTACGATTTTACCTTTACCGAGCTATCGGATCTATTCCGAAAATTCTATATTTCCATATTTAGAAAATAAATACTGTTATCTCATAAAAACTTTCTTTCTTAAGGACTTAGACTAAATTTTTCTAACTCAGTCTATTATTCTAATAATTATCAAAATTCCTCCAAATATTGAAATAACCATTTTGCCCTCAAATCCAATGAATCCATAATGTACCACATATCATTATCCTTCATCCAATAGCCTAGATTTAATCTTGAGTTAGTAGTTTACCAACTTTTCCCATGTGATTTTTCCAAAATTACGATCTTGCCATTTTCATCCAACGGCTCACATTTAACATGGAAAATCAACTTAAATCCAAGGGTTCATATTATTACAACACAAACAAAATATCTTAGACATGAAAAATAACATAATTAACCTTGCCTTATCATCCTTCAAAATATCTTGTATATTCGATTCGATCTGATTATCTGAATATTTTTCTGAACTTTATCGCTTTATTGCCATTAATACAAACTCCGTACAAAAAATCTGGATAACACAGAATGTCATTCTTGGGGGTAAACTATTCATTTACGGGGTTAAAATAAATAACTTTTAAAAATTACACTTTGGTCCTTAAACTTTTCCAAAGTTTATACTTTAGCCACAAAACATTCAAAATTTACATTTTGGTCACTAGCCAAAAATTGGGATATTACAATTCTCCCCCTTAAGAAAATTCGTCCTCGAATTTTCAACACATACCTGATTCAAAAACAATGAGAAAACTATTTTCTCATATCTTTTTCTCTTTCCCATATCGCTTTTTCGACTTCATGATTTCGCCAAAGAACTTTAACAAGCGAGATCATCTTATTCCTTAGTTCTTTGACTCCATGTGCCAGAATCTTTACCGATTCTTCATCATAAATCAAATCCGGTTGAATCTCTATTCCTTTTAGGTAATGATATGTAAAGGATCTGATCGATACTTCTTGAGCATCGATACATGAGATTCATTATGAATCTTGTCCATTTCCTAAGGTAAGGCTAGCTAATAAGCCACCGGACCAACTCTTTTCACAATATTATATGGTCCAATAATTCTCAGACTCAACTTTCCTTTTTGTCCAAATCATAACACCTCTTTCCAAGGTGAAATTTTTATACTTTATCTCTAACTTCATTTTAAATATCTTTTCTTTCAAGATCAACAGATAATATCCATCATTCTAAGTAATTCTAGATTGCTTTGAACCATTCTTACTTTATTCTCCACATTCTGAACTGAATCAAATCAGATTCAATCACCTCGTAGTTCTCTTTTTAACTCATTATCATTGGGGATATAAATTACCCCTTGATAATATGAACATTCTTTAGACTAAACATTGATACCTTTTAATTTTTCCTTTTCACCTTACTGAATTCTTTCCAGGCATATCTTATCTTTCATATGTAAATCTTTGATCCGATTTGTCAAAGTAGATTTGAGCTGAAGCTATGTAATCAATATACTATATTCTTCTTAAGGTAATTGGGCATTTAATCCTTATAAGCCAAAGAATGACTTTTGGCTAAATACATCAACTACTACATTAGCCTTATTACATCAATACACATCCCAACTTATTATGGGACGTATTATTGAATAAGGTAGAATCCTTACTAGATTCATACTACACTAATACTAGTGCTACTATCAAATCTTCTTCAACTGGTAATAATATAATCATAATTTAATCTTAGAGGAATATTACTACTTCTTTTGACTAACATCATTGGAGCTTCTTAAGGTGATAAACTGGGTCATATAAATCCTCAATCTAATGACTATTGCAACTAGGTCTTTAATTTTCTCAATCTAGTAAGAGCCATTCTGTAGAGTACAATCGATATAGGTCCAATATTGGATTAAATTCAATCCTAAACTTAGTCTCTCGATTAAGCGTCAAGCCTGACAGCTCCTTTTGGGCAACCCATTTAAAACTCACAAACAATAGGAATACTCTCCCAGCTTACCCTTGATGCTCAGTATCCATAGCATAAGTTAAATAATTTTCACATTGGTAACAATTTCCAATAAAAACTCTGCATGCCAATTATCATAACACTCACATGATTGGTTTTGTGGTTTCCTTGAATCTCCAACATTAATTATAAATGTCAGAGAGTTCTTAATTTTCCTTGTCCCGATCTCTTAGCGGAACTATGTAATAAATTCAGTTTGATATCTTTGTCGGGAATCCTCACCACTTTTTAGAAATGGTGAAATGAATATTGATTCACTATTCCTCTTTACGAGTCGTGACCTCTGTTTAGATATTTTCTCATTCTGAACCCTTTGCATTGCATTTGGCATAATTTACTTCTTCATTAAATTTAGAAATACATAGGGCAGTCAATACTTCTTTGTACCTGACCTTCAGCCCTCTATGAGCTGTCATAACAAACTCTCTTTATGTCTGTAGGAAGCAGCTTAGAAGTAAATTAGCTCAGTTTATTAAACTTGCACTCATACCTGTAAATAATCCAATTGCCCTAATTAAGATGCAAGAACCTCCGTTGCATCTCTAGGATAAACTTTATTACGGAACCCTCAAAGAAAGAACTTCTAGTTAATAGACTTTTGAGTATGTACCGTAACATTACTTTATCAAATACGGGTCTAATCCTTTTAGATAAGATAATACTTTTTCCTTGAGTCTCCTCTGATCATCCATACAAAGTTCCTTCAACATAACTTTTATAATTAACAATCATAGGATCTCCATTAATATCTCTCTGAAAATCTAGTGTGCCAGAACTTTCAATTCTTTTGCATTAGGTGCCTACGCAGGCTGATTCATGATTGCATCTAAAGTATGGAAGAAAAGCTCTAAATACAGAACATGCATATCATGTTACTCTTGTGCCTCTACACCATGCTAAGCTGAGGGTAGAATATTATCATTAACCTTATCACTCTCGTGAATCTCTTATTGATACACTCGCCTAAACACCTGACACGATTCTTTTACCCTCATACAATGTAATTTAACATTATTATCATAATGAAGTAAGCAATTGCATCTATTCAAACAAGTAAAATCATCAGTAATTTTGACATCCTAGTGGCATGTATAAAGTTTTGACCTTTACCGTACTTCATTTAGCTTCAGAACTGGCAAAATCTATAGCTCTGATACCAATAAATCTAACACCCCTTCCCGTATACCGAGTACGAGTTGGAAATCTTACGACTTCTTTAATCAAAAATCAGGGTAATTTAACATTTTTAGAAAAACTTCTCAATGGTCAACCATCCTAAAATTGCTCTAGCCCAAGCACGCTTAACTTTATTTAAAACTGACATAAATTATTTATTCGAGTTTCAATCATAAATCAATTATCTTAGCATGTGACTCAAATAGGTCTAGCAAGTATACATGCCACTATAATAATCAAACCTTAAATAGGATGTCATTACTGTGATTAACTGTTGAGCTTTCCCATATTGATGCAATGCTCTTCTCACTCTCATCTTGATTTACCTACGTGTGCACAATCAAACACACTATAAGTACGAACATAGTGAGGCAATAAAGGAAGTTAATAACAATATTTTAAATTTTATTCGACTTCATAGCTATGTTTATATAACATGGTATGTATACCAAAGCATCAACTTTCACATTGCATTAGTAATGATTTACTATATGCCAATGCAATCAAACTTTCATGCTTGTCTATCTTTCATAATGTGTCATATATGCATAAATGCATCATGGTCACTAGACATGTATTACCATCATGTTAATCATATATTAACATAATATAAACCGGATATAAATTTCTTACCAATATACTTGCCATTTATTCCAAAAGCTCACAAGCTTATTCACTTGCTTATCTTTTATTAACCAATAAACCATAGCCCGAATATAAGCCTATGAGGACCTTGGGTACACGAGTCAAAAGCGCACATAAGATTGTGCGAACCATCCACACGTAATGTCATGCTAACCATCCGTACGTAAGGCCGTGATAACCATATACACTAAGTATCATTTATATACACTATAGTGCTAAACTGAGTATGCAGCATGCTGCTGGACTCTATAGCTTGTCAACTATACCCTGTCCCTTAATGACATACTTGGGCATATATTCCACATTTATTTCATCCATGGAAATGTATATCAACATAATTTAACATTGGCCAGTTCATACCCGAAATAACATTCATAATATAACATCATATATAACTAGTTATTCATGCATTTATGTTCAACCTTTGACATATTTAAAACATGTCAAATATATGATCAATGACATAATTATCATGCCAATATATAAACAAGGTAGATTTATCGCAAGTCTTCCTAATGATGTATAAAATATTCATGTATTATGTTATGTATGCATTTGCACTCACCTTTGCCTTGCATTATTCAATTCGATTACTTTATCTCTACTCTACTCCAACCTTTTCCTTTCCCTTGTTGCTTATTTGATCTCGATTCGTATTGTAAGCTATAATATATATCATTTTAAGTATATGTCAGTACATATCAAATCTTAATATAATAATGGAAATTAATTTAAGTAACTATCCATCAATTACTAGATTGAATTATTTAAGCTTCCTATATTTGATTCAATCTGAGATATTAAAATATACTCGCATCAAATCTTTCTCTTATTTATCCTTAGGCCCAATACCTTGACCGAATACTCAATTTAGTCCTGAAGGACACTTTCAAGCTATAATTAATAATTTTAAGCTTGATCCCCACATTTTTCATCCTTTACACTTTTGGACCCAAACTTTGAAAAGTTTTATTTTGGCCCCCACACTTGAACTGAATTGTTCAAATAATCCCCAAAAGATTTTTTTTGTTCCAATTAAGCCATTTCCTATTTTTCCACAAATTTTCCTTTACTTTGTTAAATTGCCGAATTGGTTATCCACTTTTAACAAATTGTCAAAATGGTCACTAGCTCGAATAATCATCAGTTTAACATTCTAACTTCATTTTCATGCCTCAAACATTATTAACAACAAAATTACATTTCAAATTCTAAAAATCAAAATTTAAACCCTAACTTTAACACCTTGCTAAATTAGTTTTTTAGGGTTTAAATTGAGGGTTTTGATTCTAAATAACAAATCAAGTTTGCAAGATTACTAACTCATCATTACAAACCCTAATTTAAGGTTGGATCCTTAAACCCTAATATTCTTCAAGGTTGCTGAATTGCTTTGGGTTTAAATCACAACTCAAAAACATGAATCCAACATCATTCTTGTTTGATTTCAACAATAAATCAAACATAGATTCATAAAATCATAAAAACCCCAATTTGAACATAAACCCTAATTTCTCTCTCATATCAAATCTCATCAATCAGGCATGAAATCCATGAATAATTTACATCAATAGATAGAGATCGAAGAGAAGAACAACTTTTTAGTTCGGAAGATTACCTTAAAACCGAGATTCGGGGCTTAAATCGAGCTTGGAAATTTCACTCTCCTTTCTCCTCTTTCTCTATGGTTTATGGCTGGAAAATATGAACATTTGTTCATCTTTTTCTATTATTTTACAATTGTAACTATTAAATGAATTTTAAATTCATTTAAATTGTGAAATTACCAATTTAGCCATTAAATCCAATGGCTAATTTAATCTCATCTAAAATCAAGGGCCAAGATTAAATCCATGTATATTTCATCTTCCAAAAACGTCCTCAACATTTCAAAAATATTTCAAAATTGCCATCTTTTCCAAATGATCAATTTGCCTTCCAACTAATCTTTATTTACTAGTTTGTTTCAAAATTGTCATTCCATTATAATCTAACTAAATTAGTTCCTTCTCAACAAGCCACTATTCCATAAATATCATTTTATGGTTTTCCATGGCTTATAGAACAACCTCTGAAATTTTGATTCAATCCGATTTCCCAATATTCACTAAATACTTCTACTACTATTTTACCTTTACCGTGGTAATGTTTGATGTCTGCAGTGATTGTAACACCCCCTTCCCGTATCCATACACTGAATATGAGTTAGAAATGTTACGACTTCTTTAATGAAAAATCGGGTAATTTAAGATTTTTAGGAAAACTTTTCTATGATCACCCATCCTAAAATTGCTCTAGCCCAAGCATGCTTAACTTTATTTAAAATCGACATAAATTATTTATTCAAGTTTTAAACATAAATCAATTATCTTAACAGGCAACTTAAATAGGCTTAGCAAGTATACATGCCACTATAATAATCAAACCTTAAATAGGATGTCATTATTGTGATTACCTGTTGAGCTTTCCCATACCGATGCAATGCTCTTCTCACTCTCATCTTAATTTACCTACGTGTGCACAATCAAACAAACGCTAAGTACAAACTTAGTGAGGTAATAAAGGAAGTTAATAGCAATACTTTAAATTTTATTCGACTTCATAGCTATGCTTATATAACATGATATATATACCAAAGCATCAACTTTCACATTGCATTAGTAATGATTTACTACATGCCAATGCAATCAAACTTTCATACTTGTCTATCTTTCATAATGTGCCATATATGCATAAATGCATCATGATCACTAGACATGTATTACCATCATGTTAATCATATATTAACATAATATAAACCGGATATAAATTTCTTACCAATATACTTCCCATTTATTCCAAAAGCTCACAAGATTATTCACTTGTTTATCTTTTATTAACCAATAAATCATAGCCCGAATATAAGCCTATGAAGACCCTAGGTACACGAGTCAATACTACACATAAGGTTGTCCTAACCATCCGCACGTAAGGCCGTGCTAACCATCCGCACGTAAGGCCGAGCTAACCATCCGCACGTAAGGCCGTGCTAAGCATATGCACGTAAGGCCATGTTAACCATATACACTAAGTATCCTTTATATACACTATAGTGCTAAACCGAGTATACAGTGTGCTGCTGGACTCTATAGCATGCCAACTATACCCTGTCCCACAATGATATACTTGGGCATATATTCCATATTTATTTCATCCATGGCAATGTATATCAACATAATTTAACATTAGACAGTTCATACCCGAAATAACATTCATAATATAACATCATATATAACTAGTGATTCATACATTTATGTTCAACCTTTGACATATTTAAAACATGTCAAATATATGATCAATGACATAAATATCATGCCAATATATAAACAAGGTAGACTTATCGCCAGTCTTCCTAATTATGTATAAAACATTCATGTATTATGTTATGTATGCATTTGCACTCACCTTTGCCTTGCATTATTCAATTCGATTACTTTATCTTTACTCCAACCTTTTCCTTGCCCTTGTTGCTTATTTGATCTCGATTCGTTTTGGAAGCTGTATTATAACAATAACATATATCATTTCAAGTATATGTTGGTATATATTAAATCTTAATATAATAATGGAAAGTAATTTAAGTAACTATCCATCAATTACTAGATTGAATTATTTAAGCTTCCTATATTTGATTCAATCCGAGATATTAAAATATACTCGCATCAAATCTTTCTCTTATTTATCCTTAGGCCCAATACCTTGGTCGAATACTCAATTTAGTCCCAAAGGGCACTTTCAAGCTATAATTAATAATTTTAAGATTGATCCCAACATTTTTCATCCTTTACACTTTTGGACCTAAACTTTGAAAAGTTTTGTTTTGGTACCCACACTTGAATCGAATTGTTCAAATGATCCCCAAAAGATTGTTTTTGTTACAATTAAGCCATTTCCTATTTTTCCACAAATTTTCCTTTACTTTTCTAAATTGTCGAATTGGTTATCCACTTTTGACAAATTGTCAAAATGGTCACTAGCTCGAATAATCATCAGTTTAGCATTCTAACTTCATTTTCATACCTCAAACATCATTAACGACATAAGTACATTTCAAATTCTAAAAATCTAAATTTAAACCCTAACTTTAACACCTTGCTAAATTAGTCTTTTAGGGTTTAAATTTAGGGTTTGATTCTAAATAACAAATCAAGTTTGCAAGATTACTAACTTATCATCACAAACTGTAATTTAAGGTTGGATCCGTAAACCCTAATCTTCTTCAAGGTTGCTAAATTGTTTGGGGTTTAAATCAAAACTCAAAAACATGAATCCAACATCATTCTTGCTTGATTTCAACAATAAATCGAATATAGATTCATAAAATCATAAAACCCCCAATTTGAACATAAACCCTAATTTATCTCTCATATCAAATCTCATCAATCAAGCATGAAATCCAAGATAATTTGCATCAATAGATAGAGATCGAAGAGAAGAACAACTTTGTAGTTTGGAAGATTACCTTAAAACCGAGATTCGGGGCTTAAATCGAGCTTGGAAATTTCCCTCTTCATTATCCTCTTTCTCCATGGTTTATGGCTGGAAAAGATGAGCATTTGTTCATCTTTTTCTATTATTTTACACTTGTAACTATTAAATGAATTTTAAATTTATTTAAATAGTAAAATTACCAATTTAGCCTTTAAATCCAATGGCTAATTTAATCTCATCTAAAATCAATGGCCAAGATTAAATCCATGTATATTTTATCTTCCAAAAACATCCTCAACATTTCAAAAATATTTCAAAATTGCCATCCTTGTCAAATGACTAATTTGCCCTCTTAAATAGTAAAATTACCAATTTAGCCTTTAAATCCAATGGCTAATTTAATCTCATCTAAAATCAAGGGCCAAGATTAAATCCATGTATATTTTATCTTCCAAAAACATCCTCAACATTTCAAAAATATTTCAAAATTGCCATCCTTGTCAAATGACTAATCAAGGGCCAAGATTAAATCCATGTATATTTTATCTTCCAAAAACATCCTCAACATTTCAAAAATATTTCAAAATTGCCATCCTTGTCAAATGACTAATTTGCCCTCTAACTAGTCTTTATTTACTGGTTTGTTTCAAAATTGTCATTCCATTATAATCTAACTAAATTAGTTCCTTCTCAATCAACCACTATTCCATAAATATCATTTTATGGTTTTCCATGGCTTATAAAACAACCTCTGAAATTTCAGTTCAATCCGATTTCCTGATATTCACTAAATACTTCTACTAGGATTTTACCTTGACCGAGCTATCGGATCTATTCCGAAAATTCTATATTTCCATATTCAAAAAATAAATACTATTATCTCATAAAAACTTTCTTTCTTAAGGACTTAGACTGAATTTTCCTAACTTAGTCTATTATTCTGATAATTATCAAAATTCCTCCAAATAGTGAAATAATCATTTTGCCCTCAAATCCAATGAATCCATAATGTACCACATATCATCATCCTTTATCCAATAGCCTATCATCCACGTTTTAAATTGGTTCTTATAATTAAAAGTGTTCTAGTTCTTAAACTATCAATATCATTCCATTTTGATCATTTTGTTAACGTGTTGTTAAAAAATTAAGCGTAAACTACACCAGTAGTCCCTAAACTTTTAGAGAAATTTCACTTCAGTCACAAACTTTTACAATTTGCATTACAGTCATTAAACTGTTAATTTTCTTTCATTATGGTCACTACCAATAGGAAATGCTAACATGACGCGTTAAAGTTTTATTATAAAAAGCTCTAGTTTTTCAAATTGACAGCCGACGCAAAGGTAGAGTTTTCAATAAACTGAGTAGTCTCTTGTCATCCCAATAGTGGGAAGGTTCTGTTTGGAGAGAAGATTAACATAGTTCTGTTTCAAGTTGATATTATGTTTGATAATGACGGATCAAGAAGTTTTAACTTTTAGTTTTGATTGAGATTTGAGAAGGTTAAACATTTTTTTAATGAGTTTGAATCAAAGTAAATAAAGAGAAGAAGAAAAATAGTAGTTCAATGATCTTTTGACTGAAAAAATCACCAAATAATGTCAGAAACGACAGCGAAAGAAGATGATTGTCCAATAGAAAATAAAAACTAAAACTTTTTGATTATTCATTGTCAACTGTCGGGTCAGCTTAAAATCAAACAATGTTCATCTTTTAGACAAAATAGAGCTTTCCTACTATTTGGATTGACCGACTAACTCTCCGTTCATCAAAAACCCGATTTTTGTGGTAGATTTGAAGTCACCTCTCCGACTAGTGTTTATTTATTATCTCGTTAATCTATCAACGATTTAGACCCTCGAACTAGTTTTCCTTTATCGATAGACATTCACAATCATTCACCATCAACAATAGTATTTTTTATATATTATTTCTGAGTTACTTAATTTTTTTAATGTTTTATAACCAATTATGTGATTAATCTACTGTATTTTTTTAGGCTTTTCACATAACATTCTTATATTTCCTTTATTTTTAGTTAGAACAAATATCGTTAACAAATTTGAAATTAAAATACATCCATATCTTAGTCTTTATTTATAATAGTAATAATAAAATTTAGGATAAGGATAAAGTGTAAAGAAAGTGTGGGGCTACACATCAGAAAAGAAATCTCATGTGTTTCCTCTGATGATTGCTATGGCTCACTAATAAAGAGAATCAGAAAAGAAATCTCATGTGTTTCCTTTGAGAAGGTTAAACATTTTTTCAATGAGTTTGAATCAAAGTAAATAAAGAGAAGAAGAAAAATAGTAGTTCAATGATCTTTTTTATTGAAAAAATCACCAAACAATGTCAGAAACGATGGCGAAAGAAGATGATTGTCCAATAGAAAATAAAAATTAAAATTTTTTGATTCTTCATTGTTAACTGTCGGGTCAGCTTAAAATCAAATAATATTTATCTTTTAGACAAAATAGAGCTTTCCTACTATTTGGATTGACCGACTAACTCTCCTTTCATCAAAAACCCGATTTTTGTGGTAGATTTGAAGTCACCTTTCCGGCTAGTGTTTATTTATTATCTCGTTAATCTATCAATGATTTAGACCCTCGAACTAGTTTTCCTATATCGATAGACATTCACAATCATTCACCATCAACAATAGTATTTTTATATATTATTTCTGAGTTTCTTAATTTTTTTAATGTTTTATAACCAATTATGTGATTAATCTACTGTAATTTTTTAGACTTTTCACATAACATTCTTATATTTCCTTTATTTTTAGTTAGAACAAATATCGTTAACAAATTTGAAATTAAAATACATCCATATCTTAGTCTTTATTTATAATAGTAATAATAAAATTTAGGATAAGGATAAAGTGTAAAGAAAGTGTGGGGCTACACATCAGAAAAGAAATCTCACGTGTTTCCTCTGATGATTGCTATGGCTCACTAATAAATGTGGACGAGTCTACGGTATAAACGTCTAATTTAAAATTAAAAGGCGATAAGTTTTAAAATTTGTAATAGCAATATAAAATTTTATACATTTTGATAAGATTTTATATTTTTTTACAAGTTTCGAAACTTGATTTTTTTTGTTAGTGTTTTTCGACAAATTTCTTAATTTTACAAGTTTTAAAATTTATCAAAAAAACATAAAAGAACAACCTAAAATATTATAATACATATTATAACATTTTAGGTTGCTTAAACAAATTTTAAAACTTATTATTTTTTAACATTGAATTAAATTATTGTATCGTAGACCTACTAAACAAATGTCCCTTCGCACTTAAATGAGAATTTCAATCCCCTAAATTTAGAAGAATGCTCTACCCATATTTGATTGATTTAATGTCACAAATTAATATAATAGTTCAATCTTTTTAAATTACATAATTAGGGTTACTTTTTCTTTCAAAATTACACACTTATCAAAATATTATAACAGTATTATCTTTATAAGGTAGGGAAAATGTAAATATAGTACTTTGGGGGTGTGGAAATGGCAAAATGGGTGAGTCAAGGTGGGAGCAATTTTGTGGGTGAGTCAACTCGGACGATCTGGCTTGTTTATTCACAAAATTCAATGATAGAGTATTTAGAGTGGATGCCACGTGGTAGATAAGAGGTGGTCGGTGAGGGGAGGTGCTGACTCATTTCCATGCAATATTGTGTTCCTCCGTGCCCACCATTACCAATCATTCAACACAGCTATACATGAAGGCTTTGAAATGTTTTTTTTTTGTTTGAAATTTTAAATTCTTCATTTTGAATTTTCAGTAATTATTTTTATAATTTAAATGATTCTATAAAAATATCTTTTGGTTATATTTTTAATAAAATTAGTTAAATACTTAATTTAATTTATTGGTTAAATAACTTAATTTTTTTTAAACATAACAAAAACTTCATTAAGAAAACAAACTTACAGTAAAAGTTGAAGGTCAGGTGGTATTACACTAAACCTGTTCAAAAGGCAAGACTCTAATCTAGTTTTTCTAGCCACCCAATCAGCAACTAAATTACAATGCTTATCAACATGAGAAAAAAAAAATTCAAAAGAGTTTCCTTCAACAATCAAGTTCTTTTCAATTGTTGAAGTTACCCACACAGAATGATTACAAGAAATAATGCGTGAAAAAAGCTTTTTATCATCAGTTTTAAAAATCACTTTACTCAAGCCAATCCGACGAGCCAAGTCTATAGCCACACGTAACGAAAGCACATTAGCAAGAACATAGAAATCACCAGAACCACAAGAAATAAGCTTGGAGTCACCCCAACGATTAAACCAAACTCATCTCGAATAACCACAGCAATCCTTGTGGCACCAGTGCTTCGGTTACAGAAGGCAGCACAATTAATCTCGAACCATTCAGAATTAGGAGGCTGCCACTTGTCGGGAGAAGCGGGACTTACGTTCTCAGCAGATCTCGGATTTCTACCGAGAGGTGTCATTTCTGCACAAGCAAAAGCCAAATGCCAAACATCAATTGGGCTAAAAGGAGTACATGAAAAAATCAGGTTATTCTTTTTTTTCCAAAGCTGCCAGCAAAGGAAAATAATAAGGTGTAGGCCTTCCAAAAAGTTAGAATGATCACCAAGATCCAGCATTGAATCTCCCTAATGACAGAACCCTAGAAAACTCTCTTTTCTCGGACAGTAGCTAAAATCAAAAACTCTCCAGACAACTTGAGAGAAAGGACAAAAGAAAAAAAATATGTTATATGCTCTCATTTTCCCCTCACATCGAGGACATAGTGAAAAAGTAAACTTCAATCTGTTATGAAAATTCTCATTTGAAGCTAGAGCATTTTGGCAAGTCTTCCACGAAAAAGATTTAAGCTTTGGAGGGATTTTTATTTTCCAAATAGAGATTCATAACCTTTTTTTTCTTGGGTTAAAGTTGGAAAAAGCATCATTCTCACCACCATGGGAGTTAAATAATAAATTATAGCCTGAACGAACCGAGTAGCAACTATTTTTGTTATCCTTCCAAACAAGTTCATCTTTCACATGTGGTCCTCCAATAGGGATCTGAAGAATATTCCTTCCTTCTTCGACAAAAAAAGATCCATAATCTTTTGTTGGTTCTATTCAAGGCCTTCAATTTCAATCAAATATGAGACTAAAGTATCTACATTATAGGGAGGTCTTTCGGAACGCACCACAAAATTTGGATTATTGGAAATTCATCTATCATTTCAGAGGTTGATATCCGCACCATTCCTAACATTCCACAAGGATTTTTTTTAATAGTGTCAATTCTATCAATTAAGCTGTTCCATGCCCATGAAGAGTTTTGGCATTTAGAGGTAGAGAACAGATCTCCATTCGAGTAGTAGAGATCTCTCATGATTTTTGTCACAAGAAAATCCGGTTCTTTAATAACCTCCAGGCTTGTTTAGCCACTAGTGCCTTATTAAAGGTGTGAAGGTCATTAAAACCAAGGCCACCATTTTTCATAGACTTGCAAAGCTTCCCCCTGCAAAGCCAATGAATACCACCACTCGGTTCAGTTGAATTGCTCCACCAAAATCGACTGATCAACATATTGATTTCCTTGCCGAAAGAAACTGCTTGAGAAAGTTCAACGGCTTCTTACACCATTAAGCCAAGCATTAATCAAATGAAAATTATCCCATATAAAAAATAAAAACTTTTTTTTGATTAAGAGATAATTATATTTTCATGATAAATTCTAAGATTCGAACCTGTACAGAATAGAGTAACATGAGCATCATTGAGCACTCGACTAATTAATGAATTAAAAGAGGGAAAACTAGTGGATAAGAAAGTTGAGATAATGAAGAGAGCTTAGGCTTAGGTTGTTTGGGTGGCCATTGTGTTGATACATGGAATTGGCCAACAAAAAAACATCACTAGTTGTTGAGTACATGTGAATGTGAATGTTGGAGGTCTCCATGTGTTCCTTTTTTTCATGAGGATCCAATCAGCCACATGTTTCTTTTTGTCTTTCCCTTTCCAAAAACTGAAGTATCAATGGACCACTTCTCCCCCATCGTATTAATAATAATAGTCTAGGTTTGCTCCAGAAATGCTCCTTGCCATTCATCCCCACTTTATCCCATGCCTTTTCTTTCATATTTGCGTATAGAAAATCGTATTACATACATACATACTCGTGTTTGATTTTAATGTGTATAAAAGATTAATTGATATGACCTATACCTACCCTCTTTTGTGTGGCTTCGTTGAATTTAATGTTAGAACTTAAAAATTATTTTTTTAGTATTAGGACCCCGAAAAGAGAGAGAATTTTTGTCACTACTCCATAAAAAATGTAGGGTCGGGAAAACATAAGTTAGGTTTTGAGTACACAGACAGTAGTCGAACTTCTATCCATAAGTTTTAAGCCTTGAGAAATAACTTGAAACATTAATACATATATAGGAGGGGGGGGGGGGACAAAGAACAATGATCTTAGAACAGATTTTTATTCTTTTTTTAACGAAAAAAAAAACTAAATCAAATTGGAGTTTTCCAATGACAGCATACAACATTAGATGAGCTTCTCACAATTCCAAAAAAAAATCAATGGATAGCAAAAATGAATACAAAATTTACCTCTGATGCAGTTCAAGGGTCAAATCGAACTAACACTTTGTATTAGCATTTTTGGGCTTTTTGCCAGCCATTCTATATGTTGTCTCTTATATTCGATTCGAGACGAATTATTGTCTCTCTTAGTTGACTTTGAATGTGAATGACCATCACCTGACATGTGCTTCTTTCTCCTTGGAGCTCCAACGGCACAAGAGTCCATGTCTGGATTGGTGCTTTATCTGAAAATGAGAAACTCATGGTACTAAATGGAACATCGGGTGGATCAAAACCGGGATCTATCGCATGTGCAGAACCCAGAGGATAACCAATAGTTCCATCCTGGTGTGGAGGTGGAAATTTCTCGCTCTTGCTCTTGGCATTTGGGTGTGTTATTAATCGCCGTCTCTGTTTCAGCAAAAGAGTCCCAGTAAATCAGTAATCAGTTCTTTGTTTCAGCACCAGCTCTAGCACAAAATATCGTAAATCATGGAAAACAACAGGTGAATACTAGAATCGAGAACAAAGGATAATACCTTTGTTCATCTTGATTCTAGATGAAAAGCCTTACCAACTTAGATATTGGCTAATTCATATAAACAGGGATGTCTTATAAATGATGAAAAAGTACGAGGTCTAGAGGGAAAAGAGAGGATCTATGACATACATCAAGGTTAGCTCGAAGTTCAGCATTTGCTTCTGGAGCAGGAATTGCCCGCACAGCTCGATCACGTCGACGAGCTTTCTTCACTCCATATGCATTAGCTCTTCCGGCAGCTCTCAATCTACAACCATGAAGCTCATCTCGTCTCAGTTACAAAGAGAAAGGTGGAAAACTGGTATCAGATTCATGCACTATTGTAAACGAAGCATTTAAACAAATCTCTTTTTGTCAACATCTTATGTAATTTTATCTTCTACTTTATTTTCCCAGTTTGATAATGGGCATTCATTATTTCATGAACATATGCAGTGTAATATAGATTTTTGTGGAATGGAATTTCGAAACAAAACCGGTGTTCAAATTGGCTTAGAATGTCAATCGGAACTTAATGAGATTAAATACCATGTACCTTCTAGCTTCTTCATCTCGTAGCTTAGCATCCATCTCCTTGCAAGGAGGGTATTTTGGAAGGCTGGAAGGATCACAAGCATAAGGCTTGGTCATGAAGAACTGCAGAACACATGAACAATTACGATGACACTTTCGACCATAAATAACTCAAAGCAATCACTGGTTAATGAAGAACTGCAGAACACATGAACAGTTACAATGACACTTTCGACCATAAATAACTCAAAGCAATAACTGGTTAATGAAGAACTGCAGAATACATGAATGGTTATGAATTTACGATGACACTTTCGACCATAAATAATTCAAACCAATCACCGGTTATCCTACAAAACAAAACTGGACTGACTAAAACTTGAGCATTCTTGCCAAAAAGGATGGAAGCTGACATCCTTCTAAGCAAATTTCAGCCATGGGTGAAAAATATAAGTCAATACATTATCTGATATAATATACTGAATCATAATGAATATTCTAAATGCTGCTCTCTAGAGCTACAAGATTATAAACAAACAAGTGACATAAGTCAAGAACTAAGGGATAAAAGCTTACTTCACTGTTTAATGCTGCTGTAGCCGTCAGACTCTCAACGGGGTCAATTGCTAGAAGAGCATCAATCAGCGGCAATGATGATGGTGGAAAGTCCTTAAAAGTTTCAGCTATACATCGTTTATATGATTGTTGAGGCTTAAATATGGTTGCATGTGGCAACTTTGACTTCTTCCAATATTCATCTGAAGAGGAGCCACATAGTTTGAATATCATGTGTAATTGCTCCACGTAAATAACATTATAAAAAATTGTTGGCAGATACAACTGGTAGCATGCACGGAGTAATTATACTCTAATTAGTAGCTAAACTGTAAGAAAAAAGCTGAAAATACATTGATGCCATCATCTTTCCTGAATAGCATACATAAAAAGTAGCTGAAACTGTAAGAAAAAAGCTGAAAATACATAGATGCCATCATCTTTCCTGAATAGCATACATACAAGATCATTACTCTTATATGTCAAGTGTAAATGGAAAAAGGCTCTAAATGCTTCCTAATCGCATATAGTTTATAAATCCAAGTAAATTGAATCGTGCTTGTATTGCTTTCCCAGGCTGTTTCACGATCACTGAGAAAGCCAGTGGAACTTTCAAGAGATTCCCAATTACAAAACAATCATTATGATCTAATAGAGTTGTCGTTATAATGAAAACAGAGGATCAAATTATGAAGTTGAATTGCCTAGACAACTCAAAAAGTACTCAAACAGCGGCTTAGTTTTGACGGAACTAGGAACACAGTAAAAATGCAGTTAGATGTTGCCAAACAATGAAGTCCTATATCAATGGAGGTAATATACACAGCTGGAAAGATCCCAAAAGAAAGGGTGATCAATATCATAGAGAACTAAAAAGGGACGCTGTGAATCTCAATTACCGTTTCAATATTATAGTCAAATACTAACATCGGACTTCAAACGGTTAAGTTAATCTCGTGTAACAGTAATTGCAGAATGGACCATTTTGCAAAATATAGATGAAAAGCGAGTAAGTCAGTGCTGCGAAAAGTACATTTTTTTATGCTAAACCAAAATCTAGAGCAAAATCAATGTGCTAATTAGTGTTGGCCTCTGTAAACTAAAATGCTACAATTAGCACCGTGTAGCGACTATTTTTTCTATAGTGTCGAAGGTCGCTACGAAAAATAATAGAAATCGAGTTTGGGGTATTTCCCATTTTTATTAACAATTTAAAAAGGGTACATTCTTCAAAAAAAACTTGTACTAGTAAAAATGGAGTCGCCACCGGTCACTTGGATTAGGTAGACCGGACACCGAAAATAAAACCAGAGATTCGAATAAGGTTCGGGAGTTGATTACGTACGGGGAAGGGTTAGCACCCGCTACGCCCAAAATTGGTACCAAATAGATTTGTATCGTATTTATAAAGAAAAAAAAGTTTGGTTTAATTTAATAATTAATTCCTAAAAATGCACTGTTTCGAATATTAAAAAAAGTGTCTCGATCCACGGTACCAAAGGAGATGACACCCGGAGACCGAGATAACACTCCCACTAGAATACTGGGATTAAAAGGCCGAAAACTATATATGGGAAAAATTAAACAAGAACAATTAAAGTGCGATAAATAAAGTAAAATACGTGAATTAATAACAAGTAAACAAATATTAAATAAAAACTACAAGTAAAGAAATGCAATTAAAATAAAACATCCACTCATGTATGAATATAATACATATAACTATTATTATATATTAATATGCAAAATAACTTAATATTTATAACATATACATATAATAAAAATAAACAAAATAATGTGTAACATATATTAATTTACATAGTATATATATACAATATATATATCATATAATACAACTAAATACCAAAAATTAAACTAACGATCAAATATAAAGTGTTAGTAACATGTAAAAAAATACAACATAAAATCATAATAAAAAAATGCATATAAATGTACACAAATAAACACCAATAGCATAAAATATAAACATATGGGCATGAATATAATAAAATATAATAAATAAAAAACTAAATATACTAATAATTAAACAAATATATAAATTAGAAACTGAAATTAAACGAAATTTAAAGGATAGGGACCAAAAAAGGAAAATAACCCATAAAAACAATTTAAAGATAATAAAAAAGGATCCAATTGCAAAACAGTGGAAGGAAAGAAGGATTGAACCGGAATTCTCCTTTTTAAATAATAAAACAAAAATTAAGGATGAAATTGAAAACCAGTTGAAACTTCAGGGGATAAGTTAGGCAATTATACCATGCATCAGAGAAATTTTGAAAATATCAAAAGGGCAGAGGGACTTCAGGGGTAATTTCCTTATTTAAAATCTGATTTAATGAATTTAGGGATGAGATTGAAATTTTAGTAAAACAAAGGAATACTAAAAGGGTGATTTACCTATGCGGCAAGCCCAAAATAAAAATTCTGAAAGGGCAAAAGGACTAAAAACCGAATTAAGCCATTTTAAAAACCAAACCGGTCTATATATTAACCTTATCAGCCCCATTTTCGGCCTTTGGCCATTTTAAAATTTGATTCAGAAAAATAAACCTTTCCTCTCATTTTACTCTCAACCAAAACCAAAAAAACCCTAAAACTCCTCCGGTCACTCTCATTTCCAAAAATCAACCACCGTACCCAGCCACCGACCGCCGCTAATCGGCTTCGGAAACTGGGTATTTCGAACTTAAAACCCTTTTTTAGAAACTGAACCCTCTTTTGATTAAAAACGCAACCCCTTTCATTTGATTCGAACTAAAAAACCTTAAAGTTCCCCTTTTTAGAAAAGAAAAATGAAATGACCTACTCCCTTTAAACGCCGACGTCCTACTCCGGTTCACCCATGCAAGGGCTTCTCACCGAAGAAGGGAACGGACGACGAAGGTAAATTCTAAGCCTTTGTTTTAACTGCTCTTATTATTATTTTTTCTATTCGAAAGCATGCAAGATTAAAAGATACATTTTTCTCTGAAATTTCTTTTGTTTTTTTTTCTTGTATTGATGAATCTGAGTACATAATGGTGGATTACATTGGTTTATATGTTTGGTTTTTTTATTTCTTTGCTTACAAGATTAGGCAAAAATAAAATGATTAGATCTGACTTCGGTACTTTTTTCAGATCTTGCACGTCCGGTTTGGTGAGGGCCGTTACGGAATCGTACGGTGACAGCGGCGGAACGGCCACATGGGTGGGTGGTTGAGAGCAATCGGCCAGATTTATTCCTGGCCGTTGGACGGCTAGGATTGCTTGAAGTTTGAACGGCCTGGATCGATGACACGTGGTGCCTTGAGATCTGAAGAGTCTCGCGCAAGCCACGCGCGCGTGAGAGATGAATCGGCCCAAGCGTGTATCCCACGCGGCATCTGATGGGGCTTCAATCTTTGATCACGGTCGTTGAATCTTTTTCTGATCCAACGGTTCTCCTTCAGCCGCCTGCAAAAAAAGGATGATATTAGCTTAGGGTTAATATTTTCTAGGGTTTTTAGTTATTAGGATGGGTTTGGATCTGGGCGAATGGGCCTTGTAAACATTAATATTAATTACTTTTTGGGTTTTATGTAACTTGGACTAGACATTTAAAGTAATATTTGGGTTTTAAATTATATGATCCAAAATAATAATACCATAATATAATACATATATTCAAACACATGCGATACATATACGCATACAACCATATATAATATACATATGCTAATACATATAATAATATATAAAGCAACACATACAAATATTCATAATAAACAAGCATAGACATATAACACACCAATATACGTACACAATAATACATACATACATGCAATCTAATAAATAATACATGCATACTTTATATTTATACATATACATTCACGCATACAATAATATAATTACCATAATACGTACACATACAAGCATATAATACGATATACATACATATTACCACTTGTACATTCAAACATATACTATGCATACATACACACAATATACAAACTTTAATACATAGACTCGTATACATAGGCATCAATACTAACACACATATAATCATTATTATAATATAATATTTACAACCCGAATAAAAATGAGTGATTACAATTGCCCCTCTTTGCTTGTTCTTATGAAACAAGAACAAAGCAAATACCAAAAAGCACTCATTTTTGTCCTACTTCCCTATCCTTAGCTCTAGAACCACGGGTTCTTCTAGAACTTTCCGCTCTTCCTCGGCCATATCTTCAAGCTTCAATCTCTTCAATGCCCCGATTTGTACTCGTTTCGACATTCTAAAGGAAAGCTCGACATCATGCCCAAAGGTCTTACTGATGGCCCGAAGGTCTTATCACCATGCCCGAAGGACTTACCAGTGGCCTAAAGGACTTATCATCATGCCCGAAGGACTTACCGTTGGTTTGAAGGACTTAAAATCTGGATTCATGCTGAAAATGGCTACCAATCTTTATAAAAATCTGGATTCACGCCAAAATGGCTACCAATATCCCTTTAAAATGATGCCCCGGTTCTTACCAGTCTTGACATCACAATAAGGTTAGCACCATGCCTGAAGGACTTGCTGATGGCCCAAAGGACTTATCACCATGCTCGAAGGACTTACCAGTGCCCCGAAGGTCTTATCACCATGCCCGAAGGACTTACTGATGGCCTGGATGACTTAAAATCTGGATTCACGCCGAAAATGGCTACCAATCTTCATTAAAATCTGGATTCACGCCGAAAATGGCTACTGGTATAAATCTTTAATAAAATCTGCTTCTCCAACATGAAGTTGCATATCAAAATCTTTGGAAATCTTCAAATATTTGTTTAAACACAAGCAAAATGCCTTAAAATTAGCATGACCCTATCTATATGATACATGTAGTGTAAAACTTTTTTTCTTTTCTTTTTTTTTTCTTTTTTTTTTCTTCTTTCTTCTTTTTTCTTTTTCTTCTTTTTTCTTTTTCTTCTTTTTCTTTCTTCTTTTTCCTTTTTCTTCTTCTTCATTTTCTTCTCTTCTTTTATTCTCTTTTCTCCTCTTTTTTCTTTTTTCTCTTTTTCTTCTTTTTTTCTTTTCTCTTTTTTCTCTTTCTTTTCTATTTCATTCTATTTTGAAATCCTATTCCTTGAAAGGTCATTCTTCAGATTTCTTCATTTTATCTCTCCATAGTATGCTCATTAATCTTTATTTTATCAATCTTTACGTCATCAATCAAATACCCACGCTCTAATCTCTCGTGCGCGAGTAACTCTCTTCTTCTTTGGGGTCTCTACCCACTTTGCAAATCTTTCTTCTAGTTCCCACTCTATCCTCAGGTAGGGACTTTTACCATTTTTCTCGCCTCCACATTACCCCATCCAATCTCTGGGCTAAACTACTTCTAAGTTCTTGACCCAACATTCAGAGTCTTGATCTGTCTCAACATTAGGGCAGGCAAAATGCCCCCACGCCCTGAACTCATTTCTGAAATCTAATCTTTTTATAGCGTCTGAGCGGCAACCAACTCTCAGTCCCTATACTTTAATTCTTATTTAAAAATTTTAACAAAAAGGCAGTTATTCCCAAAAATAAACTTGGATAAAATGTCAAACATCTTTGAAAATTAATGCTTGAGAAACACTATAGATATCTTAAAAATCAAAGTTTAGAAAAGAATGTCAAACATTTTTTATGTTTGGAAATAAAATTCAGTAAAAAATACCAAACATTTTGAAAAATTAATGTTTGGATGATTTGAGATTCTAAAGGCCAAACATTTCTAACAATTGATGTTTGGAAGTAAATGACAAATGTGTAAAGAATTGAAATTTGAAAAAAAATCCCAATGCTTGGAGGAAGTATTCAAAGAATTAAAATTTGGAGAAAACATGCTCAAACATTTTTGAAAACTAATGCTTGGAATAAGCAGTAAATATGCAGATGAATTGATTTTATTTTATTTTATTTTTATTTTTTGGGGTTTAGACATTTTTGAAAACTAATGTTTAGTCCCACTAGTAGAATTGCATGTTTAGAAAATCTGGTCTATATCGGTGATGTAAGCATATGTATGGTCTTCCCTAGTCCATTTAGGCTTTCAAGAGGAACACTTCACATACCTATTTTCTAGCCCATTTAAGGTGGCTCTCTTGACCTCACCACTCATTATGCCCCCCGTCATTCCCTCATTTGGGTGTCGATCAGGCACTTCGAGGTTCGACGTTCCCTGAAGAAAGGTTAACCCTTATAGACGAGATGTAATCTAAAGACTATCTCATTTAGATATCTATAAATGGTCAAAATGGTCTTTGGAGGCTTGTACTGTAGACCATGTGTCATGCTTTTGCACTCGCTTGATCAGTATATGCTCGTATGAAGTATTTTCTTCTCTTTCGTTCGTCAAATCGCTCTAGACTGCCCATTTATAGGTTTTTACCCTAGAGTTCATTTCCTTTCTCTATCTTCAAACCGATTTGGAGTTTGGTCGGCCAAGTAATCAATCTTCTATAACCCTTTAAAACTGATATTCACTTGAATGAAGAAGTTTGAATGATTTTTTTGGGGATTTTTCTTCTAGTCAAAACCTTTATCCTATACTTAACTTGCTCAGATAAGATACTCTTTTCTCTTTATTTTCGGGGTCGCTCTAGACTACCCACTTTTTGGGTTTTCACCCTAAAGGTCATTTTCATCTTCTGTATCTTTTGATAGATGTATTCTGGTCGAACTTTGATGCGAACATGCTCAGGCAGATCACTCTTTTCTCTTTATTTTTTGGATCACTCTAGACTGCCCATTTTTGGGTTTTCACCCTAGAGGTTACTTCTATCTTTTGACTGACTTGTATTCTAATCGGCGTTAAGGCTTGCTTTCTGTTCAAAAGGGGACTGGTCTTCTGAAGTTCTTCAAAATTGAGATTTTCTTGTAGTCTCCTACTTATTTCTTCCATCTAAGCTTCGTCCTTGCATTGATGTAATGTATTCTTTTCTTTTCTCTCTATTTCTTTTATTCTTTCTTTTTCTTTCTTTTTTCTTTTTTTTCTTTTCTTTTCTTTATTTTTCTTCTTTTTTTCTTTTCTTTTCTTTTATTTCCTTTTATTCCTTTCTTTTCTTTTCTATTTTTTCCTCTCTTTTATTATTTTTCATATTCCTTTTTTCTCTTTTTTTCTCTTTTTTACCTCTGACTATTTTGGGGCCTTCAGTCTCGAATTTCTTTTCTTTTATTGTATTTGTATTAACCCTTGATGTTTATTTATGCTTGGAAGCAGTCAATTCTTCATGGTTCTCTTAAATTGATGTTTATTGGCTAGGGACTTCTTCATGTGTCTTCTTTTATTGCATTGTTCAACTTAAAACGTAATTCTTTATTGCTTCAGTTCTCTGCCTGACATTTCTTTCTTTGCTTGGTGTGCTTGCTGATCCTAATATTGTCTTCAATCATTTCCCTCTGGATATTCTATGGCCTTTGTATCCAATATTCTTGGTCTTATTTCTTCTTACTTGGTAGGTGGAAGAATACCATTCGTCATCTCATTCATAGTCATCGAGAGAACATCTTCAGGGGGATAGAAGTTAAGGGTCAGCACTCGATTCAATGATCTTAAACGACAAGTGTCTGAGAGGGGATTTTTCCTAAAATAGGAATTTCCCATTATCTAAACACTCATTTTGTTCCTCTGTCGGCCTAAACGGACTAGTAGATACTTGTATAATCAATATTCCCACGGTGTTCAATTTAACTCTAAGGTATTCTTACATTTTAGGTTTAGTGACCTAGTAAAAATGGTATGTACATGTGTGTGCTTTTTTTATAAATATGTGTATGCATATGGGAGAACAAAAACTATCCCCTAACAATGAATGAAAAGTATAAAGAACTAAAGACTGCGAAAAAGCTTTCGAAAATTTTATTACGATAAAAAAAATAATTTCATGCTAAAAAATCTATGGCTTAGCTTATAGATTTCTTTTGCATTTTTCCAAAATGCACAGGGATCGACGAATTTGAATTGCCTTTACCAGTAGTCGTTTGCTCCGGGCTAGTTGTACCGTTCCCCTGGGTACAATCAGTTTATACCAACTATGACATTGGATTTTTCCAAAGGATTTTATTTTCCTTTGACCATTTGTAAAAATGATTTTTCAATGGACATTTGATCTATAGCTTTTACTTATAGATTTCTTTTGCATGTTCCCCAAATGCACAGGGATCAACAGATTTGAATTGCCTTTACTGATAGTCATTTGCTTCGGGCTAGTTGTACCATTCTCCTAGGTACAATCAGTTATACCAATTATGACATTGGATTTTTTTCAAAGGATTTATTTTCATTTGACCATTCGTAAAAATAGATTTTCGATGGACATTTGAGTTATCCAGTGTCTTAAATTTTACCGTGTTTAAGCACTTTGCGCCTACATTTCTGTAGGACTTCTATGAAAAATGAGAAACCCAAGCATAGGGACTTCTGAGTCATCATTAGGGTGCCAATTCATTCTGGCCTTCTAGGTGCGGTGTAAGCTTGCCCCATTTTTTGTGCCTTTAATTGTTGGATCAATTCTTGTGTCAAAATTCCATTGCTGATTAGCTTCTTGATCCCATCTAGCAATAGTCTATACTTTCTGGTAGGATGCCCCGGTGCACCCTCGAAATCCAATGAAATGACCAAATAAGGGACTAAACCTAAATTCTAAAGGCATCCACTTTTCTTTTTCCTAGCTTCTAACCGTTCAAGTCTTAACTTCTATGTTGGTTCCATTTTTTTTCTAATTGGTTCTCTGATTACTCTCTTGAACCTCAAAAATCTCATTATTTAATTGATCAATGCATAAGATGTATCATAAATGTGAAAAAAAACAAATAGTAAGTATAAAATATCAAAATGAATGCAAATGAAATGAATGGATGTAAATGAAGTGTTGATTCACTAATAGTCCAAAATCAATTTTTGAATTTCAGTTATCTGGTTAGTCTAACCACGACTATTGCCGTTAGAATAAAGCAATTTTTAAATCTGGAAAAACTCGACTCGAATTATGTTGTCTCAATGAGAATCGAATCCGTTCTCAATTTCCCTTAGCGAATTCGTCGCTAAGTGTGTTCATAGGAAGTCAAAACCACGACTATCGTCATTCCTTCCTCCCAACTGTAAATCCCAACAACAATCAAGTCAACGTGCACTTTTGAAATGAAAGCGGAAAGATTTTAATAGAAAAGCCGATTGTCGATCTAAGTATGCAGAAAATTGAGAAATATATACGAAGTTATAAAGTGCTTTTCAATTCTCACGATCGGAATTGAGTTGTTGCTAAAGCCTTCGGCTAAAACTTAAAATAAAAAAACTTTATAAAAGTAAAAACCCAAGAACAAAAAAAACTAAGTACAAGATGATGTTTTCATGCTTCACCCTAGTGGGGTATTTATAGCTTGAGATAACCCTAGAAATAAAGAGAATACCTAAAGATAATCCTAAAAAAAATTCAAATAAAATAGAAAAATCAAATCCTAAATGATAAAGTGATAATTCTCAAATATTTAAATTCAACTTAATCTTAAAATCATAAGTGTATCTCGTCCGTCCTTCTAGATGATGATGACTGGATCGCCTTTTGGAATTCGCTGACTGAACCTTCTAGAACCTGCTGACTGGATGCCACGTCAAACACTTCATGCCCACCAGCCTAGCCTTGATTCCAGAAAATAAAACTGCAGAATGTTACCTTTTAAGTGCAATTTCCAGAATCGTAGTCCTGCATAGAAAATGAATAAAAACAACTCAAATTAGAAATATCAAAGAAACAAACAAGTAGTAATTAATAACAAAATAATAATTATTTAAATCACTCATCAAATTCCCCCTCACTTATTCAATGCTTGTCCTCAAGCATTTATCAATCAAAGTATCAAAAATTTCAAGTTGTCATCTTAATTTCACAAAATTCCCAAGACTTCCAAGCAAATCAAAATCATAGCAATTGATAAAACTCAAGAGCAATCAAGCTAAAGGCACAATTAAAAGCAAGTAATAGTAAAGCATGCATTCCAATTATTCATTAATCTCAAAAAGCAAGGCTTAGTACCTCACATTGTTTCACTCATTCTGCTCAAGTGTTTCGGGTAAAAAGAATTGCTCAAGCATAACTAATCAAAGTATTACCATAAGCATGTAATTAAATCTAATCTTCACTACTAAGTATGAACATGATGTAATAATCAAGAGGTCTTTAAAAGGGTTGTAATGGGGCTAAGGTTCGGGTAGGATAAAGGCCAAAGATCGGGTTTAAAAATTCAAGACAAAGAGAAAATTATTCCAAAGAAGTATTCAAAGGGAAGTAAAAATGAAAGAAAGGAAAATCAAACAATCAAAGCTTATTCACTCTTTTTTTGTTTTTTCTTTCAAACTTCTCTTCTTCTTCTTTTTTCTTGCTGCTACTCGAACCAAACTATTTTTTTCACTGTTCGAACAGTTTATTTGACCTATTCTGCATTGTATTTTTCTGCATTGTTCGAACCAAACTACACTTTTTATGCACTATTCGAAACTGCACTGTTTTTTTGCATTGTTCGAAACTGCACTGTGTTTTTTTTTGCACTGTTTTTTTTAATTTCTCTTTTTTTCGCTTCAGAATAACATTAACTATGTCCTAAAAAAGGGTGACAAAAAGAGGGGAAAATAACAAAATCGGTGCGGGTTAAAAATGTGGTAAATCAAGGAAAAGGATATGGCTCAAAATTAGTTATCTAAGGGGTAAATAGACAAAGGGTAGGCCATTTTTGGGAAGAGAAAGGGGTTAAAACCTAATGTCTCTATCACACTAAAGCATCACATTCAATCGTGTAGTCTCGACAAACATTATGCCACAAGTTCTAGAATGCAAAGAATTAGTGCACACTCAAAATTAACAAAGAGCAAGAATGAAAATGTATGCTTATTAGGCTCAAAACTCACATGAAAGGTTAATTGCACTAAGTCATGCTATCAATTTAACCAACAAATGCATGGAATGTCAAAAATTTTAAAGAAAAACTAATCATGCCAATTGCCATCATGCTTCCTAAATTCCAACAAAAGCGAGATTAAAATTCACAAGAAAACAAAGAAACAAGGTGAAAAATGAGATATGCAACCATCAAGTTCAATACATCAATTCAACAAAAACTCAGTTCCAACCAATTGAATAAGCAAAGTAAAATTTGATGCAACTTCCACCCCCTCACTTAAGTCATAATGTCCCAATTATGAAAAATAAAGCAAAAGAGAAGGAATAGAGATACTCCCCGTGCTAATGACGATGGGATGTTCGAAGTCATTGTCAACATCCACCATAGGAGGCGAAGTTGTGAATCGAGCTTTGTCGTCGATTTAAGAACACCGGATTGTGATCGGCACCTTGGTGTTTCGTGTGGACCATGGCTTTGCGACGACCGAAACAAGGTAGCGACAGTGTTGTAGAGGGTTGCGCAAATAGAAGGGTGGTTTCGGTGGAGGTGTGATCGATCGTGCGGTGGTAGGGGAAAGAAGAGATGAATACGGCTGCGTGATGTTGGGGTTTTTGGTGTTTGAAATAAATCACGTGGGGTGAAGGATAAAAAGAAAGAATTTAACTGGGGAAAGATTTGTGTGAGAAGATAAAGTTGATAAAGTGGGGTCCAAAATTAATTTAAAATGGGAAAAGAAGGGTTGTAGATAAAGTTAGAGGAAACTTGGAATTGGCCGGTCAAAGTGGTGTTTGAATGGAAAAGGTTTTTTTTTTAAATAAACGTGGGGCCTACATGATAAAATTGAAAATAATGAGATTTGGTTTATTATAAATGCGTGTGGCCCAGGGAGAATAAAAGATGGGGTTGAATATATATATATATATATATATATATATATATATATATATGAAGGTCACGCGGGTTAATGGAATAAAAAGGAGAAGAGTTGTAATTTGAGTGGGTTTTATTTAGTGATAGGATGAGGTCCACAAATTAAAAAGGTGGGAGTGGCTAGTTAAAATTTTGGTGCAGGGATGGGGTGTTAATTTCAAAAAGAAAATGCATGGCTTCATCTGCTTCGCACAATTGCTTCATTGTTCAATAAAAATGCCAAAATTGACTGCATTTAAGTTCAATCAAAAATATTTGGGGTACCTAAAAATTCAAAGAAAACTAAAATGAATTTATAACAAAAATAAAAATAAATAAGCTAACAAAAAATAAAAATGGGTTGCCTCTCATTCAGCGCTTTATTTAACGTCATTTATCTCAACGACTTGGTCATAGATCAAAACAAATTATATCAGTAACTTTGCCGAAGTCCCCAGCAACGACGCCAATTTTGACAAGCGTCGTGAACTATCAAAATAATTATTCCTTAATCTCAAATAAAATAAATAAATAATGTAGTAATAGAGAAGAAGGGTCGATCCATTGAGAAAATTAAGAAAAATGGGGGGTTATAGCGAGAGTTTAATTTAAATAAAACTAAGAAATAAAAATTTGAATATAAGGATGAAAGTAAATTTAAGAAAATATTTAGTTTATGTAACAGCCTCAAGCTTCGCTTTGACTTATTTCCAATGGATCATCGAATAAGATTTTTACTCCAGATAATTGCCGGTTACAGTCTACAAGGCCCAACCTTTGTAACTTGTTTTTCTCTCCGGTGAACCGATAATCCAAAATCAATTTTTGAAATTTATCTGGTTAGTCTAACCACGACTATCACCGTTAGAATAAAGCAGTTTTTAAATCTGGAAAAACTCAACTCGGATTATGTTGTCTTAATGAGAATCAAATATGTTCTCAATTTCCCTTAGCTAATCCGTCGCTAAGTGTGTTCATAGGAAGTCAAAACCACGACTATCGTCGTTCCTTCCTCCCAACTGTAAATCCCAACAACAATCAAGTCAACGAGCACTTTTGAAATGAAAGTGAAAAGATTTTAATAGAAAAGCCGATTGTCGATCTAAGTATGTAGAAAATTGAGAAATGTATACGAAGTTATAAAGTGATATTCAATTCTCACGATCGGAATTGAGTTGTTGCTAAAGCCTTCGGCTAAAGCTTAAAATAAAAAAAAACTTTATAAAAGTAAAAACCCCAAGAACAAATAAAACTACGTACAAGATGATGTTTTCAAGCTTCACCCTAGTGGGGTATTTATAGATTGAGATAACCCTAGAAATAAAGAGAATACCTAAAGTAATCCTAAAAAAATTCAAATAAAATAGAAAAATCAAATCCTAAATGATAAAGTGATCATTCCCAAATATTTAAATTCAAACTTAATCTTAAAATCATAAGTTTATCTCGTACGTCCTTCTAGATGATGATGACTGGATCGCCTTCTGGAATTCGTTGACTGAACCATCTAGAAGCTACTGACTGGATGCCTCATCAGACATTGCATGCCCAGATTCATGCTCACTAGCCCATCATTGATTCCAGAAAATAAAACTGCAGAATGATATCTTTTAAGTGCAATTTCTAGAATCATAGTCCTACATAGAAAATGAATAAAAACAACCCAAATTAGCAATATCAAAGAAACAAACAATGAGTAATTAATAACAAAATAATAACTATTTAAATCAATCATCAATATCCTCCAGCAATAGTCTATACTTTGTGGTAGGATGCCCCGGTGCCCCCTCGAAATCCGGTAAAATGACCAAATCAGGGACTAAACCTAAATTCTAAAGGCGTCCACTTTTCTTTTTCCTAGCTTCTAACCGTTCAAGTCTTAACTTTTATGTTGGTTCCATTTCTTTCTAATTGGTTCTATGATTACTCTCTTGAACCTCGAAAATCTCAATATTTAATTGATCAATGCATGAAATGTATCATAAATGTGAAAAAAAAACAAATAGTAAGTATAAACTATCAAAATGAATGCAAATGAAATGAATGGATGTAAATGAAGTGTTGATTCACTAATAGTCTTTTAGGAGGATTTTTATAAAGGAATAGTGTCTGTGTACAAAATATTGACAATGTTCTACAGGTCTCTGTTAGTCGTTCTTCCTGGAGAGAAATGCGTACTCGACGCCTCGAATTCTATCTGTTTGCTTCATACTTAGATTATTTCCAACCGTAGCATTATCAATCTCTATACATTACAGAACATCTTTTTTTATTATAAAAAATCCCATAATATGGATTATTTTTGAATCAAAAAAATGCAAACATGAATGCAATAAGGTATTAGTCGCAAAGTGATCATTGTAGAAAGACTTTCATTGAACAAAAAGGCTTGTTACATCAAATATTCTTCTGGGCTTTAGAAATACTGATGGGCCCTAACTTTTTGACTTCATCCAACAAATGAATCATCTTTTCTTCATGGTCTAATGCGGAATTCATATTCTGACTCTACGTCATTGTTGCGTCGACCATATTTGTTGAGCCACTTTACGCGCTTGGATAGCAACAGTCTTCATTTCATTGTTCCCATAAGTTTCCTTGTCTGGTTCAAACTCTTCGGATGATTCACTCTCTCTATTTTCTTAACAATGCTTAGAATTTGCCCGCTTTATCAGAATACGAGACCTCTTGTTCATTATGGCTGCCTTCTATAGTGATGGCCACTTGCGAAATAAATACCTCTTTTGATGCTATGAGAATGCAATGCCAAACGAACGTGAAAATGATAAAGAACACAAAAGGAAATTGTGATGATGAATGCGAATGAAGATGTTGGTTCTCAAATAGTCTTTAGAAAGACCTTCGTTTAATAGAGAAGATGTCTAATTACAAGAAGCTGACATAATGAATTACATATGACAGTTGTATTGATATATCGACTTCGAGAAACAAGGCTCGGACTTCATGTCTTAATGTCACTTTCGGAATGAGGGGCGGTCTCACCGTTCTCTTCTCCTACTGCTCAAAATGTCCACGATAGTATAATCTATGAGTGTAAACAATGGTCACTTCTTCAGGGGCGGATCTTGACAATCCAATTTAAAAGGGCCTATTAATTTTTTTGAAAGTTTTAAAGGCTTAAATTAAAACTTTCAAAGATTTTGAAAGGTTTAATTCAAAATTTTTGTATAGTTAACTGATTTTTGTTTGAAACTTATCAAGACCCATTCCTTTTTTAAAAAAATTGAAAAGGGATTTAATCAAAATTATTTAAAAATTTTGAGATATAATAATATTTTTTTAATTGGAGGGGCTAAATCAAAATTTTTGAAATTTTTAAAGAGGTTAAATGTGAAATCGTTAAACTTTGGGGAACAAGGCCCTTATTGGCTTTGACGAGGATCCACCCCTGCTCCACGCTACGTTGTCTCCGTCTCTAACACATGTCTCCTTGTCAATTTGTTTCTTTTCTCGACTAATCTATGTTCGACCCAACTCGATACTGTAGCATTATCGCTCTTGGTATCACAAACTTCTCTCTTATTTGGGTTGCCTCCTAAATTGGGCTATTTTTCGAACCAACATTTATGGTATGATGTGGTATGCAATGTAAATGTAGAAAAATAAAATAAACATTGATATGAAACAAAATCACGTCAGTGTAGTGTAAGAATGAAAGGTTAATTAACGAAAGAAAACAAATTAATCAAATTATTCAAACAAAAAAAACAAATAAAAAAACTTAACAGGGTTTTTGGAATAACGGTATGACTCTAACAGGTAGGTTTTAGGTCTCACTATATGCGGTTGAATTTTAAAGTAAACGGTACTCGAACTGTCACTGGGACATCGATTCGAGGGAATATGACCCTTATACCATACGGAGGTGAAAACCTCATGAAATATAAGGACCGAATTCCTGAAGTGAATTACAGTATTATACGGCTATACGGAGGTGAAAACCCACGAAGCGAAGTAATCACTCCTCCTAAAGGTTCTAAGACTACTATATGATGTAAAAAAAAGATAAACAAACGAGGCTTAGGAATTTAAAAATTATATTAAACGAATTTAAATTTTTCTTAATAATTACGATACGAATCTAACTATGGCTTAACTCATTTTTCATTTTTGAAAACAAAAAATTTGTCCCTAGCGGAGTCGCCAAGCTGTAGCGACTATTTTTTCTATAGTGTCCAAGGCCGCTACGAAAAATAATAGAAATCGTGTTTGGGGTATTTCCCATTTTTATTAACAATTTAAAAAGGGGACATTCTTCAAAAAACCCGTACTTTTAAAAATGGACTCGCTACTGGTCACTTGGATTAGGTAGACCGGACACCGAAAATAAAACCAGAGATTCGAATAAGGTTCGGGAGTTGATTACGTACGGGGAAGGGTTAGAACCCCCGCTACGCCCAAAATTGGTACCAAATAGATTCATATCGTATTTATAAAGAAAAATAAAAGTTTGATTTGAAGAATGTTAGGGTATTTCCCACGGTACCAAAGGAGATGACACCCGGAGATACCAAATAGATTCATATCCTTTGGTAGCGTGGGAAATACCAAATAGATTCATATCGTACTTCAAAAAACCCGGAGATCGAGATGACACTCTCACTAGAATATTAGGATTAAAAGGCCGAAAACTATATATGGGAAAAATTAAACAAGAACAATTAAAGTGCGATAAATAAAGTAAAATACGTGAATTAATAACAAGTAAACAAATATTAAATAAAAACTACAAGTAAAGAAATGCAATTAAAATAAAACATCCACTCATGTATGAATATAATACATATAACTATTATTATATATTAATATGCAAAATAACTTAATATTTATAACATATACATATAATAAAAATAAACAAAATAATATGTAACATATATTAATTTACATAGTATGTATATAATATATATATATCATATAATACAACTAAATACCAAAAATTAAACTAACGATCAAATATAAATAGTGTTAGTAACATGTAAAAAAATGCAACATAAAATCATAATAATAAAATCATATAAATGTACACAAATAAACACCAATAGCATAAAATATAAACATATGGGCATGAATATAATAAAATATAATAAATAAAAACTAAATATACTAATAATTAAACAAATATATAAATTAGAAACTGAAATTAAACGAAATTTAAAGGATAGGGACTAAAAAGGGAAATAACCCATAAAACAGTTTAAAGATAATAAAAAGGATCACATTGCAAAACAGTGGAAGGAAAGAAGGATTGAGCCGGAATTCTATTGAAAACCAGTTGAAACTTCGGGGGACCAGTTGGGCAATTATATCATGCGACAGAGAAATTTTGAAAATATCAAAAGGACGGAGGGACTTCAGTGGTAATTTCCCCGTTTAAAATCTGATTTAATGAATTTAGGGATGAGATTGAAATTTTAGTGAAACAAAGGAGGACTAAAAAGGTGATTTACCCATGCAGCAAACCCAAAATGAAAATTCTAAAAGGGCGAAGGGACTAAAACCTAAGCCATTTTAAAAACCAAACCGGTCTATATATTGACCTTATCAGCCCCATTTTCGGCTTTGGCCATTTTAAAATTTTGATTCAAAAAAATAAACCCTTTCCTCCCATTTTACTCTCAACCGAAACCAAAAAAACCCTAAAACTCCTTCGGCCACTCTCATTTCCAGAAATCGACCACCGTACCCAGCCACCGGCCGCCGCTAATCAGCGCCAAAAACTGAGTATTTCGAACTTAAAACCCTTTTTTTAGAAATCGAACCTTCTTTTGATTAAAAACGCAACCCCTTTTATTTGATTCGAACTAAAAACCCCTAAGGTTCCCCTATTTAGAAAAGAAAAACAAAACGACCTACTCCCTTTAAACGTCGGCATCCTACTCTGATTCACCCATCACCGGAGAAGGGAACGGACGGCGAAGGTAAATTCTAAGCCTTTGTTTTAACCGCTCTTATTATTATTATTTTGTATTCGAAAGCATGCAAGATTAAAAGATACATTTTTTCTTTGAAATTTCTTTTGTTTTTTTTCTTGTATTGATGAATCTGAGTACATAATGGTGGATTACATTGGTTTATATGCTTGGTTTTTTGTTTCTTTGCTTACAAGATTAGGCAAAAATAAAATGATTAGATCTGACTTCGGTACTTTTTTCTGATCTTGCACGTCCGGTTTGGTGAGGGCCGGTGAGGAATCGTACGGCGGCAGCGACGGAACGGCCACGTGGTTGGTGGTTGAGAGCAATCGGCCAGATTCATTCCTGGCCATTAGATCAGATTTGATCCAACGGCTAGGATTGCTTGAAGTTTGGACGGCCTAGATCGATGACACGTGGAGCCTTGAGATCTGAAGAGTCTCGCGCGTGAGAGATGAACCGTCCCGAGCGTGTATCCCACGCGGCATCCGATGGAGCTTCAATCTTTGATCACGGCCGTTGGATCTGGATCTGATCCAACGGTTCTCCTTCAGCCGCCTGCAAAAAAGGATGATATTAGCTTAGGGTTAATATTTTCTAGGGTTTTTTAGTTATTAGGATGGGTTTGGATCTGGGCGAGCAGGCCTTGTAAACATTAATATTAATTAATTTTTTGGGTTTTATGTAATTTGGACTGAACATTTAAAGTAATATTTGGGTTTTAAATTATATGATCCAAAATAATAATACAATAATATAATACATATATTCAAACACATGCGATACATATACGCATACGACCATATATAATATACATATACTAATACATATAATAATATATAATGCAACACATACAAATATTCATAATAAACAAGCATACACATATAACACACCAATATACGTACACAATAATACATACATGCATGCAATCTAATAAATAATACATGCATACTTATATTTATACATATACATTCACGCATGCAATAATATAATTACCATAATACGTACACATACAAGCATATAATACGATATACATACATATTACCACTTGTACATTCAAACATATACTACGCATACATATTACATGCATACATACACACAATATACAAACTTTAATACATAGACTCGTATACATAGGCATCAATACTAACACACATAAAATCATTATTATAATAATATTTACAACTCGAACAAAAATGAGTGATTACACACGGTAATGTGCTTTCAAGAGTGGAAAAGAATTGCACAAAGATAATATATGCTAAACAAAATTTTAGATTCAATAAAGTTAAGCTACCTCGGTACGACCAGGCGTGATGGGCCTTCCAGCTAATAACTCAGTTAGAATGCAACCAGCACTCCAGATATACGTACACAATAATACATACATGCATGCAATCTAATAAATAATACATGCATACTTATATTTATACATATACATTCACGCATGCAATAATATAATTACCATAATACGTACACATACAAGCATATAATACGATATACATACATATTACCACTTGTACATTCAAACATATACTACGCATACATATTACATGCATACATACACACAATATACAAACTTTAATACATAGACTCGTATACATAGGCATCAATACTAACACACATAAAATCATTATTATAATAATATTTACAACTCGAACAAAAATGAGTGATTACACACGGTAATGTGCTTTCAAGAGTGGAAAAGAATTGCACAAAGATAATATATGCTAAACAAAATTTTAGATTCAATAAAGTTAAGCTACCTCGGTACGACCAGGCGTGATGGGCCTTCCAGCTAATAACTCAGTTAGAATGCAACCAGCACTCCAGAGATCCAACCCAACACCATAAATCGGTGGCACCAAGAAGGAGCTCCGGAGGTTGATGCCAAAGTGTAACCACCCTACTAGTCATTGGCTGCTTGTGATTAGGATCGAAAAATGAAGCCAAACCAAAATCCGTTATCTTAAGAACGCCACTGTTGGCAATAAGAAGATTCGACCCCTTTATATCACGATGAAATACATGACGGTTGTGACAATGTTTGAGCCCCGATAACAACTGGTGCGTATTAACACTTCACCTGTCCATATCAGCAGAAATCAAAACTCTATTCATATCTGGACTCCGTGAACTTTATAGCTGGACTAGCAGCGAGTCCAGCCAAATCGTGCATCATATACTCGAATACGAGATACAAACTACACAACATCCTCGAAGTCACCAACCCTTCTAATTTTATAACATTGGGATGATCCAAACGGCGTAAAATCTTAATCTCCCTAGCCAAGAACTTCACACTTTCCGGCTCCAAATTATCGAATCGAACTTTCTTTAACGCAACAATTTTCCCAGTCAAAGTATCCCTAGCTTTATACACATTACTGTATGTTCCTTGACCAATCTAAACAATCAAACTGACAAAGCTACATAAGTAGTTACATCAGAAAAAAAGTAGTAGTAGTAGTAGTAATAAATACATAAATGAGGTTATGAGAAGTTTGGAACCTGAGAAATCAATTACAAGCAGAATTGGAGAAAATAATGGCACATGAAGAGAATTTTTGGAGTCAAAAAATTTGTGCTAATTGGGTATTGTATGGTGATCACAATACTAAATTCTTTTATGCGTCCATCATGGCTCGACGCAGTGCTAACACGATTGAAGTTAAATGGTGAAGATTGGTGTGAAGATCAAGATTAATTGAAAATGGTAACACTGGTTTTTTATAAATAATTATTTTATAGCTCTGCTGTGAATGACCATGGATATGAGATCAAAGGGTGTTTGATCTCTAATGAGGAAACTAGAGAAGTTTTTTTTTTTGGCAATAAGCCCACTCAAAGCCCTGGGGTAAATGGGTTACATACTACTTTTATTCAACGGAATTGGGATATTGTTAGTAAAGACACTTGTTCTTTAATCTGAAAGACCTTTATGGAAGGCGTGGTTTTAAATTTTTTGAATCGCACATTACTAGTTTTATTGTCAAAAGTTCTACTCCAGAACGTTTGACCCAGTTTCGTCCAATCAGCCCATGTACAGTTGTCTAAAAAGATGACACCAAGATAATAATTAATCGACTAAAACCTTTTAGTTTGGTATCAGAAAACCAAACAAGTTTTGTACTTGGCAGGGCCATTATGAACAATATTATCATCACTCAGGATGTGATCTACTCCATGAGAAAAAAAATCTGATAAAAAAAGTATGGATGACCATTAAGATTGATTTGGAAAAGGTTTATAACCGTCTTGAATGGGGATTTATTGATGATACAGTGTCACATTGGAATCCCACTCTTTACGTCACCTAATCATGCAATGTGTTTCTATGGTCTCTACTAAGATTTTATGGAATGGCGCACTGATTGAGCCGTTTTCACTATCTCACGATATTCGTCAAAGAGGCATTATCTTCTTATTTGTTTGTATTATGCATAAAAAGACTTGCTCAAGCTATCCAGATTAAGGTTAATAAGAGACATTGGAAGCCTTTTAAGACATTAAAGAATAGTTCAACGATATCACATCTTTTTTTTCTCTGAAGACATGATACTCTTTGCCGAGGCATCCTTGGATCAATTGGTCACAATTCGGTCCATTCTTAACAAGCTCAGTGTAGCATCGGGTCAGAAGGCTAGCATCGAAAAATCTACCATTTTCTTTTCATCTAATATCCCTTCGAATGTACGATTGCAAATTAGTTCAGAATTTGGGTTTCAAGAGGTCGATGATCTCGGTAAATATCTGAGATGTACCGTTATTACATAAAGGGAAACAACATCATCCTATTCGTATTTGCTTCAAATAGTTCAAAAGAAGTTGTTTGGACGGAAAACGAAAATCATAACTCTAGCATGTCAAATTACTTTATCAAAAACAGTCTTTTTCATAATCCCACCATATGCCATGCAAACGGCTGTGCTTCCCCAAAAGGTTTGTGTGGACTTGGAACGATTGATTAGAAGGTTCATTTGAGGGATCACGTCCGACAAAGGCGGAGTTTATTTAGTACGATGGGAAAATGTTTGTTGGCCTTTATCTCATGGTGGTCTTGGCTTTCGGAAACTAGAGGTTCAAAATGAAGTCTTTCTTATAAAGTTAGCTTTTGACCTTCTGCCAAAGAAAGATGCACTATGGGTCCAATTTTTACGATCTAAATGTAAGTGCCATGAAGGTGTACCGGAGAGTATTTCATGCAAAATATGGTTCTCGCTTGTGGGAAGGTTTGGGAGTGTTATGGGGTGATGTCTGAAGCAACCTAACCTAGAGTGTAGTGAATATTAATAATCGAAATGTTGTTTTTTGGTATGACCCATGGATCCCTGATGTTCTTATTAATCATGTATTAGCAGATATTGTTGTGATTCTTCCTCACACAACCGTGGCAGACATGACGACAGCACGAGGGGATTGGTAGTGGGATGACTTACAACATCTCCTTCGGTACATATTCTATTGTGTATAGCAGCCGTTAAAGGGCCAATGACATTCCTTCTAAGAGACGTTGTGGGTTGAAAGGGGCGTGAGGATCCTATTTGGAAGATTTTTAATAATCTCCGCGGGGTGCAATAGATTAAGATCTTTCTTTGGTTAGCATGCTGTGACAAGTTGACGACAAACGATGAACTTGTCTGCAGGCACTTCACTACTGATAGTCGGTGCCTGGTATGTTTGGAGAATGTTGAGGTCATTAATCACATTCTTAGATTATGTCCATCGGCATGGCCAATTTGGTCGGTATTGGTTAAGAATGAGAGGTTAGATGAATTTATGTCTCTACTCTTTAAAGATTGGATTAGTTTAGACCTCACCAATCTTGATTATTTTGCTTGTGATAATCGTAATTGAGATTTATTATTTACGGATGTTCTATGAACTTTGTGGTGTCAAAGGAATGTCATTGCTTTTGATAATCTGATCGAGGAGTTGGGCACTATTCTTGATCCTAGTAGGTGGCTGCAATCTACTACATGTAATGCTCTTGAAACAGGTCGTAAATCTGGTGCTTACTTGATTGCACAACAGAATGGTTCCATTAAACGGGGGGCCCGGGACGAGGGATGAGTTAAGCATAATACGGATGGAGCTTAAAGAGAGGTGGATGATAGTGCATCATGTGGAGGAGTTATTCGAGATCACACAGACAATTGGTTAAGGGGATCCTCCAAATTCATCGGGGTATGCTTAGTGATGGAGGCCGAGCTTTGGAGGATGTACACTGGTCTAATGCTAGCATGAGAACTTGGACATCGACGTACTGTGGTTGAATGAGAATCTGACTGTAAGAACGCTTTGAAACTGTTCCACATGGGAATGTCCGATGAGATTAATATTCCTTGCTGTTGCACATTAAGGAGCTTTGCAACCGTGAGTGGACGATATTATTCAAATATGTCCCGAGAGATGGAAACAGAGATACCGATGGATTGGCGAAGCTTGTTCATGCTACCGATATAGAAGTTTGACAGTTCTTGACTCCACATGTGGAAATCTCTTCGCTCTTGCATGAGGATGCTTTGCTTTGGTGTTATCTTTAGGAGCTAACTGCTCTTTCCCTTTTTCATCAAAAAATTCAATAATTGATTTTAGTTTTTATGTAGACTCATGTTATTTAGAAAAGGTGTAAAAGTAAAGTATTGGTATTTAGTTTTTAAAAATATTTTATATTTAAAATTAAATTAAATCAGTTTTTATTGATTTTCAATATTCAATTTTTTATTCACTACAACTGGTAAGATTTTAGTAACAATTTAATTGTGATGATAGATGATGACTTGAAAGTTTGTCGTTATGCACTTTAGCGTAAAAGTTTAATGCTTTTAGATCATTAAAGATGTTTTTTTGGTGATTTTGTATTTTTCATGTGATTTTTCTCTCCTTAACTAATTCTTTAATAGTAATTTATGTTATTTTTTAATAAATTAATACTCGCACGGTCTAACATTTAATCGATGAATAGACTAGATAGTTGTTATTTCAATTAAAAGTAAAACTGTGTCACCAACTTCAAATACTATTAAGAAAGATTAAACATGTTATTAAAGAGCCGAAAAAGATTGTTAAATCCAAACCCAAATCCGGTCACGTTAATATCCTTGAAGGGGTTAAAATTTTTGACCAATTAAAGTATCAGAAGAAGGAAGAAGGTGCTGAAGCAGATGGGTCCAAGAGGAAATATTATATGCTAAGTTGCACAAATACGGGGACGGGTACGAGTATGGGGACGGGGCAGAAAATGACAATTTTTAAAAATACAGGATACGGGTACGGCAAATATAAAATAAATTTTAATATATATAATAAAAACATTAAAATTCATAATACAATAAAGACTAAAATTATAATTGTATTAAATAATAATTATAATTATAGTTATTTAAATTCACTTGTAATAATTTTTAAATTACTTTCTAACACTTAAATTAGAAGATTACTAAAATTGAATGACTAAATTGAATGACAATTTAGCTTTACATTCTAAATTAAGAGAAAATTAAGGACTAAAATAATAAAATGAAAAGATAACATGGCTGGAATGGATATTTGCCCTTAAGGTTAAAACAAGCTAAAACATATTTAAAGCCTGGAAAACACTGCGTCTTTTGGTTTATAAATAAATGCAAAACGACACGTTTTGTCATATTCCATTATTCCAGTCTTCTTCTTCCCCGTCTTAATCTCTCTCTCTCCCCCTCATTTCTTTCTTCTCCTAACAGAGCATTCAAACCAGATTCATGGGTGGGGGGCAAATTAAGAAACGCTGGAGTATTTTTAAAAGTTAACTGCTGAAAATAATCTTGGGGACGCGCGTGAAGGTCACACACCGTCCCCGAAACGTCCCCAGAAGTATATTAGGCGTCCCCGACTACTTTCAACCGTATTCCGTCAACGTGGGACGTCCCTGATACGTACCCGAGCCGTACCCGACTCGTACCCATCCCGGGGACGTATTGGGTACTTGAAACGGCCTTGAGTTGCCGTACCCGTGCTTCCTAGATTTATATGTTGTCGTAACTCATAATGTTGACGGGAACTTATTTTCTTAATAGCAACTTCATATTTTTATAACATAGCATACTCCGGGATAATTGTAAGGATATTATTGTTGAGTTTTTTTGTTTTATTTTAAAATTTAAAGTTGTTTTATGTTTATTTTATGATTTGTGGTGATTTTTCTTATATAAATGGGACAATCAATAATTTTTGCTGAAGTGATCTCGAAAGTCGACATATAGTTTGATCAACTTTTTATTTATTTTCTTGTAATCGACATGTAATCCAACCTTCACTTTTTACCGTAAAAGTGCAATATATTTTAAAAAAGAGTACAATAAAATTAAAAATATTTTTGTAACAACAATTTTCAAAAAAATTTGCCACATACTTCAATTTCTTCTAATGAAAGAGTTGATCGTCTCAAGCTTAACAAATGTCGCACATTTGTAAGAAATTAGGTAGTGGCAGTGACGGATCTATGTGTAGTGAAGAGTGGATAAGTGTTCATCCTGTAATATGATATTTTTTCTGTTATCTTTTCATTTTATTGATGATATGCATCTTTAAATATGAATTTTCGTATGGTAGTTATCTATTTTATTGATTATGCCCACTTAAGATTTCTGAATTCATGTATAATATATAATTTGTCCTCAAAAATATTTTTAGATCCGTTAGTAAGAGAGAGAGAGTTCATCATCGCAGATGCAGAGTAGAGACTTTACTTTTATGGTTACATGGCATCAAGTACGAACACACTCTTGCATTTCGATGATTAGGGATGGCAAAATTACCCGTCCCCGACCTGACCCGGTGTGCCCCGACCTAACTTGATTGGGTTTTTTCTTATGATTTTCGGGGACCGAGCGGGTATTTAAAAATGTAAAGTTGGGTCGGGGCGGGTTCAGGTATGATATGAAAATTCCCCGCCCCGCTCCGGTATTTTTTATTATTTTTATTTATTTATATTATATTTATAAAAATACCACTATATATAAATACTTTTAGGAGTTTCAAGCTATTTTTTTTTTAGTTTGTGTTTATCGTAAATTTTTGTTAGATATTGTTCAAATTTTAACATATTTGATTCTAAAAGTCAATGGTCGAGTTTATTTTTTAAAATATGTATATTTTTTCTTCATATGAGTAATTTAATTGGTTTTATTTTATTTTATTTTTTATATAGTTTAAAGTTTGTGAAATTTATATTTTGTAAATATAATGGTCGTTCGATCGAATCTAACATTTAGCGTCGACGAAATTTAATATATTTTTTTTTATATTTTCGGGTCGGGTCGGGTCGGGTTTAGGGTTTATAAATCGAGAAGGGGCGGGGCTGGTAAATTATTATTTTATTTCCGGGGCGGGGTCGGGTTTTAGGATTAATATATCAGGGTGGGTTCGGGGTGGCCAAAAACCCGCCCCGCCCCGCCTCGGTGCCATCCCTATCGAGGACCCTTCAAAACGTTTTCTGGGTCATTTTCTTTGTATCAAAGTTTGTACCCATCAATTTCCAGCTTTGCTTCATCAATGTCCATAGTTTGCTCTGCATATTTTCGATCCTTTTTAGTAAGTTTTTGAGATTTTGACACAGTTTAACTTCAATATTAGTTTTAACTAAAATTTAATAACTATTTAAACTTATTCAGTGGTCAAGTGTTTGGGCTCAATCTTACGTAGAATCATATTTTTTTTCATCACTGTCAATTTTTTAACGGTCGGTGATCAAAATAAATAAAATAATGTTGATTACATTTACATAAAAAAAGTCAATCACCAAAAAAAAAGCAATAATAATTTGATAATGTAATAACCCGTTTTAACCAAACCCAACTCAACCATGACTCGACCCGGATCCAAACTTAACCCGACCCGACCCGGATCCAAACTTAACTTGACCCGTCCCGGAACAAAAAAAAACCCTTACCCTAATACCATTAATCCACCCGTTGCCGCACCTTCTGTCGTCGATCATCCACCGCCGTCGTTCGCCATTTCCGGCGACCAACCCCAAACTATAACCACAATCACCATAAACCCTAAATTCTAGATTACAAACCCTAAAAATCTTAAAACCCCAAACCAAATCAACCAAAAAATAAAATAAACTTAAAACCTACCCCATCACCATACCCTGCAGCACGCATTCACCCCCATGCTTCACCCAATGCCTCTGCAATATTTCCCCCACACGCCACTTCCCCATGATTTCATTTTCCATTCCAATTCATTTTAAAGAACCACACCACCACAAATTAAGGGGCCGGCCATTTTCAAGCAAAAAAAAGAGAGGAGCTCTCGGGGGCTGAGTTCGAAAATAGAGAAAAAAGAGGGGAAAATTTGTAAGAAAAATTTGAAATCAATACAAACAAGTTGCAGGGTATTTCTTTTATTTCGAATCAAAATCTTTTTTCTCTTTATTTTTATTTCGGATCAAATTAAAAAAGGGGAGGATTCGAAAGCTTACATGCCGCAATGAACCGCCCGCCGTGAGGCTCACCGCTGATGAACGACGGAAGCCGGTGAGCTTGAGAAGGAGTGGCCGCCGCTGCCCCTTGTGATGTCGTCGAGAGAAAGAGGGAGATAAAAAAATTTTAGGGTTTGTTTTAAACCCGTTTCGAAATGAATATTAAACCTCATGTATTTGTTTTAACTGGCCTCCCAAAAAAACGACGTAGTTTTAAGACTAAGGATCTGAGATCTTTTAAAAAATGGTATAATTACGCGTCAGGTCCTTCATTTATGTTCCTGTTTTCGATTCTGTGTATGGGATAATTATGTGCTTAGTCCTTTATTGTTTTATGATTGTTTAATATTATCTTTTATTTCTGTTTTGTGGCTTTTAACTTCTACTTCGGTTCAATTCAGTCACTATTTTTATGTTGAATTTATTTTGAGCACTTTAGTTTTAAGTTGTTTACTTTCCAGTTCTTATATTTTATATTTGTTGCATTTTAGTCCTAATATGTTTTGCTAGTTTTGCCATGTAATTTAGTATTATTACATTTTAGCCATTAGCATCTAGTTTCATGATATATTTTATATTGTTCCATGCATTTTAATATGATCCATGCATTCATATTATTATTATTATTATTATTATTATTATTATTATTATTATTATTATTATTATTATTATTGCTATTATCACATTTTATGTGTTAGATTAATATTTATGTTTGTATGTTTTAGAGTAGTATTTTATTTATGTTGAGATTGTTTTTATGCGTTATATTAGTATTTTATTATGTTAGTGTTTATTTATATTTTTATCGCATCGTATTTATTCTTGTTCGCCATATCTTAAGTTGTATTTCGGATATATATTTTGTCAATGTAGTGCCCTTTTATTTGAGCGTAAACGGGGCCAGTATCAGGCGTAGTGATAGTGGTTGGGCGTTTACTCTCGGATAAAAGGGCCTTTAAAATTTACTCGCACATATAACCAAATTTTAATTTATTCGTCACTTTAATCAAGAAAGTCTAATATTAATAAAGCGGTAATTATTAAAGTACCAATTTTGGGCGGTGTGGGGGTGCTAATCCTTCCTCATCTGTAACCGACTCCTGAACCCATCAATTTTAAATCTCTGGTTTTTTACGGTGTCCGACCTACCTAAGTGGCCGGTGGCGACTCCATTTTTAAATAAAATACGGGTTTCTTCTAAAATCCCACGCGGAAGAAAATATTTTCCAAACAAAATAAAAATAAAACAAATATTTTTTTAGCGAGAAAAAAACATCGCTACAGATGGCGACTCCGCTGGGGACATTTTTGTTTTTCAAAAACAAATGAGAGTCGAGCTTTTTCAAATAATTACCGCTTTATTAATATCGAAAATTCCGGATTAAAGTGACTATTAAACTAACATTCAGTTATAATTGTTTTAACGCATTTAAAATATGGCACGTAAACCCGTTTTTTAAGTGGGGGGAAAACGCTAATGCTTTCCTGGAGATATCGTTCTCCCGTATGGGCCTAGAAAGTACCTTCGGGGCTCGAGTACCTTATACTTTCGTGAGGATATCGTTCATTCGTATGGGTATAAGCGAATGGGTCCCCCCTGAATTGAACCCGGTTGAAAGGAGCCTATAATGGGTGATGATCGAGGGCCTTGCTACTCTTAGTAGAGGACAACAAGGACAATTCAGGTACCTCTTAGCACCAAAACTGCATATAGTGAGCCGTAGGAGCCAACCCTTTAGAGCCATGTGAAACTCTGCCCGATTAGTGGTCACCCTATTTAGGCTCTGGTGCCTTATTTCTTGTTTATGTACAATTTTTATTACTCTATTTTTCATTTGTTTTATTTAATCGTTTTATTTGGTGCTAACTCGTTGCATTTTATTCTCATCGCATTGATTTCACCTACATCATTGCACAACATCATCACAATCTTGATTTTGCATTGCATCAATTTAGGACACATTTTGCATGCATATACATTCATTTTCAAAATAAGAAAACTGACTCTAGGGATGCCCTATGACAGTGATACTGGATAAAGCAGAAGATCAGTCAGCTTAGCATCATACGGGACCCGGTACAAAACAAAGATGGCGAACGATGAAAGATTGAAGAAAATCGAGCAAGACCAAAAAGAATTGCAAGCGAACATAGCCAAGCAGGTTGAGGAACAGTTGGCGAAAGTCCAACAGGATATGAGGGAACAACTTGCAAAGTCACAACAAGACATGCTGAGCCAAATGGCACAAATGCTGGGATTGAAGCTTCCCGAGCCTGGAGAGGCCTCTGTTGTAAATCCCACTACAAATCCTAGACCCACTGTCGGGGACAAGGATCTTATGTATCCTCCGGGGTTCACGCCCGTTCAAACCAGGATACAGCCAGAAACTCAACCCCAGGTGATCATTTCACGGGGAAAGTCTCATCTACACCAGGCCGAAACTTCGATCCCTATAAATATCCATCTACATCAGAAGTTAAGATCGGGGGCAATCAAGCTGAAAATTTTATTTCAGAAATGGATCATCTGTTTGAGATCGAGGGGCCGAAGGTAGAAGCTTCAAAGGAAATCGAAGATCGATGTAAGAGACTCGAAGAGAAGCTAGAGGCTATGGGAGTAGAAGATACTTTTAGTGGATTCGATGCCAATGAACTCAGTATTGTCCCAGATTTGGTTTTACCTCCTAAATTCAAGGTCCCAGAGTTTGAGAAGTACGACAGAACAAGCTGTCCTTGTGCTCACCTCACTATGTTCTGTCGGAAGATGACAGGATACGGCTGAGACGACAAGATGTTAATTCACTACTTCCAAGACAGTCTATCGGGATCTGCTGCTCGATGGTATAATCAATTGAGCCGACATCATATCAAATCCTGGAGAGACTTGGCAAAAGCTTTTTTGGAGCAATACCCATACGTCAATGACATGATGCCAGACCGGTGGACGTTACAACAGATGAAACAAAAACATAATGAAAGCTTCAGGCAGTACGCTCAGCGCTGGAGGGATATAGCAGTTCAGGTCCAACCCCCGCTCAGTGAGAGGGAGACCGTGGTCACATTTGTACAAACTTTAGAGGGTTCGATCTTGGGTCGCTTGATAGGCAACGTGACTACCAATTTTGCCTACCTCGTGTTATCCGGTGAGCTCATCGAGAATGCTTTCAAGACTGGAAAAATTGACGATGGAGGTTCGTCCCATAAGAAGCCTTACCATGGAAGGAAAAACCAGGAAGTGAACTCTTCGGGAGTTTACAATGCCAATTATTCCAAGCCCAGCACAATTGTGCAATCTAAGGCCGTGCCAAGTGCTCACGTTACCTCAAGCCAAGCTTCTGGTCAGAGGAAGAACACTGAGAAGATAGAATTCACTCCCCTGCCGATGTCGTATGGAGATCTGTACAAGGAACTGCTAAAAGCCTATATAGTGGTACCTTTCCACCAGGCCCGACGCAACCCCCATTCCCTAAGTGGTATGATCCTAACGCGAGTTGCGGATATCACGCTGGACAGGTGGGCCACACGATTGAAAATTGTTAGGGCTTCAAGAGGCTGATAGAAAAGTACCTCAAGCTCGGTGTTATAAGTATTGAAAACCTTACAAGTTCAGCCACAAGTGGGAACCCTTTTCCGAAGCATGAAGATGCCAACTAAGGGTGTTAAAGGTTTTTGAACTGGACCATGTTAAGTATTGCACTGTCCTGACCATGGCAGGTCCCCTTGTAGTTTTTATCACTTTCAGAGTAATACTTTTTGTAAACCAACCTCACCGACTTAAGTACAATAGTGGTGAGAGTATTTTGTAAGGGATCAAAACTACAAGTAGCAATGCAAACATCTTTCGTTCATATCTGAGACCTGAATATCCAAAATACATCACCTTAAAGTTTTAAATTTACTACGAGAACAGTGTCAGATGATGTCATGTAATGAATAAACTTTTGGGGCATCCACTCAAATGAAAGCTGATCGAACCCAGGGCAAAGTCGGGGCACCACCGTATGAAAAACCAAGATCCCGACATGACCAATCGAGAGTCAGGGGCATCCCTTTGAAGACTAAAAATCAAATTATGTCGCATTCATGCATTTAGTTGCATTCATCTTGCATTGAACCATCCTTGCATACATCATACATTTAGGTTAAGTGCATATACCGAAGTCACCATGTATTTAGGCATAAAATTCATGCATTTTTTCTTACAAACAAGTTCGGAGGAGAACCCGAACACCCCCGACGTGGGGGGCAATGACAAGAAGGCCAACCTTAGTCTTGAAGAAGGCCCAACACAAAGAAGATGCCGAAACATTTAAATAAAAGGTACCAACGACAAATTTTGTGAACAATTTACTAAAAATGTTTTTCTTCTTTTCAGGACTTCGTTCTTCCAACGATAGTGTGATGGAAGTCAACATTTCCAGATTTTGCTTTACCGCTGATGGTACAGCAGTATAGACATCCTGAAGATCTTGTTTCTCTGTTTATGATGCAACAGATCTGAACCTTTCCCCAAGCAGATCAAATTTCTATTCAAGTCTTGTTTCTCCGCTGACGGTGCAACCATACCTAATTTTCCTCAAGTCTTACTTCTTTGTATGGTTCAAGAAAAAGAAAAATTATCAAAAAAAAAGAAAAAGAAAAAAAAGAAGAAAAAAAATCAAGAATCAAGAATCAAAAATTGAAAAAAATCAAAAATGAGGAAAATCAAAAGAAAATTTATCAACTTTCATTATCCGATCCATTCCTCCGCTGATGGAGTGGCCGGGTTCAAGCTCCCGTCGCCCTCTGATCCTGCTCTCCGCTGATGGTGTAGCCGGTCCCAGGTTGCCATTATCTGATCCAGCCCCTCCGCTGATGGGGTGGTTGAATCCATGTTACCAACGTTCTCCGATCTTACTTCTCTGTTGATGGAGTAGTGGGGTCCAACATCTATCTTTCGACCCGATCTCCTCGTTAGTGTTGTAGCCAGGTCATTTTTACTCTCGTATTACCATGAAAAAAAACAAAAAAAAGGAAAAGTTGTCAGTTTTTGATACTGCCTCCTCGTCAGTGTTGCAGCTGGATCAAATTTTGTGGACCCTGCCTCTTCGTCGATGTTGCAGCTGGGTCAAACTCTTTTTAGGTATTAGCTTATTATCAATAATGTAGTGAGTCACACTCATTTTGCTTCCTCAATAGACCACCTCCCGCTTCGAAGATTTTGCTTCCTCCAAGAGTGACAAAGTAGACCCGTCAAGTCTAGAAAGAAGACATGTATTGAAGAGAAAGAAGATCTACCGAAGAATGAAGACATACGCCAAGAGAAGAAGCTCAGCCGGACCAAAAAAAATGGGTTATTTTTAACCTTTGCTCTATTGCTGTTACATAACAATGAGCAAAGGGGGGCAACTGTAATAACCCGTTTTAACCAAACCCAACTCAACCATGACCCGACCCGAATCCAAACTTAACCTGACCCGACCCGGAACCAAAAAAAAAACCCTTACCCTAATACCATTAATCCACCCGCTGCCGCACCTTCTGTCGCTGATCATCCACCGCCGCCGTTCGCCATTTTCGGCGACCAACCCCAAACTACAATCACAATCACCATAAACCCTAAATTCTAAATTACAAACCTAAAAATCCTAAAAACCCAAACCAAATCAACCAAAAAATAAAATAAACCTAAAACCTACCCCATCACCATACCCTGCAGCACGCATTCACCCCCATGCTTCACCCCATGCCTCTGCAATATTTCCCCCACACGCCACTTCCCCATGATTCCATTTTCCATTCGAATTCATTTTAAAGAACCACACCACCACAAATTAAGGGGCCGGCCATTTTCAAGCAAAAAAAGAGAGGAGCTCTCGGGGGCTGAGTTCGAAAATAGAGAAAAAGAGGGGAAAATCTGAAGAAAAAGGGGAAAATTTGTAAGAAAAATTCGAAATCAATACAAACAAGTTGAAGGGTATTTCTTTTATTTCGAATCAAAATCTTTTTTCTCTTTATTTTTATTTCGAATCAAATTTAAAAAAGGGAGGATTCGAAAGCTTACCTGCCGCAATGAACCGCCCGCCGTGAGGCTCGCCGCTGATGAACGGCGAAAGTCGGTGAGCTTGAGAAGGAGTGGCCGCCGCTGCCCCTTGTGATGTCGTCGAGAGAAAGGGGAAGATAAAAATTTTTAGGGTTTGTTTTAAACCCGTTTCGAAATGAATATTAAACCTCATGTATTTGTTTTAACTGGCCTCCCAAAAAAACGACGTAGTTTTAAGACTAAGGATATGAGATTTTTTTAAAAAGGGTATAATTACGCGTCAGGTCCTTCATTTATGTTCTTGTTTTCGGTTCTATGTATGGGATAATTATGTGCTTAGTCCTTTATTGTTTTATGCGTGTTTAATATTATCTTTTATTTCTGTTTTTGTGGCTTTTAACTTCTACTTCGGTTCAATTCAGTCACTATTTTTATGTTGAATTTATTTTCAGCACTTTAGTTTTAAGTTGTTTACTTTCCAGTTCTTACATTTTATATTTGTTGCATTTTAGTCCTAATATGTTTTGCTAGTTTTGCCATGTAGTTTAGTATTATTACATTTTAGCCATTAGCATCTAGTTTCATGATATATTTTATATTGTTCCATGCATTTTAATATGATCCATGCATTCATATTAGCATTAGTATCATTATTATTATTATTATTATTATTGTTGTTGTTGTTGTTATTATTATCACATTTTATGTGTTAGATTAATATTTATGTTTGTATGTTTTAGAGTAGTATTTTATTTATGTTGGGTTTGTTTTTATGCGTTATATTAGTATTTTATTATGTTAGTGTTTATTTATATTTTTATCGCATCGTATTTATTCTTGTTCGCCATATCTTAAGTTGTATTTCGGATATATATTTTGTCAATGTGGTGCCCTTTTATTCGAGCGTAAACGGGGCCAGTATCAGGCGTAGTGATAGTGGTTGGGCGTTTACTCTCGGATAAAGGGGCCTTTAAAATTTGCTCGCACATATAACCAAATTTTAATTTATTCGTCACTTTAATCAGGAAAGTCTAATATTAATAAAGCGATAATTATTAAAGTACCAATTTTGGACGGTGTGGGGGTGCTAATCCTTCCCCATCCGTAACCGACTCCCGAACCTATCAATTTTAAATCTCTGGTTTTTTATGGTGTCCGGCCTACCTAAGTGGCCGGTGGCGACTCCATTTTTAAATAAAACACGGGTTTCTTCTAAAATCCCACACGGAAGAAAATATTTTCCAAACAAAATAAAAATAAAACAAATATTTTTTTAGCGAGAAAAAAACATCGCTACAGATAATTAATAATATAATTTACCTTAATAAAATACTTGATTTTTTTAATAAAAGAATTATTATCAGTTGTATGATATAATATATAAGACATGAAAGAAGAGCAAAAGATACAAATCTTTCAATATAATTAAAGAAACCAATGACAGCCACCTCCCTCAAGTTGGATTAGCCTCAATTTAGATGGGCCGTTTTTTTCATCTATGATTATGGAAAAATTATTAGATGGACCTGGCTATAGTTTGATATGAAGATTTTTTCGGGATCAACATGGTAACTTTTTATCTGTTTACTCCAAGCATATTGACAAATCAAGTGTGTTACAAACTAAATTATGGGAAGTTTTGGAAGGTGTACGCCTCGCTTGGTCAAAGGCTAATCGCATATAATTGTACAAGTGGATAGTGCCGACGTTTTCAAGCTTCTCTCGACTCCTTCCACGAGCCCTTATGCCTTAGTAAGGTCTATCTCTTCACTGTTGTCTAGATCGTGGGTGGTTAATTTTGTTCTTATTTTTCGAGAGGCGAACATGACCGCAGATTTCATGGCCAAATCCAATGCTAAGACAGATGGTTCACTTACAACTCTTTCTGATTTTTCTGATGGTCTTACTGATTTTCTCCAGAGAAATTTCTTGTCCTCTTTATGCTCGTCTAAAGAACGCCTAATGTAACGGCTTCGTCCTCCTATTTATTCAAAAAAAAAAAAAACAATATTGAATGCACCCAATCAATTTTGCCAACAACATTATGCTGTCTCTATAATTCGTTATAAAGATATTTAATTACTTCGGAATATTATTTTGAGATATGTTCATAACCGGTCAGGCACCGGTAGAGCTAGTTTATGTGATGAAGTGTTAATTGACACGTAAAAAATTAAATTTTTTAGCTTTGTCTCTAGAGTCGGGTATGATTTTTCCTGAATAGAAGTGTTTATTATTAGAGTGATCGAAGTTTATAGATGGTCTTAATATACTTCATGTTTTATCTAGATTCGTTTCTATTTGTAAATAGTTAATTTAGCACGATTTAGGTCGTTAGTTTTAAACTTTTTCACAAAAGTATCTATGTCATTTGTAAGGAAAATTTTAGAACGGGTGACACACACTGTTAAACACCACTAATGCAATACACTGTTGAACACCATTAATTTTTTAATGATTTTTAAATAATTAGTAAAACTCTTAAAAGCTCATATGTAATTAATTATATTTCAAAACAAAAGTAAAAAAAAAATTATTTCATGAAGCATTCTCACCACCTCATCCATGCTCCTATCTAATTAAATAAAATCACATCATCCTTATTTTTTACATAATATTTTCTTATAAATTAAAATTGCAAATAATCTTCTTCCCCATACCTCATATGTTAATTCTAATATGTTAATAAATAATCCTTAAAATAAAAAACCCAAAAATTTAATCAATGAATAAAAAAGACAAAAATAAACTAATTAATTCTAATATATTAAAAATCATGATTAACATATTCGTGTGTTTTTTTTTTTTCACGCACTGCCGACGCACTGTATGATTCGTCGCCGCACCGTATGATTCATTACTGGGGTTAGAGTTCATGGATTGCGTTGCTGGATTTATTGTTTAAAATTTAATGAAAATGGAAAACCTGCCGTCGGAGATTCAAATGCCATTTTCTTGATAAAGATTATGAACAAAACCAATCATGTTTAAGGTAAAACAATATTAACAAAGATTATTATCAAAATTGTGCTGTTATTTCGATTTTCTGATAATATGAATATGTTAATTTTAGGGTTCTTAACATATTAGAATTAATTATTTTATTTTTGTCCCTTTTGATTCTTATATTAAGTTTTTGAGGTGTTTTTTTTTTATTTTAAGAATTTTATTCATTAACATATTAAAATTAATATATATATGAGGTTAGGGGTGTTCAATCGGTTAATTCGGTTAAGTGACCGAACCGAACTAGCTAATTATCATTAACTCGAAATTTTTAACCCTTTAACCGTTAACCGAACCAAACTTCTTTTAAAAAATAACTGAACCGAACTTTGTTCGGTTAATTCGATTAATTTTTGAATTAACCGAAATAACTATAGAACACCTAAATTTTTTTGTTAATATATATAGATATTTTAGATAATTTTCGCTTAATATATATATTTTAATATATGTTTAATATATATTATATTTAATTCAGTTAATTAACCTATTTCGAACCGAATTAACCGATAATCGAACTTTCAAAAAAAAATATTAATCATTAACCGATCTAGCATCTAATTTACCGACCGAAATTTTGGTTCGACCGGTTAATTCAGTTTTAACCGAACAGTGAACACCCCTATATGAGGTATGAGGAAGAAGATGATGATTTGTAATTTTAATTTATAAGAAAAATTATGTGGAAAATAAAGATAATGTGATTTTATTTAATTGGGTAGACCATGGATGTTGTGGTGAGAATAGTTCATGGAATAATTTCTTCTATTTTTTTTGAAATATAATTAATTGCATGTGAAACTTTGAGATTTTTAATAATTATTTAAAAGTTATCAAAAAATTAATAATGTTTAGCGGTGTATTGTGTTAGTGGTGTTCAGCGGTGACGTCGCACGTTCTAGACTCATCTTATTTTTAATTTCTTATTTAATAATTTTACATGCTTACTTTTATTAAAATTTAACTATAAGCTACTTAACATATTGTTTAATGTTTATATTATAGTAGTATGTTATTATATGATATATATTATGTAATATCTAAAATAAATAATATAATATATTACAAACTTAGAAAACAAATCCGATTGAGCTAAAGCTTTTAATGTTAGAGTCTAAACCCATATTTTACATGATATTTGATTTTTTTTTATCTAGACTCATTTTTTAGACCTAATATTTTTATTAAAACTCTTCGAAATTCGACGCGAGATTTCGAACTTAGGTGAGTAACCTGATTCTTGAACTGGTCTACTCAAAATGTTTATACATATGTTACATAATTATAAAATGCACATAAAAATATTAATATATGATTTTAATTTACTAAGTGGCGAAACGTTTAAAGGACCGGTGGGAGCTACGACCCCACAAAATTTTGATAAATTCGAATTTTGCCCTTAAAACTTTTGAAAATTTTAATTTGGCCCTTCAAGATTTTTAAAATTCATATTAAACTTCACAATTTTGAATATTTTTAATTAAGTTTCCTCTTAAAATTTTTAATTTTTTTTGTTAAATCTCTCAAAATTATTAAAAATTTTAGTTAAACCCTCAATTTTTTTTAAAATTTTCGTTTAAATCTCCAAAATTTTTAAAAATTTAAGTTGCCCCCCAAACTTTTACTCCAAGTTTCGCCATTGAATTTACTCATGCATATTTTTGTTTTAAGTCCCTCGTCCTCAAAATATGTATACTTGTTAATCAAGAGAATTACATTATACATATCTAACTAATACTTTTCTTTAATGTTTAAAGTGGTTACCAAATCAAATTGGTTAAGACAACTTTGGAATTTGGATAGCTACAACACAAGTTTGTTTTGGTTGGTGACCATTACTCAAAGTTTTGCGCTTCAATTTTTTATTCAACGGTTTATGTGTAGAGTTTGGTTGAATATGCAAAAGTTTACTTAATTATGAGCAAAGTCTTTTGTCCCTTTTCGATACTCTTTTTATGCCTCAACACTAAAAAAATTAAATTTTAAATCATAATCCTAAATTTTAAATCTTAAACTATAAATTTTAAACCCTAAAAAATACATCATAACCCCAATTCCATGAATCCTAATACTAAATTTTAACCCTAAATCTTAATCCTAAACCCTAAACTTAACTTTTTAGTGTAAGTGCATAAATAAGGGCACCAAAAAGGACAAATGATTTCTATTCCATAATTAGGAAATGTGATAATGTTGTCTACAATGAACAATAATCCCCCGTCTCTTTTTGTGTGTCCCTATTCATGTCTCACTACTAAAAATTTAAACCTTAATCCTAATTTCTAAATCCTAATTCTAAAACCTAAAAACTAGATCATGCACTTTAAATTTTAAATTCTAATCTTAAATTCTAACCTTAAACCCTTAGTGAGGACATAAATAGAGACAAAAAGACAAAATTTATGTTCGTCTACAAATAGATTAGTCGGTTGAATCAAATTATATTCAATGATTATACTTAATTCTAAACAAAATTGTTTTTAGTCTTTCTCAAAAGAAATTTGTTTTTAGTCATTAAATGAAAACTAAATCTGACTCATAAATCGAACTCGAAAACATCTTACCTCACGTCAAATATAATTTGATCCGAGTGAGTGAAAGATTCCGATGAACATAGTACATTTAGTAATCGATATTAACAAGAAAACCAAACAGAAGAAAATAAAGGAGAAATAACTTTCATTAAATTTTAGTTATTTCATGAAAATGGACTTTTACAATGCCTAAGAGTGGGCTTTTATAATGACCCACTCGTAACTGCTCAACCCAATGGGTTGTTGACAGCCTGTTAAACAAATTAATTACAATTCATTCTTAGAATAATTTACAGAACAATCCTGATTATGACTACTGTATCATTTTCCCGGCTTCTTCTCCCTCAACAGTGTCCTTTAAAGAACAAACCCCAAGGCGCCTTCACATATGAGCAAACAAGGCTGGGGAATTGGCTTGGTAAGAATGTCAGCAATCTGTTCAGTAGAGGGAATATAATTAACCAGAAGTTGGCAAGCCATTACTTTCTCCCGAATAAAATGGAGATCAATCTCAACATGTTTGATTCGGGCATGATGAGTGGGATTGGCAGTCATGGACACAGCTGAGGTGTTATCACACTAAACAACAGGGGTACCACTGAGTTGAAATTCAATCTCAGTAAGCAAATGAACAACCCAAAGTAACTCAAAAATAGAATTCGCAACACTACGATATTCAGCCTCAGAAGTAGAGCAAAAGACAATAGATTACTTCTTAGAGCACCATGTAACATGATTCGATCCAAGAAAAAGACAGTATCCCATAGTAGAACATCGATCATGCAATGAGGAAGGCCTATCTGCATCAGCATAGCAGACAAGATCAACAGCAGACGCAGGTCGAAAAAATAACCCAAAATCAATGGTGCCAGCCAAGTATCTCAGAATGCGTTCGAGGGCTTTCTAATGAGCCTGAAGGGGAGCATTCATATGTTGAATAACTTTATTGATAGCATAAGCAATGTCAGGACGTGTTAAACACACATATTGAAGTCCCCCTACAAGACTTCTATAAAAGTGACCATCTTCATATACTTGATCATCATTATCTTTATGCTTGGGGGTAATAATTATAGGAGTTGGTGTAGGTCGGGAACCACTCATATTGGCCTTTTGTAATAAGTCAGCAACATATTTCTTCTGACTAAGCTTGAGCCCACCAGCAGACTGTATAATCTCTATTCCTAGTAATAAATCAGGTTCACCCAAGTCTTTAAGAGAGAAGACTTCATGTATACTATTGACCAACACATCTACCTTAGAGGGATTGCTACCAGTGATGATAATATCATCAACATTGTTGGGAGGCTCAAACAATCAACCGAATATGCCAAGAGGGGGTGAATTGGATTTTTAGTGATAGTGGTGGAAGCAATAGAAAATTAAAATTTGACACAAGGATTTATAATGGTTCGACTTTCTAAACAAAGTCTACATCCACTATCTTAACTTCCCACTAAAGATTTTACCAAATTCACTACTGAATTTCTCTCTTTTTTGGGTTCAAGGAGATAACCCTTACAACCCTCAAAGCTTATACCCCTAAGCTTTGAGAAACCTCTCTTACAAGAGAAAAGAAATAAGCAAAATAAGAAAACCTCACAAGGCTGGTTTGTTTGCAATTCTAAGCTCTCACCCAAAACCTAACACTTGAGCAAATATAATAATTAAGCTCACAAGTGTGTTCTACAAAGAAATTGACAATTAAAGCACAAAAACACTTTCTCTATACATTGAATGTTGGCAAGTTGTTTCTTGTTGTTGCATGGCTGAAGCTTGCTTTTAAATCTCTAATGAGTTTGTGGCCGTTACTAGCCGTTGGGGTTGATTTGAAGCCATTGAGGACTTTATTTCCAGCTGTAAATGCACTTCTAGAGCAAGACGTATCGATACTTGGGGTCTGGGTATTGGTACTTGCCTTAAGAAAAATAGCCGTTGGAGCATTTATTACACATGGGTATCGGTATGTTACATAAGCTTATCGGTACGGCCCATAGAGTATCAGTACGGACAAGCCTGTACCGGTACTCAATTTGACTACTGGAATTTGGAGTTTTGGCAAATCAAAGGAGCATATCGATACGGGTAAAACTGGTATTGGTACGAGTGACGGGTATCGGTACTCACATCATGTTTTTGACACTTTGTCTATCTTGAAAGCATTTAAACATGTCAAAAACCCTTTAAAAACATTTCAAACATATATGGACTTTTGAAATATTTTTGCAAATTAATTTAAGTCCAAAAACATTTTTTATTTTAGTTATATCAAAATCAATATCTCAACAAACATACACCATGGGGAGCAACTTAGAGTTTTCTGACTCTCTAATATAAAGAGAGGAATCAGTTTTTGAGGATAAAAAACTCATATTATTGACAAGGAAATTTTTCAGAGTATCAAACCAGGCACTTGGGGCATGTCGAAGGCATAAAAGGCCTTTTTAAGCTTACACACCAGCCTCTCTCCAGACGATCCTTGTTGCTCAAAGCCAGAAGGTTGATTCATAAAAATATCTTCAACTAATTGACCATTCAAAAAAGCATTATTAATGTCAATTTGTAGAACAACCCAATGATTAATCACCGTAATAGCTAGAACAATGTGAATGGTAGCAACTTTAACTACTGGGTTAAAAGTCTCCTTGAAGTCGCTGCCAACTTTTTGAGAGTAGCCCTTAGCAACCAAACGAGCCTTAAGTCTCCACAGAACCATAAACCTTTTTTTAACTCAAAAAAGCTATTTACAGCCCACAACTTTTTGATCTGAAGGCAGTGGCTGAAGTTCCCAGATTCTATTCTTGATGAGGGCATTGTATTCATCATGGACAACAACATGCCAACCAGGGTGTTGTAGAGCTGTGAAAACATCACCAGGCTCATCGTTTTCAGCTTCAGCCAGAAACACTTTTGGTTTAAATACACATGCTTTGGCTCTAGTGATCATAGAGTGAATATTTATAACCGTAGGTAATGTAGATGGATTTGTGGATGATGGTAGAAAATGGGATGGAGAATGGCGTATTGAAGGTGGAGATAGATTTGTAGATGATGATAGATAATAAGATGACGAATGATAGACTGAAGATAGAAATGGAATTTTGATGATGGTAGAGAATGAGACGGTGAGTGGTGTATAGGAGAAGATAGATTGGATATGGAAGCAAATGAAGGTGAGGCTACGTGAGATTTAGAAAAAATTCTAAATGATATTGAGGCTGGTTGATAATTACAACATTTAGAGTGACACTGTTGCCATTCATCCTTGACACCCTTGGAAGTAGGAGAATTAGTTTATATCGAATATAAAGGACAAGCAAAATTAAAGGGGAACAAAGCCTCGTCAAACTTGACATGTTGTGAAATGTAAACCCTGCCATACTGAGCTAAACACTTATACCCTTTGTAAGTTGGAGAGTATCCCAAGAAAGTACAAGAAGCAGATCTAAATTATAGCTTATGCTTATTAAAAGGTCTTAAAAAAGGATAACGCAATCAACCAAACACCTTAAAGAAGTTGTAATCAGGTGATTTTCCAAAAAGTTTCTCATAAAGGGTCAAGCCAGATAAAGCAACAGTAGGAAGACGATTAATAATAAACACAACAATGGCAAAAGCATCATTTCAGAAATGTAAAGGCAATTTTGCTTGAGCTAACATAGAAAGACCTACCTCAACTATATGCCTATACTTTCGCTCTACAATCCCGTTTTGCTCAGATGTATGTGGACATGACACTATGTGAACAATACCATGAGTTTTAAGATAGGACTGAAGTGCATCAAACTCACCTCCTCCATTAGATTGAAGCATCTTGAGAGGAAGTTTGAATTGTCTCTCAACCTGTTTATGAAAATGAGCAAACACAATGTTAGGATGATCAATCAATGTAGATGGTGGCCAAGAGGGGGTGAATTGGAAATTTTAAAATTTTGGAAGCAAGTTGAAAAAGATAGACGAAGGGACACAATGATTTATAGTGGTTCAAGCTTCTAAGAAGCTCTACATCCACTACTTTAGCTTCCTACTAAGGATTTTCAACCAATTTCACTATGAAATTCTTCCCCTTTTCTAGGCTAAGGAGGAAACCGTTACAACCGATCAAAGCTTTCTACCAAAGCTTGATCAAGAATCACTCTATTACAAGAAAGAAGTTTGGCAAATGAAATATCCTCACATGATACAAATTTTTCTCTCAACCCCAAACTTGAAACAAAGATGTACAAAGGAATTACACAAGTTGGGTGTACAAGGATTTGTCAATAAAAGCTCTAAGGGTTGGAATTTGCTTGATTGCTTGAGTGTTGATCAAAGTAGGTTCATTAGTTGTTGCAGCAGCTTTGGAGTTTTGTATTTATACACTCTCATTGAATTCTAGCTGTTTGGGTAGTTTGGGTATTGAATATAGTCGTTGGAGAGCAAGTTTCCCGCAATAAATACTGTCTGGTCACCTACCATATCGGTACACGTAGGCCCGTATCGATACCTATTGCAAAACAAATATAGCCGTTGTGTATATTCATATTGATACGCGGGAGACCGTATCGAAATGCTCAGAGTGTAAAATTAGGGGTGTATCGAAACGACAAGGCCGTATCGGTACGAGTTTTGCTCACTGGAATCCGAGATGAAAAATTGCAATGGTACACCTAGAGGCGTATCGGTACGGGTAACGGAAAATTTTAAAAGTTCGTTAATTCCAATAACTGACAAGACAACGGTCGAAAACATTTAATGCATACCGTACCGAAACATCCGGGACCATATCGGTACGCTTCGCAAAACCAAATTCTAGTAGCCAATTTCCGTATGAAACACCAATGGGTGTATCGATACGCCTTGCAAAATCAAATTCCAGTAGCTAAAATCCGTATCGAAACACCAAGTGGTGTATCGATATGCCTGGGTGTGTTTGTATATTTTTGGCTTGAAACACTTAGAAAATTTTTGGGTTTAAGTTTTTAACTTTGGAAATCTTTTCCTTGTCATTTTGTGAGACTTTTGAATACTTAAAAATTTATTTCCTTTTACAATTTAGTCCTTAAACACTTTGTTATATCAAAATCAAACACAAGTTTTACAATCTCTCCCTTTTTGATATAACAAAACCAAAGTGAAATTTTTTTAAATATTTTTAAAAAACTCCCCCTTAATTTAAGACTAAAAAGTTTGAAAAATTTTGGCTAACTTTTCTCCCCCTTTTTGTTAGATCAAAATCAATTCAATAGGGATAAAACAAGGAAACATTAACAACTCCAAGCAATTAAATAAGCAACATAAACTTTAAGTCATAGTTCAAGCAACATAGTTTAATCCAACGTAAATCCTAAAAACATAAACCAAATACTAAAGCAATAACAAAGCATAGGAGTTCATAAGAACATAAAAGCATAGGTGCATAATAGTCCTAATATGATATGATATATAATGCAAAATGTCTAAGGATTCGTCCCATCGTTTCCATCTTCTTCATCTTCGTCATCTTCATCCTCATCATCGTTGGCTTGAGGCCCAAAGGATTGACGCCACTCACCATGAAACTCAGTAAGAGAGAGATCCATAGAGTGTTGGTGATTTTCAATTACCGTCACTCTTTCCTCCAAGCAAGTGAAGCATGTATCAATAGCGGTAAATCCAGAGTTCATGGTTGTTGTTGCGCGTAATAAGTGCTACGCAATTGTGCAAGTATACACGTCGCAAGTTATAGTATAAAAGATATCGTCTCCACAGGGATTGGTGCCACTTCAAGAATCTAGTCTCTTGCACTGTAAAAAGTAAAAAACAAGTGAAGGATTATAGAAGTTTTAACTAATAACTAATCTAGAAAGCAATTAAGTAAAAGAAAAGATGAATTCGAATGAGAGAGATAGGCTAGGTTATCGTGAGTTGAGGTGTAATAGCCGATTGGATTGTCTTGGTAAAAGAGTGCATGGGCAACTCAGTTGCCGTGGCGACTTGCACAACGGGGTTGCCTTGGCAACTAATTGATGGTTGCTTGGGCGACTAGTTGGGCAACTACTTGGGCGACTGGGCAGCAACTTCAAGGTTCGGCGGAGCGTTCTTCAATGGTTTCTTCTTATCCCTAAGTCGAAACTCTAGCTACTTGTGCATGCCTTGATAATACATCCCTGCGTGAATCAAGGGTGAACAACAACCAATCTTGCGCTCCTCTTAGCCATTGAAATCCTTAACTTATTCCTAAGCCGGATTAATCTTCACCATCATTGGATTGCATAAAGATCATATTCATTCGTTTCTTGAATCTAACTCTCCCGATATTAGATAAATGGATGAAATCACGAGATCCTCTCCCAATTCACTCGCAAACAATAATAAGAATCAAGAATGAATAAACCTTGAAATAGAAAAGTGCAAACTCTTATTACCTAAACAAAAACCAATAGTTTCTCACAACCACAAAACACAATAACCATAGCCAAGTAAATTTAGTTCATGGCTAGGTTCCAAAGAAACACAAGATAAACAATCCCTAGCATGAACCCAATCGAACAAGGAAGAAAAGATGAAGCTTGTCGAAAATCCCTTGCCCTAGATGCTTGCCGAAAATTCCCCTTGCTTCCTCTCTTGGAGTTGTCGAAATTCCCTCTTGCTCTCCCCTGAATTGTCGAAATCTCCTTGATATTTATAGGGCTAGGCCAAAGTCCTTCTTTGAGGAGGAGTTTGAGTTGGAATTAAATTATCTTTAAAGAATATAATTCTTTATTATAATTTTATTCCTATTAGAACTTCTCCTATCCTCTTGGAATTTAATTCTTCTTTAATCTCTGCATGGCAATCAAATTCCTTTGGGCTTGGACCTTGTTCCATGTCATCTTGGGCTTGTAAAATCATGAATTTCGACATCCATATTGCTTTTGGTCTTTATCGACAAATGCCATGGCAACTGGCTCGGCGTCTCCTTCATGCACTGCCCTGGCAACTAGCTCGGCATATCCTTCATGCATTGCCCTGGCAACTAGCTCGGCATTGCTTTGGCAAGTGATCCTGCACATACATACACAAAAACACACCAAAGCAGCATCTATTTCCACAAAAATCACCAAGTTATGTAATCAAGCTCAACAATTGAAGGAATCATGGATTAATGCATGAATGGCTAACTATGCAACTAATATGAGCCTAAGTCTAACAATAATATGAGTAAAAGGGTAAGAAAAAAATAGTACTTTTGAACACTTATCACACCCCAAACTCGAACTATTGCTTGTCCTCAAGCAATGCAAACTCATAATTACTCGCCAAGACTTCAAATTTTCACAAACTTAGCTTTGAACTTGATTTCAATTCTCTCAACCGGGGCACAAAGTATGATTGGCTTTTTATTTTTGAAAAACGATGAATTACTCGGAATCAAACTATAATGCTTGTGAGTGTGTGCGGAGTTGTGTGCAAGTTGATTTTTCGGATTCTATGCAAACAATAGGTTTTCAAATTACTTCATTGGGTTCTTTTTAACATGTTTTAACTAGAGCCAATTTCGGGCACCTCTAGTGTTTTATTTTTAGTTTTCTTAAGTTAATTTAATCGACTAGAGCCGGTTTCGGGCACCTCTAGTTAACCGAAAAAAATTTTAACGCCTCCTAGAGCCAGTTTCGGGCACCTCTAGTGATCAATTTTTTTAGCATATGCTAGAGCCAATTTCGGGCACCTCTAGCCTTCATCCAATTTTTATTCTAATCTCCCAATTAGTTAATTATCAACCTAAGTTTACTAGAACTCCTTAAATCAATCAAACCACAACAGTGTTTCATCAAATTTAGCATCATAGTAAAATTCTAAGTTTTTCCATGGTTATCCTAGAATAAAAATTCTATCAATTAAGTGCATTGGTAAAGTCATCATTGAATATTCATCAAATCTAAGCAATTCTTGTTCCAATTAAAGGCATGGCAAGCAATTTATGTATCCTAAATGTAATGCTTAAGATTAATGTAACTAAACATGGTAATTACTAATAACAATCCCCCCCAAACTCGAGTGAGGCATTGTCCTCAATGCATGTATAAAAATAACGAAAAATAACAATAAAAATAAAAATGCATACGAGGACTTACTCCGAGAGTTCGTCATCGTAGATGATTAGTTTCCTTCTAGTTGGCGTCTTGACTTTCTTGCTTGAACGCGATGGTTGTTTTCTTGTTGCGGTGGTGGAATCGATCCTCGACGGGTTGTCCTCATCATCCTCTTCATCAATGTCAATGGCTTTTCGTTTGGAGGATTCAATTGGTGCGGTCTTTATTGGTTCAATGGAGGACTCGTCCGAATCTGAAAAATCAGAAAATGATTCCGTAGGACTTGATTCAGCATAGGTGCTTTACCTTTGGCTTTTTCGGTGGTTTTAGGGGCATTGTCGGGGTTGGTTGCCGTGGCATCTGCTTCCTTGGTTGCCGTGGCAAGGAGGATATCGGCGGGAAATATTGGGAACGGCACACGGTTGTCCGGGTACTTTTCTAGGATGACTTGGGTGATGGCATTGTTGTGCTCCTTCATGTACCGCATGAACATTAGTTGCCGATCTTCAATTTGCCTTAGGCGGCTTTCCAATGGGTGCAAAAGTGCTTCAATGTGTCCCGGGATTAATGGCGAGTTGCCTGGCGTTAGGTGCTTGGGCATTAGGGATTGCCGCGGCGGCGGGAGTTGCCGTGACAATTGGGGGCCTTGAAGAATCTCCGGTGCCTCTCCCATTAGCTTCCGGATTAGTGCTTGATTCCAACCAGACTTGGGTAGGGCTTTTTTCATCGGTGGACTCACTCGGGACATGCATCTCCTTGCAAAGATTGGAAATTAAGCAAGGGAAGAAAAGATAACCCTTATCTTTTGAGCTGCATACAAAAATCTCATCGCAAATAATTTTTCCAATGTTAATGATGCGATTATGCAAAATAGAATGTATGAGCAAGAGACGTGGTATATCAACGGTAGTATTGTGTGTGGAGGGCATTAAAGAAGTTTTAACAAACTTATTCCATAGTTTTGCCTCGGGTTTTAGCCGAAGGCGATTTACCGTGCCCTTGTATTTACCGTCGTTCCAATGAGTTCCTGGTTGAGTGAGTTCTTGAAGCACCTTGTCGAGTTGCTTGGGATTTATTTTGTCAACGAAGGCTTGATGCTCGTCCTTCTCAATGTAAAGTCCGTAAAAGGTGTTGATGCTTTCGGGACTTATAAGTATGGCCTTGTCACGAACAAAAACATAAGGATTATCCGGGTTAGGTGAGTGAGCATAGAATTCTCTTACCCATGAGATGTTACCCGGTTCCGGTTGATGGCAAAAGATTTGCCACTTTTGATGTGCAATCCTTTTGAAGATGAATGGTTCAAGGCGAAATCTTGAGATCCGAGTATTCAAAGCCTTGTTCTTCATGAATCTTCCGGCTTTCAAACTTGGATTGAAATCTTTCTTGAACCACGGTGTAGCAAACTTCTTGTATCTTGGTTCTTTGGAGGAACTTGGATGAACTAAAAGTTTAATCTTGGATGCCATGTATGATCTTGGTTGTGAGTAAAAACAAAGAAAAGAAAAGAAACTAAAAAGTTGCAAGATAGAAAGTAGGAATAGGTTAAGGGTGATGGGTTTTATAGAATCGATAGGTGGGTGGGATTAGGGTTTAGGGAAAAATGAAAAAGGGTTTAGGGTTTTGTAGGAGTTGTCGACAAGGGTTTTGGTTAGGATGAATTGGAGGCTTTATATAAGCCTTAGATTCAACCCATTAGTTTCCTTGTTGAAGATGTTTTCCTACTTGGTTTAGAATTTCTTCTTTATCTTGAACTTCCTTTCCTACAATTCAAAAACAAATCAAATAAGGATTAAAATTAAAGATAAACTAATAAAGAAAATAAATAAAGATGTGTAATAGGATTCTTAGACTTGAATAAAAAAAATCTATCCTAAAACTATTAATAATCGGTAAAATAAAATAAATAAATAAATAAAAAATCAAATAATAATAATAATAAATAATTAACTAATCGACAAAAACAAAAATAAAAAAAAATAAAAAAAAAATAAAAAATAAAAATATCAAAAGGGAGAGCATGCTCATGCATCTCCTAGATTGACCACTTCCTTGTTACGTTCCACATGGGCACCATTGTAGTGCTTCAATCTTTGTCCATTAACTTTGAATTCATGGTTGTCAGAGATGGACTTGATTATCACAAAGACCGTGGGAGAATGGTTTGACGACTTGAATGGTCCCGACCATCTTGATTTCAACTTTCCCGGGAAAAGTTTTAGCCGAGAATTGAATAGGAGAACTAGTTGCCCTGGCGTGAATTGCCGTGGTAATAGTTTCTTGTCATGCCATCGCTTTGTTTTCTCCTTGTAGATTCGTGCATTGTTATAGGCGAGTGCACGAAATTCTTCTATCTCATTGAGATCCATCAAGCGCTTTTTGTCCGCACTTTCCCAATCCATATTCACGGTTTTGATTGCCCAAAGACGCCTTGTGCTCGATTTCCACCGGTAGATGACATGTTTTACCATAGACAAGCCGGAAGGGGACATACCTAATGGTGTTTTGAATGCAGTGCGATATGCCCAAAGTCGTCATCTAGTCTTAATGACCAATCCTTCCTTGAGGATTTACAACTTTCTCGAGTATTCCCTTCAACTCCCGGTTGGAAATTTACGCTTGCCCGTTGGTTTGTGGGTGATATGCCGTGGCGATCTTGTGTGATATGACGAGCGTTGCAACATCTTGGCAATTAGTCATTGTCAAAATGCTTGCCCCGTCGCTGATAATTGCTCTCGGCATCCCAAACCGTGTAAATATGTTTTTCTGCAGGAATCGTTGCACGGTCTTGGAATCATCGTTGGGAACTGCAGCTGCCTCTACCCATTTAGACACATAGTCGACGGCGAGTAAGATGTAGAGGTTGCGAATGAAGATGGGAAAGGTCCCATAAAATCGATCCCCATACATCGAGCAGTTCTACCTCGATGATGTTCTCGAGTGGCATCTCATGTCGTCTAGAGATATTGCCCGTCCTCCGCAACGATCACATTGCTTGTAAAAGTCTTGGGCATCTTTGTACAATGTTGGCCAATACAAACCGGATTGCAAGACTTTGGCATGATACGAGTTCCTCCAAAATGTCCTCCATAGGGTGAAGAATGGCATTGCGAGTACATTCTGTTGCTCTTCTTGAGGACACATCGGCGTATAACCTGATCTCGCACATTGTTTAAACAAAAGAGGCTCATCCCAAAAGTAATGCTTAGCATCATGGCGGAACCGCTTCTTCCCTTGGTGAGTAATGCCATACGGAAAAATACCACAAACAAGGAAGTTAACTAAATCTGCGTGCGGGGTATTGCCGAGGCATGTCTTTGCCGTAGTGTGTCGCTCCCAAAATTGCCGAGGCGTGTGCGTCAAAGACTGCTGTAGCGTCGAGAGTTGTCGAGGCGTGTGCATCCATGGTTGCCGAGGCGTCATGGGCTGCCGAGGCGTTAAGGGTTTCCGAGGCGATTAGAATTTGTTCATCCGGGAATGCATCACATATCTCTAGATCCGCGTCCTCCTCCCTATTGCGTTCCAAACGTGATAAGTGATCGCCACTTGATTTTCTGTTCCTTTCTCGTCCTTAATTTCAATATCAAATTCTTGTAAAAGTAATATCCAACGAATCAAACGAGGTTTAGCATCCTTTTTAGCAAATAAGTATTTGATTGCCGAATGGTCCGTATGAACAATTACCTTTGTACCAATTAAATAGGATCGGAACTTGTCAAATGCGAAAACTACAGCTAGTAACTCTTTCTCCGTTGTTGTGTAATTCACTTGAGCATCGTTAAGAGTTTTACTAGCGCAGTATATCACATGGAAGGTCTTACGTGCGTTGGCCTAGATTTCTGCTCCTACCGCGAAATCACTTGCATCACACATGAGCTCAAAAGGTAGCGTCAATCTGGTGGAACGACAATGGGTGCCGAGGCAAGCTTTTCTTTAGGGTTTTGAATGCTTGGGTGCAAGAATCATCAAAATCGAAGACTTTATCCTGTTCAAGCAGATTACACAAGGGTTTAGTGATTTTAGAAAAATTATGAATGAACCTCCTGTAAAAACTTGCATGTCCGAGGAAACTTGAATTCCTTTAACCGAAATTGGTGGGGGTAATCTCTCGATCACGTCCACCTTGGCTTTGTCTACTTCAATTCCCTTGGATGAAATCTTGTGGCCGAGCACTATTCCTTCATCTACCATAAAGTGGCATTTCTCCCAATTGAGGACTAAATCTGTTTCTTCGCATCTTGCCAACACCCTCTCTAAATTGCCGAGACAGCCGTCGAAGTCATTACAAAAACCGAAAAATCATCCATGAAGATCTCAGGAAGTCTTGACCATGTCCGAAAAGAGCGCCATCATGCATCTTTGGAAGGTTGCCGGGCGTTACACAATCGAACGGCATCCTTCGGAAGGCATAAGTACCGTAGGGGCATGTGAAGGTTGTCTTTTCTTGATCTTACGGTGCTATGGCAATCTGATTGTAACCTGAATAACCATCAAGAAAACAGTAAAAGGGTTTACCTGCAAGACGGTCAAGCATTTGATCAATAAAGGGTAATGGGAAGTGATCTTTCCTAGTGGCTTTGTTTAGCTTTCGATAGTCCATACAAACCCTCCAACCGGTCTGATCTGGTTGGGATAAGTTCATTATTTTCATTGCTTACCACTGTTATACCTCCCTTTTTCGGCACACATTGTACCGGACTTACCCACGTACTATCGGAGATAGGGTATATAATGCCGGCGTCAAGCCATTTGATGATTTCTTTCATTACAACCCCTTTCATGGCATGATTCAGTCTCCTCTGGGCCTCAATTGAAGGTTTGTGATCATCTTCCAACAAGATCTTGTGCATGCACACCGCCGGGCTAATTCCCTTCAAGTCGGCAATTGTCCACCCTATTGCCTTTTTATGTAGCTTCAACATGTTGATCAGCTTCTTTTCCTGCTCAGGCTGTAACTTAGAGGAAATAATTACAGGTAATGTATTATCGATCCCTAAGTATACATATTTGATTGCTCGCAATTGTTTCAACTCAAGAATTGGTGGATTTTCGATAGAGGGTTTTTCGATCTTACCTTCCTTACCGAGTAGTCCGGTGGTTCAAAGTATGTACCTGGTCGATTGACTAGCCAATTTGCCTCTTCTGGTTGTTCCTCATCGACCGGTTCTTCATACTCCTCAGGTTCCTCTTGATCGGCAATGTAGTTGCCGAGGCAACTAAATTCCTCATCGAAGTTAAATTCTGTCGTGGCATGAAGTAGTTGGCATTCTTACGGATCATCGGCATGCCTTAGTGTTTGGAACACATTTAGTTTTACATGCTGGTCATTCATCCTCATTGTGAGTTCTCCCTTTTCAACATCAATCAAAGTTCTCCCTGTTGCTAGGAATGGTCTCCCGAGAATGATAGGCGCATGCTCATCTGCTTCACAATCCAAAACAATAAAGTCAGCGGGAAAAATGAATTTATCAACTTTTACCAGTATGTCCTCGATTTTTTCCCTCGGATGCACATAGGATCTGTCGGCTAGCTGCAGCATAACTGTTGTAGGTCTTGCCTTCCCGATTCCTAGTTTCTGAAAAACCGATTTAGGCATCAAGTTTATGCTAACCCCTAGGTCGCATAGTGCTTTCCCGACATAGTGATTTCCAATAGAACAGGGTATTGTGAAACTTAGGGATCCTTCAACTTGGGCGGCATGCGATTGTGCAACATTGCCATGCATCCCTCTGTTGCGGCAATCTGTTTCAAACTCTCCTAGCCTTGTTCTCTTGGACACAATGTCTTTAAGAAACTTGGCATAGTTTGGCATTTGTTCAATTGCTTCCACCAATGGCAAGTTGATGTGTACTTGCTTTAGGATATCAAGAAACTTCTTGAATTGGTATTCTTGCTTTTGTCGCTTCAACCTTTGTGGGAATGGTGGTGGAAGTCGGATATCTTCTATCCTTTCATTGGTTTGAAACCTGATTGACGGCATTGCCGGGACATCCGAGTTGCCGATGCGTTACCAACCGGGTTGCCGAGGCGTGCTTATCGCAAGTTGCCGGAGGCGTCATCGGTTGCCGAGGCATGCTTATTGCGGTTGCCGCAGCAATTCTCGGTTCAGCATCCGAGACTTTGCCGCTAGGTTCGTCTTGATCTTTTTGTGGAGTTTTGTTTGACGAGCGGGTTTGAACCTCTCTAAGTTGTTGGCCACTTACGGTGGTGATTGCCTTACATTGCTCATGGCAGTTCCTCTTGCGACTTGAGATCGCTAGGTAAACCTCCTTGTGGTCTAGTGTTTGATTTTGAGCAAATTGTCCGACTTGATTTTCCAATGATTTGATTGCCACCTCTTGGTTTTGCAATCTCATCTCGGTCTGTTAATAAAAGCATCAGTTCTTTTTATGAAATTACTATTCTCAGCCATATAAGATTCAGTTTTCATCATAAAAGCATTTAGAGAATTTTCCAAAGAACTAGATGTCGTCGGTTGTTCTTTGCGGCATCCATTGCCGTGGCATATTCTCTTTGGAATCCCGATGCTTGTGCATTACGATTGTTCTGGTTTAGAGCATTGTTGGGATTACTCCATGAAAAATTCGGTGCTTCTTCCAAGCTGGATTGTATGTATTGGACATCATGTTGTTGCCCCGATTGTAATTCCCCACATAGAATTTGGATTCGGATTGCATACATTGAAGAATTATGGTTATCACCATATAACTCACAAAAAGAATCCATTACCTTGACTTCATGTGTGTTGTTTGGTTTTTGCATGTTCTGGACCATCTTGGTTAAAGCGCCAATTGTGCGAAATTGAATCGATGATCCTAGTTCATGTATTGTGGCTTAGCGTCTAACTCCTCCTCTTCTAGTAGATGGGAATTGATAGTCATTCTTGGCCAGCCTGTTTAAAATTTGCATTGCTTCCTCCGGTGACTTATCTAAGAGTATGCCGTTTGCGAGGCATCTAGCATCATCCTTGTTGGTGTATTCACGGCGTTGTAAAACATTGTTACTTGAGTCCACACCGGGAATCCGTGTAGAGGGCATTTGTGTAGAAGTTCTTTATATCGCTCCCAAGCCTCGTACATGGATTCATCATCGCACTGCCGAAAAAGAAGTAATGTCGTTACGAAGCTTATCGATTAAATTTGTAGGATTAAATCTAGCAAGGAAATCACGACAAAGATCAGTCCAAGATGCTATGGATCCGGCAGAATGCTATTTAGCCATGCTTTCTCCCTATCCTCGGTGAATAGGGAATAATCTTAATCGTAAGACATCGGGGTGACTCGTGTATCTTGAACGAGTTGCAAATCTCGAGGAAAGATTTCAGATGTTGTCGTGCATCTTGATTCTTTGAGCCGCCAAATTGACCTATTGTGTTGATCATATTAAACATTACCGGTTTCAACTCAAAGTGGTCGGCTTCAATTTCGGGTGCGACAACAACTCCGGGTTAAGTCCATCAAGATCTTCTTCAAGATAGTCTCGAATCGTTGCATTTCGTGCAAGAATCACTCCTCCTCCTGCTCGAACATCTTGATTAATATTGCCGTCTTGATTTGCCATTGCTTCTCTTATCCTTCGTCTAAGTCTTTGTAAGGTTCGTTCGATTTCGGATCAAAGGGATATTCTGGTGAAGTCGGTCTCGCATACGGTCATATACCAATGCAAAACCAAAGTTTGTTAGCCCTTTGAATTTTAAACAAGAAAAATAAAAAAGAATATGCAAGAAAATAAAAACAAAGTCGCTATTGCCAATCCCGCAACGGCGCGCAAAAACTTGTTGCGCGTAATAAGTGCTACGCAATTGTGCAAGTATACACGTCGCAAGTTATAGTATAAAAGATATCGTCTCCACGAGGATTGGTGCCACTTCAAGAATCTAGTCTCTTGCAATTGTAAAAGTAAAAACACAAGTGAAGGATTATGGAAGTTTTAACTAATAACTAATCTAGAAAGCAATTAAGTAAAAGAAAAGATGAATTCGAATGAGAGAGATAGGCTAGGTTATCGTGAGTTGAGGTGTGATAGCCGATTGGATTGTCTTGGTAAAAGAGTGCATGGGCAACTCAGTTGTCGTGGCGACTTGCACAACGGGGTTGCCTTGGCAACTAATTGATGGTTGCTTGGGCGACTAGTTGGGCAATTACTTGGGCTACTGGGCAGCAACTTCAAGGTTCGGCGGAGCGTTCTTCAATGGTTTCTTCTTATCCCTAAGTCGAAACTCTAGCTACTTGTGCATGCCTTGATAATACATCCCTGCGTGAATCAAGGGTGAACAACAACCAATCTTGCGCTCCTCTTAGCCGTTGAAATCCTTAACTTATTCCTAAGCCGGATTAATCTTCACCATCATTGGATTGCATAAAGATCATATTCATTCGTTTCTTGAATCTAACTCTCCCGATATTAGATAAATGGATGAAATCACGAGATCCTCTCCCAATTCACTCGCAAACAATAATAAGAATCAAGAATGAATAAACCTTGAAATAGAAAAGTGCAAACTCTTATTACCTAAACAAAAACCAATAGTTTCTCACAACCACAAAACACAATAACCATAGCCAAGTAAATTTAGTTCATGGCTAGGTTCCAAAGAAACACAAGATAAACAATCCCTAGCATGAACCCAATCGAACAAGGAAGAAAAGATGAAGCTTGTCGAAAATCCCTTGCCCTAGATGCTTGCCGAAAATTCCCCTTGCTTCCTCTCTTGGAGTTGTCAAAATTCCCTCTTGCTCTCCCCTGAATTGTCGAAATCTCCTTGATATTTATAGGGCTAGGCCAAAGTCCTTCTTTGAGGAGGAGTTTGAGTTGGAATTAAATTATCTTTAAAGAATATAATTCTTTATTATAATTTTATTCCTATTAGAACTTCTCCTATCCTCTTGGAATTTAATTCTTCTTTAATCTCTGCATGGCAATCAAATTCCTTTGGGCTTGGACCTTGTTCCATGTCATCTTGGGCTTGTAAAATCATGAATTTCGACATCCATATTGCTTTTGGTCTTTATCGACAAATGCCATGGCAACTGGCTCGGCGTCTCCTTCATGCACTGCCCTGGCAACTTGCTCGGCATATCCTTCATGCATTGCCCTGGCAACTAGCTCGGCATTGCTTTGGCAAGTGATCCTGCACATACATACACAAAAACACACCAAAGCAGCATCTATTTCCACAAAAATCACCAAGTTATGTAATCAAGCTCAACAATTGAAGGAATCATGGATTAATGCATGAATGGCTAACTATGCAACTAATATGAGCCTAAGTCTAACAATAATATGAGTAAAAAGGGTAAGAAAAATAGTACTTTTGAACACTTATCAGTTGTGTGCAAGTTGGTGAATTGTTCATTGAGGTAAACTATGAGGGCATCAAGATTAGGTTGGGCCACCAAAGCTTGTGGAATGGGAGCCACTTGAGGAGCCGCCACCGGATCGGGTTGAACACCTCCTAGAAGATCGATGTTCCGGACCCATTCTCTATTGTAGTATGTGAACTTGGCGCGATGAAGAGAACGCTCATCAATCGGATCGGTGAGAGGTTCTGCAAGGTCATAGGAACAATCAATTCCCATCTTGTGAAAAATGTAGCTCAAGGCGGCGCCGTAAGTGAAGAATGTAACCATAGAGGTGTAACGGTGTTGCACAAGGAAGACGATTTCTCTGAACATAATTTGAGCAAGATTAGGACACTTACCCTCATGGAAGCAACAAATCCAAAAGTCATCAACTTGCCAGATCGTGGAGAACTTCCCGTCGGATGGATGGAACCACCAAGTGATCATGAGGTGTAATATACGATCGTAGGCATTTAGTACGATCACGAAACCTGTAAGAGTATGTCCCAAAGAATCCTCATCATCAATCCTCGTATCCTCAAGACCCAAATAGTTTGCTAAAACGTATGAATCAATACGAAATTTTTGACCCATTAAATAAGACTCAATCGCAATAACCAAGGTTTTCTTTTCATTGTAAATACACCGGGCATTGGAATAAAATATCAAAATAAGGTTTCGGTATAAAATCCTGGGTATACTAAAAAACTGCATAAATTTTCATTCTTTCATCAAAGATAGATATTTAAATTGAAAACGTTCAGATGAAAGAAAAAGGATGGAAATAACTCACTCTTGGCGAATTTTGTAACTTTGGTACTTTTTAAAACAATCCATGGCAAGAGGATATTGTGGTTCATTAAAACAATGTTGATAAATATGGGTAAGATTGGGTCGATTACCACTATGATCGGGATTGAGACTAGGAGGATTGGAACTAGAGGCAATATCTTTTCGCACACATTTCTTTGGGGCCATAATCTGAAAACAATATCAAACCAAAAACAATGTATGCATAAATCAATACATTCAATCCAAAAATTAATCCAATAATCAAGGTATTGTTAAAAATCTATACAATATAGTTTAAAAACATATACAAGTATAAAATAATTTTTGGTAAAAGAAAACTTCAAAAATAGTGTGAAAAATTATATGATATAAATTTATATTCGAATAAAAAATTTCATATTTGAAAAAGGTTTTACAAAAATATTGAAAACTATACTATATATGTTCTAAATCTAAGATTATAATACAAAATCAGTGTATATATATGTACGAAAATTAAAAAAAAAAGATTAGGGTTTATACCTTGAAGTTGAGATTAAGGATGAATGAAGAGATTTGGATGCACAAACTTGATGATTTTTGCTTGGGTTTGATGTAAAATCTAAAAGCCCTCAAGAATTTTTAAGAATTGTGTGAGAAAATATGAGGGATTGAGAGGTTTTTATAGAGGATTTCGTATCTAGGGTTTTAAGAAAAAGTGGGTATTTGAGTTAAAGTGAAAATCCCTCATTTAAAGCCCTTAAAACTGCCCAGCATGAATGTGTACTGATACGCTACATTGGCTTATCAAAACCAGTACTGAAATGCTTTAATAGACGTTTCGATACACGACCCGTACCGGTACAAGTAATCTTGTACCGAAACGATTGTAAACGACCCATATCGATACGCCTGTGCTAGAAATGTCAATTTTGGCTACAGGTTGCTTAAAAATTTGAATCGAATCAAAATGCATGTAAATGATATGAGAACATCATGTATGAGCATAAATAGATGCATACTCCCCCTAGAACAAGCATAGATGCATATAGGAGCAAAAACACATAAGCAATCAATCAAACAAATTTAAGTATATTTTTAAGACCAAAAGATTGTCTAAGGGTCAAAAAAGGCTGGTTAAACCTAACTCTCTCCTAAGAGACCAAAAACGCTATTTTTCTAATGGTTTGGTAAAGATATCCGCTAATTGGTTTGAGGTGTCCACATATTCTAGAACTACATCATTTGTCAATACATAATCTCTAATGAAATGATGCCTTATTTCTATGTGTTTGGCTCTAGAATATTGAATGAGATTCTTAGTGAGACAATAACACTAGTGTTGTCACACCTAATGGGGATGGTACCTACATTAATCTATAATCTAAGAGTTGTTGTTTCATCCAAAGGACTTGAGCACAACAACTCCCTACCGATATGTACTCCGCCTCGGTGGTAGATAATGCTACACTATTTTGCTTCTTAGAAAACCATGATATTAGCATACTACCTAGGAATTGAATGTACCGGAGGTACTTTTTCTATCTATCTTACAACCTCCATAATCCGCATCCGAGAAGGCATGTAAGTTAAAGGAAGACTCTCTAGGATACCAAAGACCTAAACAAGGTGTATCTTTAAGGTACCTAAAGATTCTCGTAACGGCTATAAGGTGTGATTCTTTAGGACTAGCTTGAAATCTAGCACACAAGAAAACACTAAACATAATGTCGGGTCTACTTGCGGTAAGATAAAGCAAAGATCCAATCATAGAGCGATAAAGCTTTAAATCTACACACTTACCTCCTTCAATTTTTTCAAGCTTTATGGAATAACTCATTGGTGTGGCTTGAGGTTTCACATTCTCCAAGCCAAACTTCTTGAGCATGCCCTTGATGTACGTAGCTTGATTAATGAAGATGCCATCCTTCCTTTGCTTAATTTGGAGCCCTAAGAAGAATGAAAGCTCCTCCATCATGCTCATCTCAAACTCATCTTGCATCAACTTAGCAAAATCTTGGCAAAGCAATTCATGAGTAGAACCAAAAAATTATATCATCAACGTATATTTGAACTACTAAAATGTCTTTGCCATTTCTTTTAATAAAGAGTGTAGTGTCCACCTTTCATTTTTCATAGCCTTTTCAATTAGAAAACTTGATAATCTTTCATACCAAGCTCTAGGAGCTTGTTTCAAACCATATAAAGCTTTTGAAAGTTTAAAAACATGGTTTGGGTAATTTGGATCTTCAAAACCGGGTGGTTGTTTTACATACACTTCTTCATTAATAAAACTATTTAAAAATGCACTTTTTGCATCCATTTGAAAAGCTTAAATTCATGATAACATGCAAATGCTAAAAGCATCCTAATGACTTCCATTCTAGCAATGAGTGCATAGGTTTCATCAAAATCGATTCCCTCTTCTTTAGTGTAACCTTGAGAAACAAGTCTAGCCTTGTTCCTCACTATGTTACCACTCTCATCTAGTTTGTTTCTAAAGACCCATTTAGTTCCTATAGTAGATTTATTACTAGGCTTGTCAACTAATGTCCAAACTTGACTTCTCTCAAATTGGTTTAGTTCCTCTTGCATGGCCATTGTCCAATAATCATCATTTAATGCTTCTTTAACATTCTTAGGCTCTACGCATGAGATAAATGCTACATTACATGCATTTTTAAGAGAAAGTCTAGTGGTTACCCCTTTGGATGGATCACCCAAAATCTCACCACCTTTGACATAGTTATACTCTATTGGGTAGCTCACTTCCTTTTCCTCAAGGCTCATGTCCTTCAAGGCTTCTAGAGGTGGATCTTGTGTTTCTTCTTCTTTGGTTGGAACTTCATTCACCTTTGATGATTTCCCACCATCATTGGCTTCAAAAATCCCTACATCATCATCATTATCACAAGAATCCTTATTCGAAAGGAGGTTATCATCGAAAATCACATGTATAGACTCTTCAACAACTATCATTGTCTCCGGTCATATGTCTTGAGCATCCACTATCAAGGAACCATGTATTTGCACTTGATGCTTTGGCTTTATAGCGATGCTCTACCTACAAACATAGAATCAAACTTTGATTTTTGGTACCCAAATCTTTTTGGGTCCATGAACATAAGTTTTCAAGAGCTTGGTTCTCTTAGGAATCCAAGAAGCAATAGCATTAATATTGTTAGAAGCAATGACATCCTTCGGAATCCATACACTTCTAACTTTTTTACAATAATAGGGCCTTGAATACCCTCCATGTTTGTACCCACTAAAGTTCCTTTTTACATGGTTGGGTTTTGAAGATTACCCTTTTTCAAAATTTAGTTTCCCAACCTTGTTCAAGGAAGCTTTGAGATCATTTACCTCCTTGAGGTAATGATCCTTTAGCTCGAAAAGAAGGTTATTTAAATAAACATTTTCTTGTTCAAAATACTTTTGATTATCTTTTAAATCACTAACCTTCTTTTCGAGTTCCGAATTGGTTTTAGATAAGGAATCATTTTGGTTTTTCAAATCAAGGATCATTTTCTTATTTTTCAAAATTGATTCCTTATACTTTTCAACCAATTCGTCATAAGTCTCTTGTAACTCATTATAATCATCAAATAATTCATCATATGTAATATCATTTAATGAGTTAGAGGTTACATTTGGATCCTCCTCAAAGGCCATGAGACAAAGATTGGCAACTTCGTGCTCCTCATCACTTGAAGACTCTTCATCGCTCCAAGTGGCTACATGGGCCTTGTGCTTCTTTTTCTTTTTGAGGCCCTTCTTCTTGAGTTGGGGACAATTGATTTTAATGTGCCATGGCTTCTTATATTCGTAGCACACGATCAGATCCTTTTATTCTTCCTTGTTTTTGAGATCCCTTCTTCATTTGAACTTCCTTCTTTGGTTGGATCTCATGAGCCGAGTGAATCGTTTGGCTATCATAGCCAATTCTTCATCTTCCTCCTCACTTGAATCACTCTCTTCTTGTGAAGCTTTGAGAGCGATTCCCATCTTCTTCTTTTTTTATCCTCATTTCCTCATTCTTCTTTTCTTCCTCTATTCATTTCTTCATTATCTCATGAGTGAGAAGAGACCCCATGAGAGTATCAAGATTTAGTATCTTGAGATCCTTTACTTCTATGATGGTCATATTTTGCCATCCCAAGACTCATAAAGTGAGTAGAGAAGTTTTTGAACTAGCTTCTCCTCCGAAATGACTTCTCTAAGACCTTTGAGGCCATTTACAATAACGGAGAACCGTTCAAACATTTTGGAGATGTCTTCATCCAGCTCTATCTTGAAATTTTCGTAGCTCAAGTTAAGAAGCCCAATCTTGGTTTCCTTAACTTCATTGGTGCCTTCGTATATGATCTCTAGCTTATCCCAAATTTCCTTGGCACTTGAGCAAGATGACATCTTGGAGTACTCATCCAGTCCAAGTGAGCATAATAGCATGTGCATTGCTTTGTCATTGATTTGGAGCTTCTTCCGATCTTCATCGGCCATCTCTTGCTTAGACTTCGGTAGTAACCGATCACATTCTCTCTTTATCAGAATTGTTGGTCCATCTTCCACTACATCCCATTGGAGGTAGTCATGGGATTTGATGAAGAACTTCATACAGTTTTTCCAATCGGGTTAGTTATCCCCATTGAAGTATGTAGGTTTGGTAATGTATTTATTTTTATTAACAGGCAAGGAAAAATTACATGATTTAAGAACATGAGCAAGAACATCCTGAATAGGATGACCCATTCTTTGATGCCATATATCAATATTATTTAAAGCAGCAGTAGTAGAAAACCAATATGAATCTAAAACAGAACACCCAACAGTAGTGGTCTTGGAGTGTGAGGGAGACTGAAACTTATACAAACCGTCAACCTCATAACCACGATGCAGAACTTTATTTGTTGCAAGATCTTGAACCAGACAAAATTTGGAAAAAATTCCAGGGACACATCATTGTCCTGAGTAAACTTAGAAACATATAGTAAATTTTTAGTAATAGAAGGTACATACAATAAAATTTTCAAACTAAAGAATTATAAGATGTAAGTAAACTGGATTGTCCTAAAAAATAATAGAAAGAACATTACAATTCCCAACTTGAATGTTCACTGAAGTAGGAGTGACAGTGTCAAACTGAAAATTGTGAGGATCATTTGTGATATGGTGAGTAGCACCAGAATTAGGAAACCAATAATTATCATTGAGAACTTCTAGAGTAGAAATGTTAGCTTGAGCAGCTACATGGGTAAACATAGATGTAGGTGACACCACAGTAGGATGATGAGTCACACAAGTATGATATTGACCAGAGGTAGAAGGATACAGAACAAACATATGATTAAAATGAGATGATGTGGATGGCCTGTAAGCATGAGCAAAAGGATTAACAAAGGAAAAGAGAACAGAGGAAAATCCAAGTGACACATGTAACACCCTCAAAATTAATTTAAAAACCTTAATCCCTAATTTTAAAATTCCCAATTCCCAACCCTAAGATTTGCGTTAAAATTTGAATACCCAATCAAGAAATTTTGGAATTTGTTAATCCTAATGTGATTTTAGTAACCAAATTGTTTAAACTAGAAACTTTGGTGATCATTACGTAAATAGGTTAAAGTGGGTACTCTTCCCTTGTGTTTTGCCCTTTTGGTCAAAGTATTTAAACATACTTTTCAGCCTTGTTCTCTTGATCTCCCATATTTGTAGACGCACCTCATCACCCTTAAAGAAAATATCTCTCTCGAAATTCATCACCCCTCTCGATATTCTAGGTCTATGACATCAACCCTTTTCGATTAAGATCTGGCCCCCATCATCGTGACCAAACCCCAGCCATCATATCTTCCTTGCCGGTCACCATTCGTGGGGGAACAGTGAGAAATCGTTCGAATCCCGTTTAGTGCCACCGTCTTTTCTTCTCCTTCGTCGCCCTTTGTTTTTTCATTGTTAGTGTGTGGTTTAGTTAAGCCCTGATTTATTATTTCCTTTGTGTTGATATCTATTTATGGCTAGGGTTATGCTAAAATCCTTGAATTTGGGTGGTAAGCTTTTTTGTGTCGCCGTGCAGTTTGTTTCACCGATGAGTCACCACCGTGCTATTGCACAGAGCTACCGTGAGCGGCTAAATCTGCCGCCGCTGAGGAGGGTTTACAACCCTAGCTGCAGTTTGCAAAGGAAAGGGTTGGGGCTAGAGTGTTATTGGGTTAAGCCCAAAATGAGCTATTTTGGTTTTGTGTGTAGGCTGTGTGAGATGGTGGTAGTGTTGGGTTGAGCCAAGCATGGGAGCCCCATGTGTGAGTAAGACCGAAGAGAGCCCAATCTGGGAGAGTTGATCAGACCATCAGTGAACCAATTTGAATCAACTTGTGCAACCTGAACCTGACCAGCATGTAAATCGGACCTCTAAATCGAACTGGCAGAATCCCTTGCGACCTGACCCAACTCGTTGACCAGTAGTGACTTTAGCTTTGACCAGAGCAGTGATGTCAGCGTTGACTAGAGCAGTGACGTCAACGTTGACCAGAGCAGTGACGTTAGCGTTGACCAGAGTAGTGACATTAGTGTTGACCAGAGCAGTGATGTCAGTGTTGACTTTGACTGGTCAAAGTCAACATTGACCATTGACTTTTTTAGTCAACTTTGACTTGACATTTTTCGACGTCCTGATTTCAAATTTACAGGCTGTTTCGTCTAATTCGAACCCAAAATGCAAGTTTTGCTAATTACAATTTATTTTGTACTTAGAAAATTCTGAGAATTTGAGTATGAGATATGATGTGGTTTAATTATGTATTTTAGATGACATCGATTTTGAGGATGGAGTTTTACCTCATAATCCTCCTATTCAGCCTGCACCTACATCCTCTGTGAGAAATACACGTGAGTTATCTTGTAGAGTTTTTTAGTTAGGTGGCATAGTATTAATTATGTTAGAATGTGAATTTAATTTAGAACTTTACTTCATAGGTTCTAACTCAGCTAGACCTAGAGCTAGTTCGAACTGTGGGAGGCGTCATCACCGACGTTAGAGCTTTGGCCGCTAGAGGTGTGTTCTTTTTCTGTGCTATATGTTCTGTGAAATGTTTTACAACATGCATGACTATTTTTCCTGTACTGTGATTACAATGTGTTTTGAAATATCATGCATAGTGTGTCAAACTGTGTTTTAATCAATTTATTAGAATTTCATAATTGTGATCCTCGTATTCAGTACGATAAACTGTGATTTTGTGTTTATAATATTAGAACTGTGATGCTCGTATTCAGTATGATAAACTGTGATGTGATTTTGTGTTTATCATCAATATCATATTTTATATGCATGGGATGGTTCTGTACGGAGGAAGAAGTGGTTTGACCACACTGTGATTGGAGAAATAAGGGTGAGGAGTTCTGGGGAACTACTTCCACTGTGACCGGTTGGCTTTGCCACCACTGTGATTGGAGTATGTAGCTAGGAAATGCGTTTGTCTGTTTCATCATTACATGCATTGTGTTTTACCGTGTTTTTATTAAATATCTTGAGAAAATTATTTTAAAACTGAGTTTGCAATTGCTTGCACTTTAGAGACACACTGGGCTCAATAGCTCACTCCCCCACAGTTTCTTTTACATATATCTTTAGGCGACTTGGTACTCGGAGGATCTCAAGTGTTTTATTACCTTACCACTCAGTATGAACTTAATATGTTTTCTAGAATATTTCAGCTTTATTATTATTTTGGGATTTTGATGTAATTTTAGACTTGTGATAGTTTATATTTTGGGGATTATTTTTAGCATGCATTTACGAGATTTGTTTTTAGTTATTTATTTAAACCACTGAACATTATTATGATATTAGGGTTTTATGAATTATAAACAGATGTTAAAAAAATTATAATTTTTTTAAATTATGGTATAATTTTCAAAACTAGTTTCTTGAGGGTAAAGTTTTCAATTGTGACTTCCTAAATTCAACATTTTCTTTCGGGTCGGGTTTAGGGGGTTACATTTAGTGGTATCAGAGCTAAGTTCAACCCTCGGACTGTGAGGCTCACAACAATTGTTTCAAAAAATTCTGATTATTTGCATGCATTAAATGTTTTGGGTAAATGGAAAGTTTTCTAAATAATCGATTACTTAATTATTATTTTAAGTGTGTTTTAAAATTTGAGACTCCGTTACCAATTCTCATCTTAGGTAACTACTTTTTGTAGATGGTTTAGTATTCCACCTCGTAAGAGTGTTAGACTTGCTTCGGGTAGAGGTCAAGGCAAAGGAAGAGGTCGTGGCCATGTAGCTGCTGCCGCTAGTGAACCTTATCATATAGTTGATCAGGAGGAGATACAGAACCGATAGAAACCCAGCCACCTGAGGGGCAATAAAGTGTGAGTCAGTAGTCTGGTGATGGTGATACACATGATCAGCAGCCACATGGTGATGACTTGCTAGATTCTGATGACAATGAGACTGTGGAGCTGGATAATGCAACTGTTAATCGTGATCAGTCAGAGAATGCGATGAGGCCTATCTCTATAGTATTTCTGAGTGCTGGGATGAAGGTATTTTTTGGTGTGTCTGATAAACACCCATATGATGCTGAGTTATGGATGGAGGATCTTGAGAGGCTCTTTGAGGACATGGAATATCCTGCTAGCAAGAAATTGAGAGCTGATGTTTCACTGTTGCATGGTGAAGCACAACATTGGTGGAAGGCTGAGCAGAGATTTATGCCAGCTGATTAGATGTTATGGGAGACCTTTCGATAGGCATTCCAAAACCAATATGTAGGTGAGCAGTTCTTGTCTGATCGTTGTCAAGCATTCATTGACCTTAAGCAAGAGGACATCACAGTATCTTTTTATGAGATTTGGTTTGTGGAGTGGTCTCGATATGCGCCTAGGTTGGTGGACACTGAAAAGGATAGATGTCGGGAGTTTTTCAAAGGCATGCACTTTTCGATTCGTGAGAAGGTGGCTCCATTTAAAGATAAGTTGTTCAATGATTTAGTTGACCAAGCCAAGATAGTGGAAAGAATGGAAACACTCTTGAATAATCAGGCAACACAGGAAAGAGATCGAGGCAAGAAACAACCGGTTTTAATTGTTCAGCAAGGTTCAGTTAACTATACCGGTAAGAGGGCTATAGAGGAATCTAATCATCAGGGTAGCAGAGAGTGGGACCATCCGTTTTGGCAGTTTCGACAGGTAGTGTGATTGGATCGACATGTCCTTATTCTGTGCCTCAGTGTACTTACTGTAAGTGGTGCAACCTTTTAAGGGTTCCAGCGGTTTTTTTTTTAAATAAAAGCCAAAAAACAACGGAGTCGCCACCAATCTTTTTAAAGGTGTGATTGGATCACCTAAAAAGGGTCATTTTAATAAAATCATTTTTATTTTATTAAAACAACGATTTTGGTCTACGAAAACTCAAAAACGGGTTCGAGAGTCAGTTACGCGTGAGGAAGGGTTAGCACCCCTACAATGCCCAAAAATTGGTACCTAGCCGATTACAAAAAGTTTTAAAGTCGGAATTTGCAAGTTCATATAAAATTTAAATTATTTTCCATTTATGAATATGATTCCATTTTAACAGCCCGACTACCCAGAGAGTAAACTCTAATCACCACCAACACTTTTGGCGCTAACCCGTTACCTCCTTTTGGTAGGACACAACATTAATTATGTTTCACTTTTTAATCAAACAATCAAAGACAATTGGTGTGTTGAAACTTTTATTATTCTAAAGTGGTTGTTAACCCTAAGAATTGTCTAAGTATTTTTTACCTGTTCGGGTTAAAATATAATTAAGTGTATTTTATGATTTTTGGGTGAAGATAATTTAATCAAACTTTAAGGCTCTAAATTAAACTAAGGCTGTAACACTAGAGAACCTAAACCTAGGAGCTTTACCTAAACTAATACTTTAATTAAAAGACAAACAATTAAAGATTTTACCAGAGAAATAAATTAAATTAATAAGATACAATATAAAGGTAACATTAATCCAATTTAGAAATTAAATAAAAAAAAATTGAAGAGAATTTAATAAAATTTTAAAATGTGTAACCTTCTCGAAGTCGAGTCAACACACGATATTCAGATTAATTTTATAAAAAACTAATTAAAACTTTAATTTTAAAGAATGTGATAAAAATGAGTTTAACAATTAAAATTGAAATTAATGAAAAATTAAAATTATATGCCAAGTTTGGAATGGGTACAAAGTTCAAAACATCATTTATTAACTTTCATTAAGGAAAATGGATCAAAACACCTTTTTTTTACAAGTTCATCAAGTGTTCATAAAAAAGAAGAAACAAAAGTGGAGAATCACCTTCTTAATCAATTGAAAACTTCCAAAATTAAAGAAAGATAAAAAAAGGTATTCGAAATAAATAAAATGAATAAGAACAAATTACCCAAATGAAGAACTTTTGCTTATTGTATTTCCACCAAAACTTCAATACAAATTTTCTAAGAATTCTTGAATATAACGAAGAAATTGTATGAATTGTGTTGTGGTGGTGGTGAGCGAATGAGTGAGTCTACAATAGAATGAAGCCTATTTATAGGCTTCAAAAACCCTAAAAACCTAAATATCCTAAAGCATATTCCCTTTTTATGTTTGGTATACATGGAAAAGAATCAAACCATATTCAATATAATCCTAAACAAATAAGGAAATATATAAGCCTAATTTTAATTACAAATAATCAATAAATCAATTGAAAATTCGTATTAATATCAGAATCCCATATTGAACCCGTATACGGTTTTTCTGCATGTACTGTCTTCAGTAAAACGAGCATATCTTGAGCTCTCGACGTCCGATTGAGGCGTTTCAAGATGCGTTGGAAAGGTAACTGAAAGACGGTCAATACTTAAGAAGACACCATGGCCCAAAAAACTCTTGGATCCTATCTGAATTTTTCCATAAGTCCTTATTAAGGAATCATTTGCCCATAACTTGACTTTCTATACTTGTCGAGCAGTATCTCTTGTAATCTTCCCATATTTGATGATTCCCTCCATATTTGTTTGGACTCAGATTTGACTTTCCCCTTTATTTTTTGTCTGATTTGGCTCTGATTTGGGGGTTAATTTTCCCTTGTTTTATTCCATGTTCAAATTTGATTCCTTCCCTTTTATTATTTTTTTGCTTCGAAAATCAGTGACAACAACTGCCCCTCTTTGCTCATTCTTGTGGATCTGGGACAGGGCAAAGAACAAAAGGCACTAATTTTGCCAATCACACTACAAACTGGTTGATGGAAATCAAAGCAAGATTCCATTATCCTCGCGCCTGAAGGGATAGGCAGGTGCTGAAAAAAGTTTCATTCTCCTTGCGCCCGAACGGATAGGCAGGTTCTATTCTACTGCCTTAAAGGATAGGCAGGTTCTATTCACCTTATGCTTGAATAGATAATCCAGTTCCATTCTCCTAATACCTGAATGGATAGGCGGGTTCTATTCTCTTCATTCTCGAATAGATAAGCAGGTTCCATTCTCCTCATGCCCGAATGGATATGCGGGTTCTATTCTCCTCATACTTGAATAGTTAAGCAGGTTCCATTCTCCTCATGCCTGAATGGATAGGAGGGTTCTATTCTCCTCATGCTCGAATAGATAAGCAGGCTCCATTCTCCTCATGCCCGAATGGATAGGCGGGGTTCTATTCTCTTCATGCTCGAATAGATAAGCAGGTTCCATTCTCCTCATGCCCGAATGGATAGGCGGGTTCTATTCTCCTCATGCTCGAATAGATAAGCAGGTTCCACTCTCCTCATGCCCGAATGGATAGGCGAGTTTTATATCTGTCAAAATTTAACAAATGCTATGAGTATGATGTGAATGCTCCTAGGGATGCCTAATACATGAATGCATGTCATTTTCTCTTTCATTTTCTTTTTTTGTTTTTAAACTTTTCTATTTTATTTCTCTTTTTCATCTTTTTCTCTCTTTCTTTCGAGGTTTTTCTTTTTCGCTTCCATGCGCATTTGCTTGTTCAACCCAGATAGACAATCATGCTAGCTATTTATTCTTTGTATCTTTTTGCTTTAGAGAAGACATCTGAGCTTTGGACATTTGCTCACTTAATCCAGTTATCTTGTATTCCCGGTTAGAAGGACATCACATTCTTCAACACTCTTTTAGCCTTTGTCTAGTTGAGAGAACAAAATCTCTCACATCCTCCCCGAAGCTTGAATAAAAGCTTTAACATCACTGGACATCTCCTCCAATGTTTGTAAAATTATTCTCGTTGTGGGATAAGGTGTGGCAATCATGTTGCCTTAAAATAATATCAAACCTCCTCAAAGCTTCTTGTGAGTTCTCAGATGTTTGCCCCTGCAGTGCTCTTTGTAGCGCTTGCATGTAAATCCTTGCAGCAGAGCTTATTTCTACCTTGAATGTCTTCGAATGATACTAGCATTTTCTTATCTTCCTGTCACTCCTATTAACGTTGATGGCCTGAAATCCTCGGCCAATGCAAATTGCCCCACTCTGGGCGTGCCCCACTGGCCAAAACTTCCTAAGTAGGAACACCAAAAATTGCTTTGTGTTGCCAAGTCGACGAGGTATGAGGACATGAAATTCTTTCCAAGATGCCAATTTTCTGAGAGATTCATGTGTTGTTTGCCTAGTCCGTAAATTATCTGAGCAACCCTTTGTGGGTTTTCAACTCTGATCCTTCTTTGGTTTCAAGACGCCCATTGCGGGTTTTCATCTTGAACCCCCATTTTCTTCTTCTTTTTGGTATCTAAGACGCCCTTTTGTGAGTTGTTACCTTTTGATAATTTTTTTCTTTCTTTTTCTTTTTTTTTTATCTTTTTTCAGGCAAAAAAAACTTCTAAATTCATTGGATTGTGAAGCTCATCTCTATCCATTTCGACCAAGATCAATGTTCTTTTTGAGAAAGCCTTATTCCAGTTAGTCGTTTATTTTCCCTTAGAATCTCTTTGAATTGACAAAATTTTTCTTAACTCAAAATCTCTTTCTCAGATGAACTTTCTTGTCGTGAGCTCATGTCATTCTTCTATGATTCACCTGACCATGGCATATAACTTTCAACCCCTTTTTCATTAGATAACTGAACTGGTCATATCTTGCTTAGACCCACTCTGCTTCTTCTGGTTTTGCTTCCATCAAGACACGGAGAGATGGAATTTCAACCTTGATTGGCAACTCAACCTTTTATCCTATAAACTAATGAAGGCAGTGCTGCCCTATTATTTCTTGATACAATGGTAAACAATCGCTCCTGGATTTGGAATCAATACCAAGAAACCTTTATTTTTTATGAATCTATGACACTTTACTTGTAAGATGCAAGAAAAGGGTTAGCAATGAGGATTTAAAGAAAAATAAAGGCTAGAAATAAGGATTTAAAGAAAAATAAAGGCTAGAAATGAGGGTTCAAAGGAAAAAGTCATGGCAAACATGGAAAAGAGCAAAGTTAGATGCCCCAAAATTCATAGTCTGAATGATTCATGAATCCATCAACCGGATAGTGTCCCACATTTAGGTGGCTCTCTTTAACTCACCCACTCCCCGAATTTGTATATACCCACTTTTTTAATCTCAATCAGACATTAGAAGTTTGGGGTGCTTGAAGAAAGGTTAACTCAATTAGATGGAATTTGTTCTAAAAACAAACTCTTTTTCTCAGATATTCATGGGTGATCCAAATGGTCTTTAAAGGCTTATAATGTAGGCTAGGTTCAGGTTACAAAAAAAGATATATAGGCTCAAATACATGCTTAAGGGTGATTAAACCAATGATAAAACTTTCCGGATGAGTTCTCCATTGTTTTATTCTATGGATCACTCTAGACTGCCGATTTTGGGTTTTCACCCAAGAGTTCATTTTCTTTTTTGGCACGTGTCTCGTTTGAAGGATTCCACACATGTTTTTCTCTTGTTTCAAATTTTCTTTCGTATTCCAGCTTTCATTTCTTCCCTTTCTTTTTCTTTTTTTGCCTTTTTTGTTTTCCTTTTATTTTGAATTTAGGACATTCAACTTGATCTGATATGTTTTCTTTCTTACTTGCGAACAACCTTTCATCCTATTTGCCCCCTAGTGTGGGGAGTGATCCTTGGTTGGGTTCAATCACAAGAAAAATATCTGGCTTAAAAGGGGATCACAAAGGATTTTTCTTATTCGTGAAGGGAAATGTAGGAATGCTAAATGTCATTTCACACACATATATCATCGAAGAGAAGTAGTCTTCAGTTGGTAGATGTTTTAGAGTTATCACTTTATTCAAAGACCTTAACAACAATGTCTGAGAGGAGAATCACTCAAAATCTGTTTATAGGATTTCCCATTAATCCTGAATACACTTTATTGCCCTTCTATCTCAGGATTAGATCCAAGAATCATTCATACAATCAATAATAGAGATTCTGCAAAGAAGATGTATTTTGCAAGAGAAATGGACGAAAAAAATTGAAAAAAGAAAAAATGAAATGTTTGCCACTTGAGAAAAATAAAGGAAAAACATATTTAAGCAAGTAGATTAACATAGAAGCCCTTACAAAAGATCCCTAATGCTCGTGGGCAAAAGCAAAAGGGTTGGTTCTAGGTACGACCCCAAAATTGTTCAAGAAAGTCATCTATTATCCTGTTGTTAAGCATTTTCAGGAAGGCATGGATGAATTCCAGCCAAGCATGCCCACATCTACTCTGTGACCAGATTTCATTACTGGAGTAGTTAAGGTTATATGCACTTGTCATATTCTCCTTCCTCGAGTCTCCCACTTTTGATGGCTGCCAATATCAGTTCTCCATTCATGACTATGTCTGTGAAACCTTTAGTGGCATGGTTTAACTTATGGTTGTAGAAGGGCCAATTTAAAGTCTCCAAAAACATTGGAGTAACCTCATTTTCCGATAGTGGAGGTTAAACTTGGGCTGCCATGTCTCGCCACCTCTGAGAGTACATATGGAAACTCTCGTTGGGCCTTTTTTCCATGCCCTGCAGTACGATCCTGCTTGGGACTATATCTGTCACATGCCTGTACTGTTTAAGGAAAGCTCTTGACAGATCTCTCAAAGTGCATATGCTGACCTGGCTTAATTGGGTATACCATCGGGTAGCAGACCCCGATAGACTATCTTGGAAACAATAGATGAGTAGTTTCTCATTTTCCATGTGTAGTGACATTCTTTGGCAGTACATGGTCAAGTGCGTCGAAGGGCAAATGGTCCTGTCATACTTCTCGAAGTCAGGAGTTTTGAATTTTAAAAGAACTACCAAGTCATACACTAGACTTAGATCTCTAGCGTCTATGCCACCATGGACATTTCCTCCTTGTAGGGCTCTGATGATCTCTTCGAGCCTATCACATTGGTCTTCTAGCCTCTTATTCACTCTGGACCTGTCAGGTGCCTCATGGAGATCTTACACCTTAATACCTTAGTTTTCCCATGATTTATCCTAGACCTTTCGAGAAGATGAGCTGAGGCTCTTCCCATGCAGATATGGAACCTCATCTTCGATGGAAATGTCTCACAAGTCATCCCGGGTTAGGGTGAAAAAACATCAACAACTTTAACAACCTTTCTTCTTTCTGGGTCCTTAAATCCCAACATAACCGCTATCTGTCTGATAGTGTTTTTTCGAGCTTGTGCAATTTCTTCTTTAAGTCTTTCTCCATTTTATCGAGTCTATCTTGGGTACTCTTATGGTTTATTTGTAGAGTTGTCAATCTTTCCTCTGTAGTCATAGCTCGAGTATCGTATTCGTACAGAATCTTGCTACTTGAATAGAATTTACCATAATTAATATATATGTACTATGCAATTATCACAACATAAACTATGCAAACAAAAAATTGCAAATGCATGAATCCATGCGAAGGACCGTCTATTCCATTAAGTATTACTCTAGAAATAGTTTTTCATTGGATATTGAAGTTCCTTATTACAAAAGATTCTAAATTATATTACGAGTACATCTCGGCCCGAGCGTCTAACTCTTTTATTTCTTTGACCAACGATAGGAGTCTCAATCCCACTTTCCATACTGGCCTAACATACTTACGAACAATAGTAGCTTCCTTAGCTAGCACCATCACATGCTTGGCTACGTCTTAAATCTGGACCAATTCATCTCGCTCTTGGAACCTTCTAGCACTGTCCCTAAGCCGGGTGGACCAGTAATCATTGCCCCCTTTATTGGTATCTTCAAGGACCAAGATCTTTGTCTTGAATGTTGTTCTCCATGTGCCCATTGGTTGACCTCGGACCAGCGACGTATACTCGCATTATCGGCATCTTTCTGAAGGAGTCTTATATCTATTGTGAAAAACTATTTTCTACTTGAGCAATGTGCTTTAGAATCGACCCTTTCTAGATGTGAGATGTGGATGCAAGAAAAATATGCAAAACAATACAAAACAAGAAAGAATTAGTACTTCGAAAAACATAAAAGGTCCAAAATAATTTCATTGTACAGATAGTAACTGGGCAGCGCATTCCAACACTTCTGGATATTTCTTCACAGACTATTCCTACGAAATAATTTAGACCAAATTTCAAAACCTAGGGATTTCTGCATGGCTCTATTGAGGTAGGCTTCTAGATTCCCACAAAGGTTTAGCTCTAAAAGGGTTCCCGAATTGCCCTCGATGTCCCCTACTAAGGGTAGTAAGGCCCCTGATTCGCACCCATTATAGACTTCAAACGAATCAAGTTCAACTTAGGGGGACCCATTTTCCAATGCCCATACGAAGGATCATTATCCTCATGAAGACATAGGCCATATGAGCCCCGAAGGTACTTACTAGGCCCATATGGAGAATCAGTATTCCCACGAGAGCAATAGCATTTAACCCCCACTTAAACGAACGAGACAAAGCTCGGGTGTAGAGCTTAACCAAATTTTAAATGCGTAAAATGAGATCATATTCATAAATGGACAACAAGTTAAATTTTACACGAACTTCACAAATTCTGACATTAAAATAAAGTTTAATCGGCTCGTGACCCGACTCTCTTTTTTTGTTAAAAACAAAAATGTTCCTAGCAGAGTCGCCAAGTTGTTGCAACCTTGTTAAGGGTCCCGACAGTGTTTTTAAAAATAAAAAAGCCAAAAAACAACAGAGGCGCCACTAATATTTTTAAAGGTGTGATTGGATCACCTAAAAACGGGTCATTTTAATAAAATCATTTTTATTTTATTAAAATAATGATTTTGGTCTGCGAAAACTCAAAAACGGGTTCGGGAGTCGGTTACGCGTGGGGAAGGGTTAGCACCCCCACAACGCCCAAAAATTGGTACCTATCCGATTACAAAAAGTTTTAATGTCGGAATTTGCAAGTTCGTATAAAATTTAAATTATTTTCCATTTATGAATATGATTCCATTTTAACAGCCCGACCTTCCGGAGAGTAAACTCTAATCCCCGCCAACACTTCTGGTACTAACCCGTTACCTACTTTTGGTAGGACACCACATTAATTATGTTTCAATTTTTAATCAAACAATCAAAGACAATTGGTGTGTTGAAACTTTTATTATTCTAAAGTGGTTGTTAACCCTAAGAATTATCTAAGTATTTTTTACGTGTTATGGTTAAAATATAATTAAGTGTATTTTATAATTTTTGGGTGAAGAGAATTTTATCAAACTATAAGACTCTAAATTAAAATAAGGCTGTAACACTAAAGAACCTAAACCTAGGAGCATTACCTAAACTAATACTTTAATTAAAAGATAAACAATTAAAGATTTTACCAGAGAAATAAATTAAATCAATAAGATAAAATATAAAAGGTAACATTAATCAAATTTACAAATTAAATAAAATAAAAAAATGGAAGAGAATTTAATACAATTTTAAAAGGTGTATCCTTCTCAAAGTCGAGTCAACACACGATATTCAGATTAATTTTCTAAAAAACTAATTAAAACTTTAATTTTAAAGAATGTGATAAAAATGGGTCTATGTTACCTCTCCAAAAGTACTGCTTTTAATGCCAATCTTACAATGCTTTTACTTGTTTTTAGGTGCATTTAGTTTCATTAGGACGTTAAAGCCATGCATTTGCATAAGGAGTTTAGAATTCTGTCTATGCCAGTGTGAAGGGTTGTTTTGTTGGCAGTTTTGCAGGTTTGGCATAGGATTTGTCTCAGAAAAGCAACAACAGGAAGGAATGCCAGAGAAAATGCCGGGCGCTGTCGGTACAGATGGACCAGACAATACCAAGCACCGGTTGGCAGAGAAGTGAACATGATGCCACGCCAAGAAGCTGTTGGACCCCGAAAAATAGGAAATGACCAGGCTCCGAAAAAATAGCAATTGGATCAATCTCTGAAAAAATAGCGGATAAAGTGGTGCTAAGACTTGCTGGCAGATTCATGCCTAGCTTGGACGCCAAGGCAGCGTCGGCAATATGACGTCAGCCTTAGCCTGATCAGCGCTCATTCAAATTTGGATAAGATGATAATCCCTTATCCCTTGGGCAGTTGAAGTTCAAAATTTGAAGAGCTAATCCCATCCCTTCCTCACACGCCTATTTAAACACCAACCAAGCTAGCATTTGGGAGAGCGAAGAAGATCGGAGTGAGGAGTTAGTGTGTGACGATTGACAATCGGGTGCACCTAGGAAGGGTGGTCAGTCCAACTTGTCCGAGAAGCCTGGATCTTGAAGGGCTACATCGACAGACCCCTTCTAGCCCATTTTCTCTTACAAGTTATTTTATTTTGTTTTAAATGATGATGTACTTGGGAAACGTTTGTGGTTTTTTGTTTAAGTCCCTCACCATGAACTAATTTCATAGTTGGTGGGGGATGTTTGCGCTGAACGCTATTTTTATGTTTTAGTTTTTAATAATAAATTTGCCTTGGCAATGCCAAGCGAGAGCTGGCAGTGTTGGCTTATTGCTCCTCAATATCTTAACAGACTTGGGGTGGCAACGATTAAGTTGTTGAATACTGAGGAAAGAAGCTTCGAGAGAAGTCGTTCAAGTAGATGAACTTACTTCGGGAGTGAAATCTACCCCTTAGGAGTATAGATTGGATTTTAATCAAATTGGTTTATTTAAAAGCATGCACTATAGAGATATAGGGGTTTTTACACGATCAATTTAGGGCAATGACCATCGAGAGAGGCTTTGCTAATTTTGAATCTACTCGGCAAACAATGCCACAATAGGTTGTAATTAAAGGCCGGTACGACATGAATAGCGTAAAAACCAGGCATTTCCTGCCAACGCTCATCATTCATTAAAGCACATTCCTTGCCAACGACTTACTTTACTTTTATTTCTTTTCTTTTCAATTATTTTCAAAATCAACTTCTTCTTAAGGCAAGTAACAATCAAAGCAATTGAGTTCCAAGTAAATCTCAGTAGGATCGATACTCAGCTTACCAGCTGTATTACTTGCAGACCGTGTATAATTGTATGCAAAAGACTCATCTTGGCACGTTTTTATACTTTCCAACACATATCTTTTGCCACTTTTGCTAGCATTTCACCTAGAGAGTCTACAAGTTTTTGGCATCGTTCCCAGGGATTGCAACTGAATTGATTGTTTTTAAATTCTTACTTGTCTTACTTTTATTTTTATTTTTATTTTTGTTTTTACCTTTTATTTTTGTTGGTCTATAACCAGAAGCCATCCTGTGGTGGACGAGTAGCCATATGATCCAGAAATTGAGAAAACCTTGCGGAGCTTAAAAAAGAAGATTTCGAGAGATGCAAAACCAAGGTAATTGAGGGAATGGTGTGGTGAACAATGGAGGAAATCCACTTAATAACGAGATACCACCACCACCTGCTGTCCCAATTGTTAATGAGAGACCTATTAGAGAACATTCAACACCAACCATTGACAATTTGATGCCAGGACTTGTTGGCACAGAGGTAAACGCTGTCAATTTTGAACTTAAACTGATAATGATTCAAACTCTTTTGAATGTAGGTTAGTTTGATGGAGCACTCACTGGAGATCCGAGGCAGCATCTAAAGCAGTTCATGAAGATTTGCCAGCTATTCCAACAAAATAGAGTACCTGAAGATACCGTGAAGCTGAAGTTATTTACTTTCTTTTGAGAGACAGGGCAAAGGCTTGGCTTAACTCCTTGCCACCTGGCTCAGTTACTTCATAGGCAGACCTATGCTAAAAGTTTTTGACAAGATTCCAGCCGCCAACACTTACTGCCGTTGATGCTTATATGATGCATGGGAATGATTTAAAGACCTGTTGAGGAGGTGTCCTATGCATGGATTCCTAAATTGGACCCAGATCCAGACCTTTTACAATGGATTGAATGCACAAACAAGGACTGTCGTTGATGCTTCAACAGCTGGCTCATTGCTTGACAAGACATATATCGAGGCTATTGATATTTCAGAAAGGATTGCAATCAATGATTTTGAATATCCAGTTGCGAGACTTGGGACCAAAACTAAAACCAATGGGAAATTTCAGGTTGACGAACTAACTTCCATTCATGCCGAGATTTCCAACCTTACTAGTATGGTAAGAATGTTGCAAAAGAGCAACGAGTCCCAGGAAGTCAAAGTATGATATCCTTTCTGTACAATTTGTGGATAGAATCATCATGTTGATGAATGCCCTGCCAACCTTGAATCGGTAAACTTTGTTGGTAATGTTAATCGTTACTATAATCCTAACTCCAATACTTATAATGCAGGTTGGAGACAACACCCTAGTTTAGCATGGGGAAATCAAGGAGGTAGCCAGTACAATGCCCAGCGCCAGAATACCTAGAGGTAGAATAACAGTGCCATGACAACATTCTATCAGAATGCTGTTGCGCGTAATAAGTGCTACGCAAATGTGCAAGTATACACGTCGCAAGTTATAGTATAAAAGATATCGTCTCCACAGGGATTGGTGCCACTTCAAGAATCTAGTCTCTTGCACTGTAAAAAGTAAAAACACAAGTAAAGGATTATAGAAGTTTTAACTAATAACTAATCTAGAAAGCAATTAAGTAAATGAAAAGATGAATTCAATTGAGAGAGATAGGCTAGGTTATCGTGAGTTGAGGTGTGATAGCCGATTGGATTGTCTTGGTAAAAGAGTGCACGGGCAACTCAGTTGCCGTGGCAACTTGCACGACGGGGTTGCCGTAGCAACTAATTGATGGTTGCTTGGGCGACTAGTTGGGCAACTACTTGGGCGATCGGGCAGCAACTTCAAGGTTCGGCGGAGCGTTCTTCAATGGTTTCTTCTTATCCCTAATTCGAAACTCTAGCTATTTGTGCATGCCTTGATAATACATCCCTGCGTGAATCAAGGGTGAACAACAACCAATCTTGCGCTCCTCTTAGCCGTTGAAATCCTTAACTTATTCCTAAGCCGGATTAATCTTCACCATCATTGGATTGCATAAAGATCATATTCATTCGTTTCTTGAATCTAACTCTCCCGATATTAGATAAATGGATGAAATCACGAGATCCTCTCCCAATTCACTCGCAAACAATAATAAGAATCAAGAATGAATAAACCTTGAAATAGAAAAGTGCAAACTCTTATTACCTAAACAAAAACCAATAGTTTCTCACAACCAAAAAACACAATAACCATGGCCAAGTAAATTTAGTTCATGGCTAGGTTCCAAAGAAACACAAGATAATTAATCCCTAACATGAACCCAATCGAACAAAGATGAAGGAAGAGGCTTGTCGAAAATTCCTTGCCCTAGATGCTTGCCGAAAATTCCCCTTGCTTCCTCTCTTGGAGTTGCCGAAATTTCCCTCTTGCTCTCTCTCCTGAATTGTCGAAATCTCCTTGATATTTATAGGGCTAGGCCAAAGTCCTTCTTTGAGGAGGAGTTTGAGTTGGAATTAAATTATCTTTAAAGAATATAATTCTTTATTATAATTTTATTCCTATTAGAACTTCTCCTATCCTCTTGGAATTTAATTCTTCTTTAATCTCTGCATGGCAATCAAATTCCTTTGGGCTTGGACCTTGCTCCATGTCATCTTGGGCTTGTAAAATCATGAATTTCGACATCCATATTGCTTTTGGTCTTTGTCGACAAATGCCATGGCAATTGGCTCGGCGTCTCCTTCATGCACTTTACGGCAACTAGCTCGGCATATCCTTCATGCATTGCCCTGGCAACTAGCTCGGCATTGCTTTGGCAAGTGATCCTGCACATACACACACAAAAACACACCAAAGCAGCATCTATTTCCACAAAAATCACCAAGTTATGTAATCAAGCTCAACGATTGAAGGAAACATGGATTAATGCATGAATGGCTAACTATGCAACTAATATGAGCCTAAGTCTAACAATAATATGAGTAAAAACGGTAAGAAAAATAGTACTTTTGAACACTTATCAAATGCCATGCCACAGAAAGCCCAAAACAATTTTCAACAAGGGCAGAGACTCAACCAATGAGGCACACTCACAGAGTACATGGAGAGGAATGATGCCACAGTCCAGAGTTTGGCAGCATCAATGAGAAACTTGGAAGTCCAAATAGGGCAGATTGTCAATGCACTCAGCAATCGACCCCAAGGAACATTGCCAAGTGACACAGAAGACGCTCGACACAAAGAAAATGAGCAATGTAAAGCCATAACTCTTTGGAACGGTAATCAGTGTGAGGTGGAGAAGGCTGCCAAGAAGCCAGTTAACTACCAAATTGAGAAACCAGCACCAGCAGATAATCTCAGTGAGGCAGAGAAAGAGAAACCAAAAGTAGATGATGCCAGCACCGATGCCAAACAGCATGCTGATGTCAGTACCGATGCCAAACAGACTGATATATGTTTATCCGCCATCACCATTTCCAGCAAGACTTCAAAAGCATAAGCAAGACCAGCAATTCAAGCGCTTCTTGGAGGTTCTTAAGCAATTGCAAATCAACATTCCATTGGTAGAAGCCCTTGAACAAATGCCCAACTATGTCAAATTTATGAAAGACATTCTGTCCAAAAAGAGGAAGTTGGGAGACTTTGAAATTGTTGTTCTAACCAAAGGATGCAGTGCCATGATCCTAAACTAATTGCCACCAAAGTTGAAAGATTCGAGAAGTTTCACTATTCCCTGCACCATTGGAAACAAATTCATAGGCAAGGCATTGTGTGACCTAGGAGCCAGCATCAACTTGATTCCAATGTCAGTTTTTCGGAAACTTGGCATAGAAGCAAGACCTACCACGGTGACACTTCAGCTGGCAGACCAATCTTATGCACACCCTAAGGGTAAGGTTGAGGATGTGTTGGTAAAGGTAGACACATTTATTTTTCCAGCTGATTTTATCATTTTGGATTATGAGGCTAATATTAATATCCCGATTATTTTGGAGAGGCTTTTTCTTTCCACGAGTAGGGCTTTGATTGATGTTCATAAAGGGGAACTAACGATGCGCATGAATGACCAGCAAGTTACATTTAATGTGTTTCAAGCTTTGAAATGTGCAGATGATCCTGATGAGTGCCAATTAGAGGAGATAATGGAGTCCATTTATACTTTGGACACGGCACAGTTATGCCAGGATATAGAATTTGATGCCAACAATTTAGATGGCATAGCTGATCTATTTGAGGAACCAGAAGAACCAATCTTGGAAGCTGAAGAGGCGAGTTATTTTGAACCACTACAGTTGGCCGGTAGAGAAATCAAGGCACCTAGACCATCAATTGAGGAGCCACCAGTGTTGGAACTAAAACCATTTTTAAATCACTAGTCTCACTAATGATCAGGAGGAAAGATTGTTGGCAATATTACGTGATTATAAGCAAGCATTATGGTGGACCTTGGCAGACATAAGAGGTATTAGCCCAACTATTTGCATGCACAAGATTATCTTGGAGGAGTACCATGGCAAGACCATTGAGGGCCAAAGAAGGCTAAACCCAAGCATGAAAGAGGTAGTGAAAAAAGAGATCGTAAAATGGATTGATGCCGGGATTATATATCCCATTTCCGATAGCTCTTGGGTTAGCCCGGTGCAATGCGTGCCAAAGAAGGGTGGCATGATCGTGGTACAAAATAGTGGAGCTGAGTTAATCCCCTCTAGAACTATCACAGGATGGAGAGTTTGCATGGACTATAGGAGGCTGAAGAATGCCACGAGGAAAGACCACTTCCCATTGCCATTCATTGATCCAATGCTAGACAGGTTGGCAGGTAAAGCTTTCTATTGTTTTTGGATGGTTATTCAGGTTATAATCAGATTGCCATCACTCATGATGATCAAGAGAAGACCACGTTCACGTGACCTTATGGGACGTTTGCTTTTAGAAGGATGTCATTCGTCCTATGTAATGCACCAACAACGTTTCAACGTTGCATGATGTCCACTTTTTTCGATATAATCGAGCACAACATGGAAATATTCATGGATGATTTCTCAGTGTTTGGCAAAACATTTGAGGAATGCCTTCTGAGTTTGGAGCAAGTCTTGAAGAGATTCATAGAGACAAACCTAGTGTTGAATTGGGAAAAATGCCACTTCATGGTGAAGGAGGGCATTGTTCTCGGGCACAAAGTAACTAAGAGAGGGTTAGAAGTGGATCAAGCAAAAGTTGAGGTAATTAAGCAGCTACCGCCTCCAACGAGTGTTAAAGGTATAAGGAGTTTTTTAGGACATGTCGGTTTTTATCGGTGTTTTATTAAAGACTTTTCAAAAATTGCTAAACCTTTATGCTTGTTGTTAAAACATAATGCCACTTTTGCATTTGACAATTCTTGTTTGAGAGCATTTCAGGAGCTTAAAGAGAAGTTGATCAATGCCCCTATAGTTGTGGCACCGGACTAGAGTGAGCCCTTCGAGCTCATGTGCGATGTCAGCGACTATGTCGTTGGAGCAGTTTTGGGATAAAGACATGGCAAGGTTTTTCATGCCATCTACTATGCCAGCCGAACCTTGAACGAAGCACAACTGAAATACTCTACGACCGACAAAGAATTTCTTGCGGTTGTATTTGCTTTTGACAAATTCAGATATTACTTAATTGGTAACAAAGTTATGGTTTTTACAGATCATTCGGCATTGAAGTATCTCTTGGCAAAGAAGGATGCCAAGCCCAGACTAATCTGATGGACGCTCCTACTTCAAGAATTTGACCTTGAGATCCGAGACAAGAAGGGCAGTGAAAACTTAGTAGCTGACCATCTCTCACGTTTAGAGCATCATCTTGAAGATGGTAAGACCAATTCTATAAGAGATGAATTTCTTGACAAGTATTTGCTTGAAGTTAATGCCTGCCATAGTATGCTGACATTGTCAACTACTTGGTAAGTAACATTCTACCACCAGACTTGGCATACAATACCAATAAGAGGTTCTTGCAGGAAGTTAGGCAATACTATTGGGACGAGCCAATATTGTTCAAGCAGTGTGTAGACCAAGTGATTCGTTGGTGTGTGCCCGAGGATGAACAACATAAAATATTACATCTATGCCATGTCGCACCATATGGAGGTCACTTTGCTGGGGTAAAGACTGTTGCCAAGGTACTGCAGTCAGGATTCTTTTGGCCCACACTATATAAGAATGCCCGCGAGTATGCCAATGCATGTGATCGATGCCAACAGACAGGAAACATCACTGGCAGACACCAACTACCACTCCAAAACATTATGCTTGTGGATTTATTTGATGTATGTGTGGCTGTTGACTATGTATCTAAATGGGTAGAGGCTGTGGCCCTGCCAACAAACGATGCCAAGGTGTTGCCAAGTTCTTACACAAACACATTTTTACTAGATTTGGCGCCCTTAGGGTGATTATTCACGATGAAGGAATCCATTTTAAATGTAATCTAATCTCTAAAGCTTTGTGCAGGTATGGTATACAGTAGAGAATTGCCACAGCATATCATCCACAAACAAACGGGCAAGCTGAGATTTCAAATAAAGAGATTAAAAACATTCTAGAGAAAACTGTTAATCCATCAAGGAAAGACCGGTCCTTGAGAATAGCTAAGTCCTTGTGGGCTTACATGACTACATTTAAAACTCATTTGGGTACGTCACCATTTCGACTCGTTTTTGGAAAACTATGCCATCTGCCAGTGGAGCTTGAGCATAAAGCCTACTGGGCCATCAAAACACTTGGCATGGCATGGAGAGCTGCTGGAGAAAAAAAAGTTGCTAGACCTAAATGAATTGGAAGAATTCAGAACACAAGACTATAAGAACGCTAGGATTTACAAGAAGAAGGCAAAACGATGGCATGTCAGTAGGATAATGCCTAGACAGTCTGAGGTAGGACAACGTGTTCTGTTATTCAACTCACGGCTTAAGTTCTTTCTAGGGAAACTCAGATCGAGATGGACGGGGCCTTATGAAGTCGTGAAGCCCTATGCTCATGGAGCTGTGGACATTAAAAACTTAAGGACGAGAGAAATCTTTAAGGTGAATGGCCAACTTTTAAAGCACTACATGGAAGGTGATCAAAACAATGCTAAAGAGGTGATCCTCTTGGTAGAGGTAACATGAAAACACCATTAGGTTTGAACCTTTGTAAATATTAGGATAGATGTCTTCTTTGTTTTTAGGTTTCAAGGTTTTTATTTATTTTTTCTTTCTTTTTATATTTCAAGTTTTATTCATTTACTGTGTTGAAAGGTTTCCTTTGAGTTGCGCAGATTCGTTATGCCATGAACCATGCCAGGAAGCATGCCAAGATTATTTGACAGGAGCTGATGTCCCGATAGAGAAGTCAGTCAGACATAGTGGCAGAACAGCTTGGCATACGTTGGTGCTAAATTTGGAAGAATGAGAAAAACCCTATCTTGACCGGCCCATTCAATAGGAGAGATAGTATTTTTCTTTTAACCTTAAACCCTAGTCGCTCAAAATTTGGGTTAAAATTTAAAATTCAAACCAAACACCTTATCACTCCAATACTTACCTTATCCTATCACCTTATCACTTCATCCTTATCAAGTCACCTCTTTTAATTTAATTCTTTTTATTTTTCATCATTATCCCTAATTACTCATCCCATTAAAACAGTAAACCGACCCAAAACCTTTAACTTTCTTACCCTAACCGGTTAAATAACCAAAACTCTCTCTCAAATTTTACTTTCCTTTTCGACAAGCAAGTACCAAAACCTAAGCCGCTTCCTCTTCATCATCTTTGTCCAACATCGTCAAAGATCTTTCAATTGCTTCCTCTTCGACTTCCTTCAATCGATTCTTCAAGTTCTAATCCAATTTTGCCTCGAGGAATTTTTCTATGAGAAGCACTTCGACCTCAAAACAGAGGCGAACAATGGTTTCCCTCCAAAAATCATGTCTATAATTAACTTGCACAAATGGACTCAGTTCTGCCAGGGAAAAGGGGAGATTTATGCCACTATTGTCCAAGAATTCTATGCGCACCTTGTGACCAAGGATTCGCCCTTCTTGATGATTAGATCTAAATGTGTTCGTTTTGATGAAGGATATATTAACAATATTTTTGAGTTAGATGATGTAGAGGATGAGTATTTCGAGTACGCTGAATCAATGAATGTGGCCAAGAGAAAGAGGCTGCTAGCAGATCTGTGCAAGCCTGGCACAATATGGACAGTGTCATTCAAAGGGCACGGTATGGTGAAAAGGCTGGCATTAAAACCCCAATAGAGAGGATGGAATCACTTTTTTAAGGCTAATTTGATGCCCACATCCCATAACGAGACCATGTCGAAAGAAACGATGATCATGTTGCACTTTATTGTTATTTGGCACAAAATCAATATTGGCAAGCTCATTGTTGAGGAAACTTATAAGTGCGCAGTGAAGGTACTGGCAGCTTGTTTTTCCCTTTGTTGATTTCTAACATTTGCATGCTCCATGACGTGCCAAGGCTTGATACGAATAAAGGGCAAGTGATCAATAGAACAACAATTACTGCTGCTATATAGAGGAATCTAGTTGTTGTCGAGCCCAAGGACAAGGGGAAGGGAAAGGCAAGAGCACCCACGCCAAAGCCCAAGGAGTCAAGGGCCGTGCCAGCAACCATGCCAGAAACTGTGCCAGGCAGTTCAATGGAAATGTTGTCCTAAATTCACCAATGCCAGGATATTATTCTCCAAAAGTTGGAAAAGGCTGATGAGCTCAATGTCAAGATGCGACACTACATCTAGGCCAGGGATGTTGTGATTAGAGAGGCTTTTACAAAATTATCAACTGATTTTGTGCCAGAGTTTCCAGACTTTCCTGCCAAGCTCTCTACCAGCGACAATGCCATGCCAGCTATTCCAGTTCATACCTCGTCCGATGCCACAATCCCGTTGTCTCCAGTTCAAGTCGAGTCTGGCAGTTCTGATTCTTTATCTGAATCAAAGGAAATCCAAGCCAAGTTTGCCAAAGCCAAATTGCCAGTGACACCTGCTATACATACGCCATCTGATGCCACCGATGCACCTGCTGCATCGAAACCTGCCAAGGAAAATGAAGAAGTTGGAACCTCCACTGCCACTTCAAAACTGAGCCTGAAAAGAAAGAAGCACATGGCCCCTGATCGTGGGCCATTTGTGAGAAGAAAAACCTGTGCCGCACGACAAATAGTCTCTGAAAGAGAGTCCTCTTCTTCCTAAACTCCTTTACATTTCATTCCATTGCATTTACATGATCATTCATTTTATTTTATTCTATTTTTCTTGTTATATGTGTTGTTTCATGCATTGGGGACAATGCACATCTTGGGTTTGGGGGTGTGCATTTCTTCATATTTATGCCATGCCATACATTTTATGTTTAAATTCGGTTGCCATACCATCTTGCCATGCCATTTAGGTCATTTAGGATAGATGCATATCGAACCACTAAAAAAAGAAAAAGAAAATTTTGCCTCAGTTTGATTTCGAAAAATGTTAACACTTGTTAGGCAAGTCTAATTTGATCTAAGTGTCTGTCCAATGAAGAAATTTTAATCTTTAGTTGCAATGTCATGCCAGCAGAATAGTTATGCTAGGTTTGCTTGGTAATTGATCTATAGTTTAGGGAATTGAACTTACAGTTAACACGTAGTATGTATCTAGTTCCTTAGCAAACTTAGACCTTTTGAAACTATGCTCAGATTTAAAAAAAATGATGCCAGGGTAAAAGAAATAAATAAGGCAGCAATGTTCTACCAAGGCAAGAAAAAAATAGAACTTTCATCTACCTTAGGGATAATAAGCTACTTAGGGCTTCGTGGTTTAATCCTTCTTAGTTCTCAAGTCCAAAACCTTAGAGTATGAGTTGAAGGGAAAGCCTAGTGATGTCTAGATTAAGGTGGGGATTCATGGTATGCTCCCTCTTATCTCTCAAGCTAAATATGTCACGAATCAAGCTTAAATTAATGCAAACAGAAACCCTTGGCAAAGAAAAAATGATAAAAATATGAGTTTAGGTAGTAAAATTGGCTAAGGGAGTGAAAGGATACTTGATGCATATTGCCCACACATCATGCACTCTTCATAAACTTAGACTAGAGTTATATTGCTGCACTTGAATTACTACCTACTTGGCATTATTGCACTGAGATACTGAGGACAGAAATAGAGCCAAATTCTGCTTGCCAGCATGTGTTGGCATTCAACCAAAATTTTGTCGAGGTAACTTTTTCATAATTTTTTGTTTTTATTTTATTTTCATTACTTGAGGACAAGCAATGAGTTAGGTTTAGGGGTGTGTTACCTCTCCAAAAGTACTATTTTTAATGCCAATTTTACAATGCTTTTGCTTGTTTTTAGGTGCATTTAGTTGCATTAGGGTGCTAAAACCATGCATTTACATAAGGAGTTTAGAATTCTGTCTATGCTAGTGTGAAGGGTTGTTTTGTTGGCAGTTTTATAGGTTTCGCATAGGATTTGGCTTAAAAAACAACATGAAAGAATGCCAAAGAAAATGTTGGGCGCTGTTGGCACAGATGGACCAGACAATGCCAAGCACCGGTTGGCAGAGAAGTGAACTTGATGCCACGCTAAGAAGTTGTTGGACCCTGAAAAATAGGAAATGATCAGGCTCCGAAAAAATAGCAATTGGATCAATCTCTGAGAAAATAGTTGATAAGGTGGTGCCAAGACTTGTTGGCAGATTCATGCCAAGCTTGGACTCAAGGCAGTGTCGGTAGTATAACGTCAGCCCTAGCCTGATCAACAATCATTCCAATTTGGATAAGATGATAATCCCTTATCCCTTGGGCAGTTGAAGTTCAAAATTTGAAGAGCTAATCATATCCCTTCCTCGCACGCCTATTTAAACACCAACCAAGCTAGCATTTGGGAGAGCGAAGAAGATAGGAGTGAGGAGTTGGTGTGTGACGATTGACAACCGGCTGCACCTAGGAAGGGTGGTCCGACCAAATTGGCCGAGAAGCCTGGATCTTGAAGGGCTGCACCGAGAGACCCCTTCTAGCCCATTTTCTCTTTCAAGTTATTTTATTTTGTTTTAAATGATGATGTACTTGGGAAATGTTTGTGGTTTTCTAGTTAAGTCCCTCACCATGAAGTAATTTCATAGTTGGTGGGGGATGTTTACGTTGAACGATATTTTTATGTTTTAGTTTTTAATAATAAATCTGCATTGGCAATGTTTTCACAATTCAGCATACTTTAATATTTCCTAAATACTATGCCAAGTGAGAGATGGCACTATTGGCCTATTGCTCCTCAATATCTTAACAAACTTGGGGTGGCAACGATTAAGTTGTTGAATACTAAGGAGAGAAGCTTCGAGAGAAGTCGTTCAAGTAGATGAACTTACTTCGGGAGTGAAATCTACCCCTTAGGAGTATAGATTGGATTTTAATCAAATTGGTTTATTTAAAAGCATGCACTATAGAGATATAGGGGTTTTTACATGATCAATTTAGGGTAATGACCATCGAGAGAGGCTTTGCTAATTTTGAATCTACTCGGCAAACAATGCCAAGGGAGGTTGTTATTAAAGGCTGGCACGACATGAATAGTGTAAAAATCAGGCATTCCCTGCCAACGCTCATCATTCATTAAAGCACCTTCCTTGCCAACGACTTACTTTACTTTTATTTCTTTTCTTTTCAATTATTTTCAAAATCAACTTCAAAACAAATGAACTTCTTCTTAAGGCAAGTAACAATCAAAGAAATTGAGTTCCAAGTCAATCTCTGTGGGATCGATACTCAGCTTACCAGCTGTATTACTTGCAGACTGTGTATACTTGCACGCAAAAGACTCATCTTGGCACGTTTTTATACTTTCCAACACATATCTTTTGCCAGCATTTTACCTAGAGAGTCTATAGTTTAACAATTAAATATTGAAATTAATGACAAATTAAAATTATATGCCAAGTTTGAAATGGGTACAAAGCCCAAAAACATCATTTATTAACTTTCATTAAGGAAAATGGATCAAAACACCTTTTTTTTTACAAGTTCATCAAGTGTTCATAAAAAAGAAAGAAACAAAAGTGGAGAACCACCTTCTTAATCGATTGAAAACTCCCAAAATTAAAGAAAGATAAAAAAAGGTATTCAAAATAAATAAAATGAATAAGAACAAATTACCCAAATGAAGAACTTTTGCTTCTTGTATTTTCACCAAAACTTCAATACAAATTTTCTAGGAATTCTTGAATACAACGAAGAAATTGTATGAATTATGTTGTGAATGTGTTGTGGTGATGGTGAGTGAATGAGTGAGTCTACAATAGAATGAAGCCTATTTATAGGCTTCAAAAACCCTAAAAACCTAAATATCCTAAAGTATATTACCTTTTTATGCTTGGTATACATGGAAAAGAATCAAACTATATTCAATATAATCCTAAACAAATAGGGAAATATATAAGCCTGATTTTAATTACAAATAATCAATAAATCAATTGAAATTTCGTATTAATATCAGAATCCCGTATTGAACCCGTATACGGTTTTCTGCATGTGTTATCTTCAATAAAACGAGCATATCTTGAGCTCCCGACGTCCGATTGAGGCGTTTCAAGATGCGTTGGAAAGGTAACTGAAATACGGTTAATACTTAAGAAGACACCCTGGCCCAAAAATTCTTAGATCCTATCAAAATTTTGCCATAAGTCCGTATTAAGGAATTATTTGCCCATAACTTTACTTTCCATACTTGTCTAGCAGTATCTCTTGTAATCTTCCCATATTTGATGATTCCCTCCATATTTGTTTGGATTCATATTTTACTTTCCCCCTTTATTTTTTATCTGATTTGGCTCTGATTTGGGGGTTGATTTTCCCTTGTTTTATTCCATATTCAAATTTGATTCCTTCCCTTTTATTATTATTTTTGCTTCGAAAATCAGTGAAAACAGTAAGAAATGGCATGGTGGGGGTGTAGAAAGAAGAATGGAGCTTGTTTCGGATGTGGTTCTCTTGATCATTTCCTTAATGATTGTCTGCGATCACGTACTGGTTCAGACACATTCGTCAGCTCGGGCACCTCCTAGAGGTAGAGAACAGAGTAGGTCAGCTGCTTCTGGTACTGCTAGTAGAGGTATACCTTTTCAGGGTGTTTTATAAGCTAAATATGAGGTTAGACGACCAGGTTTGGTTTATGCAATCGGAGCTCATGGTAATTATAATGATGAGCTTGAGGACATAGCAGGTACCGTTATGATATTTTTAGTTCTTATTTTAATCTTAGTAGGTGAAGAATTTAAAATGAAGAAGTATGTGTGTGTACCTGTTAATTTTAGGGGTCTGTCGTTAAGTCTAGAAATTTCGAGGATGAAATTCTTCTAAGGGTAGGAGAGTTGTAATACCCTCAAAATCAATTAAAAAACCCTTATCCTTAATTTCAAATTTCCCAATCCAAAACCCTAAGATTTGGGTTAAAATTTGAAAACCCAATCGAGAAATTTTGGAATATGTTAATCCTGATGTGATTTTAGTGACCGAATTGTTCAAACTCGAAACTTTGGTGATCATTATGCAAATAAGTTAAAGTGGGTACCTTTCCCTTGTGGTTTGCCCTTTTGGTCAAAGTATTTAAACATACTTTTCAGACTTGTTCTCTTGATCTCCCATATCTGTAGCCGCACCTTATCTCCCTTTAAAAAAATATCTCTCTTGAAATCTATCACCCCTCTCGATATTCTAGACCCATGCCATCAACCCTTTTCTAACTAAGATTCGGCCCCATCATCGTGACCAAACCCCAGCCATCAGATCTTCCTTGCTATTCACCGTTTGTGAAGGAATGGTAAGAAACCGTTCGAATCTCGTTTAGTGCCACCGAGACTTCTTCTTCTTCATCGCGCTTTGTTTCTTCACTGTTAGTGTGTGGTTTAGGTAAGCCTTGGTTTATTATTTCCCTTATGTTGAGATCTATTTATGGCTGGGGTTGTGTTAAAATCCTTGAATTTGGGTGGTGAGCTTTTTCACGTCGTCGTGCCATTCGTTTCGCAGGCTAGTCACAGCCGCGTTGTTGCGCCGAGCCACCGTGCGTGACTAGATCTGCCGCCACCGATGAGGGTTTACAACCCTAGCTGCAGTTTGCAAAGGAAAGGGTTGGGGCTGGAGTGTTATTTGGTTAAGCCCAAACAGAGCTGTTTTGGTTTTGTGTGTGGGCTGTGTGAGATGGTGGTAGTGTTGGGTTGAGCTAAGCATGGGAGGCCCATGTGTGAGTGAGACCGAAGAGAACCCTAGCTGCAGTTTGCAAAGGAAAGGGTTGGGGCTGGAGTGTTATTTGGTTAAGCCCAAACAGAGCTGTTTTGGTTTTGTGTGTGGGCTCTGTGAGATGGTGGTAGTGTTGGGTTGAGCTAAGCATGGGAGGCCCATGTGTGAGTGAGACCGAAGAGAGCCCAATCTGGGAGAGGTGATCAGACTGAATCAGTGAACCAGTTTGAACCGGCTTGTGCAACTCGAACTAGACCAGCATGTAAACCAAACCTCTAAACTAAACCGACAGAATCCCTTGTGACCCGACCCGTTGACCAGTGATGACATCAACGTTGACTAAAGTAGTGACATCAGCATTGACCGGAGCAGTGACATTAGCATTGACCAAAGTAGTGACGTTATTGTTGACCAAAGTAATGACGTCAGTGTTGACTAGAGCAGTGATGTCAGTGTTGACTTTGACCGATCAAATTCAACATTGACCATTGACTGTTGACCATTTCAAATTTGCAGTCTGTTTCTTCTAATTCGAATCCAAAATGCCAGTTTTGCTAATTACAATTTATTTTGTACTTAGAAAATTTTGAGAATTTGAGTATGAGATCTGATGTGGTTTAATTATGTGTTTCAGACGACGCCGATTTCGAGGACGACATTTTACCTCCTCAACCTCCTGTTCAGTCCGCTCCTATTGTAACCCCCTAGACCCACCAATTCGTTACAGCTAATTCTAGGAGGTCACATTAGGGTCCCAAGAGTGACCCACAGTAAAAATTGAATAAAATACTTCATATACATTAAAACTGTAAAACAAACTTTTTGTTCAAATATCAATTTAAAAATTATATAAACATATAACAAATATTTTAAAAACATATTACTGGCTCTGACATAAAATAAGAGACAAGATATATGCCCACTAATTGTACCGGTACTATACTTCGAAAGCAACGCCGAAAGAACTCCAACCATTGATGTCGATCACTATACCATGATAGATTTATTTTATCTTGCGATGGTAAAAACAACGTGAGCATGGAAAGCTCAGTAATACAAAACTACCAGATGATGCTGTATACAACAAACATGTATAAGGTTAATCAAAATTGACATGATGAGCCACAACAACATGTTTTGGGTATAAACTGTAATTCATAACGTTGTTACGCTTGCAAACAACAAATTCATTTCTGATTTAGTCTCTCGAATACCAGACAAGATATCTATAACCTAGATGACCAGAGGGAACAGATAGATTACCATAATCGAGTTAGGAAGATTAGTGTGTTCCATCAATTACCGATCAAGAATGATAAACAGAATGTTTCCGAAAATTTAATAGTTTTGACAAGGGCAAAAAGAGACAGAGAAAGTTTAATATCAACTTAACTACCCTCCAACTATACACCGATATGCAGAACCCCATAACGATATCCAGAAAGACTTAACCTAGGCCCATTGGGCCTAAGAGCTTACAGAAAGACTTACCCCAGGCTCATTGAGCCTAGGAGCTTACCTAAGGGGATGCCTTAGGTCCAGAAGGACTTACCAGCGTTGAGCCTACAGATCTTCAATCATACCCCAGAAATACCCCAAACCTGATAGTTTAATAGACAAACGGAATAAGAAAAACGGTAATCATACATATATTTCCAGAGTATTAGAAATCAGAGAGCATATTTTTCATATCAAACATAGTGATATATTTTAGACAGACATGATTTATGGTTCGGATCAGAAAGAGAGAGTGTGTCTTAGCTTCAATACAGAGAATATATATACAAGTGCAAGGAACACACCAGATGGTTCAATTTATCACTCAGAGAACCTTGATAATTACAGATAGAATATACTGAACTTTAGTCCATGCTATACTGATTTTAGAAGTAGAGAATTTATTTGAAGATTTCGATAATCATCGTCTTCATTTAGGTGCTCGGGGTTTTGTACCTCATGGTCATTCAAAATTTAAGTATTTCATGATTATGCGAGATTTTGAGAATAACATATTTATTCAGGATTTTAAATATACTCAAAGAGTACCAGACAATTTGCTCATAAAGGCATTTTGACTCTCAAGGGCTAGTTGGTAAATTAACCCAAGAGGGGTAAAATTGAACTCACAATGGATGTGATTTTAAGCAGCTAATCCGACCTTCACAATCATTCGCTATAACCGAAACCCATTTTAATGTGGTTCCCAGAGTTCCAATAAATACGACTCACGAGTGTTATTTCCTTAATACTAACAGCATTAAAAGTTGAACCAATCATCATCATATGCATTACTGACCTTCTACCGCGTAGTTGAACATGTCTTTATATTTGATAAACCAATCTTATAGTAGTAATAGAGGTGGCCAACATTCCTAGATTTGGCTCCTCATCCTTTAAAAAAGATACAATTATCTCACTTTATCTAAGACTTATCATGGGTATACCCTTATGCCGCTATATGAGGGTAATTTAATTATTCCAGAGGTCATGGATGTCTTAGTCATTGAAAGTTTTGGCGCACAACTATATTTTGGTCATTACAGACATTCTAGATTATCTCTGATCTTTTCGAATATTTTATTTGTTTCTGAAACTCATGGGCATCCGTTATTTTAGAAAATTTAGCAAATTCGGTGCTTGAAAATATTTCAGTCATTCAGGTACTTTCGGTATTCCTAAACAATTCATTCATTTAAGTTAATTTGATAATTTCAATGCTTGAGGTTATTTCGGTTATTTCAATCATTCCAATCCATTCATTGTCTACTGTCATTTAGATCAGTTTAGGAAAATGTAGAATCTTCCAGTAATTTATCATCAGGTGTTTGTCCAGAGTTCGAGTAATCCAAGTGTTTTGATATCATACATATTTGTATCTTGGTACCGAAGTCTTTTCCCATAGAACAAAGATTTTAGATAAAGTCATCATTTTATCAGATCGAGTATAAAATTCTAGAACATTTCCTTTGTTGGGGGTAATTAGGTCATTCATACCTTTCAAGGGTATTATCGTCATTTCTTAATGAAATATTTCGAATATCAAATCTTTTAACTCTATTAATTAGATCGGGAGATTATCTGCTTCATTAATCATTTACTGAACTCAAGATCCTTTCGAATAGTTTAATCTTATCCTGGTTACTATTCTTTTATTTCATAATTGAATTAACTCAAGCAGAGTTGAAAGTGCACTTAATCACAATCATGCATACTTTAACCGACTTCCAACATGTTTCACAAAGCATGCCAAAGGTAGTAATGTATTACCTTGATTCAGTGTTACATAAGTCGATCCAAGGTAATCCATTCATTCATTCTCGAATCCTGAATTTGACGTCTTCTCTAAGCTCAGATACATAGAACCGCGATTTCCTTCAATTAAACAAGGTCCTTAATCAGTCCATAACATGAATACAATACACTTAAACTGAATAATTACACATAGGCTCACTTGAGTTCAAAGTTATTTCGGAGGCTTTCAGGTTTGAATTTCACAAAACTAGCTTCAAAAACAGACCCAGGACGTCGAAAAACGTAAAATAAGGGTTTTCAGAAAATTTGACTTTTTGGGTCAAAGTCAACGCTGACGTTAACAGTCAAAGTTAATGCTGACGTCATCTGACAACGGTTAATGCTGATGTCAGCAATCAACGCTGACGTTAGCAGTAAACAGGTTAACTCAGGTGAGTTAACTCAATGGGTTGACTCGGTCGTGTCAACTCATTAAGTTAACTCAGCCGGGTTGACTCACCGAGTTAACTCGGTCAATGGGTCAGGTCGAATTGGGCCAACAAGTCGGTCAGATCGGGTTAACGGGTCAGGTTAGATCAGGTTAACGGGTCAGGTCAGATTGGGTTGACTGGTCGGTTTAGAACCGGTTCAAGGCAGAACCAGTTCGGGGCCGGTTCACATCGGCCACCGTCTAGGACGGCTGGAAATCATCCCTTGCGGCGCGTGCACTCCACACGCCACCAAAATCAGCCAAAAAATGGACCAAAATGTAGAATTTTTCCAGAATTCATCAACTTACAACAAAATACAACTGGAATTAAACCCAAAAACTCACCAGACTTACCAAAAATGATTTCGACCAGCAAATTTATCGTAGCTCTGGCGAAACCTCTCCTGATGTTGGAACGATGATCGATTTGAGGTGTTTTAGCCACCTTGAGTTGCTGATCATGGTTGTGACCTCGGTGTCACGACCGAACGACGATAGCAACCGAATTCGGTGGATAACCGAAAGGTTATCAACCCTAATTTCGTCAGAACTTCAACTCCAATTTCATGGCGAACGGCAGCACTAAACGGCGAGTGGCTGACGGGGTTAGGTTCAGACGAGGAAGGTTTTCTTACCAGCGGTGAGCTGCACGATACGGCGGTGGAGGCGGATCGAGCGGTGGCCGAGTTGGGTGGTGGGAGAGAGGGTATTTGGGGATTTTGAAAAATAAATTCGAACCATAATGGGGAAAAATAAAGGGTCGATCTGATATATTCTATTTATTTAAAACCAACAAGTTATAACCCAAATAAAAATTTGGGATAACTTAACAACAAGAGCTATCTAGCTCAATTGGCTGGGTAATCGGCTTATAAAGCATAGGTTGTGGGTTCAAATCCCACAACCCACACTCCCCTTCAAAAATCCATATTTTTCATCTTTCATTCATTTTTTTCATTTTCATTTCTTTTTTTAGGTGTTACACCTACATCCTCTGCGAGATACACGTGAGTTATCTTGTACAGTTTTTCAGTTAGGTGGAATAGTATTAATTATGTTAGAATGTGAGTTTAATTTAGAACTTTACTTCGTAGGTTCTAACTCAGCTAGACCTAGAGCTAGTTCAAACAATGGGAGGCAACATCACCAACGTTAGAGCTTTGGCCGCTAGAGGTGTGTTCTCTTTCTGTGCTATATGTTCTGTGAAATGTTTTACAACATGCATGACTATTTTTCCTGTGTTGTGATTACAATGTGTTTTGAGATATCATGCATATTGTGTCAGACTGTGTTTTAATGAATTTATCAGAATTTAAGAGCTGTGATCCTCGTATTTAGTACGATAAACTATGATTCTGAGTGCACTATCGAGGTGTTTTATGTTTATGGGGAGCAAAAAGCGTCCCCGAGTACGTACTCATCTTTACGTTCACGTTTGACACTATAGTGTCATTACAAGATGACTCGTGTACATTGATCTCATATAGCGTACTTTGGGCAATGATAAAAGGATCATGATACGTAAATGAATCATGTTATGTATATGAAATATGTCAAGAATACGAATCATGCCACGTATATGAAGCATGACATGTAAATGAATTATACCAAGTATATGAATCAGACCAAGCACATGAATTATGCCAGGTATACGAAGTATGTCACATGTATAAGAAATATGCTATGCATATGAATCATGCCATGTATACACATTATGTTACGTATATGAACTATGCCATGCATATGAATTATGCCATGTACACGTATCATGTTAAGTATATGAATTAAGTCATGTATATGAATGAAAACACGTATATGAATCATGCTACGTATGAGAATCATGCCATGCAAATGAAATATGCCACGTATGAGAATCATGTTACATAGATCATGTTATGGGCATGAACCATGTCATGTATATAATTCATATTATGTATGTAAATCATGTCATGTATGTGTATCATGTTACCTATGTGAATTATACCATGTATATGATTTATTTTATGATGATAGAACATTAGAACCATGAGCAAGTTAGAAACTTATAATATGTTCACGAAAATCTAGTGATTATGCAAACTTTGATAGTACTATCCTATCTTAGGTAGAGAACTTGATATGATATTATATGATAAGTAATATTTTACCTTATGTTTGTTAAATAAAATTATTGCCGCACTAAGTTCATACTTAGCTTGTGATATTGTTTCACACGTAGGTTCTCCGTGATAAACTTAAGGAGGAGCTGCTCATTTTGAAAAGATCAAGTTATTAAAGTGACTACATTATGTACATCTTTAAAGTAGATGATATCTAGTGGCATGTACAAATGTTAAAGTATATGTTAGTATGAATGCATGGGATTGAAGAAATGGTTTGCTAGAAGTAGCGATGAATTTTGATATAGTTAAAATGGTGTTTCACCCTGATCGTGTAAAAATTTTAAAATGAATAAAGAGTCTAGGCAGTGTACCTAGTTTCCATCCTAAATAATATTTTTATTACAATAACTCATCTATAAATTTTATAAAACAATTCAGGGTCGAAACTAGCTGCTATAGACTGACGTAGTTTTTAATTCAAAACCGAGAAAGGGTTAAATTGCAAGATGAATTTTGGTATAAAATTTTTTTACAAGTCAAGATCTTTTCTAACAATTTTGTAACATCTTTAATGTATATTCGGCCTACGAGTATATGTTAAGGGTGTTACATTTCCACCCAAGCTCATAGTTCTAATAGGGCCAAAAAGATCTATATGGGTCCAATTATAAAATTCTACTTGTAGATACGCCATTAATAGGTTTAAAAGAAACTTTTTTATGTTTGCCTTTTGCACACGCATCAAAAATTTTGTGAAGAAAAAACTTGATTTTTGTCAAACCTCTTACTAGATCATTTGAAATCAATTTTTCCAAAACCCTCATGCTTGCATTTCCTAGTTTTCTATGCCACAACCAAGAATCATGCTCATCTTTTGCAACAAAACAGACATTTGAAATATGAATGTCATCTAAATGCACCATATAAATGTTTCCTATTCAATGACCAATAAGCACAATTTTGTTGGAATCAATGTTAATTATTTTGCAACCATTTAAATAAAAAAGGACATTGAAACCTTTATCACTTAATTGCCTTATGCTTAAAAGATCATGCTTAAGATCGTTGACATATAAAACACTATCAATGAGTATAGAAGAGTGATTACTAATAGAACTAATTCCTTTAATGTGGCCTTTGGAGTTGTCACGTAAAGTCACTCATCCCTCCACTTTTTGGTTTTAGCTCCAAGAATCAACTCCTGTCTTCGGTCATGTGTCTCTAGCATCCACTATCAAGGTACCATGAGTTTGCACTTAAAGTTTTGTCCTTGTTGCAATGCTTCCCCTACAAACATAGAATCAAGTCTTGATTTTTGGTACCCAAATTCTTTTGGGTCCATGAGTATTAGCTCCCAAAATCTTGGTTCCCTTGGGAATCCAAAAAGCAATAGCATCAATATTGTTAGAAGTAACTAGTTCCTTAGGAACTCAAACACTCCTAACTCTTTTACCGTTAGAGGGCCTTTGAAAGCCTCTATTTTTTTACCCATTAAAGTTTCTTCTTACATGGTTGGGCTTTGAATGATTCCCTTTTTCAAATGAGGTTTCCTAACCTTGTTCAAAGAAGCTATAAGACTTCCTACTTTTTTTGGTGATCATCATGGACTCTTGAAAGTAGGTTATACAAGTCTTGGTTTTTTTTTCAAAATCTTTTTTGTTTTTTTGGCTATCCACAACCTTCCTTTCAAGTTCTAAGTTGGTTTGGGATAACAAATCATTTTGATTTTTCAAATTAGAAATTGTTTTCTTGTTTTTCAAAATTGATTATTTATATTTCACAACCAACTCATCATAAACCTCTTACAACTCATCATAAGCTTCTTGAAGCTCATCAAAGGTAAATCAAAATTAGATGAGTTTTAGGTTACCTTAGGATTCTCCTCCAATAACATGAGACAAATGTTAGCTACTTCTTACTCCTCCTTATCGGTTGAGTCCTCATTACTCCAAGTAGCTATATGTGCCTTGAGCTTCTTCTTCTTCCTAAAGCTTTTCTTTTTTTAGTTGGGGACAATCGAACTTGATGTATCCTGGCTTTTTGCACTCATAACAAATGATTTGGTTATTCTCTTGTTCATTTGACTTGTTCTTGAAACCCTCCCTTCGTTGGAACTTCTATCCATGGTTGGACTTCATGAACCTTGTGAATCTCTTGGCTAGCATAGCCATTTCTTCATCTTTTTCCTCACTTGAATCGCCCTTCTCTTGTGAAGCTTTGAGAGCAACTCTCATATTCTTCTTCTCTACTTTCTTCTTCTTATATTTTTTTCTTCTCCTCTTCTCTTCCTTTCTTTATGATCTCATAAGTGGGAAGAAACCTCAAAAGAGCATCAAGCTTCAAGGTCTTAAGATCATTGGCTTCGATAATGACAGTCTTTTTTGAGTCACATGACTTAAGACGAGAATAGATAAGCTTCCGAACAAGCTTGTCTTTCAAAATGACTTCTCCATAGCTTTTAAGCCTGTTGGCGATGACGAAAAATCTATCAAACATCTTCGTGATATCTTCATCCAGTTTTATTTTGAAGTTCTCATAGCTAAGATTTAGGAGTCCAATCTTGGTCTTCTTGACTTCATTGGTGCCTTTATATGTAACTTCTAGCTTGTCCCATATCTCATTCGCACTTGTGCAAGAAGACATCTTGGCATACTCGTCCTGTCTAAAAGCACAAAAAATGTACATGGCTTTATCGTTGATTTGCAACTTCCTCCAATCTTTATCGGTGTATTCTTGCCTTGCGTTGGGGACATGAAGGTCTCATTCTTCCTTCATCAGAATAAATAACCGATCTTTCACTACATCCCAAATGAGGTAGTCATTGGATTTGATGAAGAGCCTCATTCTATTCTTTTAATAGGGGTAGTTTATCCTATTAAAATAAGGTAGTTTAGAGATGGATTGAGATTCAGCGAGGTAGTTTCCAGAAGTAGAGGCCATAGCTTGAATTGTTGATTGATTGAACATCAGTAGAATCTACTCTAGAGGACGTGAAGCCTTCTAATGAGTGTAGTGATTGGCCAAAAGGGGTGAATTGGAAAATAAAAAATTGGTGGAAGCAAATAGAAAGGCAATAAAAATTGGGACACAAGATTTATAGTGGTTCAACCTTCTAAACAAGGTTTACATCTACTAACTTAGCTATCCAAACTAAGAATTTCTCATATTCACTAGATTTGCTTTCCTTTTGAGACTCAAGGAGATAACCTTACAACTACCTTAAAGTTTATACCCCAAAACCTTAAGAACACTCACAAAGAGAAATACAAATTTTAGTAAACTAAAAATCCTCACAAAGGCAGTATGTTTGCACAATTTTAGGCTCACTCAACTCCAAACACTTGAGTACAAAGATTACAATGAAAAACTCTCAAGTGGGTTTACAAGCAATTTGACAATAAATCTCAAAGATGTTGGTTGTGTGCTCGAATGCTTTAGACTTGATGAATAGTTGCTGAAGAAGCTTTGGAGACTTTATTTTATACACCCTCATTGATTTCTAACCGTTTGGGTAGTTGGGATATTGATTATAGCCGTTGGGCTGCATTTTTCCCGCAATAAATGTTGTCTGGCAACACTGGTATAGGTACATGAAGACTTGTATCGGTACCTATCATAAGAATAAAAAGCCGTTGCAACAAAGGGGTATTGATACGCGAAGGGGCGTATTGGTACCAAGTGAATATTTTACAAAGGGTATCGGTACGAGCCGTACCGTATTGATACCGATTTTGCTCACTATAATCCTTAGGAGTTTTGGTTGAAAAGCCGTATCGATACGCATAACCGTTGTTCAAAACTTATGGTTCCAATAAACTGATAAGACAACGGTCGAATAATAAATACAAAGAGTTGTAAAATCTTTAACCCTCGTACGGTACGCTATAAGCTATACCAATACTCGAAAGCAAATCGGTTTACAATTTTAATAAGGCGTACCGATACGGCTACAAGCGTATCAGCACCCTATAGCCATTAAGTATAAATACTTTTCCAGTAGCGAAAAATCGTACCGATACGCCATAGGCCATATCGGTACTCTGGTACCAAATTGGCTATTTTGAGTACCAAAACACTTAGAAAATATTTAGGGTTTAAGGTTTTGACTTAGAAATTATTTTAAGTTCCAATACCTGTCAATTTAGTGAGTAAAATAAGTACTTGAAAATTTATTCCTTTTTACAAAATAATCCTTGTTATATCAAAATCAAATATAGGTTTAACATTTGTCGCACAAAGTAAGAGAATATTATAAAGTGGTCTTTTTTGAGAATTGTGTTCTATGTTTTTGTAAAATATCGTATATATAATTAATAATCAGTTGGTATATTAGGATGATGTACTAGATCAGTTAAGCAAGGTTAAGGGTTCGAATCCTTCCATTGTGAATGGAAAAAATTGGGTTGGGAGGACCCCCATAATGGGTTTCTACAAAACCCGATATGGATTAGTCGGCCAGTGAATCGGAAATCAATGATTAAAAATATCGTATATAAGAATCATAAGGCAAAGATCCTGATTCAAAAATAGACAATTCACATTGTTAGGAGAAGACGAGAAGTCGTATCGTTTAGTCCTTGTATCATTTGGATGTTAAACATTTCCTAGGAGTTTTCAACATCTTTCTAGCTTTATGAATACAAAAATTGTTTAAGTGTTTTGGGTTAAAAATGGTAAGTTTCTAAATTTTCTCAAACAACTTAAAATGTTATATTTTTTTATAACATTTTAGGTTAATTTTTTTCAACAAATTTCGAAACTTGTTTTTTTGAGGTTGATGATTTGTCTAAAAACCACAAAAATCAACCTAAAATGTATACATATATAGAAATTACATTTTAAAGAATATAAAAAAATATTCTTTACATGCCTTGCTAGATACATGAGCTACAACAAGTAGCTGTAGAAAAAATGCTATACCGATAGAAAAGTGACAATCAATGGAAAATTTCTATTAAAACTATAGGAATTGATGGAAATGAAACAATAATAGAATATAAAACTAAAAATGTACCTATACACATAAATGGTGTTAGATTTGTCATACCAAAATCAAAATGCTTTCTTGACATGCATGGAGACATACTACCCAGAAACAATTTCATATATAGTCATTCATCCTTTTTTAGACAATGATATGATAACTTTATTTGTAGAAAAAACATCTGTAAAATTTCTTTGATAAAAAATCATAAATTTATATGTGCTAAAAATTTTAAACCCCTAAAAATGTAAATTAAACAAGTAGATATTAAAGAGAGATACACATCGTGCAAGGCGGTCAAGATTAGTAAGCGTAGAAAGGAGAAATTAGATAGGGTGAAGAATATTGGAGTAGAAGAGGTTCGGTTTTGTCTCTAAAGTCATGTGATAGTGCCCATAGAGTATGAGGATACATGATAAATGACCTTTTTCGATATACCTCATTGAGACTTATTTATTATATGTAATGTGGTTCGATATTTATTCATAAAAATAAAGTATATTTTATAGTTAATCATTTATCTCTTTGGAGAATATATTTTTAATGAGATTTGTTGTACTTTCACTAAACACCGCCGAAAAATTATAGTGGCTCTTCATCCACATCAATAAAGGTGAACCACCAAATGACGTCTTCGTGCCACGCTTCTATGCCTCAGGACCCACCAGTCTCCGGAGACTCTCGTTTTTGGTCACTGCGTTAGGACAAGACAACAATCAGAATCAACTGAGCTCGCAGCCTGATAGTCGAGCTATAACCTGCCACCCTATCATTAGCTATCCTAGGTCTGGCACGACCTCATCAGCCATCACTCAGCCTACAGTGCGAAGGGCATATAAATACCCCTTTATCAAAGACATTGGAATGACTATCCCACTATTCTAGGATTACCCTAGGCGCTTCCTCAGCTCTTTGAAGGGTTTCTATCGCCCAATCTACGTCGATCACCCTCTCTTCTCTGAAATGGTTTCGATCATCAGCTCTACGTCGTCTGCGGCTCTTGGTCCCGGGTCAACTAAGGGTGAACCATATAAACCAGCGATCAACTATGATCCTTTGTGGCTCTTGGCTTGTCTCACGACGAGTGAACCACCCATCATCGGCTCTAAACCTTTCTTCGACAATCGTCTCCACCTCCCTCTTTGGTGTCGCCTAAAATGGCATCAACAAGATTAATCATTATTATCAATGACCAATACGTTATTTCTAAATAAAAATATAATTAATCGTTTATCTGTTCATGTTTTGGTTTTCTTTTTGTTCTTGAAGATATGTTGTTTTCTCCTCTATTTTGAGGTTTGATTTGTGTTTATTTTTTTTCTTTCTGCAAAACTGTTTTTTCGCTTTCTCTTTGTTGTGTTGCTTTGATGTTACTCTGTTTGTGGAGTTTATTTTTTGGGTTTGATATGAGCCCCGATTTTTTATTTTTTTCGTTTGAATGAAGTTGACATTTTATCAAAAAAACTATAAATATATATAAAAATTATTTTAGTTTATTATTACTAGAGTTAATTACACTAATTTTCTCGTGTTATGACTCATATTCTAAATTGATCTTAAAATTTAAGAGAAAAACTTCAATACACAGTCTGTTAGGTTTAATTTTAATTTATAGTAGAAATAGGCAGGTCTGTGTAAAATTTATTTTAAATCCAAATTTTAAATCACTCTAATTAAGTGACAATGGAACGACATCGTTTGTCTTCAGGAGAACGGTGGCTAACAAGCAAGAAAACATAAACCCGCCAATCGGAGAGTGATAAACTATCCAACACACCACGTGTAGCAAGATAGTTGGTCCTAACGAAGAAGAAAAATCCTCTTTTTGCCTGAATATTTTCACTCTTTCTTTAGAATCTTTTTAAAAAAAGTCGATCAAATTATCAAAAATTTGACGGAAAGAGAGAGACGCATAACTCGTTTTGATTTCTTTTCTATTTTGTTTTTAAAGTAAATGGGAACCATTTCTTGCGTCAGTAATTTGGCGAATCTCTCGAGAAAGTCAATTTCTTGGTCGTCACCATCATCATCGGCCTCATCGCTATCCATTTTCAAGCACCATATTCCAATCTCCCGAAGCTTCAACTTCTCTTCTTCAATGGCTGCTGCTTCATCCTCAACGGGTCTCTCTTCGATTTTTTTGCTTTACTTTTTGTTTCTTTCAAATATTGCTTTGGTTTCTTTTAAAAAAAAATAATCTGGGGTTTTCTTTTTTTTATTTGACATGAAGCAGGGAAAGCAATGGTGGGAGAGAATGATTTGCTAATTATAGGACCAGGTGTTCTTGGTCGTTTGGTGGCTGAAAAATGGAGGGAGGTAAGCCAACTGTTTGGTTCTTCACTTTAATTTGCTCAGCGTTCTATTTTTGTCCCCTTTACTTGAGGAAAGTCCAGCTTCCATTTCATTCTATGTATTGAGCAAATAACATCATTCAATGTAGTTTCAAGGGTTGAAATTGAAAGGGTTTTCTTGGATTTTTATAAGAATTAGGTGATTTGAAGGATTTAGCCTCTTAGTTTTAGTTGTTGTTCAGAAGGAAGACAATTAACCTATAGATGTATATTTCACATAATTTGTGGAAGCAGGAACATCCAGGATGTCAAATTTACGGACAGACCGCGACGGCGGATCACCATGATGAATTACTCTCACTGGGATTAACCCACTTTTGAAGGAGACTAAAACCGATCAAAAGTTCCCCTATGTGATTTTCTGTGCTCCTGCTTCTAGAACCCCAGATTACTCTGGTGATGTTAGGTAGTTCTGAGAATATTTTCATGACATCTGATCTCTGTTGTTTATATTTGTGATTTGTCACTCACAGCTAGTCACTAGCCATATCGGTGTTGTATGGTAGTAACCATATACGAATGAGCTTTGGCCAAACTTACTTTGATCTGGAATTTTAGATTTCTTACTAGTGGCAAATTGTCGATTGGCTATTTAGTCTCTTCGAATTGATTTTGCCTTGAATTGATAAGATTGGCTGCTTTGAGCTGGAATGGTGAAGGTTCGTTTGTATTCTCATCAAGCTCTGTGCCGTATGATTGCAATGACAACGGACCATGTGATGAGGTATTTAGAACTAACATAACACATTGTTCTGCTGGTAACACTTTCTTCATGTTGATTTGTTTCACGACATCGGGATGTATTTATATCCATTATCGCCGTATGTTTTCTCAACTGCATGGTCACTGAGATCTAATATCCTTGACAGGACACACCAGATGTGCCGATTGGGAGAAGCCCTAGGACAGATATCCTTCTCAAGGCTGAAAAAGTGGTGCTGGGCTTTGATGGTTGTGTCATTAGGTTGGCTGGACTATATATATATCCTTTTTCTCGTACTTTAATTATTGGATAAATATGTTTATAAGTTTCATGGACTTGTGGATGTTACCAATATTACATTCATGATCACCTTAACCTTTCACACAAAATAGATAGAGGTGCCCATTACTATTGGTTGCATAAGGGGACTGTTGATGCTCGTCCCGGTCACATCTTGAATCTTATACACTATGAGGTGAAAATTCACTCTTTAATATTGGTTATGAATGGCAGGTTTTTCAACTTCTTCACTAAGCTAGCATGAAGCATTGGAAGTATAAACTCAGTTTTTTATGGTTTTTGCAATTTTTCAATTCATTGTTTTTTTTTTCAATGGAAACGACTTCTCTTTCGAGATTTGCAGAATTATTTTAGGCACCTTGAATGGTGTTGATGTCGATTCGTATACTTGGTGATCACAGGATGCAGCTTCCCTCTCGGTCACTATTCTGAAGAAGAAACTTCGGGGTCGGATTTTCTTGGGTTGTGACAATCATCCTGTGTCCAGGTTGTCTTCTTTTATGTCAGGACAGTTGACAACTTGTGTCAATATATTTCTTGCAATGCTATTTATTGTCAAAAATGTTTGTTTTGTCGACTTCTTGAGTTCTTAACACTTTCACTGCAGGCAAGAAGTAATGGATTTGGTCGATAAAAGCGGGAAATTTGACAAAAAGTTTGAAGGCTTTACAGGTGGTTTCTTTATTTACACTTTTGAAACAAAAGTATACCATTGATTACGGATGAACCTTGGAATATTATTCGGATATGGGTATGGGGTTATGATTTAGCCAAATATATGGAAAACTTATAAGAAAATGATTGAGCCTACTTAGTCACCTGGGTCCGAGTAACTTGAGTTTTAGTTATATTATATGTGTAACTTGCATTCGTTGATGTATATTGTATGTTGCAGGCACTAGTGATCCACTGGGGAAGAAGTTGAACAACTCGAAAACTCGTAAGGAACTAGGATGGGAGCCAAAATATCCCAGCTTTGCCCACTTCCTCGGAGTTTCGGAATAACTCATACCTTCATATTCGTTGCTGGGATTGAATGGATTTATATTGGAAGAAACTCGATTTAGTTCCGTATAGAATTCTTTGCCTGCACGCTCTTTTCTTTTTTTCACTCTCGGATGGATGCTGACAAATGCTTGTTCATATACAGTTTCTAAACATTCACGTCAGTTTGATAATAAAAAGTTATACACTGGAACACTTCCAGTTGAGTCATTGTACTTGGGGGTTTTTGTTTAACTACTAGCTTAATCCGAATTGCCGTGACATTATTATGTTTGATGAAGCTGGATTTACGAGGCTCTAAGTGTAACGCAAGGTTATAGTACTGGATTTCTCATTGATACAACTAACAAAAGATCAAATGATTGCCAATGAAATTGATAAAAAAAAAGGTTATTTATTAGTCTGCAATACATATATACATATATGTATATGTATTAGCTCACATGCCTAGTGGGTATAAACTATACAAATCATGAGATAAAACACTGTACATATGCAAATCTGTTCATAATTGTTCCCCATTGTTTAAACCAGTCATTGTGAGCTTTGATTAAGCCAGAGACTGCTTGTGGAATTAACAATGGATATCTGAACTTGTAAAACCTCATGTATCGCCCCTCGGTGAAGTACCCCCAGCACGTCTGTGTCGTCTTTCAGTGTTGCGAGATCTACTAGAGACAGACAATGAGAATGGAATTCGTCCCGCATACGGAATCCATAGAACCATCTACTGAGTTTCCACCATTTGACATGAACTTGACGGTCAGAAATCTTGCTACTCTCAAGCGCTTCCTTGACATCCGAAGCCTGCTTGTTACGATGCATTAAAAAAAATCTTTAGCACAAAAACATAGTGCATACTTATATCAGGAAACCACATGGCTGCTGAACCTTTCGAACTTTCTTCACATATCGAGGAAAAGGCACACCGGTTCAGCTTTGGGGCACAGCCAACTTATATGTAACCTTTAATCTGGTGCTGCCATCACCAAATAAGTTTCCGATCTACTAATCACTAGAGAGCATATTCCTTCAAATGGAAGGAAGAATATTGATACACTACCGACTATTCCGACCCCTCTCCCTCTTATCATTCTCAATTTAGTCTCTGAAGCAGTGTCAACTTACACAAAATATTACGCCACAACAACGCAAATACTAAATGTAAATAATATAGGTTTTATCAAAGAGAAAAGTTGTTTCTCCTCTATTTGATTGATGCTTAATTTACAAAAAAGAGAGTCTTATTTATAGGACTTTAAAATACAACAAAACCTAGGTTAACTTCTAACTCTATCTTATAGGTAGATTAGATAAGTAGGACTCTAAACTAACTCAATTACTTGAGTTATTTACAATAGTTAAAATACTATAGTATATTTTGTATGGCTTACAATTTACACTCCTCTCAAGCTGGTGAGTATACATTGTAAAGTCCCAGCTTTGATGTGAGCTCATCAAAAGTAGTTCTTGGTAATGCCTTGGTAAGTACGTCGGCAAGTTGTTGATGAGTTGGAACAAAATTGAGCTTGACTGTCCCGTTTGCAACTTTTTCAAAAATAAAATGACGGTCAAGTTCCACATGTTTTGTTCTGTCGTGGTGTACTGGGTTCTTTGCAATACTTATTGCAGACTTATTGTCACATTGAAGTTCAAAAATTCACTGAAATTCATTTTCAGTTCTGTTAACAGCCTTTGAACCCAAATTCCCTCATAAATTCCTTGTGCCAAAGCTCTAAATTCTGCCTCTGCACTGCTTCTTGATACTACCGTCTGTTTCTTGCTTCTCCAAGTCACCAAGTTACCCCAAACTCGAGTACAATACCCACTAGTGGATCGTCTAAATGTAAGCTCTCATGCCCAGCTTGCATCTGTGAAAATCTCCACCTTTCGACTCTCAATTTTGGTGAAAAACAGTCCATGTCCTGGTGTCATCTTTAAGTATCTCAAAATTCTTGTTACTGCCTCTCGGTGCTCTTCTCTAGGATCATTCATGAACTGGCTTACAATACTAACCGAGTAAGCAATGTCTGGTCTGGTTAGTGATAGGTAAATCAGCTTGCCTACCAACCTTTGATAGTGTTCCTTGTTAACAGGAACTCCTTTGTTATCAATTCTGAACTTAATATTACTCTCCATAGGTGTCTCGGCAGGTTTACACCCTAACAACCCTGTTTCAGATAACAAATCCAGAATATATTTCCTCTGATTTATGACAATTCCAGCATTCGACCTAGCAACTTCCATCCCTAGGAAATATCTAAGTTGTCCTAGGTCTTTAGTCTCAAATTGAGTGGCCAAAAAACCTTTCAACCTTTCTATTTCTTGAGAATCATCGCCTGTGATGATTATATCATCGATATAAACTATTAGGATAGCTTTCTTGTTTTCAGAGGAAGTTTTAATAAACATGGTGTGATCGGTTTGACATTGATAATAACCACATTTTAAGGTAGCCTTTGTAAATCTACCAAACCAAGCTCTAGGAGATTGTTTGAGCCCATACAATGATTTCAGTAACCTGCATACCTGACCACTTTTAAAATTCCCATTCAAACTAGGGGGTTTTTGCATATATACCTCTTCTTCCAATGTGCCATTTAGGAAGGCATTCTTGATGACAGAATTCTGACTGTGTTAAGCTTTGCTACCGGAGCAAAGGTTTCTTGATAATCAATCCCGTAAGACTGAGTAAACCCCCTTGCAACTAACCGGGTCTTGTACCTTTCTATGCTCCCATCTGCATTGTACTTAATTGTAAACACCCATTTGCAGCTCACTGCCCTTTTTCCTTGTGGTAAATCAGTCACCACCCAAGTTTTGTTTTTCTCTAGAGCTTTAAATTCATCCTCTACAGCCTTACGCCACTTCGGATCCTTCAAGGCTTCTTGTACAAAATCAGGAATCTGCTCTTTGTCGATCTTGGCAGTGAAAGCTCTAAAAGAAGGCATTATTTTCCCATAGGCTACATACCTTTGTCTTGGATGTTTAGTGCAAGCCCTAACACCTTTTCTTTGAGCAATAGGTAAGTATATATCCAAATCAGAATTTTCAATTGAAGGAACAACATCACTATTAACAGGTTCCATACCTTCATTTCCTTCAAAGGATAGTGGAATCGATTCTAGATTTTGAGTAGTCCTAGGCTGTGTGGTTTCCTGCAAAACAAACCTGTTTTTCTTCCTTGTGTAAACACTAAGTTCCTTTGTTCCAAGTTGGATCTCTGAAGTAGGTAGGTTTTGTGGAGTTTGAGGAGGATTTTGAGGTAGGTTTTCTGAAGGAGATTCAATGTGAGGAGAAGAAATAGGGTCATCAGGAAGAAGAGGTAGGTGAACTTGCTGAGGATGAGACTGAAATTCATCCCAACTCTCCCCCTGAATTTCAAAATCCGAGAAAAAAGGTGTTAGTTCAGAAAAAGTGACATCCATAGAAACATAAAATTTACGAGTAATAGAGGAATAACACTTATAACCCTTCCTAAGAGAAGAATACCCAAGAAAGACGCATTTCACAGCCCTAGGATCTAACTTACTTCGATGTTGTTTATGGATGTGAACAAAGACCGAGCATCCAAAAACCTTAGTAGGTAAGGTACATGTCATAGGTTTAAAAAATGGAAATGCTTGAAGAAACACTTCTTTAGGTTACTTAAATCCCAAAACCCGACTTGGTAACCTATTGATAAGATAAGTAGCTGTAAGTAAGGCTTCTCCCCAAAAGGATTTAGGTATATGAGAGGAAAACAATAAGGAGTGAGTGACTTCTAAAAGGTGTTTATTTTTTCTCTTAGCCACTCCATTTTGCTGAGGGGTGTCGACACAAGAACTAATATGAATAACCCCTTTGTCCTTAAGAAATTTACCCAAGGTTGTTGTAAAAAACTCACTCCCATTATCACTTTTTAGAATCTTAATTTGGCTGCCAAATTGAGTTTGAACCATAAAAGAATGCTTAAATATGCCCTCGGTTTCAGACTTGTCTTTCATTAAAAAGGTCCAAGTTGTCCTTGAATGGTCATCAATAAAAGATATAAACCACCTTGCCCCAGTTACATTTTTGACTCTAGAAGGCCCTCATATGTCACTATGGATGAGTGAAAAAGGTTGAGAAGGTGTATAAGGAGATGGAGGGTAAGGAGTCCTTTTATGTTTTGCCAATTGACATATATCACAAGTAAAATCTGTAGGACTTTTATTAATAAATAACTGGGGAAACAATTTCTGAAGATAAAAGAAGTTGGGATGGCTTAGTCTGTAATGCCATAACAAGACATCACTGTTTTTTAAAGTAGAGTATGGAAAAGGAGAACAAACAGATGAAAAAGTGCAACTTGGTTGAACTTGTTTCTTAGGAAGAGTTTGGTCCTTGATGATATAGAGTCCACTGCACAGCTCAGCACTGCTAATCTCCTTCTCCGAAACCACTTCCTGAAAAACACAGCCAGAAGAACTAAATTTAGCAACACAATTAAAATACCCACATAATCTGCTAACTGACAAGAGATTGCATTGTAAGTTAGGAACGTAGTGAACAGAGTGAAGCATAATAACATCATTTATAACCACAGTGCCAACCCCTTCTACTGTTGTTAAGGATCCATCAACAGTTTTTATATTCCTTTGCTGAGGCTGTCGAGTAAGGCTGAGAAATAAATATTTATTCCCTGTCATATGGTCAGTAGCACTAGAGTCCACTATCCAACAATTTTCAGTAAGCGTAGAAAGAAATGAAATACTACTAGTTGAGGTTGGACAAGTAGTATTTGGATTACCATAAGAGGTCATTTGGCTTATCAACCTCTGTAAATATTCAAGCTGCTGTCTACTAAAGCTGGCTGGATTTTCGGAGGTTGCTGTATGGACTGTCAAATCTCTCTGTCGCCTCACTCTTTGAGGCTTCCAGTCTGTTGGCTTGCCATGAAGTTTCTAGCAAGTTTCTTTAAAGTAGCCCACCCTGCGGCAATGATCACACTACGGCTGTCCAGGCCTTGGTTTACTGCTGGAGAAGGCAGTAGAATTGGAATGAACAGCAGTTCCAGAATTTATCTCTAATGAAGAAGAATTTGCCATCAGCTAGGTTGAGGATCGAAACCTAATCTGATACCATGTAAATAATATAGGTTTTATCAAAGAGAAAAGTTGTTTCTCCTCTATTTGATTGATGCTTAATTTACAGAAAAGAGAGTCCTGTTTATAGGACTTTAAAATACAACAAAACCTAGATGCTTAATTTACAGAAAAGAGAGTCCTGTTTATAGGACTTTAAAATACAACAAAACCTAGGTTAACTTCTAACTCTATCTTATAGGTAGATTAGATAAGTAGGGCTTCTAAACTAACTCAATTACTTGAGTTATTTACAATAGTTAAAATACTATAGTATATTTCGTATGGCTTACAATTTACACTAAATCCCCCAGTTTTAACATTTAAACCAAACATCAAGAACATTAATCCAACAATTTAAACAAAACAAACACATGAGAAATGCGCAAAAAGGAGAAAGAAAGTTACCGGCACTCGAAGGATGTTAAGGCAGTAGTGAAGTCCAACCAGGTTAAGCAAAACATTCAGCTTCGGTTTGAACAACAACATTTGAACATCTTTAAATCCGAACCGCATTGATTTCAGGCATTCGACAGCTTTCAAATGGTCATTAACCTGGAGTAATTCAGATTTCCAACATTGTTCCACAAATTTAATAACGGATTCAGCTTGACCCCTCATCTCCTTGTGCCGCTTTATGTAAAATCCCTTCCACCCCTACCATCATTCAAGTCAGTTTCAAGATTTTTTAACCCATAAAAACATTTGAATTTGCCAAATTAGGACATTATAATATAAAAAATTGCCTAGTATATTTCCAAAGCTATGAAACAAATGCAATTAGCCAAATTACCCAACAATTCCAAAGCTAAATCACCATAAATTAATCATTTTAAAAAACCTTGAAGTTTGGGTCTTTCATAATTTCTTCATACAGAAGAGGCCATCTTTGTTTGAATAGTGGCTCCCATACACAATCGGAGCCCCATATCTCACGCCAAACCCGAGAACAACAGCTCAAGGAGGAAAGATCCGGCACCTGAAAAAACCCAAGACCCGAAAAAATGAATCATGTTTAGATTCCAACAATACCCAGAAAAAGAAAATTAAAAAGGGGAAGAAAAAAAAGCAAACAAACCGTAAGGGAAGAAGCAATTTTGAGAGCTACGTCGTTATGGATTGAACTGTATGTATAATCTGATTGATTCATGGTTTTTTTTATTGGCTAAACTGATCAATTAATGGTTCGTGAAATACTTTATCTTTTCCTCATGGTAAATTTGGGGATTTTTCTGTTCAATTTTTGTCTTAAGATTTGGGAAATTTGAGCAGATCAGTTACTTGTTCATGTTGGATTTCTTGCAGATCTTGGAACAGAGTGAGTTTCCACGTGGAAGGCTGTGATTTAAAGTTGGAAACAGCGTCGTTTGAGCAGCGTATATGGGTGCGGGTATTAACATATAGACATTCATGATTTAAGTTCACTTTATTTTTGCAAGTAATGAACTTGAATAATAGACTATTTGGAATTTGTTGCTTTTAAATAGAGTGGAAAATTTTACTTCTAATGTGTATTGAACTTTCAATTTAAGGAAGAAAAAAAATATTAATCGAGAGTTTTTATTTACCTACTCTAAAAATTATTGACAATAAATTTTGATTATTGAATATATTGGTTGAATTTGTTGTAAATAATAGATTTTGATTCAAACTCGAATCTATTATTCGTGGCTCAAGTATCATATTTTTAAACTTAGTGGTTTAATTATATATCTTGAGTTGAAGAGTGAAGCCAGAAATCAGATTTATGGGGCTAGAACTGAATTTTAAATTCATGGGAGGTCATTGTGTTTATTTACCGTGTCATAATTTGTAATATTAGAAATTTTGCAGGTACTCGAGGGAGCCACCTTCTTGAGCTGAGAAAATGATTAGGGTGAGCGTTCGAGCGAGTCGAGTTAAAAAATTTCAAGTTATTCGAGTTGACGAGTCTAATTTTACAATTTGAAATATTTTCGATTCGAGTCAAGTTTAGCGAGTTTGAGTCGAGTTTTCGAGTTTATGTACAAATCTTAATTGTAACTATTTATAATATTATAGTATGTTTTGGTTCAAATTTAAACGACTTTTTCTAATAATATGAAATCTACATACATATAAGTTCGAATCATTTCATTAAATTACGGGCCTCGTTAAAAACCTCTTTCTTATCCAAGTAAGGCCAAGGCGAGACCAAAGATAGCGGAATGAGGAAAATATTGCCCCAAAATATATTTTCCAGTTTAGGGTTTAGGGAAATATTTGATAAATTTAAAATGCACCGTTGTAATAACTAAAATTTTGAGGTATAAAGGTTTTTTTATGGCGGGGTTTTTTTATTTCAAATACATTTTAAAAATATTTAGGAAAAATAAATGTGTAAATTAAAATATCTGGAAAGGACCAGATTAACAAAGCAAAATGCATAAATTAAAATTTCGGAAGCAAATCGGGACGAACAAAATAAAATACGTAAATTAAATTGCAAAAATTTAAATGCGAAAAATTAAAAGTGCGGGAAATTAAAAGCGATAAATTAAATACGAAAATTAAAAACATAAAATAAATAATATAATATAAAATATACAAATAAAAATTGCATTAAATAAAATAAAAAAAAATAAATTTGGAAAGTGACCAAATTGTAAAGAAAAGAAAATTAAAAGACAAAAAAAAGAAAAAAAAAAGATCAGACTGAAATAAAACTGAAAATAAAATTACAGGGGTTAAATGTGCAATTAGCCATGTAATTTAAAGGGATATTTTCGAGTTATTCGAAAAATCGAATAACTCGAAATTTGAAAATTTGAACTCGACTCGAAATTGAAATTTTTCGAGTTATTCGATTTGACTCGAATAACTCCAAATTGAAAAAATATATATTTTTCGAGTCGAGTCGAATTTTGCTCACTCCTAAAAATGATGATCAAGTTTGGCTTAATTCGACTATTTTTTAATTATAAATGTTTATTGTTTATTCGCTTATTGATCTAAATAAAGACTGATCTTGTTAAGTCAAGTAAGATCACATACTCTCTCATCAAATATTTAATATTGTTTCATTCTTAATTACTCGAACCAATAAAATAATTTATTTTAAAGATAAAATGATCTAAAAGAATGAGAATGACTTAATACCTAAGAAAAATATGAGAATAACATTCCCACAATTTTTTCCTCCTTAATATAATGAAGACAAACTGAATATGATAATATAATTACGAAAATGATTATTACCTTAGTAATTTTTTCGTGAACCAAATACCCTCTAAATGAACATCTCTTCATCCAGGGACATGAATGAAAGTTTGAAAAGTTGATGGGTGAGACTAACATTTATCAATATCTAAGGGGGAAATAACCAATTCTACATATTTTTATCAGCCGGGCTATCAGCACTATTATCCACCACCTATCGTCTATGGATTTTTTTAGCATTTTTTTATGATGAACTCACTCTACTGACTCACCTCAATTTTCCCTCATTTTCTTTTCCTTTCTCTCTTGAATTCTGAGTGACAAAGACGAATTTTCCCCAGATTTCTATTCTTTTCAAGCATAGGTGAAGAGAGGGGAGAAAATGTCACTCTGCTTATCTTTCAATGCCTTCCCCGTTCACTCACCCAAGTCCCCAACTCACAAAACACAGTTCAGCTCTCAGTTCATCAATCAAATCCAGGTAAAACCATCTCCTTTTACTTCAAAATCAAGACCCTTTAACGGTGAAAGATTTAAACTTGTTAAAGCTTTAGCAACAAAGCCTGTTGAAACAGCTGTTTCAGCTTCGTTTAGGAACAAAACCCCAAAAGACATCAATGTTTTGGTGGTGGGTTCGACCGGTTATATTGGGAAATTTGTGGTGAAAGAGTTGGTTAATAGAGGGTTTAATGTCATAGCCATTGCTAGAGAAAGGAGTGGGATTAGAGGCAAAAACAGCAAGGAAGACACTTTGAGTGATTTAAATGGAGCTAAAGTATGTTTCTCTGATGTCACAAATTTAGACACTTTGGAGGAATCTATGAAAAAATTGGGGTTTTCCATTGATGTTGTTGTGTCTTGTCTTGCTAGCCGTACTGGTGGTGTTAAGGATTCATGGAAGATTGATTATGAGGCAACAAAGAACAGCCTTGTTGCTGGTAAGAAATTTGGGGCTTCACATTTTGTATTGTTGTCTGCCATTTGTGTGCAAAAACCCCTCCTCGAATTCCAGCGCGCTAAGCTGAAATTCGAGGCCGAATTGATGAAAGAAGCCGAAGACGTAGGTGGATTTACTTATAGTATTGTGAGGCCGACTGCTTTCTTCAAGAGCCTAGGGGGTCAAGTTGAGTTGGTGAAAGATGGAAAGCCTTATGTGATGTTTGGCGATGGTAAATTATGTGCTTGTAAGCCGATTAGTGAACAAGATTTGGCTTCGTTCATTGCCGATTGTGTTTTGAAAGAGGATAAGATTAACCAGGTTTTGCCGATCGGGGGTCCGGGGAAGGCATTGACACCATTAGAGCAAGGTGAGATTTTGTTTAAGCTTCTAGGGAAGGAACCAAAGTTCTTGAAAGTGCCTATTGGGATAATGGACTTTGCCATCGGCATACTTGACTTCCTAGTTAAGATCTTCCCCTCGATGGAAGACGCTGCTGAGTTCGGTAAAATCGGAAGGTATTACGCTGCCGAAAGCATGTTGATTTTGGATCCCGAAACCGGAGAATACAGTGCTGAGAAAACACCAAGCTACGGCAACGATACGTTGGAAGAGTTCTTCGCGAGAGTGCTGAGTGAGGGGATGGCTGGCCAGGAACTAGGTGAACAATCCATCTTCTGAAAGTTGATTGCTTTACATTAAGTTGGTTAAATTTGGGTGATTCACTGAGTGAACAGTTTTGTCTTAGAACATGATTTGAGGTATGCAGTTCCCCTACCCTTGAAAACATCAAAAACTAGTGAATCCCAGTTTGTCTTTGTAAAGATTTTCTTTTCCCTTGAAAATCGCCAATGTTATGGAATATAAATAATTATTTCTATTGTCTGAATTGTAACGACCCAAACTTTGGGTTTTCTAATTGGCCTCGGACCCAATTATTGGGCCTTTTATGTTTGAGAGCCCAAACGATTTGGGCCTTGTAATGAATAAAATATTGGATGATTGTATTTTATTATTTGTGGATCAAATAAAAAATGAATAGATTTGAATTAAATAGATGGCTGATGGGATGAGAAGAGAGAAAAGAGGGGATATATTTTAAGAAGAGAAAAAAAGGGAAAAGAGAGAAAAATAGGGGGAAAGTTTTCAATCCTATTTCGCTGTCATTAGAGCAGCTGTGACTCTTACCATTGGCACCATTGGAAAGATCTCGCCGAGACGAGTTCAACGGTGGTTGTCGTATCGTCGTCCGAGTCGTCGTTCGTCGGGTGAAGAAGAGAAAGTTTCGGGGAAGCTTGTTCAGCACGTTCCGATTGTCACCGCCGCAAATAGAGGCCACCATCGGAACCAACAGCCAAAAAATAGCATGACTGGAACTCGCCGCCGTCGTCTGGCCGCCGAAGGAGGCTCACGCGCTACCCCTACGAGTGGGAGTGCGCCAGCCTTGGCGGGTGCACACTGAGCTTGTGAGCCACGCCACACCAGATTATACACTGTCGGTTTCACGTGGGCTCAGCCACACTGGATCATATCACACGGGTGCACGCTCGTTATGGTGTGCCGCGTCGCACCGGATCGCCCAGGCCTGGCCAGGTCGTTGACCGACGTTGACCAACATTGATTGACCGTTGACTTTTTTCGGGGGACTTACCTGGGGGTTTCTTGATGTTTGGAATTTATTAATGAAGTCTGTTTTGCTAAATTCGAACCTGATAAGCTATTTTACGTGTTTGATCTTGTGAATAGTATATGGGATGCATGGAATTAATGTATTTTCGTATTTGTTGATATACGAGGATTGTTCAGGTTTAGACATCGGATCGTGAGGATTGTTCGAGAAGTTCGGATGAGGATTTTAATGATATTGGCTTAAGGTTAATACACCTTGAACTCTGAAATACTTTATGAGCATCATAAGCGTAATTGCCTTGTATGTTAGTGGTTGCAAATTAGGAGATGATTAATAAGCATGTCTTGATACCGGTGTTGCGAGACTTGGTAATTACTGAGATGTTTGATGAGTTGAGAATATTCGAGTTTATTATGAGCTCTACTAACTGTGTAGGATTGTTTGAATATTCATGTAATTATCTGGTTGACTGATTTGCATGTTGTGTTGCTTGGATGCTTGAGATGTGAATTAGCATGTTCGATGAAATTATACTAATGGGACTGATAATTGGTAATATTCGAATAATGATTATAAAGCTAGTAATTAATATTAATTGATTTGATGCGTTAGCAAACCAACTCTAACAACTCTCATAAGCTTTAAAGATCGATTAAAGTGTTATAATATCGCAATTTAAAGATATAGTATGAACTCGTGAGTGGGGTACTGGTTCGAGTTGTGGCAGTATCGATAAGCGATTGGGCTGTATCGGTATGAGTTAAACCGTAACAATACTTTTGGAAATTCGGAATTTCCAGCAAGTTAAATAGTAACGGTATACGTGCGATTACCGTTAACTAGGAGTACCGTATTGATACTCGTATTTGAGTATCGATACCCGCTGAACTGAATAGTTTAAAATGCCGATCTAAGATAAGGGTAAATACATAATATTAATAATTAAATTATGCCTTGTTAAATGAGATAACATGGGTTACTAGAGACAATGAATGAGATAAATTATACAGTTCTCCATAATGTATTAACAACTTGGTAAAGCTTGGGTGATTGATTGTAATAGCAAACCTTAGGGATCCTTGGCGGATGATGTGTGAATGTGCCATGTATGGACACTTGTCTAGTTATGTGTCTTTGTTTGGTGGGATTCGTATACCCAGTGAGTGAGTGTTGTAACACAAGAAGGCCACTCGATGTGAGATTTCGAGTGATGAATTAAAGACCACTCGATGTGAGATTCCGAGTGAAGACTCGATATGAGATTTTGAGTATTGACACTCGATGTGAGATTTTGAGCATGGGTGTAGTGACCCATATTTTTTAGTCAACGATGGGCGTTGACCTGGGTCTTGGACCGTCACGTCAAGTCGAATGTTTAAAATTTGTCAGGCAGAGATGTTAGGCCGTGTTGGGTTCCATAAGAGTCTAGTGGGCCTCCATGTGTTGTTGGGCTTGGGAATGGATGAGGAAGGAGATATTGAGTGGGCAACATAGTAATTTCCCCCCAAAGGCTGATATCTTCTTTAATCTTTTATAATTTGGGAAAGAGAAGAAGTCATCCTTGTTCCCATCTTTTTCTCTCTATCTTATTCTTATTCTTTTCATTCTAAAACCAAAGAGAAAGTTGCAAACTTATTGTTGTGGAGTGAGAATCTCGGATTGGTCATCAAGAGGAAGTTTTCAGCATACAAAAGTTCTTTCATTCAAGGTAAACATCTCTAGTATTGGTGGAAGTTGGGTTTGAAGCTTGGATAAGGGAAAAGAGCAAGAAGAAACTTGGTTGTTGATTTATTTCAGGTTTTTGCTTAAAGGTCAGTACATTTCTGACTCATACATTTTATGAGTATCACAAAATGAATGCTTTGCTTGGTTTTATGATATATGGGTGTTAAGTTGGGTTTTTAGAAGCTTGAGCCTCTTTAATGGTAATTTAAAGATTATGTGTTGTTAATGTGTAAAATTGGTAGCAAACCACCAAATAAACCTTCAATAACATGTAAGAACGTTTTGGGGCTTAACCATTTAGGTTAAGGGCTGGGATGGTGAAATCTTGAGCTCCAGATTTTAAAATTTAGGCTTGCGTATAGGTACGAGGTGGTTAACATCGATACGCCTTAGTAAGAAAGTATGGTGTTATGTGAGAGGCGTACTGGTACAGCAGGTAGCGTATCGATACCCTATGCTTGATGAGAATTCTAGTGGCATTTTTGTGTACCGGTACGTTAGGGGTATACCGATGCTACTATTCTATTACTTGAAGAAGGCCTTTGTATACCGGTACACATTTGAGGAAGTATCGGTATAGCATAGGGATCAGTACGAGGTTTTGCATACCAATACTGGGTACCAATACAGAAGTTAGCGTACCGGTACGGGACGTTGATCATATTCTTTCGAACCTAAATCGAGTATCGGTACTCGGGGAGGAGTACATGTACCTAGTGTGGCGTACCGATACCTATATAGGAGTATCGATACTCGCAGAGCAATCTGCCCAAGAAATTTGAGGATGCATTCAAGGGTTCTATAATTCGAGGTAAAGGGCTCAATGGGTGTTTAAAGGTATAAAATGAATTCTAAAACTAAGAAATCAAGGTCTATAACCCACATGTAGAACAAATGGCTAATGGCTTGGTTATTATTGAGTGGATTGCTCGTATTAATAATCCGTAAGGATCCTTGGTGGATAGCTTGATGTTGTATGGAGATTATGGTCCTTCCTGTGTGCTGAAGGGACGCCCATATAGACTAGTTTCTATGAATAATGAGATGATCAAATGAGAATGTAGTGAATGAGCTTAAAAGACATATATTAATTATTTTAACAAATGAAATATGCCTTGGGGCATTTGTAATGGTTGGCTTGATGCTTCTTATCTATTGGTGAGATTTATGGGTGCTTGGAAGCATAGGTTATATTATGTGTCTTGGTCAGGAATTCGGGTGTCCTAGAGTCAGTGCAAGGGCATTTATATAAAGGGATGTGTACTTTGGGCTGTGTCATTGAGTACATATGATGTATCAACAGGCTATGTGATCTGGATGCGGTTAGAAACCTATCATTGGGCTATGTGATCTGGATAAGGAAACGTAACTCGATGGGCTATGTGAACTCGAGTAACCTGATTGGCTGAGTGACCTCAGGTAAAGACTGCTTGTGGCTATTGTGATCTAAGTTTTTCTCGACGTATCTGTGGCTATGGTGACCCGAATATGGTATATTAACCCGACGGCTATATGATCACGGGTAACCCGACGACTGTGTGAGCACGGGTAATGTAGGGCTTCGTTGGCCATTGTCTAGGGAATGTATGTTACTTATGTTGTTGTGTGGATATTTGATGTTGGCTATTTTTACCCTTGGGCTATGTGATCAGGGTATAGAATGCTTAAACTCGGTAGGTTGTGTGAGCTCGAGTAACTCGATGGGCTGTGTGACCTCGAGTATGGTAACGCCAGGTGGTGGTATGTGGGGCTTCTTTTATTTAATAATTCCTTGAGACTAATATTGTGTACTCTAGCTAGGGTAGGCTAGAAGATGATCCTTAATATTGAGAAGCCTTTCTGTGCACTCTTAATTGTATTATCGTACATGCTTGTTTTATGATATTCTTGAATTGCGGTAGAGTAGAAATGTATTATTGAGCTTTGTTAGCTCAGCGTGCAAAATTGTGGTTTTCCGTGCATAGGTTGACAGGTTTCTTTCGAAGGAGCACATCGTGGAGGATTTCTCAGCACCGAGCCAGCTTCAAAGTACATTACTTGATGTTTTAGTTTGTACTGATTGTACTTATAGGACCTTACCACAGTCAAGTCTGTAACTTTATTTGATTTACTATTAATTGGTCAAACAATGTATTTTAATTGGAGCTCCTATTTTTGTGAACTTGTTTAATGTTATTTAATTATGTGGATTTATATAAATGATTGTTTTGAGAATTTCCAAACTTGTGGTTTAAAATGAGAAATTTTTTATGGGTTGGTTTTGGAAGGCCCGAATGTAATACTTCGGATCTGAATCAGAATCAGGGTGTTGCAATGGGCCTCACATTTGGTTTGTTTATTGATATGCTTGTGATATTTGAGTTGTTGCATTCATGCTAGCATGTGTTTAGGCGACTAGTGGTAGCACCACATGTTTATTTATCTCTTCTTATTGCTCGTACTAGCTTTCATACTTACGTTTATGATTATCATGAAGTAGAGTAGATGTGTACCACTGAGCTTTGTAAGCTCGGCGCTCAGAATCATTGTTTCCGTGTGTAAGTTGACCGTTGGATCGTGGGATCGTGGAGCACCATCAAATCTGGATTCTAGTACGAAGTGATCTTCAGAGTATGGTATTTGAGTTAGTGGGCTATGCATTCATAGGACATTACACGTTGGAGTCTGTAATTCTTATGTTAAACAAATTGTATTAATTCAAACGTACATTCAAATATTTTAAATTTAATTTGGAGCTCGTTTGTACTATTTTGATTTCTTATCTAAATTTATAACTGTTGGCTTTAAATGTTCTTGTGAATTACTTGTTGGACTAATCCAGTTTGAAATTTTTTTGATTTTGGGTTTGGGCTTGAGGCCCAAATGTGACATCCTGATCAAGGGTATTACATGAATTGTACCTGGTAGTGTGGAACCACAATACGAATCATCCTTAAGTTCCATATTCTCAAAATGCTTAAGAGAATCAGAAGAACAAAATCAAAGATTAATGGATGTAATCAATGTTTTTAAATTTTAAGCTAAAATATTTTTAAAATGCTTGGAAATAAAAATATTTGGAAATGTTTGGAAATGAAATATTCAGAAATGGTATTAAAAGAGATAACACCCGAAGACCGGGATGACACTCCTAATAGAATACCGGGAAAAATTTTAAAATAAAGGATGGAGTCGCTACCGGCCACTTTGGTAAGTCGGACACCGTTAAAATTAACCAGATATTCAAAAATTTAGGTTCGGGAGTTGATTACGCGTGGAGAAGGATTAGCACCCCCACAGTGCCCAAAAATTAGTATCGCGTTAATTTTATGTTGTCATTTGCAAGAAAATACAAATTCAAATTTTAATTTAAAATTTAGTCCCTAAAATGTATAAATGTGTGAGCATGTGATTCGAACAACCTAACCCGCAACCTACGACAACCAAAGGAGATGACGCCCGAAGAATCAGTACAACACTCCCACTAGGATATCGAGGCCTCAAGTACTAAACTAGATCAATGAAATAAATAAACATGGCAATTAATAATGCATGAAAAAATACGAATACTAACATAAACACATACTTATCCACATATATACATAGATTGTATACGTGTAAAACAAAGTGATAGCATATGTACAAACAAATATAGTATATTAGTATAAATATATATACATGCACACGCTTAAAAATGAGAGAGAAACGAACAGATTGTATACAAGCCTTACATATATAAATATATAGATTATATATATAATATATGTAAACTATATGTATATTATATTTACGCACAACAGTAAACATTTCATTAATACACTACTATAAATATATGATATGATATATACTTAAAATAGGTATAAAAACAACTAGCATTAATATATCTCTATATATTTAAACGAGGCGATAAAACTCAAACACTAACAATAATTGAGAATTAAACTAAACGCATTCGAACAACATAGATAAACATACAAAAAAATAAAAACATATGTAGTAACCAATTTTGGCCCGGGCTTGAGCCCAATCCCCTTTATTATTCAAATCCAATCATTGCACCAACCCAATCACTCAATACCCAAAACCGAGACCCAAATCCACTACAACAGACCCATATACCCAATAACCCAACCTGACCCAATACCCATTAATTAAAAATAAACCAAACCTAAATTATTAAATTGCCTCTAACCTTAAATTACCAAAACCTAATTACCCTAAATGTTACCAGCCGCCGCACCCAAGTTTCCCCCACGCATGGCCTCCACGCGATACGCTTCATTGCCCCATGGCCTCCACGTACGGTGTTGTTGGTCACTTCCATCGCCGACCACTTGTCTGAGCCACTGCCCAAGCCAGATTTGCAAAAAAAAGTAAATGTCATTTCAAATCTAAAAGCAACCAAGTGGGAAAGTGGTTTATACTTGGAAGTTGTATTTTTTAAGTTTTAATCGGGTCTAAAAACCCATATAAAATCATTATTTGGGAAGAGTTTTTCGGATAATAAAAAGAGTTTTCTCAAGGCCACCATTCGAATAAAAAAATAACAGCAAAAAACGATATCCAAAAGATAAAAAAATATATACAAGTTTCGGTTTTTGTAGACCTACTCACCTAGGATCGTCCTTAGCCAAATCGGAGGTTGGATTAGAACTCAGCGCGTCAAGGAGAGTCGGAAAAGTAGTCCCTTTCAAAGCTTCAGCCACCGTAGACGGCGGCAGCGGTCCATGGCAGCAGCAACCATTGCCGGCAACTGGGTAGAAGAGGGAGGAGAAAGCTCTTTTTGTTTGTTTGAAACAAATGAGGTTAATCCTTTTTTTAAAAAAATTAACTTATATACTATTTTTCAAAATGACCTAATTACTTAATAAGTCCCTTCGCCCCAAATCTCTTTGAACTTTGCCTCTGTCGCATGGTATAATAGCAAATCTGGTCTTTCGGATTTTTAAGGAACTTTGTATCTTGTCTTTTTTTTGTTTCAATTTAGTCCTTAAGCCAAATAAAATGGGTAAATTTTACTATTGATCCCTCCGCCCTATTTTAATTCTCTCCGCACACCCCTTGTTTTTACTTTCCTTTCAATTTCGTCCTTTTTTTCTTTAAGTTTTTGTTTTTTTTAATTTAGTCACTGTTCTAATTATTATTATTATTAACTTTAGTATTAATAATGTATATGTATATTATTTTGCAATATAGCCATTTCTATTACTAAGTTATTATTATTATGTATTTATTATTATCATCACCTAATATATATGTATATATTAATATTTATTTTTATCATTTAATGTGTATATAATATTATATAATGTATATTTTATTTGTATATAAAATATTTAGTATATATTATGTGTATAACAGATAGTATATTTTCGCTTGTAAAGTTTTCTATTATTACTTCATCATTATTATTATTATTTACTTATTTATAGTTTAATACATATTATTGTATATTTGTATGTATATATGTATGTATGTATGTATGTATGTATGTATGTATGTATGTATGTATGTATGTATGTATGTATGTATGTATGTATGTATGTATGTATGTATGTATGTATGTATGTATGTATGTATGTATGTATGTATGTATGTATGTATGTATGTATTTTATATTCATTCGTTTTAATCGATTTTAAAATTAAACCTTTTATTAGGGATTCTCGTGAAAAATGTATCTCGAACGTAAGTGGTGTCGCTTTCTGTTAATCTCTATCGCAAAATACCATTTTAATTCTAAATTATAATTCTCAAAACAGGTTCCCTTTATTCAGGAATCAAACGAAAATTATGCCCCGGGTGTAGGGTTGTAAACTCTTTTCATACAAGAAATAATCTTTTAAATATTTTAAGGGATCACAAATTTTAAATTACGTTTGAATTCTTAATTTTCATCATTAAGACGTTAAGTAATCGACCCGGTACCAATTTTGGGCGTTGCGGGGGTGCTCACCTACACGTAACTGACTCCCGAACCTATTTTTCTAGTTTCGGAGATTAAAACTCGTTGTTTTAATAAAATGACAAAAATATGTTTTATTAAAATAACCGGGTTTTCAGGTGTTCCAATCTCACCTAAATAAAAAAAGATTAGCAGCGACTCCATTCAAAACAATTTTTTCGTAAGAACGCGTCAAGCACCCACCGTGGGCGGGACCTTTGTTACAGTTTGGCAACTCTGCTGGGGACCCTTTTTTAGAGAGTCGAGCCACATGTCGATTACTTTTTGTCTTAATGAGTGGAAACTATAAATTCAGTTTGATTTATTTTGTGATCCCTTCTTTTTATTTCAAAAATTCTTTACAAAATTTTTTAAAATCTATTTTCCTGGTTTTGCATATCATGAGCTCTGCACCCGAGCTCTATCCCTTTTAAGTGGGAGTTAGAAGCTACGCCTTCGTGAGGTATCGCCTCTATGTAGGATAGTGGATCACTTCTAGGATACATCGTTACCTTCTTCTTCGTGAGATTTTTATCTCCGCACAGACCTAAGGAAATGTATCATCTCGAATCGATGTCCTAGCGATAGTTCCGGTACCCTTTACCTTAGATCTAAACCACATATAGTGAGCCATAGGAGCCAACCTTTTAAGCCATGCGAAACTCTGCCCGTTTAGCGGTCACCGTTTTTAGGCTTTGGTGCCTTTATTTTTTTGTACATTTGTTTACCTATTTTAATTTTGCTTTATCCGGACTAACCATATTTCCTTGTTTTGATCGCATTATATTGATTGCATGACCCTATCATTTTAATTTCTTTCATTTCATTCGCACGAAGCACTGACTCACGACTGGTTTCCAATTTGAAAAAGATTTATCATCGGGAGAAAATCTAGTACCCTAGATATTAATGCAACATTCAAAGCTGCGAATAAATCCCGTGAGCTCATAAGTTGAGCCACGATAACCATTTTTGAATCAGTACCTTCGCATCTAGGACACGCACCTTGCATTTACATGCATTCATTCTTAAAAATTTTAAGACTAATCTTTGGGATGCCCCATGACAGTGATACTGGATAGAGTAAAAAGTCAACCAATTAAGCACCCCTACGGAACTCGACGCAAGACCAAAATGACGAACGAAGATAGATTGGACCGCATTGAACAAATTCAAAAAAACATGCAAGCAGATTTGGCTAAGAAGCTGGAAGACCAACTAGCTAAGGCCCAACAAGCCATGGGGGAACAAATCAAGAAATACCAACAAGACATGCTAGGCCAAATAGCACAAATGATAGGACATAAACCCCCCCTGAGCAAGGAGAGACTTTTGTTGTAAATCCTACAGAAGGTCCCATTAATGTGAACGAAGGCCCTGCATATCCTTCGGGGTTTACTTATTCGTATGCTGATATTTGACCCGAACCAAAGAGAATACTTTCTCGAGGGAAGTCACCACTCTATCAGGCTTGTACCTCTTCCCCTATGAATATACCTACTGCGTTAGGAGTTAAGCTTGGAGGAAATCAAGCTGAAAACTTCGTCTCAGAAATAGATCGGTTGGTCGAATTTGAGAAACCAAAAATAGAGACTTCAAATGAGATCGATGACCGTTGGAAGCGACTCGAGGAAAAGATGGAAGACATGGAGGTAGCGAACACCTTCATTGGATTTGATGCTAACGAACTCAGGCTTGTCCCAGAATTGGTGCTGCCCCTTAAGTTCAAGGCCCCAAAATTCAAGAAATATGATAGGACGATTTGTCCCCGTGCTTATCTTACTATATTTTTTCGAAGAATGACGGGATATGGTAGAGATAACAAGTTATTGATCTACTGCTTCAAAGACAGCCTAGCCAGATCTCCACCAGATGGTATAATCAACTAAGTCGTCATCAGATAAAATTGAGGAAAGACTTGGCCAAGACTTTTCTAGAGCAATATCAACACGTCAGTGATATGGTGCTAGACTGTTGGACTCTGCAACACATGAAGTAGAAGTCTAATGAAAACTTTAGACAATACGCATAACGCTGGAGAGATGTAGCTGCCCAAGTTCAACCCCCATTCGGTGAGAAAGAGACAGTGGTTATATTTATCCAAACATTGGAAAGCCCAATTCTGGATCGCCTTATAGGAAATGCAACTACCAATTTTGCCGATCTAGTCTTATCTAGTGAGCTTATTGAGAATGATGTTAAGAATGGCAAAATTAACTTCGGCGGAACTTCATCCCACAAAAAGGCATCATATGGAAAAAATGACAATGAAGTAAACACTTCAGATGTCTATAATGTTAATTGTGCAAAGTCGGGGACAATGATACAACCCAAAGCTGTAAGTGCCCAAGGTTATTCAAGCCAAGACTATACTCAAAGGAAGAACATTGAAAAGTAGGAGTTCACCCCACTGCCAGTTCCATACGCAGACCTGTACAAAGATATGCTTAATACTCATATAGTGGCACCTTACCACCATGCCCCGATGCAACCTCCATTTCTTAAATGGTACAACCCCAATGCAAGATGTGATTACCATGCCAGGCAAGTTGGCCACACAATCGAGAATTGCTGGGGTTTTAGAAGGCTAGTGGAAAGGTACCTCAAGGTTGCTGCCTTAAGTATCGAAAACCCTGCAGGGCTGGATACGATCGGACATCTCCTGCCGAAGCACGAATGTCATAACTAAAATTCTCGATGCACGGATTTAGGCATGCCTTATTTTGACCAGGCTAGTTTTTAAGCTATTTTAACTGCAATAGGTCTTCTTGTGGTTTTCATCTCTTTCAAAGAAATGTTCTTTTGTGTACCTCATTTGCCTAAGCCCAATGGTAGTGAGAGCCTTTTGTACGGGCCAAAAACTACAAGGTTCAGTGGAAAATACATTTTGTTCACCTTAACTTGATCGTACCCATGCATAATGTAAGTCAAAATCTATATGACATGCGCCCTGATTTAACCTGACCATAGGCATCATAATTTTCCAAAGTTTAAATTTGCTACAAAACGTTTCTATAAGGGGTATACACACAGAAAGATAACTCTATAGGGAGATGATCAAAGCCGAGAAAAATTTGGGGCATCTTCGCAATACGAGACCAAAAACTCAATCCAAACAACATAGTGTTAGGGGCATCTCTTTGAGGGGCAAAAAATCATTCACAAATTTATTAGGACCATTTAAAATCAAATGCATGCATCATATATTCATGCGCGTTATCATGCATTTAGATTAAACGTGCACATTAGGCATAAAGTTAGGGGAATTCAGGATGCATTTATTTTGGCGTAAACGTCCAAACAGCTTTAGTGAAGAGACCAAAGAAGCTCAAATACGGGGGCAACGACATGATGATCAATTCCTAGCCTAAAGAAAGACAAATATGCATAAAAGCTCAAACATCCAGATAACAACATCAAAATTTTGCACAACTACTAATTAATGTTTTCCTTCATATTCAGGTCATGATTTTCGCCACAAAGTTTCGGAGCTGACTTTTTAATATTTGTTTCCGTCAGCGGTGGTAGACCAATTTAATCCATATTCGGCCTCTATGTCAGTGTGATGTAGCAGATCCATTGTTTTTCATATCTCACGCAGCTAGACCAAACTTTTCCTCGGATATTATCTCTTTCTTACAGTTATAGCTCAAAAAAATTTAAAAATAAAATAATCAATAAAAATTATTAAGAAAAAATTAAAAAAATTAATCGAACTTCATCCTCCGATCCTGCCCCTCCATTGATAGAGTGGTTGGGTCCAAGTCGTTGTTAGTCAATCTGGTTCCTCCGTTGATGGCGTAACCAGATCCAAGTTGCTCTCATCCAATCTTGTTCATCCGTTGATGGCGTGACAAGAATCCAAGTTGCTGTTACCCGATCCTGTTCCTCCGTTGATGGTGTGGCTGGGTTCAAGTTGTTGCTATTCAGTATTGCTCCTCTGTTGATGGTATAGTAAGGTTAGAATTGTTGTTATCCAAATTCTGCGTCTCTGTTGATGGTGTGGTAGAATCCAAGTTATCTGATCATGTCTCTCCACTAATAGTGTGGCTGAGTTTAAGTTGTTACTCTGCCGTTGAGGTTGTAGTAAGGTCTAAGTTGCTGTTTATTACTACTTATCCGTTGATGGTGTAGTAAGGTTTGAGTTGCTGTTATCCAAATTCTGCTCCTCCGTTGATGGTGTGGTAGAATCCAAGTTATCTGATCCTGACCCTCCGTTGATGGTGTGGCTGGGTTCAAGTTGTTGTTCGTTCTTACTCTGCCGTTGAGGGCGTAGTAAGATCCAAGTTGTTATTCATTCTTGCTTCTCCTTTGATGGTTTAGTAGTAAGATCCAAGTTGCTATTCATTCTTGCTTCTCCTTTGATGGTTTAGTAAGGTTTGTATAACCCCCTCGACCCGGCCTAGTCGCAAGACCGAACCGAGCGAGCTACATTAGGTTTGCCGAGGTAAACCGTCAAGAAGAACCTTGAAACGCGTCCATTTTTTCCTTTTATCTTATTTAGATGCAAATTATTATCCTATACGTTCATGCTGACCATAGGTGAAAACTCAACTCAATCGAGCATCGAATCTACCTCCAATTGGGTACAATTGTAATTTAGGGACCAAATTGCAATTTCAGAAAATTACAAGAACTTCTCCCATTTTTATGTTACCAACCTTCAATTAGTCAGGTTTTATGCATGCATGCTGAATTTCAGCTCAAAATACTCATCCATACACATTCAATTGCATCCACAATATTCAGGGACCAAAACGCAAGAAAATAGAACTACAAAACATCCAAATAATTGAATTAACAGCTGGCCGTATCGATACACTTGCACACGTATCGGTACAATATTTCTATTTCTAAATCCCTGAATTCTAGTATCCAAAACTCGTATCCATACGCCCTAGCGTACCGATATGCCCTACTTAATTCACATACCCCGTACCGAAACGATAACTAGCGTACTAAAATGCTATGCCTGGAAAGGCCTACTCGTACCGGTATACTCAGCCCGTGTACTGAAATGCTAGCCAAATTTGGCCTAACCCCGTATCGAAACGCATGCCCGTGTTCTGATACGCTAAGCCTGAATGGCTTGCCCGTACCGAAATAGGGACATGCGTACCGATACGCCTGGACCTAATATGTCCTCTTTTGCTAGTTTAACATGCTTTCAAACATACCAAAACACCCTAACATGCTTCTAACATGAATCCAACACATTGAAGAGACAAACCACAACAAAACATCACAGATTCATCAACCTTTCATGGCATCATACTTCAAATGTAAATCTAGATGCATGCTTCCTAGAAATCAAGCCAAGCAAAGCATGAAATCTTAAACCATCACCACAAACAATCCATAATAGCCAAATTACAAACCAAGAGCAGCAAAACAACATTGCTCAAAAGGGAGTTTAACAAAACACCTCCTAAAACAACAGAAACCCCATTGCTCTTATTACTTATAGTCTAGTTCAAAACATACTCTTAGTATCAAGTCTTCGATGATCCCTTTCTTCCTCGCTGCCTCCAAATCTTTAATTCTCTGCATTGAGGGACAAAAAGAGCGTAAGAACACCAGGCTTAGTGAGGAGTGCTCAAAAACAACACACCATCAATGCATTTAAAACCATTTCTCATCAATACATTGAAATCTCATTTCAATCATTTTTTAGACATCACTTAAATCATCATTTAAAAATATCATGCCTTGAAAACCATACACTTAACACTTTCAAAAACCAGCATATTAAACCATATGCAACATGTGTCAGTAACCAACAGCAAATGCCATTGTTAAACCTCAATTTAAGCCTTCCCATGCATAACAAACCATATGCAAAGCTTAAAGAGTAAACATGTATAAATCACATTATACAACATAAACCATTACATGACACATCCACAATTATATTGGCTTACAAGTGATCATTAACCAAGTTCCATTAACAAAAATAATTCATCAGATACACGGATTCAACAAGTGTCCTCACAACATTTCAAGCCATCTCAACAGGAATAGCGATACAATCACAATCGCGGTACATTACAATCGAGTACACTTACAACCCATGGGGACACCAACCCCAACCCTCGATTAGATGCTTAATCCACTGACAAGAGTTTACGGAACCATATAACCCCTCTACCTTTAGGATACTTGGATGAAGTATTCGGTACACCGTGTAAAACCCCTCGACATCCAAAGCCTCTTTATAGTGCACTATCAATCCTATGGTCGGTCAACTATATTCGATAACATTTTTAAACTACATCACTTGCCAATTTAATTCACAATTAACCACATACCTCACTATTTTTATAAGCATTAAACCTAACCATTTTTCCAAAGCAACAAACCATGCTTTTGAACAAGTATTTTCACATACTTACAAGGCTCACTTACCGTGTGCATCCTTCAACATTTCATTATTAAAAATAGTATCTCACATACTTTAAAACATGCTTAAACAGTAGGTATCACGTAATTCAAAACAAGTGCATAAAACCATTTCATAAAAGCACGACCGAGAGAGAAACCAATTTATACTTACTTCCGAGTTTAAAACAACGTTTCAAGCTAAGTTTAAAGTCCCATAAACCACCTTTAAACCATTTCAAAGCTTAAATCCACATTCTCACTCACCGATACGCGAAACCTCAATTCGCCAACGCGGATTTAAGCATCCGTAGCTTCCAAAACTTCACCGGTAGCTTTCGAATGAACCTCCCCTGTTTTAAACACATAACAACAGAGGATTAATGCATCTCAATGCATTCAAACCACTGCAGCAACATTCCTCACAAAACATCAACAATCCTTTCACAATTACTCAACCACAATAACCGAAATCATCATCTATCTCTGTCCAAACACAACCCAACCACAATCTATCAATCTAACACTTCCATTAACATCAATTTCACCTAAAAATATGATTACACCATCCGTATATCTCCAGCAACAAACAACCACCAAAACACCTCAAAAACACAAATCTAACAACCTAAATAATTAAAATTCATGGGGATTCGGGATTCCAATGTTAAAAAAAACTTATCAAAATTATAAAACATTCAATACATGTTTAAAATCAATCATCAACACAAGAAATCAGATTCAATACGAATCTACCTCAATTTCATCAATTAAACCCAATTAAATCAAATAATCATCATAAAAACATAAAATCAGATTATAAATCATAAATCAAGGATCAAATACTTGGGAATATCAATAAAGAACCATCAATAGAGGAGAAGAACGAACCTTACCTCTATTGTGTGATTTCTTCTTCAATTGATTAATTAAAGCTTGAAAAACACATGATTTCAATGAGTTTTTGTAAATCAAAGATAAAGAATCAATTATAAAACAAGAATCCATGAAAATAGATCTCTGACCTCTAGATTTTGATGAAAACAAGAGTGTTTGGCACAAAATAAGTGGAGGGAAAAGTTGAGAGGAAAGTTTACGTCAAATTTCTTTAAAATCAATAACTACCTTTTCATTATAAATCCCTTTTAATTAATAATTTAAACATATGTTAAAAGTCTTAATTGAAAGGAGAAACCACCAGCCACAAGTTGGTAAAATAGATCCCTAAAGATTCTAAGAATTTGATCCTTTACAATTTAGTCACCTTTTAAAACAGTTTTTAAAAATTACATTTTGGTCACCAACCAAAATGTCACCCTTATAAATCCAATTTTCCAAAATTGATTTCACAAGTATTTTTCATATATTTAAATATGATTTTTAACCATTTTCCATATTTTTATCTTACTCAAAAATATTTATCCCTGAATTTGACTCTAATCTCTAACTTGGTCCACCAGACCGTCTAACTAGCCCTTAAAATCGCTAGGCCCAAAACCAAGGCGTTACAACTTTCCCCCACTTAATAAATTTCATCCTAGAAATTTACCTTGAGGAAACAGATGCAGAAACTGTTTCAACATATCCGATTTGCTTTCCCAAGTGGTCTCCTCAACACCGCAGTGCCTCTACAACACCTTAACAAGCTCAACCGTCTTACCACGCAGAACCTTACTTCTGGTGTCAAGGATCTCCACTGGTTCCTAATCATAAGATAAATCCAATCTCAGCTCAATATTCTTTACCTGTATAACATGCGATGGATCCGACCGATCCCTCCGTAACATCGACACATGAAACACATCATGAATCCTCTCCAACTCAAGAGGTAACCTTAAACGATAAGCAACTAGACCCAAACGCTCAACAATCTTATATGGTCCAATAAACCTCAGGCTAAGCTTCCCTTTCCGCCCAAAACACATCATCTTCTTCCAATGCGATACCTTCAAAAACACTCGATCACCCACAACATACTCTATATCCCTACGCTTTAAATCTGCGTAGAATTTCTGACGATCTGAAGCCACTTTCAAGCGCTCACATACCAATTTCACTTTCTTATTGGTGTCTTTCAACACATCAGGCATCAAAAGGTGTTTTTCTCCAACCTTAGCCCAACACAACGGTGTACGGCACTTCCTACCATACAAAGCCTCGTACGGTGCCATCTGTATACTAGCATAATAACTGTTATTATAAGCAATGTAACGCCCCAGTTTTGGGCCTAGCGGTTTTGAGGCTTATTAGACGGTATGGTGGATCAGGTTAAAGATTCGAGTCAGATTCGGGATCGTATATTTTTCGGTAAGATAAAAATATAGGAAAATAGTTAAAAATTATCTTTTAATATATATTGATTTTTTAATCAATTTTGGAAGATGGAATTTGGAAATGTGACATTTTGGTTAGTGACCAAAATGCGATTTTTGAAAACCAGAATTTCATCAAAATCCAGAGGTGAGAGATTCTTTTCACTCAGATTATTGATTCTAACTTGATTCTTTAACTTTGTTTTACAAAATCTCATTGAAATCTTATGTTTTCTTAGCTTTAAACAAGCCAATTGAGGGAGAAATCACATAACATGAGTAAGGTCCGTGATCTCCTCTGTTAAATGGTTCTTTATTGATATTCCCAAGTATTTGATCCTTGATTTATAGTTTATAATCTGATTTTGTGTTTTTATATAGATTTAATTGAGTAAAATTGATGAAATGATGAAAGATTCGAATTAAATCTAATTACTAGTGTTATGGATTGTTTTTGAACATATTTTGGATGTTTAATGATTTTGTAAGTCAATTTTATCAATGGAATCCTGAAACTCTTGAATCTCTAATTGTTTAGGTTGCTAGATTTGTGTTTTTGAGGTGTTATGGTGGATGTGTGTTTGCTGGAGGTGTTAGGTTGATTTGATTATGTTTCTAGATGTTAATTGATGATAAAAGTTGTTTTAGATTGTTAGGTTGTGGCTAGATTGTGTTTGGAGAGGATTAGATGATGTTTTCGGTTGTTGTGGTTGGGTCTTTGTGAGGCGAATGTAAGAGTCCATGAGGATCTGTTGTTGCAGTGTTATAAATGCATTGAGATGCATTAATCCTCTGTTTTAATGTGGTTAAAATAGGGGAGATGGATCTGGAAGATATCGGTGAAGCTTTGGAGGCTTCAGATGCATGTTTTTGCATCGACGAATCGAGGTTTTGCATATTGGTGAGTGAGAACATGGATTCAAGCATTGGAATATTTTAAAGGTGGTTTATGGGAGTTTAAACTTAGCTTGATATGTTGGTTTAATCTCGGAAGTAAGTAAAAGTGGATTTTCTCTTTCGGTTGTGCTAGTGTTAAATGGTTTTATGCACTTGTTTTGATTTACATGTTACCTACTATTTAAACATGATTTAAAGTATTTTATATACTATTTTTAAGCATGAAATGCTGAATGATGCACATGGTAAGTGATTCTTGTAAGTATATGGTTTATACTTGTGGTTTAAAGCATGGTTGCTGCTTTTGAAAAATGGTTTGGTTAATGCTTGTTAAAAACAATGAGGTAAATGTTAAATGGTTAATTATATTGGCAAGTGATGTGGTTTTAAAATTTTTATTGGATATAGTTGGCCGACCATAGGATTGATAGTGCACTATAATAAGTCGCCTTGGATGTTGAGGGGTTTTATACGGTGTACCAAATACTCCATCCAAGTAGCCTAACGGTAGAGGGGTTATATGGTACCGTAAACTCCCGTGAGTGGGTTAGACATCTACCGATTAGTGGTGTTGAGGGGTTTATATGGTGTACCGAATACTCCACCACGGGTGTCACAATGGTGGAGGGGTTTATGTGTACCGAAAACTCCCGTGAGTGAACCTTGTGTTGCCGGTGAGAATGTATGAAGTGTTGGGTAAACACTTGTTGAATCCGTGTATCCGATGAACTCTTTTGGTAACTGAATTTGGTTAATGATCACTTATGAGCCAATATAATTGTTGATGTATCATTGGAAAGTTTATGTTGTATAATGTGATTTATACATGTTCACTCTTTAAGCTTTGCATATGGTTGTTATGCATGGGAAGGCTTAAATTGAGGTTTAGCAATGGAACTTGCTGTTGGTTAATGATACATGTCGCACGTTTACTCTTTAAGCTTTGCATATGGTTGTTATGCATGGGAAGGCTTAAATGGAGGTTTAACAATGTAATTTGTTGTTGTAAATGATTCATATTGCATATGGTTTAATATGCTGGTTTTAATGATGGAAAGTGCATGGTTTTCAAGGCATGATGTTTCAATGATAATGTTTAAATGATGTTTAAAGAATGATTGAAATGAGATTTCAAGGTATTGTTGAGAAATGGTTTTAAATGCATTGATGGTGTTTTGTTTTTGAGCACTCCTCACTAAGCCTAGTGTGCTTATGCTCTCTTTGTCCATCAATGCAGAGAATTAAAATCTTGGAAGGCAGCGAGAAGCAAGGGATCGGTACAAGACTTGGTAACCAAAGTATGTTTGAGCTAGACTATAAGTAATAAGGGCAATGGGGGTTTCGGTGGTTGTTTGGGAGATGTTTTGTTGAACTCCCTGTTTGAGCAAGTTTGTTTAGTTTCTCTTGAGTTGTAAATGGCCTCTATGGTTTGTTTTTGGTAATGGTATGTGGTTTGGTGATTTGCTTGAATGGTTTTCTAGGAAGCATGCCTATAGTTTTACATATGATGCAAGATGCCATGAATCGATGTTGATTCTGTGATGTTTTGATGTGGTTTGAACCCTAAGTATGCTGGATGTATGTTAGGAGCATGTTAGGTTGTTTTGGTATGGTTGAATGTATGATAAACGAGCTAAATGTAACATTGCAGGCCTAGGCGTACCGATACGCAAGGGACCGTATCGGTACGACTAGGCAAAATCAAGCATGGTGTTTCGATACGATTTTGGGTGTATCGGTACGGCTAGGCAAAATCAAGCATGGTGTTTCGATACGGGCTTAGGTGTACCGATACGGATTTTCTTTACAAGAATATGCTTTTTAGGACAAAACCCGCGTACCGAAACACTACCATATCGTATTAGTATGGTTGTCAAACATTTTTGAACTGCCAACTAGGCATACCGAAACGGGTTGCAGTGTATCGAAATAGTACAGGCTTATGTAATGCACTGTATCGATACGGTGGCACGCGTATCGGTACAGATGTCTGTTAATTTAGTTAATGTCATGGAAGTGGAGTTTTGTTTTCTTGTGTTTTGGTCCTTGAGTGTTATGGATGCAATTGAATGAGTTTGGATGTTCGAATCAAGCTTATTTTTGACATGTAAGCATGAAATATATTTAATTAAAGGTTGGTAAGTTAAAATTGGGAAAGGTCCCTGTATAATGCTGAAATTGTAGTTAAGTCCCTAATTTGTGTTTGTGTCCAATTGGATAGCGATTCGATGCTCGATTGAGAGGAGTTCTCACCTGTGAACAGTATGTACATGTAGGAAAGCAATAATGCATCTAGAGAAGATAAAAAATGGACGTGTTTTAGGTTTCATCTTTTCGGTTTACTTTGGTAAACCTAATGTAGCTCGCTCGGTTCAATCTAACGACTAGGCCGGATTGAGGGGGTTACAATATC